>JBBGZY010000655.1:15270000-15945000 GCA_037952925.1 Lithobates clamitans
AAACCCCAAAAAAAAAAAAAAAGTGATTTTAAAAAACCCCAAAAAAAAAAAAAAAAGTGATTTTAAATAACCCAAAAAAAAAAAAAAAGTGATTTTAAAAAACCCAAAAAAAAAAAAAAAAAGTGATTTTAAAAAACCCAAAAAAAATTAAAAAAATTAATGTTAAAAAACCAAAAAAAATTAAAAAATTGATTTTAAAACACAAAAAAATCGAATAAATAATTAATGTTAAAAAACCAAAAAAAATTAAAAAATTGATTTTAAAACACAAAAAAATCGAATAAATAATTAATGTTAAAAAACCAAAAAAATTAAAAAAAATTGATTTTAAAACACCAAAAAAATTAAGAAAATTAATGTTAAAAAACCCAAAAAAATTAAAAAATTGATTTTAAAAAACAAAAAATAAAAAATAAAAAACTTGCTTTTAAAAAAAAACAAAACTTGATTTTCCAAAAACAAAGCCTGTTTTTGAAAATCCAAAAGCCCAAAATATTTTTTTGTGGATTAGGTAGAAATATTTCAATATAATTATATTTTGCTACATCATTAAGATACCATTATATTTTTGTCTATGAACATTTTATACTAAATGCAGAACTGAATGCATACCAACCATTAATAAAAACATCTCCTTTTATAGGATTTTAACAAATGTGTGGTTTGTTATTTCAAGGCTCAGTATCAGTTTGGTTATAATTGTCAAAAAGTTGTTTACAGTGGCAATGGAGCTTATTTAGACATTTTTAAAATTCTAATACAGTTGGCACTACAACTGCTCGACCATAACCTAGGAGACAGCCCAAAAGAAAGGCAAGCAATAAATATAATGCCAGATTTCAGCAATATTTTTTTTATTGTCAAAAAATTATATATCCTGGCCCATTGCAATGGCCCCCCTACCCATAAAATAATCAACATATTGCTGTCTAACCTGACGGGAACTTTGGGGGGCCAAGCCAGTACGGACAGTATCCAGGCCTGTAAGGTTGGCTTCTATTTGTCCGGCCTCAGGCCCAACTGTGCCTATATAATTGGCAGAATGCTTATTTAAAAAGTTGTGCAGAATGCAGCATGATAAAATTATAAAATTAAGTTTGTATTCCGCCAAATTAATGGCTGTTTGAAACAGGCGGAACCGGCTGGCCAGAATTCCAAACGCATTCTCAACCACTCTTCTAGCTCTGGCCAGCCGGTAATTAAAAACCCTCCTCTCCGGGGTGAGGGTTCTTTGGGGGAATGGCCTCATGAGGTGCTTGCTCAGAGCGAAGGCTTCATCGGCAATGAAGACAAAGGGGAGTCCTTCCACGTTATCCTCATCAGGTGGCAATCCCAGGCCACCACTCTGGAGACGCTGGCAGAACTCCGTCTGGGCAAATACTCCTCCATCCGACATCCGGCCATTCTTCCCCACGTCCACATATAAAAAATCATAGTGTGCCGACACCACCGCCATTAAAACAATACTGTGGAACCCCTTATAATTAAAATAATATGACCCCGAATGGGGTGGTGGCACAATGTGGACATGTTTCCCATCTATAGCCCCTCCACAATTGGGAAAGTCCCAACGGCTGGCAAAATGGGATGCCACAGTCTGCCATTCCTGTGGCGTTGAAGGAAACTGGGGAATCAAACAAGAAAACCAAAATCAATTAATTTGGAAGCTAACATTGCAAGAAAATTAGACAATTAAAAACATTATTCCCCAGCATCAGTATAACATTCAATAATTTAATTCTTCTGGAATAACTAATATGGAAAAAGGCACACTTATCAGATTGCTCACCCCCTCTGATAGAACATTGATTACATTTTAGGGGGTTGTGAAATCCCAAAAAAAAATTACTTTAACAACACGCAGGAATTTAGGGATAACAAAGGCTACAAGACTGCAGTTGTCGCACTCTGCAGGTGCAGTTGCAAACCAGCTTACAGTAAATGAGGTAATGTCAAAAGGCATTCATGTTGCAAACAGTACACAATCACATGCAAGGGCAATTAATGAAAACACTTTGAGGCTTGCATATGATTTGATGATGGAAATCAGCAGAGCTTCTGCTCATTTACTAAAGCACTGGAACAAATGCACTTGTAGAGTGCACATGCATTTTGCAAAGTGCAACATAGATTTGCTTTAGACAAATCAACACCACAGAACATTCAAGCAAATTTTAACGAGGGTGGGGGTGGGGGGGTTGTGAAATCTAGCTAATTGCTAATTAGCAGCACACTATTTGGAGTGAGTTCAGGTGGGGGGGGGGGGGTTGTGAAATCTAGCTAATTGCTAATTAGCAGCACACTATTTGGAGTGAGTTCAGGTGGGGGGGGGGGGGGGTTGTGAAATCTAGCTAATTGCTAATTAGCAGCACACTATTTGGAGTGAGTTCAGGTGGGGGGGGGGGTTGTGAAATCTAGCTAATTGCTAATTATAAGCACACTAAATACACTCCAACAAAATACATTCAAAATGAGTAGACTAGGTGGATATGTTCCCATCACTTCATGCTGGGAAGGTTATTGAAGGAAACTATACATGCATGACAAAAAATAACAGGAAAAAATCCCAGCATGTGTGAGGATAAAAAGGGGACATTCACACTATATTGCAATGATGGGAAGTAGTGTTTGAAGCAAGAAATACATTACATTATCAAAGATTACATAAAAGAACATGTGATGCTAATAAAATAAAAATAGCTTACCTTAATATAGTCCTTCTGCAGGACCTGTATGATGGCAGAACAGGTCTCTGGGATAATGATCCCCAGAGCCTGGGGGGAGATGCCTGTCGAGAACTTAAGGTCCTGCAGGCTTCTCCCTGTGGCCAAATACCGCAAGGTAGCGACCAGCCTCTGCTCCGGAGTGATGGCTTGCCTCATGCAGGTATCCTGCCTGCTGATATAGGGGGTCAGCAAAGCCACCAAACGATCAAAAACGGGGTCCGTCATCCGGAGAAAGTTCCTGAAATCCTCAGGATTATTCTCACGGATCTCACGGAGCAAAGGCATGTGACAGAACTGGTCACGCTGAAGCAACCAATTCTTGGTCCATGAACTCCTCCTCGCCCTGTTCATGGACTGGTCTTGGGCTGAAGAATAAACTACAGCACCAAGCACATACAATGCACGAGCTCTACGACGAGTACGTACAGGTAACATGGCTTCAAAACGGTCGGCTGGTCAGAACGCACTAAACAGAACGCACTGAAGAACAGCAAGGCCTGTGAAGAACGACCTGAAAATCAGGAACGAGCGGCCAATAAAACAAAGATTTCTCAATGCCAACTGACCAAACGCACTGAAAAGCAGATACAAACCTCACAAGCACAGACTGAACAACAGTTAAAACGAACTGAAAAATACGAGTCTCACAAGCGCGAATCGTCTCTCACCAAACTTCTACTAACACGAGATAAACACGAGATTAGCAGAAGGAGCCCAAAGGGTGTCGTACGGGCTATTGAACTTCCGTTTTATAGTCTCGTCGGACTTGGTGTACGTCACAGCGTACTAAACTGGCGTACTTTTGTGTGGTCGTGTGTGGGCAAGTCCGTTCGTAAGAAAGTCTGCCCCAAGTCCGCCGAAGGTACGCCGGAAGTATGTCGGACAGACTGTCCGACTTTTGTAGCTGCAAAGTCCGACCGTGTGTACGCGGCATTAGAATTTTCTCTTCCTGATTCACCTGTGGGTGTGAATTCTTGCCATACACTGGAGGCAGCTGATTGGAGGAAAGGCACACACCCCCCTCCACATACAGTGGATATAAAAAGTCAACACACCCCTGTTAAAATGTCAGGTTTCTGTGATGTAAAAAAATGAGACCAAGATAAATAATTTCAGAACTTTTTCCACCTTCAATGTGACCTATAAACTGTACAACAAACTAAAATCTTTTAGGTGGAGGGAAGTAAAAATAAAAACATATGGTTGCATAAGTGTGCACACCCTTATACTAATACTTTGTTGAAGCCCCCTTTGATTTTAATACAGCACTCAGTCTTTTTGGGTATGAGTCTATCAGCATGGCACATCTTGACTTGGCACAATTTGCCCACTCTTCTTTGCAAAAACACTCCAAATCTGTCGGCCTTTGAAGGCATCTCCTGTGCACAGCCCTCTTCAGATCACCCCGCAGATTTTCAATTGGATTCAGGTCTGGGCTCTGGCTGGGTCATTCAAAAACTTCATCTTGTGAAGCCATTCCTTTGTTGATTTGGATGTATGCTTTGGGTTGTTGTCATGCTGAAAGATGAAGTCCCTCTTCATGTTCCGCTTTATAGTAGAAGCCTGAAGGTTTTGTGCCAATATTGACTGGTATTTGGAACTGTTCATGGATTTCCTCTACCTTGATTAGGCCCCTGTTCCAGCTGAAGAAAAAACAGCCCCAAAGCATGATGCTGCCATCACCATCCTACACGGTGGGTATGGTGTTCTTTTGGTGATGTGCAGTGTTTAACGCCGAACATATCTTTTTGAATTCTGGCCAAAAAGTTCAACCTTGGTTTCATCAGACCATAACACATTTTCCCACATGTTTTTAGAAGACTTCAGATGTTTTTTTGCAAAATTTAGCTGGGCTTGGATGTTTTTCCTCATAAGAAAAGGCTTCCGTCTTACCACTCTACCCCATGGACAGACATATGAAGAATACGGGAGATTGTTGTCACATGTACCACACAGCCAGTACTTGCTAGATATTCCTGCAGCTCCTTTAATGTTGCTGTAGGCCTCTAGGTAGCCTCCCTGATCAGTTTTCTTATTGTCTTTTCATCAATTTTGGAGGGACGTCCAGTTCTTGGTAATGTCACTGTTATGCCATAATTTTCTCCACTTGATGATGACGGTCTTTACTGTGTTCCATGGTATATCCAATGCCTTGGAAATCATTTTGTACCCTTCCCCTGACTGATACCTTTTAACAATGAGATCCCTCTGATGCTTTGGAAGCTCTCTGGGGACCATGGCTTTTGCTGTAGGATGCAACTAAGAAAATGTCAGGAAACACCTACTAGAAGAGCTGAACTTTTGGGGTTAATCAGAGGCACTTTAAATGATGGCAGGTGTGTACTGAATTTTATTTAGTATGAGCCTAAATGTAATAGCTTAATTCTGAACACAGCTACCTTCCCAGTTATAAGGGTGTGCACACGTATGCAACCACATTATTTTATTTTTTTAATTTTACTCCCCCCCCCCCCCAAAAAAAAGATTTCCGTTTGCTTTTCAATTGAGTTATACAGTTTATAGGGCACATTAAAAGGTGGAAAAAGTTCTGAAATGATTTATCTGTGTCTCATTTTTTTACATCACAGAAACCTGACATTTTAACAGGGGTGTGTAGACTTTTTATATCCACTGTAGGCAGAGATTTGCAGAGCGGTACTGTGAATAGACCAGCTCTCTACTAATCTATTTATAGCACCCACCCTGACACAATACAGCCTGCTTTTATCACAGTTGTCAGAGAACTTGTCAGAAGTTATCATTCTGATAACAGAAGAACAAAGCAGGAGAAAGCCATGGGACTAAGGGCTTTGAAGAGAGATAAGAAAACACTGCAGATATATGTGCCCAGCTCAAATTTCATGAATCGGGTTTACATCCACTTTAAGTATTTAGGATGGGTTTTTGAATAGATTTAGCACTTACACACATTTGATTTGCAGTGCAACACGTTATATTGTTTATTCTTCGTATTAGGAGGGATATCTCCTTTTTGTGTTTGCAGCTTAATTTTTGGGGGATTTTGGGCACAATTGCACCCTTAAAAAAATACAGTGCAGCAGCTTGTGATACTTGCAGTAAGCCATGCTCTGTTCTCATCTGGGTCCAGGTCAGTCACGTGGGATACCAGCCATTTAGGAAGCACTTTGTATTTCTATAAATGATTACAAGGCATTTTACGATTGACGTGGAAAACAGAGAGGTGGGCAGATGACGTCACAATCGGCCCCTTGGCCAAATGGAGGATGCCTTGTATTTATTGAGAAGGATACAAGGCACTTCCTGAATGGCTGATCCATCACATGACTTACTATCTCTTTATGGACTCACAAGGATCAGAGCATAGCTTACTGTATGAAGCAAAAACTGCTGCAGTCAGTGTACTGAACAACTGGACTGTTCTGGCACAGTAGATATTTCAACTATGCTGGCCCAAACGGCATTTTTTCAGTCACTTGAAACATGGCGTTTACACATCGAAGAAAATTCTATAACTGGGACACCTCTAGTTAGAATGAAAACAACTGCAAATATTCTCCTCTCAAACCTTTTATGACCCCTTGGCATTTTACAGACACCTACACCTGAAGAAGTAATGACGGAATTTGAGGATTGGTTTATTTCACAGCTGAACACACTGCTACTTGTTTTTCAAGGCACAAGCTCTAGCGCTATATTCCGTCTTCTTCCTTTACTGCATTTTAATCACAAAGAACAAGCATGACTGGACACCTAAATTGTTCATGATTGTTCCAGGACATTAGACTCACTAAGTAGAGAAGGATGAGCCTGCACCTTCAAAAAACAGGTCAGTAAAAGCAGCTCCCACAAATCGGTGCTAAATTCTTAAAGTGGTAGTAAACTCTGCATTTAGATTTTTACCTACAGCTAAGCTTATAATAAAGCTTACCAGTAGGTTAAATGAATATCTCCTAAATGTTCACCACTTAGGAAACATTTGCTTGCTTGGCAACCAGTGATGTCACCAGCGCATGCTCTCTGAAAGAATGGCATACTGGGCCGTTCCTTCAGAGCTCTGCGGTGTGGTTGTTGTGATTACTGGACGCATGCGCGACATCATCGCAGCTCAGCCATACAAGCGCCCGTGGCCCACAAACCCAGAAGGAAGACCAGGTGAAGTTAGAAGCCTCTGCAGCAGTGACAGCGCAAAGCTGGAGGGCTTCCTTTCAAGTCTTTCATAATGTGCTAGTAGGCAATGCACACTAGAACATTATGCCTTTAACTTGCAGGGAGAGGTTTTTTCAAAATTTACTACCATTTCAAATAAGGGTTTGTGAGAAGTACTAGCATGGTACATCTTAGAAATAAATATAAAGTGTCTTATAAACTCTTATGCTCACTAAAAATGAAGGAAGATGCTTGGCTGACAGATAAAATGATCAGTCATCATCACTTTTTTAGTTAAAAGTTTAGTTAATTACCATTTCTTGTAAAAGTTCAACGACTTGCTGAATACAGTCATTTACATCACAAGAATCAGTTTTCAGTACCAGCTCTGGGGACTCGGGCTTCTCATAATCAGAATCAATTCCAGTGAAACCTAAAAGACAGAATTAAATCATAGTGAATTCCAAGGCTAAATATTAAAGTGGTTGTAAAGCCACTTGTAAAGTCTCTCTAATCCCCTCTGTTAGATAATGCTATGTTCCCCAGTGTGTGTGATTTTTTTTTTAAAAGCCGTAGTGTACCTTATTCCATAGTGCTGATCGGTGCTCATGTGACCGCCTGGCTCTCTCCTCTCCCAGGCTGACTGCTACAGTGGGAGGTGCCGAGAACTCCCGCTGACGTCAGCTGGGAGCAGGAGAGAGTCGGGGGGTCACGTGAGCGCCGATCGGCGCTATTGAATAAAGATACACAGCGGCTTTTTTTTTTAAATCACACACACTGGGGAACATTGCAATAGCTAACAGAGGGGAATGAAGAGACTTTACACCGTTATTCCATCATTAGGAGGGGAGCTGGCAGGGAGCGAGGGGGGGAGAGGACAGAGGAGAGCTGTGGATGACGGAGGCACATAAACTAACCACGGTGTCCGGGCTCAGTAGCCATAATAAACTGTGTGTCTTTGATAACGCCCTGTGGGAAGGGAAAAATGCAGCATCAGACACAGCTTGCAGCACCGCGGTGACATCACATCCAATGCCCGTTCAATTGCAGTTAGGTTGTGAGAGAACCTATTGATTAATGGACTGGTAATTGATGTTCATCCGTTTGCCCTCCACCTTGGAACCTTGTAAAGATTGATTAATGAATTAAACAAGACGAACTTTACTATGCGGGCTCTTTCTCCATATGTTTGTGTCTGAAAACACCCCAGGAAGGATCGCACCCAGGAGTTGGCGTTTTCATCACTCCACTCACCATACTAAGCCTACCTGACCCACAACGCAGTACTGCTTGGGGGTCCATTGGATCTGGTGAGTTCAACCATAAAAGGGGGATGTGGATCCCGTATGCACCTGTTTAAAGCATCATATGTTATTTTAGCACAGCAGCATTTTTGAAATGAACTTGGGAAAGCAACTCTGAGAACTGTTATATGTTTATGTGCACGTCTTTTTTGGACTTTCACTGGTCACAAGCTTAATATTGATTTGCACAATTTCTAGCACAGCAGCACCTGTGAAAGGAAACTTCCAACTAGAAGTTTATACATATTTACACGTGTTTTTTAAGCTTTCACTGGCTACATGCTTGATATATTTTTTGTTTGTTTTTTTGGATTAATTTTGCACTTAGTTACATAGTTACATAGAAGGGGAGGTTGAAAAAAAAAAGACACAAGTCCATCAAGTCCAACCTATGTGTGATTATGTGTCAGTATTACATTGAATATCCCTGTATGTTGTGGTCATTCAAGTGCTTATCTAATAGATTCTTGAAGCCATCGATGCTCCCCGCTGAGACCACCGCCTGTGGAAGTGAATTTTGTATGCACTAGTTGCACTTTTTTGTATTTATTCAGGCTGCCAGCGCTGTGGTACTTATATTATACCCTTTTTCCCATAATAAACTGTGGACAGTTTACAGAGGGGAGGGCAGCACCAGGCAGCATCCGCCAGTAATTTTAGGTGATAAGGTTGGCCAAATGACACAGCGCAAGCACTGTGCTGTATAAACATGCTTTAAAAAGGAACAGGATCTTATTTCTTCTTCCTTTTTTATTTTAGGGTTACAAACACTTTAGGGCTATCAACACATGGGAAAATTATGGGAGACATGTCATGGCACAAATAGTGGGAGTATGGGTGCTGAAAATTCTGACAATGCTAGCTAACCAATCCACTCTGACTTAGAACAAGCACACATATAGAAAAGAAAAAAGAAAAAAAGAAAAAAAAAAGAAAAAAAGAAAAAAAGAAAAAAGAAGAAAAAAGAAAAAAGAAAAAAAGATCTGCATACTTTTTCCATGGAACTTATGCATTAAGCACTGAAGCCCAAGGGCCATTATGAGATCATTTTCTGTAGAAAAACACAACTGACAGCCCCATATTCTGGACCGCTTTACAATTTTTTTAACAATTTAGTTCACAAATAAAAGTACATGTTTAGGAACATTCTTACATGATTGATCTTCATGTTTTATGGCACTCCAGAACCCACTATATTCTCCCCTGCAAAGTATTATTTTTACTATCAGGAGCTTCACTGAATACAGTGAGTGAGGGTGAGTAGAGAGGGTAAAGTGAAATTACTACTTGCCTATATACTCTGTGGTGATTATCCTCCCTAAAAATGTTTTTACCAAGTACTTCCTTTTCATTCCCCAACTCTCACTGCCTGTACACAATAAGAAGGGATTCAAACTCACCAAAAGGGGGCTTAACCACTTGCCTACAGGCCACTTTCACCCTCTTCCTGCATAGGCCAATTTTCAGCTTTCAGCGCTGTCAAACTTTGAACTACAATTGCCCGGTCACGTAACACTGTACCCATATAAAATTTTTATAATTTTTTTTCACACAAAATAGAGGTTTGTATTGGAGGTGTTTTTTATTTTTAGCTAAAAAAATAAAAAATTTGCAAACAGGTAATTTTTCTCCTTCACTGATGGATGAGGCTGCACTGATGAGGGGGCAATGATAAGGTGGCAATGATGGGCACTGATGAGGCGGGCACTGATAGGCAGCACTGGTGGGCACTGTTGTGACTGCACTGATAATTAGGACACTGATCGAAAATCAGTGCCCTGATTATCAGTGTTGATGTCCTTTAACACAAGACGGTTATCGGCTACCTTCTCCCCTCCTCACGCTGTCAGCATGAGGAAAGGAATGCCGAAAACCGGCTTGTGTTTACATCGTGATCAGCTGATCACATGGTAAAGGGGCGCTGTGATTGGCCCTTTACCAGATCTGTAATCAGCTGAGTCTGAAGGACTCATCAATCACAAAGTCTGGCGCGTGGGCAACGAGATCACGAGAGGAGAAGTGGTTAAAGTTTATCTATGGCCAAAATTTTAAAATGTATATATTTCTAGAGTATATTTCTTTTTACATTGAATTTCAAATATTTCTAGCCTACACCTATTAATCTGAAGGATCTTGAAGCTTAAAAAAAATTTACTTTTTAAAGAATCCCAGACATTTAATTCCTTGCATTCTGTGACACCTATTCATTGTGCCCTGGGAGGGATTTTCAGCAGACGGTCAGTACAGGACATTAATGCCCATACACACGATCCAAAAATCAGACGACAGATCATCCAACTTTTTTCGCTTACTAGTCGCAAGAAGAAATTGAATAGGTTACTAAAGTCACGAAAATTCTCATACGACAGAAAAAAAAAAAATCTGAAGTGATGTCACGTGTTGTAGTATATTTGTATTTTATTTTCGGATGAAAACTGTACTGACTAAAACGAAAATCGTACGATCTGGTATCGTACGAGGAAAATTTGTGCTTGTCCGATCAAATAATTTCGGATGAACTGCCGTGATCAGCTCTCGAAAACTCTGTACTAACGATCCGATTATCGTACAATCTCGCCGAAAGTATTATTCGTCAGATTTTCGAGTCCATGCACACAAGGCAGCAGAAAAAAAATGCCAGAACTGCTAGCATAAAAAAAAAAAAACAGAAAAAATGCTCCTACGAGGCATACTGTACATGCTTTTAGGTGCGTTAATGCATGCAGCGTTAGGATGCATCAAGCATTTTCTCTGCCCGAAGGCTTGTGATTTTTTTTCCAGCCTACAAATATGCCTGTAAATGCCCAAAAGTGCATGGACACATAGGCTAAGAGAGTTGCTTCTACATGCTAAAAGAAAAAAGCCTAAAGATGAATTCTGGTTATGGATATTTTTATCCATCTTGGACTAATGTAACTATGCATATACCCTATCTGGCCAATCACCACTGGAAGCTGGAAATCACTGAAGTAGACACCACTATTCCAGTAATCTCCAGTTGCGTGGCTGATGCATTCTGAACACAGGAGGCTGGCGCCCATTCAGAGAATGCTTTGCATCCTCTGAATGAGTGCAAGCGTTCTCTGATTAAATGAGATGTAGGGCAGGTTGGTCTCCACTTTAGCCATTTAGAGAATTCTTTGCATTCAGTCAAAAAGTGCAAGGCTTTCTCTGAATGGCGCCTGTTTTGATCGGCCAACCTCATTTGTTCAGAGCGCAGCAGGGCGGTCACTCAGCACCTGGAAGCAAGTGGAGGTGTCTGTGTGTAGCAGTGTCTACTTCAGTGATTTCCAGCTTCCAGAGGCATGGTAAATACATGGTATAAAATGGTCCAATGAAATACGTATAAAATATCTACACCTAAAAGTCATCTTTGTTCAGATACTTCCTCTTACGGATTTACAAAACTTTTAGAGAAGACCAGCCAAATGGAAACATTTTCAAACCATTGCTAACATAATTCCAGCCTGCTGAACCACGTCTGCATGATTCTCTCCTTATGGAAGTCTGATCTAGCAGAAAGGCAGATAGTTTTTTAAAATAGGAAGCTGCCGAATGTAACAAATGCATACAATTCATTTCATTCTTTTCTTTAGGGCCCGTTCACACCACCTGCACATTAAACTGGAGCGGTTTAGTATGTGGGCAGCTGTCTGCTTCGGCTGCAGTGAGTCCCGATGAGGGAGCAGTATGATGTGCATTTTTCGCATCACAGTTTTTTACTATTCTTTTTAACATTATTTAAAGTGCACAAAAATGACAATTCATTTACGTCACAGCAGAGCAGTGCATTGTGATACGCGGTGCTATCCAGTGTGCTGCGATAAATTGTCAACAATGGCTGGAATGCTTGGGCGGTGATGTCAACCAAGGGCTTACTATGGGGCATTCGTTGTCGGCTGTCAATCCTCTCCCCTGAAGCCACCGCTGGGGAACGATCGCGTGATAAAACCAGAGCGCTCTGTGACTAGGTAAGTATAAGGATCTTTGTTTTACAGGGTAGTTAGCAGCTTTAGTAATAGCCTGGACTTCTACATTGCAGAAAATGTAGATGATTCCGCGCAAAGGAAGTAAATACTAACAACGAAAAAACTAAAAGAACTGCTGCCTCTACTAATTACTGCCACTAGGTGGAGTACGTGAATGTAAAGAAAATAAAGTAGATATGGCGCTGTTCTATATCTGTGTTTAAAGTTAACTAAATTAATAAATAAAGGATTGGTGAATGTACGCGTGGAAGTGTACCTAACGTGTACGCTACATAGCTTCACATGTGTCCTTTCACCAAGAGAAGGAAAAATAATAATTTTCAAAATGTAAAAATATATATATTTTTTTTTTTAAACATGTAGAATAAATATAAATACAGCACCAATTGATTAAATAACCTCTGTGCAAATATTCCAAGTGCTAGACCGACAGCGAGCCTGGTTATTCCCAATACATCCTCCAAAGAAGATGCGTTTAGAAGATGAATATTCCCATTAGTACTTTAAAGTGCTTCTGTGCAAAAACTTTATGCATTTACAATTAAAACATAATATGTGTATAGTCACAACTTTAAATATCCAAAATAAAGTGCTTCTGTGCTGGTGAAAACAATAATTGTGTTGGTATTTTCACTTTGCAAAGGTGATCACAGCATGCGTGCTTTATCCGTGCTCTTATTGTGGCTGCACTCACTGGAATTCCCCCGCTCTTGGGGTATAGAGCATTCACAGTATCTGCTACTGTGCAGCACTCTGGAGGCTGGATAATCCCCGATGTCTTAACAGTTTCCACTCTTGTCCCATAAGTCATATAAAGCATAGGAGAAAAGGATTCCAATAATGTAATATTGTTTTTCAACAATTTATTGCTTAAAACCATGAAAGAGGTACTCACATTCAGTGAAAGACATAAAAGCATTTGTTGCTCACACAAAAGCCGGTTGACCGGAAGTGATGCAAGAGCGTGTGCTGACCACGCCCTACGCGTTTCGTCACTCTGGCGTCATTTGGAGCGCTCCAAATGGAATCCTTTTTTTCCTATGCTTTATATGACTTATGGGACAAGAGTGGAAACTGCTAATACATCGGGGATTATCCAGCCTCCAGAGTGCTGCACAGTAGCAGATACTGTGAATGCTCCATACCCCAAGAGCGGGGGGAATTCCGGTGAGTGCAGCCACAATAAGAGCACGGATAAAGCACGCATGCTGTGATCACCTTTGCAAAGTGAAAATACCAATACAATTATTGTTTTCACCAGCACAGAAGCACTTTATTTTGGTTATTTAAAGTTGGGACTATACACATATTATGTTTTAATTGCAAATGCATATGGATATGCAATTAGCGGACCTCCAGCTGTTGCAGAACTACAAGTCCCATGAGGCATAGCAAGACTCTGACAGCCACAACCATGACACCCAGAGGCAGAGGCATGATGGGACTTGTAGTTTTGCAACAGCTGGAGGTCCGCCAATTGCTTATCCCTGGTGAATGGGATAATACTTATTTTACAGACAAAGACTAAGCCTGGGTTGGATCTGCTCACAGGAACAGGAGTAAAAGCCACAGAGTACATCATTTTTTTAATTCTTCTACTTACACATATTAGAGACAGAGACCCCATCAATTTTGTGTTTTTTTTCCAAGGAAAGGGTTGTTCTTCTAAAACTACATTGAGTTCTGCTATTTGGCTAAGTGAAAACACTGCTCAGCCCTATTAAAATGTACAAATTATACAAAAATATATTTTTTGCTTTCATCATAGTCACCTCTAGGTAAGTATTGGATGTTTTTTTATTAGCCTTAGGTTGGACAAGACAAAAAATCTATTTTCTGTGTGAATTACTTATTTTTCCTATAGATGGGAATGGAAACAGGCATTGCGGAAAGTTCAGTAAGCAAACGTATGCAATACACTACTAAATAATTCTGAATGTGATTTACCAGTCTTAAATATACCTGTAGAACAATACGTTTGTTTTCCAAAATAAAACAATCACAAAAAATAAAACATTTAAGTACTATTAAGGGCCCTTTCACACTGATGCCCTTTTGTGCAGCTTTCACACTAATGGGCTTTTGACTCCCATTGACTGGCGCCTTTTTTTGATGCCCTTTTGAAAAACTGCACCAAAGATGCAGCATGCAGGACTTTATAAAGAGCAGAACACCTGCAGTGTGAACAGTTACCAAGGATGTGCTTTTGCCACCCTGGAAAAGAGTATAAAAAGGGGCCCAACAGAACAAAATCATGTGGCTTGCAGGAAATCCAGTGAAAATAAGAATACAATTAAAGGCTTACCTTTGATTTCTCCAGCTCTTGCCATTTTATAAAGACCTTTGACATCTCGCTGCTCACAAACATACAAAGGAGCATCCACAAACACTTCGTAAAATGGAAGACTAGCTGCCTCGTGAATTTGCCGTGCATTGTTACGATCCTATAAATACCAGGATCAGTGTTAATATGAAATGCAACTATTTTTTGAAGTATTTTCATGTATTTAATATTATTTTATTACAGAAACGTATATAAGGCTGTCAGTTTTCACAGCACTTTATATACACTATATTATCAAAAGTATTGGGACCCCTGCCTTTAGCCTGGGTTCACACATGTGCGGTGCGAATTGAAGCTCAGGTTTCACTGGGAAGATAAAAATCTGCTGTTCAAAGGAATCACTGCATTGTAGCTGCAGATCAGTGAGCAGGGAGAGGGGGGGGGGGTGTAGTGAGGAGAAGGAGAAAATCCTTGTTCAGAACGCAATGCATCTGCAAATCAGATGCGTTCCCATAGGAGATAATAGGCTTGTAGTTCGCACCGCAATGCCCAAAAAACACACGTTTTTTGTGCAATGCGCAGTGCGAATGCAACGCACATATGTGAACCAGATACATTCAAATGAATGTATTTTAAAATGTTCTGCGAATTGGATGTGGTGTAAGCCGCATCTAATTCGCATAGGTGTGAACCTGGGCTCACACGCACATGAACTTTACTGGCATCCCAGTCTTAGTCCGTAGTGTTCAATATTGAGTTGGCCCACCCTTTGCAGTTATAACAGCTTCAACTCTTATGGGAAGGCTGTTCACAATGTTAAGGAGTGTGTCTATAGGGATGTTTGGCCATTCTTCCAGAAGCGCATTTGTGAGGTCAGGCACTGATGTTGGACAAGAAGGCCCAGATCGCAGTCTCCGCTCTAATTCATCCCAAAGGTGTTCTACCAGGTTGAGGTCAAGACTCTGTGCAGGCCAGTCAAGTTCCTCCACCCCAAACTCACTTATCCATGTCTTTATGGACCTTGCTTTGAGCACTGATGCGTAGTCATGTTGGAACAGCAAAGGGCCATCCCCAAACTGTTCCCACAAAGTTGGGAGCATGAAATTGTCCAAAATGTCTTGGTATGCTGACGCCTTAAGAGTTCCCTTCATTGGAACTAAGGGGCTAAGCCCAACCCCTGAAAAACAACCCCACACCTTAACCCCCCCTCCACCAAATGATTTGGACCAGTGCACAAAGCAAAGTCCATAAAGACATAGATGAGCGAGTTTGGGTTGGAGGAACTTGACTGGCCTGCACAGAGTCTTGACCTCAACCCGATAGAACACCTTTGGGATGAATTAGAGCAGAGACTGCGAGCCAGGCTCATCCAACCTCACAAATGAGCTCCAGGAAGAATGGTCAAACATTCCCATAGACACACTCCTAAACCTTGTGGACAGCTTTCCCCTTTACACACTGGCCCAATTAAATATGAAGTAGGAAGCCTATAGGCGATTTAAGATACCTCCTTGTCTTCAGTGCCATGCTCCGCAAATAGAAATTAAACATATTGTACGTGGAAGAGCTATTTTCCGCCCTTCCTCATCCCACAAAATGCTGACATTGTGGGGCACTGAAAGATACCCAGGGAGAAGGAATCAAAAGACCTCTTCTTAATAGGTTGCTGTAAGGTCTTTAATCAAATTCTGGATACGTTCTTCTTCCATATTAGATCCATGAACACTCCCATTAAATTGCCTGAAAACAGCCAGTGGTATCCAACAAGAATTATTCAATAATTAAAGCAACTGTGGCATCCACACTATCTTTAACAAGTTTGTTCTAACTGCTACTGACAGGTAAGGTTGCGCCAAATATTGTTTTTAAAGGTTTTCAAAAGCAGTATTGGATTTAATGGAATAAACGACAATCAGCCCTAACTTTATGACCACTGCTAACTTAAGTAAATAACGTTGCCTGACTTGTTACAATGGCAACTGAAAGTCAGTGGGATATATTAGGTAGTAGCAAGTAAACAGGTTGCCCCTGAAGTTGATGTGTTGAAAGCATAAAAAATAGGCATCGCAGATTGTTGTCTTTTGAGCTGCATACCCACAGGCCAGTCAGGGTGCCCATGTTGACTCATGTCCACAGCCAAAAGCTCCTACAATGGGCACATGAGCATTAGAACTGAACCAAGGAGCAAATGAGGAAGGTGACCTGGTCTAATGAATTACATTTTACATCATATGGATGGTCAGATGTGTGTGCATCGCTTACCTGGATAAGAGATGGCATCCGGATGCACTATAGGAAGAAGGCAAGCCAGCAGAGGTAGTAGGATGCTTTGGGCAATGTTCTGCTGGGAACCCTTGGGTCCTGCAATTCATGTGGATGCGACTTTACAGCTATCACCTACCTAAACATTGTTGCTGACCAAGTATACCCCTTCATGGAAATGGTATTTTCCCTGATGGCAGTAGCCTCTTTCAGCAGGATAATGAGTCCTGCCACACTGCAAAAAAGGTTCAAAAATGGTTTGAGGTACACAATGAGTTCAAGGTGTTGTCTTGGCCTCCAAATTCTCCAGATCCCAATCAAGCATCTGTGGTATGTGCTGGAAAAACAAAAAACCAAGGCTGATTCATGGAGGCACCACCTTGCAACTTACAGGACTTAAAGGATCGGCTACGGACGGCTTGGTGCCAGATACTACAGTATACCTTCAGAGGTCTAGTGGTGTCTATGCCTCAATGGATCAGGGCTGTTTTGGCGGCAAAATGGAGTCCTAATCAATATTAAGTGGGTGGTCATAAAGTTATGGCTGATTGGTCTGGTCCTTAAAGTGGTTCTAAAAGGTACAGTTTAAAGGCTTTTTACCTTATCTCATTCTCCGCATTAAGGAAAAAAAAAAAAAAAAAAAAAGCAACTTCAGGATCAGCTCCCCTCATCCCCCCTCCCCTAAAATACTTACCTGACTCCTCTTTTCATACAGCATTTTGCCCGTCTGCAGCAGCGCTGCTCTCTTCCTATATTCACAGGACATCCAGGCAGCAGCAGGAGCCACTGACTCCTGCTGTTGTCAATCAAATCCTGTGAGAAGGGAGCAGGGGTCGGGCCAAGCGGCGCTGTGCGTGCCTATGGACATACACAGCTCAGCTCAGTAAAGTGTCCACACGAGTGTCCCCATAGCACATGGCTTGCTATGAGGACACTCAGAGAAGAGGAGCAGTGGAGTGTGCCAGCAGGGGACCCCAGAAAAGGAGGTAAGGGGCCGCTCTGTGGAATACCCTTGCACAGAGCTGGCAAGTATAACAGGTTTATTATTTTCATTAAAAAAAACTTTAATACACTTGGTAATACATACACCCAGATATATGGCCATTTAGCTCATCCAACAAGGGATCTATAGAGAGATCCCTTGTACTGACCTATCCCAATTAATATGTAGACCTGGGTAGCACCTTATGGTCTTTTTGGACAATTCAACCAAAAATGGTTCATTGATGTTGTCACTTATTTCCTGTTCTTAAAATATGACTTGGCATGGAACAGTAAACTTAATATATCAGCTCTACCCAAAACTGGTAATTTATTGTGGCTTCTGACAAAATTGAATTATGTGCAGACTTCATATTACTCTTAGAGACAACACAGCAACAAGAGAATTCCAAACACCACCCAAATTAAGTGACCGTCGTAAAAGCAAAAAATGGTGCCCTACTTCCGCCAATGGAGTCTCCAGAATAAAAATAATCAGGTAGCTCAGTCTGGGAAACTGAAACATGGTCAGAGAGGACAGAAACAGAACCTACTACAAAAAAGAGTGGATGCATAATTTAAGAGTTAACCTCCGGTTGGGTTTACACTATGTTAGCGCAAGCGTTCATTGAACAAGCTGAAATTAGAAGCTGATTGGCTACCATTCACAGCTGCACCAGATTCCGAGTGTACCCGCTTTAGTAAATCTCCCTCACGGATTTAGGGGAGAATTTTACTTATGTTAGTGAATGCTGATATTTTTAAAAAGAATTTCTCTCCCTGTTTACCATAAAAAACACATCTTAGTGGGGCTGCAACTAACCATTATTTTCATAAATAATCTATGTAAAGTTTAACCACTTCCTGCCCGGCCTATAGCAGAACGACGGCCGGGCGGTGGTTCCGTTATCCTGACTGGACATCATATGAGGTCTTTCAGGATAACAGCCGGCCAGGGCCCGTGGGGGCGCGCGGCGATCGTTAGTATAGCGTGTCAGTCTGACACACCGCAACACCGATCTCGGTAAAGAGTCTCTGACGGAGACTCTTTACCATGGGATCAGCCGTGTCACGACTGATCACAGTGTAAACAGGAAAGCGTGCATCTGCTTTTTCCTCACTTGCATCTGACAGATGTGAGTAGAGGAGAGCCGATCAGCTGCTCTCCTAACAGAGGGAGTCTGCACTGATTTTCAGCGCAGCCCCCGTGCGGATGCCCACCCAGGACCACCAGGGATAGCCACCACTGATGACCACCAGGTATCCCACCTATGGCAACTAGGGATGCCAAACTTTGCCAAAATCAACGCCAATCAGTGCCCACAAATGATGCCAGTCAGTGCCCATCACTAATGCCTGCCAGTGCCTCCTTATCAGTGATGCCCATTAGTGCTATCAGTGTACATCAGTGTCACCCATCAGTGCCCATCCATACCCACCTATCAATGCCCAGTGTTAGCACTCTATACTAAACTTGCTTGCTTTTTGGGCACTCTGAAGGCAAGAGGAGCCAGAAGCGTCAGTGGGGGGCCCCAGAAGAGGAGAATCAGGGCTGCTCTGTGCAAAACCATTACACATCCAGTCTATCAGCCTCCACCTTCTCTGGATTCAGGTGCTGATTTTCCCTGCACAGAGTCTTTAAAGTGATTTTTTTTAAAACAACAAACATGTTATACACACCTGCTCTGTGTAATGGTTTTGCACAGAGCAGCCCTGATTCTCCTCTTCTGGGGCCCCCCACTGACGCTTCTGGCTCCTCTTGCCTTCAGAGTGCCCAAAAAGCAAGCAAGTATAGTATAGAGTGCCCCTATAGCAAAGTAAAAAAAACTTCTGCCTTTAGAACCACTCACTTCCTGCCCAGGACTAGATGTCCCATGAGGCATTGCTCCTCACTCATTCACAAGTTCTCAGGCACTTACTGACATGCATGGACGGTGTACTGAGCTGTATGTGTGCTGCACTGTGTCTTCTGGCCTGTATGGACAATGTACTGAGCTGTATATGTGCTGCACTGTATTTCCTGATATGTAAAGAAATAATGCATTCTGTATGCAGGCCAACTAAATCGCCTGGCCGATTAATCGATGAAAAAAGTTGACAACTATTTTCATAATTGATTTGTTTCAGAATTGTCACAGACATTATTGTTCCAATTGGGACACCTGTTCTGGTGATAACTGTCTAAAATGGAGGCATCCTCTCACTTTTAAGAGATCTCCCCATTTCCTGCAATTACAAGGGAGGAAAAATCTCGCCAACGAGACACACACACAAAAAACAGAAACTAGTCAGGGGTCTTAACGATTTCCTACTCTATCCAAAACTAAAAAATGTTTTTGGCTTTATGTCTACTTACAGGGCTTATTTCACACCATTCTAACACTATAATGACATTTGCGAGTTGTTTCAAAGCATTTATAGTGTTTTTCAAGAATCATGAAAAGTATGGTTGGATATTAGTCCAACTGATTTTATCAAGTCCATGCATTTTGCTACATTTTTCACTGAAAACAAAATCCATTGGTTTCAATAAGAAGACCCATTTCCATAAACACAACTAATGTGAAAAAAGCCCTACATTTTATCAGCAATACAGGTTCAACAGATAAGCAGTTTAAAAAATGACTCACAGGAAACACAAATGTAACTACTGTATAATGCCAACAAATAGTGTTAAAAGTTTAAAAACACAATTAACATGTATAATTTTGTAGTATCTATAAAAACTTGCCTTAGCATATGGAGATATGAAACTGGCAATACACACAAGGCCAGCATCAGCAAAGAGCTTGGCAACTTCAGCAATACGTCGGATATTTTCTTCTCTGTCTTCTTGAGAGAAGCCAAGATTTTTACTGAGCCCATGACGAATGTTGTCTCCATCCAACGTATAGCATGGGATACCATGGCACACTAAATATTCCTCCAGTGCCATGCTTACTGTGGTCTTTCCAGCACCAGACAGGCCTATAAGAACAGAAAGAATACAGTCATTAGTAGATTTAATTTACTATTGATTAGCTGACATTTACACAAACATTTAAGCTAAGCCAGGCACAAAGCTACAAACAAAAACCATGAGCCAGATCTTTTCATTACCAAATGACCCATAAGATCAATAAAATGCAAAATTACACCAGTCAGCCATAACATTAGGATGACCCACCTAACAATAATTAGGTCCCCTTTTTACCAATAAAATAGCCCTGACCCGTCGCAGCAAGGACGCTCTTAAACCCCCTGGCCACAATTAGCTAAGTATCTGCCTGCTCTCTAGGTCAGCCTTTCTCAACCGGTGTTCCTTCACAGGTTGCCAGGGGTTCCTTGAGCTATGAACAATATCTGCTTCTCATATTTGTAACTATTGACATCAACAATCTTTTAAGCCATATGTAAGGGGGGCTTTCTTCCCAATATTCACCAATGTAAGCACCATTCTTTATAAAAGCCACTATAATAAACCAAAGAGCTGTAGATATACAGTAGTATATAACAACAGAGGGGTCCCCAGAAACCTGAAAGTTATTTCTAAAGTTCCCCCATGTTAAAAAAGTTAAGAAAGGCCACTCTAGGTGGTCCATAATCAACTCCAACTCCATCCTTTTTAGTTAAGCTGGCCATACACCAGTAGAAATTTCACTTTCAGAACGTTTGTTTGATTTTCTAATGAGTAATGGTGTCAACTGTTATGGTAAGACAATTCGAAGGAGCAGGATAGAATTTTGTTTGAGAACAATTTTCTAACTGTGAATGTGGTTTTCGCTCAGGAAAGATTGTGCATATTATAATGAAACCTGTTTAATACCTCTGGGATTACATGAAAACAACAGAATTAAATTTTAAAGGGGTTTCGAATGAAATCGGTTAGTTGATTTACTAAAACTGGAGAGTGCAAAATCGGGTGCAGCTCTGCAAAGAAACCAGCTTTCAGCTATCAGCTTTCAGGTTTTTTGTCAAAGCTTAAAGTGGATGTAAACCCACTCTCATCCTTTCTAAACTACTGCCATAGTGGTTATCTATAAGGATATACATGCCTCCTGCATGTGTCCTTACCTGTCAAATGTCTCCCCTCTGTCTGTTATGAGATCTGAAAAACTGCAGATTCTGTGGGTGGGTCTGTTGTCCAGAGCTTGGTGGGTGGAGTCGTGAGTAGACTCCCCGCCCACCTTTACACTCCCCTTGTCAACATGCATTTTCTCCTGTGTATTTCTTACATTGAACTTCTGCTATGATCACTAACATCCAGTCAAAACCCAGAAAAGTCACCACATAATTTCAGCAATCAATCTTCAATCATGCTGAGGTGTGGAGCAGCCAATTCTGGGAGAGCTGGAGAAGAAAGGAGGAGGGGATCTGTAATACACAATGTCTCTCTCAGGCTCCTGCATGAGATATATAAATCACCTGTCACTCAAGAGGACCGCGCAGAGCTGGATTAAAGCGAAGTACCGCCGTTTTTTTGTTTTTTTTTTAAGTCAGCAGCTACAAATACTGCAGCTGCTGACTTTTAAAATATGGACACTTACCTGTCCAGGGCGCCCGCGATGTCTGCACCCGAAGCCGATCTGTCCCTCGGCTCCCTGGACGCCATCTTCGGTAAGAGAATCAGGAAGTGAAGCCTTGCGGCTTCACTTCCTGGTTCCCTACTGCGCATGTGCGACTCGCGCTGCGCGTTATCACTGGTCCCCGGTGTCTCCTGGGACCGTGTCTCCCAGAAGACAGCGGGGGAAGGCAGAAAGTGGCGTAGATACCTGCGGGTGGCGCGGGTATCTATGCCCATAAGTGGGAGCAAGATACCTGTATCTGCTCCCCCCTGAAAGGTGCCAAAATGTGTCACAACGGAGGGGGGGAGGATTATGAAAAGCGAAATTCCATTTTTGTGTGGAACTCCGCTTTAACTCTTCGTGGCAAGACTGTGCACAGATGACATGAAATCCTATACTGTACAAGGTGCAAGCCTTAATAAAATAAATAATCAGGTTTACATTCACTTTAATTGAACAAGCTGAAGTTAGAAGCTGATTGGTTTCTACGCAGAGCAGCACCAGATTTTGCACTCTTCAGTTTTAGTAAATCAACCTCAATGTGACAAGAAAGGATTTTCTATCTGACAAATTTTCTATGAACGTTCAACCCGAAAATCAAACTATGTACGGACTTTATAATCAGCTCCTGCTCTATCACCTCATCCCTATGAGTTTCTGATCCATTTCTCCCTTACAATCATCCCCCTCAATGTATACTCTGGTACATTATCTGCTGCTGCTCCTCTCTGTACTTCACCCCTCAGCCATGTCCTCTGCTCTCACTCTTTTTACTCTATGCCCTAAGATCAGATCCTGCTCTGCAACCCCTCTCTGCAATAATAATTATTTTACCCTCTGCCCCCATTAACATAATCCCACTCAGCATTCCTCTCCTTACCCTCTTTCTGATTCATAACCAGGCTCTCTGCTCTCTCCTACCCCCTCTCTTTCCACCAGCCTGCAACAATCAGATTCTGCTCTGTCTCTTCTCTTTCGAAGGCCTGATTCACACCTATGCAGGTTGAAGTTTGCATATGCCAATATACATTTTTGATCCATTGAAGTCTATGGAACCAAAAAAAATCAGAAAAAAATCCCTGGCCCTTTCCATAAAATACACAGATGTGAACTACAGCCTTAGGAAACCATGTTAAATGGACTGTAGTGTGTTTCTGCAAAACTGAAAACGCACTAAAAAATACATGTGAACCAGGCCTTATACACAATCAGCTCTCACCTTACCCTGTTCCATCCCTTAAATCATGATTGGCCCCTGCAACAGAACCTTCCCAGCACCCAGCTTTGGTGCGTCCGTCAGTATACAGCCTCCTCCAGTCTGAACATCAGAGATCAGATATTATAGCCGATCGTACAACATTAGCCAACAGTAGCTTGTATAAACATGGAATACTTTTATTGAAACTCAAACAGAATATATTATACCCCACAGGAGGACACCCCCCTCCTGATTACATTACCCTAACAATACAAAGTAACCAAGAACATAATTAACATGAGCTAATTAACTTGTCATTTAACCTAGCCCAGGTGACTTAATAAGATCTCCACTTCAGGTCAGACTTGCCGTCACTGAGCTCAAAGTTCAATACACATCATCATAAGTATAAACACAGAAAACCTTCAGACAATAGCAGGAGACCCTAGGAGCAGACTGTCCGGCTCTTATCTACAATAGTCTGAGGCAAAGCTCATACAATGTTCCATCATTCTGACACAGTGGGAATAATTTATCATATATTTCTTGAGGAATATTGTTGATAAATATTACTGTCCCAATAATATAGTAGGCCAATCATTATACCTATGGTCCCTCTATTCGAGGAAGTTTAAACTAAAATCTGACATTGGGGAACCTTGAATCTCTGCTGCAGGGCGCTTCCTTTTGTTCGTAGAGAAACCTACAGCAAACATATGCCATGGGACGATTGGAGTTTCACCAATACTTGCAAATAAGACACTTCTACTCGGCAACAATGGTTGGCGGAGTGAAACTGACAAAAACTCCATTTGAATTCCTGTGCGGGGAGGCCTCTAGAGACAGGGGGACTATCTCCACTCTTTACCGATACCTTAACGACTACAATTCCTCTCCAAAATCTATAGCAATGGAGGCATGGGAGGCTGAGACGTCTCAGGAATTCCCAGTGGAGGACTAGGCAAGACATGATTGACAACATGCACAAATGTACACGCTCTATATCCATAAAGGAAACGGTACTCAAACTACATACCCGTTGGTATTACACTCCGGATCGTCTTTACAGAATATACCCACTGGTTCCTGGCACATGTTTTAGAGGATGCCAGGACAGGGGTACGCTATTGCATACGTTCTGGAGTTGTAAAGCTTTAGATTCCATTTGGCAGAAAACAACCTCTCTCATAACACTTCTATCAGGAGTATCGATTACCTTGACTTATCAAATGTGTTTGCTGTTTGCAGAACTCCCAGCTGCCCCCCCCCCCCCTACAAAAATTAGTCCACACTCTCTTTAGCGCTATCCAATGGGCTATAGCAATGAATTGGAAACGCTCCCATGTGTCTTGGGCGCAGGTGATTTTACGCATGGAGTCCATTAGGATTATGGAAAGAGTACACCATACTCTCCTGGACTCCATGCACATTTTCGACCGCAAATGGAAAGCTTGGACGGCACACTTGCTTAGTAACAGACTCGAGGATCCCTCAGTCCCTGCCTCAGAAGCACAACAGAACTAACAATTGTAAAATTTGATATAATCTGCCTGGCGGGTACCTCTAAAGCTTATTTTTCTGTGTTCTATATATTGATGAATATAGCATCCTGGTTGAACGATGGCATTTTCCTTACGCTCGGGTTGCACACATATCAAGTTTTTTTTTTTTTCTTTTGGTTTCTTTTTAATTCCCCTATCTTTTTTTTCTTTTCCAATTAATGGGTTCATTGTGTACTGTATGGAGAAATTTTATTGGCAACATGTGAGATGTATTGTTCAGCTGCCTTTGGCTACCCTGTCACTGTACTTATTGTTCTCACGGTGCTTGTACACCCAGTCTATATTATACCTCAATAAAAACGTTTGTAGATAAATATTACTGTCCCATTTGAAGTAATCCAAACCACATTCTCAGTGTTCATTAAGTAGTTGTCAATCCTTTTCTTGGTGACCCTAATAGACACAGGGTGACTTGCACATAAGAGGTACATGGGGAGCTGAAACCAGGGTTTCCCAACCCTTCCAATGGAAGCTGGGTTCCACGGGCCCCCAGCCCAAAGTGCCTCCCGTCACAGCCCCCGCTTTATAGCCCACACACCCGATGTAGAGGTCCAGGGATTTAAAATCCCCATTCTTCTCCCTCTTCTGAGGTCTTTCAGGACAGCTCAGTGCACTTCTGATTGGTCAGTCCCAGGGTTGACCAATCAGAAAAGCTCTGATCCATCCTGGAACTCTAAAAAATGTAGGGTAAGAGCAGGGATTTTAAATCCTTGGACTGCTTTGCGGGCTGCGTGGGCACAGACAGCTTTCACCCATAGAAGGCAAGGATGGTGTTAATTCAACTGTCATTGTCTTTGAAAAGGTGAAGGAACACTTTAGAACTTGCATGCTAAAATGAAATGAAGAGATATAGATAGATAGATAGATAGATAGATAGATAGATAGATAGATAGATAGATAGATAGATAGATAGATAGATAGATCTATCAAAATTGTTTATGAAATATATGCTGACAAAGTTTTACAGCGCCAAAGACACAATTGTTTTTCAGTCAGTTTTGCAAGATGCAATTTTCCACTTGGGACTCTACAGTCTATTACAGGGTTTTGCAACAGTTTTGTCCAGTAGTCACGGATAGGTCTCTCTTTCAGGCTCTCAGCAGTTTTGTCACTTGGGCTGTCTGTAGAATGGTTGATGTCTTTCTTAGCATAACAGGCGGGGAACCATCTGCTAGACCCTGAGCATACTGCGCCAGTGCCCATAGCAAAGTGTCTTACAAATTGTTTAGCGACAGGCGATGTTTTAACCTGCTAAGCTGGAAATTTTCTCTGTGCTAGAGAGTGCTTTTGATAGCCGGAAGCATCCCTAAGAGTAGCCTGATCAAAGTGTTGGTTAGGCTGTCAAAGTATGACTCAAGCTGTATTACCCTGAGTAACAGCCTAAGATGATCAAACTAGTTTTCTCTCACTTTCTACTGTGATTCCATCATCTGCAGCAATTCGGAAACTACGGTCCACAGTATACTCTAGCCTACAGCATACAACCCCTTTCTCTGCAATCCTGCTGCACAAAAGCCCTGAGAATACATTTTTATGTTTAGTGATTTTTTTATTCATTTTTTGCAGATATGTATCTCATGTACCAGTTAGCCAGACAGTGCATCCACGAAAGCCACTTCTTGTACCGAGAACTTGACCTCTCTTGTTCCTGCTGACATGGTGAGCTTGGTAGGTAACATTTGTGGCCCGCTGCATCCCCTATAGAAAGAGAACATATTAAAGGTAAGAAGGTTGATTTGTTAAAAAAGCAACAAACCATAAAGTGTTTTTACATGCAAGCCAAATTTTTAAAACTCTTGCCTCACAGTGCAGTATGTTATTGTACAAAACGTAAACAATTCTGAAAAAAGGATCCAAAAAAATGTGCGCAACAACTTGCTCACTAGTAATATCGCATTCTCATTACTGAAGTAATGGGGGTATGAAATTGATCCAATTAATCAATGTGAAAGCCTCTTAAAAGGAAAATCTGACATCAAAATGCTATAGAGTGCAAGAAACCTAAAAGGTGTTGCTGTCTGCAGGCTCTAAAGTCTCATTCACACTGGCACTGTCAAACTCGGTTTATATGCATTTAGAGGACATTTCTAAATACATATAAATGTAAGCAATGATTTTCCAATGATACCACTTACTGTAAATATAACAGCATTTCAATAAAATGTAATTGTGTGTGTCCAGGATCAGTCTAAACCCAATGCAGGAATATCTAAATGCAAAAAAGTGGGAGGCACAAGGCCACTTTTCGCACAAGGCCATCTAGGCACAGTGTATCCCTCCTGGCACTTTAGTGCATCCAGAAAGGGCCGGGTGCAGCATTCAGCCCCTATGCCTGCAGCCTATAAAACCCTATAGCAGGCTGTGAATGGACAGGGCTGTGCACTCTACTGGGAGGTTGCCATGTTTAGATCCCGACTTCTCAGTCGATCACCAGTACTATAGAAGGGACGGACTGCACCTAAATGAGGAGGGTGCAGATCAGCTGGGAGTAAAGACGGCAAAGAAGTTGGAGGGGTTTTTAAACTAGGCGACGGGAGAGGGGGGGCCCAGAGGTAGAGATAGCCAACACGGAACATATTTCAGAGGGTAGTATTGGGGGCATTAGTGGTAGGTTGACTAAAGCACATAAACCCAAGGTAAGTGTAGTAGCAAGTCCAAGTTGCAATCTCAGCACACTCAATGAGAAGATAGTATGCGACCGGTCTAAACTACGTGGCATGTTCACAAATGCCAGGAGCCTTGCGGACAAGATGGGTGATATAATGATACTGTTGTACAAGGAGGATTTGGATTTTGTGGGAATTTCAGAGACCTGGTTCTACAGCTCTCATGATTGGCTGGCAACCATTCAAGGGTATACCCTTTATCGCAGAGATAGAGAGGGTAAAGAAAGGGGGAGGGGTATGCCTATATATCAAGAATAATGTACAAGTGAATGTGAGAGATGACATCACTAAGGGGGCTAGGGAGGAGGCGGAATCCTTATGGGTAGAGGTTTAAAGGGATGAAGCTAAGGGGAAAATATTACTGGGAGTATGCTATAGGCCCCCTAACCTGAGAGAGGAGTGGGAGATAGATCCCCTATCACAAGTTGGATTAGCAAGGATGGGAAGTGTTATCATAATGGGGGATTTTAATTATCCAGGACATAGACTGGGCAGAAGGAACCAGGCATTCATCTAAGGTTCGCCAGTTCCTAAATGTCTAAATGTCTTGCAGGACAATTTCATGGATCAGATGGCACACTCGCGCATGCCAGTATTCAAAAAAATGAGCGCCAAACCGGTCATCTGTAATCCCAGATATAGGCTCAAGGTTACCAGCAGTTTCAAAGGGAAATTATATATATATATATATATATATATATATATATATATATATATATATATATATATATATATATATATATATATATATATATATATATATATATTCCCAAAAGGAGTACATATATATATATATATATATATATATATATATATATATATATATATATATATATATATATATATATATATATATATATATATATATATATATATATATATATATATATATATTCCCAAAAGGAGTACTCACCATCCCAAGCAGCAGGGCCTGTCTTGCCAGGCCCAATCTTCCCCCATCACGGCGGGTAGCACCTCTAAGGACCTTCAGGGACAAGGTCCCCCATGTATTGGGGTCCACACCCCTGGACCTGTAAAGCACCCTTTCTGGTTTACCTTGGGCAAGGTTGACCAGGAATACCAACTTAACAAGGGTCCAGCGCCTATATAGGACACATTACAAGCAATACCTCGTTCTTGAACCGAGGTTCGGGTACCATACACTTTAGCTTTGTTAAGCCATCCGAATGGATCCGATTATAACGTCCTCAGTGGGACATTTTTTGAAGAAATTTGAAGAGCTTCAACAGCCATGACCATCACCTTCAAGACACTGGCGAAAAAACTGAGGTACTTCTGGTATAGGAGGGGTTATATGGGAGGAACCGTCTTACTATTGGCTGCCAGTGTCCAATCACCTAAAGGTAAGCGTATAACCCACATAGTCATTGTTATGGTGCTCTGTGTGCCCCGTGATGTACGATAAAGAAAAAAGTCCTGCAAGCAGCATATTTGGAGCGGTGTATACTGTTCCTCCACCACTCCTGCCCATTGAAATGAATGCGCACTGCTGCCAAAGCGCCTGCAAAACGTTTCGGCAGCGGAACTTCAGGGGCGCATTTAACCCCTTCCTCGGCCGCTAGCTGGGTTATAAGCGCCCCGCTAGCAGCCGAATAGCACAGCTAAAATGACGGTAAAGCTCCGCTAAAACTAGCAGCGTTTTACCGTCAACGCCTGCCCGCCCCAGTGTGAAAGCAACCTTAAGTAATAAGTGATACAGAAATTTTTTTACATTTAAATATTTATTAAACAAAACAAACCTCCAATCAGATCACTTGTATGTAGAATTTAGATTAAAAAAAAACTATATCTTAAATATTAAATACACAAAAACAGGTAATCAAAACTTTTGGATGAAAAAAAAAAAAACGGGCTAACTTTACTGCTTAGTTTTTTTTTTAAATTTATTAGTATATTTTTTTTTTAAAAATTGCGTTTGAAAGACCGCTGCGCAAATACTGTGTGACATAAAATATTGCAACAACAGCTATTTTATTCCCTAGGGTCTCTGCTAAAAAAAAATATATAAATATATATATATATATATATATATATAATATGTTTGGGGGTTTCAAGAGATTTTCTAGCAGAAAATACAGGATTTTTACTTGACAAGTGTCAGAAAAGATTTAGGCCTCATGCACATGAGACGCTGTTAAACTCGCGTTCAGAGGCAGTTGGACACTTTTTTCAACTGCCCCTGAACCTATTCAATGTTATCCTATGTGTCCATGTACACAGTCTCGTTTTTTGAAACCGCGTTTAGCTGCGTTTATAAGAGTTTTTTTACAACCGACTTTGGGGCCACTTGGAGCTAGGAACCCCAAATTTGGTGTGCTAACACAGTTGGACTAGCACTATAACATATCCAAATTTGGTGTTCCTAGCACCAAGTGGCCCTGAGATATGGGGCCCCAAAGTCAGGTTGTAAAATGTCATTCTCTGCTGCAGAAAAGTGCTTGACATTTTGCGACCCGAATGTGGGGCCCCATATCTTGGGGCCACTTAGAGCTAGGAACCCCAAATTTGGTGTGCTAACACAGTTGGACTAACGCTATAAAATATCCAAATTTGGGGTTCCTAGCACTAAGTGGCCCCGAGATATTGGGCCCCAAATTCGGGTAACAAAATGTCACTCTCTGCTGCAGAAGTGCTTGAAATTTTGCGACCCGACTTTGGGGCCCTGTATCTCGGGGCCACTTAGTGCTAGGAACCCCAAATTTTGGATATTGGATTGGATATTTGGATATGTTATAGTGCTACGTCTACTGTGTTAGCACACCAAATTTGGGGTTTCTAGCACCAAGTGGCCCCGAGATATGGGGCCCCAAAGTTGGGTCGCAAAATGTTATTTTCTGCTCTGCAGACGCTTCTAGACGCAAACGCGGCTAAACGCGGCATGCAAACGCAGCAAAACATGCATTTCGAAATGCCGGTTTCAGCTTTTAAAAACATCTGTTCAGCAGAGTTTGCACTGGTGTCTCATGTGCATGAGGCCTTAGTCTTTAAATGGTTAAACTGAGAACTTCTACACACAGAGTTCAGCTCATTGATAAGTGTAACCATTGTATCTCTTCAGGTTCTTTTATCAGACTTGGCAGGCTGCCCAGATAGGAGAGAAGTCCCTTCACAGAAGACTTCAGGCAACTTGCATTGACTTCTATTACAGAAGTCATTTGCAAGTCGCGCTGAAGTTATATCGGCCTTTTTTATCAGCACAATCGGCCGATGCCGATTAAGTAAAAAACGCCAAATATCGTCCGATATATCGTCGACCTCTAGATCTGATGTGTTTTCAAAGTGTTCCTTTAATTTTTTGGAGCAGTGTACATAAATGAGAAAAAAAAAAAAAAAAAAAACACATTTTACTAGTGGACAGAGACTAAAATAACTTCCTGAAAAGTTTTTTTTTTTTTTTCAGACTGAACTAGTTTTAGCAGAGATGATGAGATTCCAGTCACAGCAGACAAACTAAGACCTTGTAAAGACGACCAGAAAACAAAAACCCAGTGTTCATGTTACACATTGCAACTGCAAAATATTTTCCATAGGAATTCAGCCAGCAACACATCATATAATATTTCAAGTTCAAATACTGGTCTGTCGGCAGTTACACTAGTTACAGTGTTCATTCTTCACCTTGCAGTGTAAAGTAATGGCAGATGGAAAAAAACTACGGTAAACTAAATGCATCCTGTCACTGCCAAATGAAAAAAATAAAAACACTTATTATCCTTAAAAGCAACCCCCCCCCCCCCCTCCACCTACTAATCCTTTCTAACCTGTATAAAAAAAAAAAAAAAAAAAAAAAAAGATTGTGTACTTACCCATTTTTAATCTGCTCTAGTATGGTCACGTTATCGCACAAGCTGTGGCTCCCCAGTGTCGGAGAGTGGCTGCTGCAGGGAAGAGGAGGGAGCACAGACAACAGCTGGGCCAGGGGGCCTATGCATGATGTCACGGCTCCAGGAACTCACAGCTATCTTTAATTTCTGCTCTTTCTTTCATTTCCAAAGCTTAAAGCAGAACTCTTTTTTTCCCAATGTCCTTGTTGCTGATCTCCTACCTTCACCAACTAAGCCCCCAGTCTGTGCCACCCATGGAGGAGGTGTCCTCCTTCTGTTCCCTGCCAGTCACCGCCCCCACTCTACTCCCGTCGCTGTCCACCATCTCCAACGATTGTTATCAGAAATTATCCGGATGACACAGCTGGGATCTTGGGCAGTGACAGGTATTGTCTGTGAAATACCGATCGCCGGCCGGCAGGACATTACAGCGATCGGTATTTGAGATAGAGACAGAGAGAGAGAGACAGAGAGAGAGAATTTTTTTAATTAGAAAGCCGACTTCCTCAAAACTGTTTAGTGTTGTGTGGGGGAGGTGTACTAATGGGGGATTTTTTTGAAAATCTGCTTTAACGTGGTTGCAAAGGCTGAAGGTTTTTTTATTTTTACCTTCATGCATTGTACGCATGAAGGTAAAAAACTCCCAATCCTGGGATGTTCACAAGAGCTTCGGCTGTCCCAAGACTCTCCCCCCCTCATTGGCTGAGATAGCAACGGGAGCCCATTGGCTCCTTCTGTTGTCAATCACAGCCAGTGAGCCAATGAGGAGAGAGGGGGAGGGGGCACTGCTTGAGGGGGAGGAGCCACTCCAGATTCTGTCTGCTCCAGTTTTGATAATTCCCCCCCACAGGATTTAAAATTTGTTACCTGTTAGGGACCAATCTACTTTTACAGAATTACCCTTGGTTTGTGAGAAAATATCTTTTTTTTCCATGCTACTTCATAAAGAATTTCTTTCTGAGACAACTACGCAGTTGGATGCAGGAGAGCACCCAACACACTGTTTGTCAGGCAGTATTTCATCTGTGGCTTGGGTTGCTGTGCTACTCCAGCTCCCCCCCACCTACACTGAAATATTCTGGCACAGCTCAGCAGGGGAGATGGCTGTACTAACTTTGCGTAGTTAGTAGAGGCGGCTCCGACTAGAGCCGACAGTTTTTTGGGGTTTTTTCGTTTAACCGCCTGGATTGGGTAAAAAAAAAAAAGAAAAAAAAATAAATAAATAAAAAAAACTCATAATGTGTACCAGGATTGAGAAACAGATGTAGACCGTACATTTATCATTTTACACTGATATCATTGTTTGTAAAAGCTTTTTTATTGACTGTTCATATAGTGTTTTACAAGCCTTGCTATCTCAAATTGTGTAACTTCTTTCTCGGCTACAATGTTTCTTTATAGCAATAAGCTAAACTCCAATGCAGCTCCACGTTCATGGAAATGTCATTGCATCAATCAATATAATAAGGCAAAAACCTCTGTTATTCCATCAAGGAACTAAACTGTAGAGGGGTAAAGTTGTTTTATTGTTTTTGGTACAGGTCATCGGTTCTGTAAGGTTGTGTGTACAACTCTTTCCTGCTCTGCCCTTCAAAAATGAGCTGCATCTAGGTGTGGTTGGGCTCACAGCAATACTCCACATATGAATTGAAAGGCCACTGATACCTGTAGTAGTCACGGTATTCACATGGCCACAGTGAAAACACACAATACAACCTTAAAGGGCAAGTTCATTTTTAGACAAGGTACATGTACGTACCCTACAGACAGACAAAACAAGTTTCTTTAAAACTCACCTGTTGGCAGCCCACACCACTCTTTTGTTACAGGTGCATCATTACACCAAAAAGCATAAATAACAGCATACCCCAAAAATACCCATTCATCAAGTTATTGTAATGGTGTCATACTTGTGTAGGTTTCCAAACCTTCCCTATGACAACCTGGCTACAAGTAAATGTGTGTCACGTATACAAATGCCCACAAGAAGAAATTGGTGACGATATAGATCACATGTATTGCGCACTTCTGTTTTAATAATTGGAAATGTGACCTCTCCTAATCCCATAAGGTGCATCCAATCTTTACCATTAAAGTCAAAGTGTTGAGCCCAATTTCAGCCCTCAAGTTTGCCCCAATGGTGACATGCAGGCAGGGAGCCAAAGCAAAGTTCCAACCTGACACTGACAGACAAGAGTATAGTTTGTAAACAAGTTGTGGATAAGGTAGGCAGCAAGTAGCCAAAACCAGACAAGGGTTAGGACATGCAGTGTATAACACAGGCATAAGGCAAGGGAAGCAGAAGACAGATTACTGCAACTCCCTTCTCGCTGGCCTACTTTTACACAGGTTACCACCCTACTTCAGTCTATCATGAATGCTGTTGCCAGACTCATCCACCTCTGCCAATCTCTCCACTGCCTTTCACTCACCAATAAATCAAATTCAATTTACGAACAGCATACAAAGCCATCCACAACTCTGCCCTGAGCAATAATCACCAACCTCATCTCAAAAGATCACCCAAACCATGCTCTTCGCTCCTCTCAGGACTTCCTTTTCTCTAGCACCCTGTATTTTTGCTCCATATTGGCATACTTTATTAATAGGTAAATGCTCAGAGCATGCTATGTGAGCTGTTACAGGATCCAGGAGTATTCTTCTAAAATAAGCACTCAAAGCAACATGCTGACATACTGTACAGATTTTTCTTTGCTGATCTATTAAACTCCTACAAAGGTTACTATACCAATCATTCCCAAGAAGGCTCGGTTCACACTGGGGCGACTTGTCAGGCGACCTAGTCGCCTGACAAGTCGCCTCCCGTTCTGTGCTATGGAACCGTTCTAATCGGAGCGACGCAAGTCGCTCCGACTTAGAAAAAGGTTCCTGTATTACTTTGGGGGCGACTTGGGGCGACTTGCATAGACTTCTATACAGAAGTCGTCTCGCAAGTCGCCCCGGCAGTCGTTTGCAGGTCGCCTCGCTGAGGCGACCTGCAAGTCGTGCCGCCCATGTGTGAACCGGGCTTTAGGATCACATGTAGTTTTTAAACTTGTCCAAACTTTGCCAGCAAGAATAAAAAATAAGTTCTAAAATGTGAATGAATGAATGAATGGTCTCTTGCCATTTAGTCAGCACCTGCTCCCTATCTGTGCTAGGTTTCTTTGTGCTAAGCTGGTGCTGCTTGTAGGAGATCACAGGCCACTACTAGGGACATGCGTAGGTACAAAAGTGGAACATGTAGAAAAGAACAAGAAGACCTGGACAGCCACACACCAGAATGGATAAATCCGTCTTTTTATTCAAAATACAGGATCATGGGGTACACAAAACACGACTGTGGGGTAGTACAAGAAATCTGACATGTTTCGCACTTACACCAAGTGCTTACTCATAGCTGCAATGAGTAAGCACTTGGTGTAGGTGCGAAACGCGTCAGCTATTCTTGTACCACCCTACAGTCGTGTTTTGTGTACCCCATGATCCTGTATTTTGAATAAAAAGACGGATTTATCCATTCCGGTGTGTCGGCTGTCCAGGTCTTCTTGTCCTTTTCTACTTGCATCAGCATTTAGCCAGCACCTGGGGCTCTTCTCTTCCTGGAGACACAAGCACTCTGATTTAAGCCCCTCTTTGAGCGGAGGATCCCACATCACAAAAGTTGGACATGTCAGTGCCAAACAAGAGGACTGCATACGTTCCATTTATATGTTTTTGAGAAGATTCAGTAAGGTCTACACCCACTACCCTACATTGGTAGAGGGAGCTTCTTTATCAATAAATCAATGTCTTTATTAACCCCATCACAATTGCCTAACAAAATATATGCAGTGTCCAAGAAGTGGCCTTTATTTCTGGGCACCGAATATACAGTATGTGTTCCTGTGTTTGTGCTGGAAACGCACTGACAACAACCTGCCTTTGGCATCTCTGGATCTGGTACGAACGATCAGGACCCGGAAGAACCGACTCTCGATCACATGTTCGTGTGACAGACTGTCACAATGATTATTCCCGTCCCTGTGTCTTGGAAGAATACACTGTATTTTTTTCCTGCTACGGCAAAGAGCATTTGTAAAGTTTTTTATTTTACGTTAAAAATATCAGACAGGTTAATACTTACCTGCTCTGTGCAATGGAATTGTAGAGCAGCACTGGTCCTCCTCTTCTCATGTCAGCGCTCCTGGCTACTCCTCTTGGCTTCTCTTTGTGTGCCACCACAGGAAACCATTTCATATTATGGCAACTCTTCTGGCTCAACCCCGAACCCCGCTGTCTGCGTCTATTGACACCGACGACAAGGCTCAGCTCTGCCCCCCACTCCGTCCTCACTGGATCTGACCAACAGAAAGGGGAGCCAATGGCTTCCACTGCTCTCAGCAAGGCCTGTGTGAGTGGGGAGAAGAAGAGAGAGCTGCTGCAGATGTGCTCAGTGCTAGATCGAGATCAGGCTTAGGCAAGTAAAAAGGTGAGATGAGGAGGCAGTACGCATACAAAAACATTTTTTTTTTTTTACCTTAAAGCATGGTATGCACTAAGGTAAAAAATGTTTAAGCTTTATAACCACTTTAAAGATTACCTATATGAGGGCTTGAGTGTAAGTGGCAGTGTCTCCCTTAGTGGCAGTGTAAGGGTCAGTGTGTTTTGAGACAGAAAAAAAAAGGCTTTATATTTAGTAACAGTGTGTGTTTAGGTAGGACAAAAAAAAAAAAAAAAAACGTACTCTATAGTTTCTTGTTCCTACTACGGGTACAAAGAACAAATAAAAGGTATATGAGGTATTGTGGTGCAATCATCAGAAGTAGGAGAATTTATTTTGCAAGCTTTTTTGGTGGTGGGTCATGGTAATGGCATAAAACATACAACTTAAGTTTAAAAGAATGTATTAAAAGTAACTATTTTGGGACAGATTTACTTGCATAATAAAGCTAAATCAATAGATAGCCATTAAAATTGTTGTAAAGTCAGAAGATTTTTTATCTTAATGCATTCTATGCATTAAGATAAAAAAACCTTCCATGTGCAGCAGCCCCCCTAATATTTACCTGAGCCAATCTCTATCCAGTGATGTTGCACAAGAGGCTCGGCTGTCCAAGACTCCCTCTCCTTATTGGCTGAGACAGCAGTGGGGGCGCTATTGGCTCCCGCGGCTGTCAAAGTGATTGAGCCAATAAGGAGAGAAAGGGGGCAGGGCTGGGCAGAAGCTCTGTGTTTGAATGGACACACAGAGCTGCGGCTTAGGTGCCCCCATAGCAAGCTGCTTGCTGTGGGGGGACTCAGCAGGGAGGGAGGGTCCAGAAATGCTGGCAAGGCACCTGAGAAGAAAACTATATGGGCTGCTCTGTGCAAATCCACTGCACAGGGTAAGTATAATAGGTTTGTTATTTTTAAACGAAAAAAAAAAAAAAAAGGACTTTAGTATCACTAACATTTATGAAAACCAAACTGTCCTGAAAAGAAAAAAAAAAAAAAAAAAAAAACACAAGGTATAATTCACCTGGATACACCAAGTAGTAAAAAATGATATGCATGTTTATACTAACATATGTCAAGTTGAAAAATTGGATTTGAGCTCCAAGGTTTGACCCTAGTCTTGAAAGGGGTAACATCAAACAGCTCCTTAATCAAAAAGGCTTAGAACATATGTAGAGTACAATTGGAAATTCCTAGGACACCACCCTTATGCACAGGTTTTTTAGTAGACGCTGCACACTCACACGTATATTCTTGTTGTTCTCTTTGATATGCTAAGTGGCCCTTTCTTACATGGGTTTGAGATTTGCACTGCAAACAGGTGGCATCAGTGACACTTGGAATCTCTCTGTTTGTTGTAAACTGGATTGTCCTGACCTCTACAAATGTTGAGTCGCTATGTTCTGTACTCTGAAAAACTTTTCAGTAACAATCAATTGAAACAGAAATGTTTACCCATGTACATAAAGCCTGAATGAAATGAACCACACCATTCAATTACAAAAAATTAAAGCAGGACTCCTATTGTATATGTAAACATGTTTTGACCATGGCTTGGTTCTGCAATAACTCCCCTGGCACGCAAAGCCACAGTATATGAAACAGCACATCTAATACCCACATAGAATGCAATTGTCAGCATCAAGGGATGCATACATAGGGACTACTTTATTGTCTGACAGAAACTAAAAAAATATGATCAAGTCTCAACTGCGACATTCTCAAAAGAATGAATCCTAACAAATGGACTTTTTTTTTTTTTTTAAATTAAAATCACACTGTGATGTATAGTACTGTAAATGGCAATAATCTAACCATTTACAGAAAACCATGATATTGGAAAATGCATCAGATCTATCGGAAGCTGTTGTCGATTGACCACTGAAGATCCCTGGAAATGTCCTGGGTGGTCCCTAGTAATACTAAAGGTCTACTATATGCAGCCACTGCAGATGATAAAAAGGCAGAACTGCTGCTATGGTGACCCTCCCAAAATAAACAATAGTGGCAATGTGCGCATTATATAGTGGTGGATTTACTAAAAGCAAATAGACTGTGCACTTTGCCCAGAGCTTATAAAACGAGTTAAAGAATACCCAATCACATACAAAAAAAGAAATGCATTTTTGCTTGCACATGATTGGATGATAGAAGTCAGCAGAGCTTTACCTCATTCACTAATCTCTGGAGCAACTGCGCTTGCACAGAGAACAGTCTTTAGTAAATCAACTCCATAATGTCATCATTAATAATGAAAGTGAACATTGTGCCATTCATTGTGAATAGCCAGTGCTATTGTATTCATAAATGGAGCACCAATCTATCACTGGGGGAACCCAGTATGAACATTAATGGGCATATGAAGAAAAAGTGACAGCAAAAATATTTTTTCCCTCTTCATAACAATCAAACCCTTAATTTTACTTAGAAATATTGGACTGTAGAAGTGAGGGTTGATTAGTTGCCATTGACAACTTCCTGTTGAGAACTTTTCATACGCGAGCCCCAAAATGTCCATACTTTGGGTTCCAGGCATCATTTTCCTGGTACCTTCATCCTGATTAAGCAAAAGAAGGTGTGGTATGGAGACAGTGGGCAGTTAGGGTGCAGATCTGCGGAATATATGATGATACAGTTAGAACAGCAGTGAAGTCAGAACAGTAACCTAATGTCACAGCTATTGAAGAACACACAAAGTAAAAAATGATTTTCGTTTCCCCCTGAAGTTTCTTCATGTTAAAAGAATTAAAGGTTTAACAGTGAGAACACTGGATAAGTATTAGGTTAGGTGTTTACAGGTTCATATGATTTGGCAGTTGAACGGCAAATTGTAAATCAGAGATACAAACATTTGAACTTTAATTTACCCTCTTCCTGTCCAGCGACGTAACAGTACATCACTGGATAAGAAGGGTGATATGTCAGTCATCACTGCAGCCAGGGCTTGACAAATTTGCTTTGAATCCAGGAGCCAGCTAAAAAGTTAGGAGCCAGTTTTTTTTTAACCAACAAAGTTTTATTTAGCATTACAGAGGAGGTCTGGTGCTAGAATTATTGCTATCATTCTGGCGTGTGCAGCGATTTGTAATGTGTATCACAATCAACGTCTTCAGGCGAAGGTGCCCTGATGCGTGCGTTTACGTTTGTATGTGCACATATGTGGGGGGGGGGGGCCTAATTTTTTTTTTGGGGGGGGGGGGGGGTTATGTGCTTGGGTGTAACATTACTTTTTTACAATTAAAAAAAAATATTTTTTTTTTTACTTAAAAGATATGTAAAGGTTTGTTTTAAAAAACATAAAAAAAGAAAATAACCACATACATGTCATACGTACCTCCTCTGTGCAGTTGGTTTTGCACAGAATGGCCCCGATCCTCTTCTTCTGGGGTCCCTCAATAGAGGTCCTGGCTCCTCCTCTTCACGAGTGCCCCGTTGGGGAGCCACTCTCCCTCGGGGCACTCGTGCAGGCACGCACCTGCGTCTATTGACACAGACATCATTACTCGTCCCTGCCCCCCGGCTCACGCGTCATTGGATTTGATTGACAGTGGCTAATGGTTCCTGCTGCTATCAATCTATCCAACGAGGACCGGAGATAGCGGCTGGAGCTGCATGAGGCAAAAAGGAAGTTCTGGACAGCTGCACTCTGGAATATTGCCTTTATTTTTAAAAAGTCCAACAAATACAACCCACATCAAAAAAAAAATGGAACAAGCTGACGCGTTTCACCCTTAACAGTGCATAGTCATAGCTGTCCTACCACCAAAAACAAAGCAATATAATATATATTAAAATGTTTCAAATATGTGACTCCATGTGTAGTTGAGTCCAATTACTCAATTGGATCTTCAATTGAAAGAAACCCTTGATTAACAAACGTGTTCCACGTGTGTGAGTTGGGGGAGTGCACATGAATATGTGAATTCAGTGCAAAGATGAATCAAATGCTTTTATAATAAACTGAATTTAAACCAACTAAAATAAGGCGTCTAAATAAATTTTGTTTTAATAAATTGTTCCAATGAACTGTGAGCTGTGAATATGTCCAAAAAATATGTGAACACCTGAATAGTTGGTGAATAAATTAAATAGAATAAAATGTGATAAGAACTAAACATTTAAATAAAATAAGTAACTATATCATAATTATAAATCTGTGTTAATGATAATAGTGAAAAAAAATATATACGTTTCCGGTGTGCTACATAGTCGCTTTAATCTCAAGAACTGGCCAAACGGTACACCTCTAATGGTGTGTCTCGGATGGGCAGAATTAGTTCTTAACAGAGCATTTCCGGCTGTAGATTTCCTATATTTACCCGTTGTCACCTCACCATTGATACCAGACAATTTCACATCCAAAAATTCAATGGAGCTCTCTTGGAGGTCCGCAGTGAACTTTACATTTAGGGAGTTGTTGTTTAAATAAGAAAGCCAGTTTTCTGATGAAACCTTGTCATCCGACTGTGTTAACAGAAACTCTAAAGATAGTAAAATAAACTCCTGAAGTGCCAATGAGAATTTCCCAGATTCTTTTAAGAAAAGGGCAACTGCCTGTATTCCCAGGACATGAAGAATGCTAGAATATATCAAAAGAGAGATCCTAGTACTAAAGTACCTAGTATACAGGGTGACTCTGTAGGTACTTATCGGTTACTTGTGCCAGCGTCCCCGATAGTGTATTTAGGAGCATCAAAGGACTAAAAAGATGGGACTTTTAAGGCACAATTGTAATGGACTACAAAAAGTATATAAAAAATATATAAAAAGGTTGAATTTTATTCATAACATACAAAGAACATGGGGAGTAGACATGGACATTTAAAAACACATCAGATATAGACATACAACATCTGTGATAACACCATTGAGGGTCCTATCCTGCAGTCTCCTAAGTAATTCTAATACTCATAACAGTGCAATATATTCCAGGTAGAAGAAAAGGATAGACTTCCCCTAGAGAGTTGGAAATTGAAGGGGCACTGCAGGTCTGGTATTCCAAAGTGGTGTATTCTCCAATTGCTCTACATGTTTCACGTTGACAAAGAACGCTTCTTCAGGAGCTAGAGGTTCGATTAGATGAAAAAAAAAAAAAAGCAAAAAGAAAGATATTCACATAGATGAACTGATTCAATGGATCACTGGAAGCGATCACAGGTAAAAGAGTTTCTGAAAAAGATCAGACTGGCAGCAGACAGAGACCGGGGCGTCCCAGGTATATGTAACATCAAATGATTGTAGGTAAGGGGAAAGCTTGTATGAGCTGCAGTTCCCACAGTAAATGACAGAAGATTCTGGGACTGCACCGCTCTGCTGGGTTGCTGCCTATTGTATGTCCCACATAAGTTTTCTAAGTAGTGATGTCAGACAACTGACGTAAAGCTTCATCTTTGTATATATTAGAGTCTAACACAACTACAGTACCCCTTAGGGCTCTTTCACATGGGGTGGATCAGTGATGATCCGCCCCGTGAACATCTGCTTGATCAGCGGGGATCGCTCCGCCGATCCCCGCTGAGCAGGAAGATGACAGGTCTGTCTCTGCACACTGTGCAGCGACGGACCTGTCTGAGCACCGCTCTCCCCTATGGGGGGGGGAAAATCGGGTGATGAGGGACTGTAGAGTCCGTCGTCACCCGATCCGAAAGTGGATGGAAAAGTAGGGTTTTCCTCCGTTACACTTTTTCAGATCGGAGTGGGTCGGATGTCAGCGGACATGTCACCGCTGACATCCGACGCTCCATAGACCTCCATGGAGTGTCCGTTCAGGTCTGCCTAAAAAACTGACAGGCGGACCTGAACGGACAGTCCGTGTGAAAGAGGCCTTAATCTTCATTTCTAATCACGATGTTACTATCAGAAGATAACGATTTCAAAGCCTGTCTCTCATTCATAGATAGATTATCCTGAATAGGACCCTTTCGACAGCACCGAGCCAGCTGGGTCAAATCTCTCTCTCTCTCGATTAGTTTTTGAAAAAAATTGAGATCCTTGCCTCTCAATGTCACCAGATAGAAATCAGATCTCAATCTGAACGGAATATGATTGGACATATCGGTGGGATCATTGAGGCAAGGACTAGATTCAGAAGCCAATTCAATGAGACGCAGACCTCTGTAAACAGAGAGAGGGAGGAGACTCATCTGTATCAGAGGCACCCGGAGAGGTTTCTCCCCTTTCTGATGGAAACTCAAAATAATGATTTTTCAAAGTAAGGTTACCTGAAAACTTATTAACGTCTAACAGTGTCCCAAAAGGGTCAAAATGCCTACTGGGGCAAAAGTTCAGTCCTTTTGATAGTAAATTAAATTTAAAACCCTCTTAGAGATGTTGAGGACATTAGAAACTATCGGGGGGTCCCCCGTAGTAAATAGTGGGCGTTTCTTGGAGTATTGGTGTCTCCTACCCCCTCTCCTTGTCCTTTTGTGTGTTGTTTTTTCTTTGCCTTTTTCTTGGATCCATGAGGGTTTCCTAAATTCCGTCCCTCATTCAAATCGATTGAACGAGGGCCGGTTGTGGAAAATTGCTCTGGTAACGAGTCCGATGCTGTGGTAGCCAATGTGTCATTAGCCGATTCATTGTCATGGTCTGAAAAACGTACTCGCTTTTTCTGTTGTTTACGAGATTTGCCAGGGAAAAAATTGGGGAATTTTCCCCATGTGTAAACATGATTATTTTCGTAGTCTATACGATCTCTAGTCATCTTACCCCTTTTATTGTCAATAACGAGTTTTTCAATTTTATCCAGCTTTTTGTTTAGACGTCCATCCAGCTCTACAAGGCCAGCATGATTTTGTAACAAAATCAGGTCTTTCTGGATGGCTGACATTTCAGTTTGCAGAGTCTCTATTTCCTTATTCTTGGATCTTACTATAATGTCTATGAGTTTGATAGAGCAGGTGGTTAAAGTGTCTGTCCATTCCTTTTTTAAGCTCTCAAACGATTCCGACGTGGGGAATTTTTTAATCCTTAATCCACGTGGAATCTGTGCTAAGGAGATGTATTCCGTTAGAAAGTTAGCGTCCCAGAAGGACCCGATTTCTTTGACCATCAAGTGTACCAATCTCCTGAACAATCATGTTAGTGAAACATAGTCATCATTGGTGGATTATCATTGGTGGATTGCACCATGTGTGTCTGTGAATTCAATCTGAATGGATTGTCCAATGGTGCAGCAAGGGTTCTACTGAACCCAGATTCCGTTGTGGCTGGAGCTGCTGTGCTCGTCCCCGTAGCTGGAATGATCGGGTTCAGGTAAGTATTAGGGGCGCCTCTGCACTACAGAATGTTTTTCACCTTAATGCATAGAATGCATAACTGCATATCTTTTTTTTTCCCATCACGTAGGGGACAAAAAGTCCCCTATGTGATGATTTTTTTGGAGACAGGTTCTCTTTAATGAGACATGTCTCCCCTGTGCTCTGCTGAATGTAATGCAATGCACATCGCACTGCATTACATTCCTTCCCAGCCTTCATGGCTAGGGAAACTGTCAAGGGGGACCCAGAAGTGACATCAGACATGTGACTTTCGGGTCAGCAACAAAAAGGGGAGGAAAGCGGCTCCCCTCTACCCAGCAGCACCTGTTATGCTGGTCCCGGGCCCGCAGATGGGCTAATGGAGCCCGGATACATAGCGGGGGGGGGGGTGCACGCAGGGTGTGTGGAAGCATTCGGGCGGCAGCACAGCCACCCAAATGCTTTCATCTGACAAGTAATCCCTGCTGCCTGCTGCTTGCCCGCAGCAGGGCTAAAGATTAAAAAAAAAGGAAAAAAAAAAAGATACTACATGCCCAGCACTGGGGCAATTCCTGTCCCGGGCGATAGGAATTGCGCATCTCTGCACCTGGTGCCAACTGTGAATGGGCTGACAAAAGCCTAGGTGCCAGGATGCAATTTCTAGTCACCATGGCAACCTGGCACCTAGGATTTGTCGAGCCCTGGCTGTAGCTGCAGATATTTTTTTCAGGCAGAAATTCCATTCAAAGTGAAAATAATCCTAGCTGTTATGGAGCTGCTGGATTACTTTTAGGAGGTGACGGAAGGGGGTCCCACTCCCGCCGCCGCTTTTACCATGCTTTCCCGAATGATCAGGGAGCCTGGAAAGGATACAACTGGGGGAATCTGGTTCCTTGGACAGAATGAGACAAACTTTCAGTTCCTGTTCCTTGTTTACCTGGCCATTACCAGCAAGTGAAAGAGCCAGACTGATCTGTGTCTGATCAGCTGCACTGGAGGCCAGAGGAGAGATCTGGGATCTAATAGAGCTGTGAGGTGACCACTACCTGTTCTATGCCACAGCCCTTTTCCAGCTACCAACATCACTGCAGTGACTCACACTTCTGCATGCCATTTGATGCCACTGCACTAACATGCCCGCTGTCAGGGAATTCTCCACTCTAGAATTCACTTTTCCACCACTACATGGGTGGGAACTGGAACTTCCAGATTTTCTGCCAATGCATGCTTCCTCACTCTGTCTGCCACTGCACCAACATGTACACTCTCCTCCGCCGTACTGACGCAGACTTCTACACTCTCCTCCACTATGACTTATTGCATGTCCATACTTTCTGACACTGAAACGACACCCACTGATTTACTCCCCGCCACTGAAATGACACCCACTGATTTACTCCCCGCCACTGAAATGACACCCACTGATTTACTCCCCACCACTGAAATGACGCCCACTGATTTACTCCCCGCCACTGAAATGACGCCCACTGATTTACTCCCCGCCACTGAAATGACGCACACTGCTTTATTCTCCGGCACTTAAATGATACGTACTGATTTATTCTCCGCCGCTGAAATGTTGTCCACTGCTTTATTCTCCACCACTGAAATGGCGCCCCCCCTTTATTCCCTGCCACTGAAATGACACTCCCCACTTTATTCTCCGCCACTGAAATGACTCTCCCCACTTTATTCTCCGCCACTGAAATGACGCCCGCCGCCGTATTCTCCACCACTGAAATGACGCCCGCCGCCGTATTCTCCACCACTGAAATGACGCCCGCCACTTTATTCTCCACCACTGGAATGACGCCCGCCGCTGTATTCTCCACCACTGAAATGACGCCTCCGCTTTATTTTATTCTCCACCACTGAAATTACGCCCGCCACTTTATTCTCCACCACTGAAATGACGCCAGCCACTGTATTCTCCACCACTGAAATGACGCCAGCCACTGTATTCTCCACCACTGAAATGACGCCTCCGCTTTATTTTATTCTCCACCACTGAAATGACACCTGCCACTTTATTCTCCACCACTGAAATGACGCCTGCCGCTGTATTCTCCACCACTAAAATTATGCCCGCCACTTTATTCTCCACCACTAAAATGACGGAAGGTGGTGCAGCGCTGGCAGGCAGTATGATATTAAACTTTCTGGGCAAGTGACTATCACCGGTCGCCCCTATAACATTGCAGAGCTGCGCCTGCAGAGGCGTACTAAGTGCGGGGAGGGCCGCCCCAAGTACCACACAACACACTGGGAGGGGTGTCAGGCTGCCCCCCCTCCGCGATTGAAGTGGTGGCAGCGCCGCGGGTTTAGGCAGCGGCGCAGTGACAGTCAGGGAGAGGCGATCTACATTGTAATGCGAGGGGGGGTGCGGGGGTGCAGGGTGACACCGCTACACCTACCATCCCCTGCTCTCGCGGCCGCGGGCTGTGTGTCTGTGCGATCCCGGACGTCACACAGGCACAGCCAAGCAGAGTGAAGCCGCCTCCCCCTCCTCTCTGTTTATGAGTAAACAGGGGGAGGGGATCTGCTGAGCATGTGCCGCCGCGCTGATCTGAGGTACTGAATGGGGGGAGTCTGCACACTGCACTGAAAGGGGGCTACACTAGAAGGGGGCATCTGCATTGAACAGGGGCTACAGGGGGCGTCTGCACTGAATGGGGGCTACACTGAATGGGGGGTCTGCACTGAACGGGGGGCTACACTGAACGGGGGGCTGTGTAACATGCAGGGGGCCCAGAGGTGCAGGGTGACGTGTAATGTAAAAGGGCCCAGAGGTGCAGGGCGACGTGTAATGTAAAGGGGCCCAGGGTTGCAGGGTGACGTGTAATGTAAAGGGGCCCAGGGTTGCAGGGTGACGTGTAATGTAAAGGGGCCCAGAGGTGCAGGGTGACGTGTAATGTAAAGGGGCCCAGAGGTGCAGGGTGACGTGTAATGTAAAGGGGCCCAGAGCTGCAGAGTGCTGTGTAATGTAAAGGGGCCCAGAGCTGCAGAGTGCTGTGTAATGTAAAGGGGCCCAGAGCTGCAGGGTGCTGTGTAATGTAAAGGGGCCCAGAGCTGCAGGGTGCTGTGTAATGTAAAGGGGCCCAGAGCTGCAGGGTGCTGTGTAATGTAAAGGAGTGCAGGAAGCTGTGTAATGTAAAGGGGTCAGTGCGGGGGATCGCTGGACTCCAGGTTAGCAGGACTGGGAGGGATGGGGAGGGGGTCCAATGTAAGTTCACCTACAGATTTTCTGTAAAGTGAACTTACAATTTAACCATTTGCCGACCCGCCGCAGTACATTTACTGCGACGGGGCTGCAGCTACAGTATTGTATTGTTTTAAGTGTTTTCTGGTTTTGAAAGGACACTGACTCTTTCTTTATACCCGGGGGGGGGGGCGCAGTTTGCCATCTTCGCCCTGGGCACCAGATGGCCTTGTCCAAGCACTAACGCCCGCCGCTGTATTCTCCACCACTAAAATGACACCCGCTGCTGTATTTTCCACCACTGAAATGACGCGCGCCACTTTATTCTCCACCACTAAAGTGACGCCCGCCACTGTATTCTCCACCACTAAAATGACGCCCGCCACTGTATTCTCCACCACTAAAATGACGCCCGCCACTGTATTCTCCACCACTAAAATGACGCCCGCCACTGTATTCTCCACCACTGAAATGACGCCCGCCACTGTATTCTCCACCACTGAAATGACGTCCGCCACTGTATTCTCCACCACTGAAATGACGCCCGCCACTGTATTCTCCACCACTGAAATGACGCCCGCCACTGTATTCTCCACCACTGAAATGACGCCCGCCGCTGTATTCTCCACCACTGAAATGACGCCCGCCACTGTATTCTCCACCACTGAAATGACGCCCGCCACTGTATTCTCCACCACTGAAATGACGCCCGCCACTGTATTCTCCACCACTAAAATGACGCCCGCCACTGTATTCTCCACCACTAAAATGACGCCCGCCACTGTATTCTCCACCACTGAAATGACGCCCGCCACTGTATGCTCCACCACTGAAATGACGCCTCCGCTTTATTTTATTCTCCACCACTGAAATGATAGACAAGCTTTATTCTTTGCCACCAACACACACTTCTTCAACCTCTGCCTCCACACCTTCGCTCTCCACCACTATACCAATGCCCACACTACTCTCACCCACAACACCATTCTGAGACACCATGTTCGCTCTCCTCTCCGCCATTGCCCCAACACACGTCCTATATTCATCCTGTGCAATGATAGGGACACTTTTGCTAGTTGAGAAATACAAAACCAAGGTCAGACTGAAAAGAGAAAGAGAACAGCAGTAAGAAGCAGTACAATGCTGGGCACCAAGCTCTTTAAGTGAATAGAGTGAGAGAGGAATGTCACCTCCACCTTCCATATCAGAGTACACACTGGTCACCTGGAGCCCATTGATCTGTAGAGCACTGATTGGACCATAGAGGATGCTGCCCCCTGCTGTCCTCCCTGGGCACACTGCCAGACATCTTCTGGTATCACACACACGTCAGCACTCTCCTCTCCCCACACTCCTCAGGAGAACTTTATGAGCACACAGCCCGGCGTTCTCACTCACCCAATTCTGCAGCTTCCCTGTCAGCTTCACCTTCTTGTTCCTGCTCTCTGAGATCTCCATGCTGGGCCCCCCGGGAAGGTGATCGCTGTCTTCGCACTCTGTATTGGATGTATGAGGGATAGTTGAATGGAGATGCCCGGGGAGAAGGGGAGTGTCCTCACAGAAGCCGCCCCCACAGCACAGCCGTGCAGAAACAGACGAGGAGGGGAGCAGTGCGCATGCGCCGGAGCTCGGAAATGAAGTAAAGCTCAGCTGCTCGGGTTACAGCCAGCTCCAGCTGTTTCGTCAGATTTGGCGATCCGTCAGAATGTATAACGGAAGTGACGTTTAGTCGCCGCCATCTTGCTACACCAGGTGTCCTGCCGAAAAAGGTCCCCCGGCGGATAATGCCCCCCTGTACTGCGCAGGTGTAGCGCTTGCGAAGTACGAACCACAACGGAGCCGCCGAAAATAGCCGAAGATGAACAGCTGTGAGTCAGCTGTACGCGGCGCCTGCGCAATGACCACGACATTGTGCCAAACGCTGCTGCACGCTCCGGATGATTGTGCAACTCTGCAAGGGGCGGGTGTATTACTGTTATATCGTGTAATGGGTGGATGGCTACAGAATTTTAAATTGATGGGCAGAGCTGATAACTTAGAGGTGTGCCCTGTACACTGACAGCCATGAAGGGGGATAAGATAGAAGCATAATAGAGTACTTACAAAATAGTGCAAATAAGAGGGTCCTGCAATGAATCTGCAACAAATCATCAAAATCCGCACTGATACTGTGCTAAATTCATTGTGTTAATTAAATAGGTCGGGCAAACCCGCCCATCAACATTGCAAAACCCGCCCTTCATTTGTTTAAACACGCCCCACAAAGACATGTAGTTTATTGCTAAAACTACCCCCAACCTGTCAGCTCTGACCATCAATTTAAAATTCGCCCTCTTCTGTAGCCATCCGCCCCTTACACGATATAACAGTAATACACCCGCCCCTTTGCAGAGTTGCACAAGCATCGGGAGCGTGCAGCAGCGTCTGGCACAAGGTCGTCGTCATTGCGCAGGCGCCGTGTACAGCTGACTCACAGCTGTTCATCTTTGGCTATTTTCGGCGGCTCCGTTGTGGTTCATACTGCGCCTGCGCAGTACAGGGGGGGCATTATCCGCCGGGGGGACCTTTATCGGCAGAACACCAGCACTCCTCCTCAGTAAGGATACACTGGGAAGGGGGAAAGCGGACATCTTGTTACACCCACAGGAGTTTTTCACTTTACACTTACTTTTAACAGTAAACTGAGGTTATATAGTAAAATACAGTACTTAGAACTCTGTATGAATGTTTAGATGTTGAATTTTAAAAGCACCGAACTTCTGTCAGATTAGTAAACCTGTGAGATCAGCAGGCTTGCCGCTGCTTTTAAAATTCAACATATAACCAGTCAGAGTTCTAAGTACTGTATTTCGCTATATAACCTCAGTTTACTGTTAAAAATAAAAGTGCAAAATTCCGGTGGGTGTAACAAGATGTTTGCTTTCCCCCTTCTCAGTGTATCCTTACTGTGGAGGAGTGCGGGGTGTATCAAGATGGCGGCAACGGAAGATCATTTCACACATTCTGACGGGTCGCCTAATCTGACGAAATACATGAAGTGATGAGCTGTGACTTGGGGGGCGGGGAGGGTTTATCCGTGTCTCTCCAGTCATACTTACTGAGGGGGACGTTTATAAAGCAGGGAAGTTTATATTCACTGCCAGGAGACTGTTCTACTCAATGTTAGGCTGAGCTACTCAGTGGGGTATTTACAGGTAAAAGCCAGTAAATTAGAATATTTTGAAAAACTTGATTTATTTCAGTAATTGCATTCAAAAGGTGTAACTTGTACATTATATTTATTCATTGCACACAGACTGATGCATTCAAATGTTTATTTCATTTAATTTTGATGATTTGAAGTGGCAACAAATGAAAATCCAAAATTCCGTGTGTCACAAAATTAGAATATTGTGTAAGGGTTAAATTTTGAAGACACCTGGTGCCACAAACTAATCAGCTGATTAACTCAAAACACCTGCAAAGGGCTTTAAATGGTCTCTCAGTCCAGTTCTGAAGCCTACACAAACATGGGGAAGACTTCAGATTTGACAGCTGTCCAAAAGGCGACCATTGACACATTGCACAAGGAGGGAAAGACACAAAAGGTTATTGCTGAAGAGGCTGGCTGTTCTCAGAGCTCTGTGTCCAAACACATTAATAGAGAGGTAAAGGGAAGGAAAAACTGTGGTCAGAAAAAGTGTACAAGCGATAGGGATCACCGCACCCTAGTCAAGATTGTGAAAAAAAACCCATTCAAAAATGTGGGGGAGATTCACAAGGAGTGGACAGCTGCTGGAGTCAGTGCTTCAAGATCCACCACCAAGAGACGCTTGAAAGACATGGGTTTCAACTGCCGCATACCTCGTGTCAAGCCACTGTTGACCAAGAAACAGCGCGAAAACCGTCTCACCTGGGCTAAGGAAAAAAAGAGCTGGACTGCTGCTGAGTGGTCCAAAGTCATGTTTTCTGACAAAAGCAAATTTTGCATTTCCTTTGGAAATCGAGGTCCCAGAGTCTGGAGGAAGACAGGAGAGGCACAGGATCCACGTTGCCTGAAGTCTAGTGTAAAGTTTCCACCATCAGTGATGGTTTGGGGTGCCATGTCATCTGCTGGTGTCGGTCCACTCTGTTTCCTGAGATCCAGGGTCAACGCAGCCGTCTACCAGCAAGTTTTAGAGCACTTCATGCTTCCTGCTGCTGACCTGCTCTATGGAGATGGAGATTTCAGGTTCCAACAGGACTTGGCGCCTGCACACAGGGCAAAATCTACCCGTGCCTGGTTTACGGACCATGGTATTTCTGTTCTAAATTGGCCAGCCAACTCCCCTGACCTTAGCCCCATAGAAAATCTGTGGGGTATTGTGAAAAGGAAGATGCAGAATGCCAGACCCAACAACGCAGAAGAGTTGAAGGCCACTATCAGAGCAACCTGGGCTCTCATAACACCTGAGCAGTGCCAGAAACTCATCGACTCCATGCCACGCCGCATTAATGCAGTAATTGAGGCAAAAGGAGCTCCAACCAAGTATTGAGTATTGTACATGCTCATATTTTTCATTTTCATACTTTTCAGTTGGCCAACATTTCTAAAAAATCCCTTTTTTGTATTAGCCTTAAGTAATATTCTAATTTTGTGACACACGGAATTTTGGATTTTCATTTGTTGCCACTTCAAATCATCAAAATTAAATGAAATAAACATTTGAATGCATCAGTCTGTGTGCAATGAATAAATATAATGTACAAGTTACACCTTTTGAATGCAATTACTGAAATAAATCAAGTTTTTCAAAATATTCTAATTTACTGGCTTGTACCTGTATGTACCCTATTCAGAGCATACACCAATCAGCCATAACATTATGACCACTGACTGGTAAAGTGAAGAATAATCTCCTTACAATGGCACCTGAATGTGGGTGGGATATATTAGGCAGCAAGTGAGCATGTTGTCCCTGAAGTTGATGTGTTAAAGGCAGAAAAAATGGACAATCGTAATGGCTAGAAGACTGGGTCAGAGCAGCTCCAAAATCGCAGTTCTTGTGAAATGTTCCCGGTCTGCAGTGGTCGGGATCTACCAAAAGTGTGCCAAGGACGGGAAACCAGCATCGGGGTGATGGGCAGCCATTTTGATCCAATAGAAGAGCTACTGTAGCTCAAAGTGATGAAAAAGTTAAATGCAGAACTTCATGAATTTTTTTTATTCTCCCTTGCAGTGGGGCTCTGCCTGTACTGCATGGGTTAACTGCTTGTTTAGTCTAGGGTCGCAAGGGAAAGCTGTACCTGGTCCTTTGATCCCCTGGAAAACTTTGCTCCCCCCACGTCCAGTGGTGGACTGTTCCAGCCAGCTCCATCTAGAGCAGGTCTATGGGCGTTATGACTTCAGGAAGAGTCCATTCAAAAGACCACTAGTTTGGGGGGGGGGGGGTGGCAGGAGCATCAGGGATCTATTTTGTGGTTGGTTGATTAGGTACCACAATTCCCTGGAAGAAAACGAGCAGTTAACCCATGCAGTGCGGGCACCAAAAACGTAAATGTATTTTTATTGGGATTTTATGTAATATACCAACACAAAGTGGCACATCATTGTGAAGTGGAAGGAAAATAGATCATCTTTTTTTTTAATGTTTTTTTTTTTAATTTTTTTTACAAATAAATATCTATAAAAAATGGTGTGCATTTGTTTTCAGCCTCCTTTACTCTGATACCCATAACTAAAATCTAGTAGAACCAATTGCTTTCAGAAGTCACCTAATTAATAAATAGAGTCCACCAGTGTGTAATTTAATCGCAGTATAAATACAGCTGTCCTGTGAAGGCCTCAGAGGTTTGTTAGAGAACCTTAGTGAACAAACAGCATCATGAAGGCCAAGGAACACACCAGACAGGTTAGGGATAAAGTTGTGGAGAAGTTTAAAGCAGGGATAGGTTATAAAAAAATATCCCAAGCTTTGAACATCTCACGGAGCACTTTTCAATCCATCATTTGGAAATGGAAAGAGTATGGTACAACTGCAAACCTACCAAGACATGGCCGTACACCTAAACTGACAGGCTGGGGCAAGGAGAGCATTAATCAGAGAAGCAGCCAAGATGCCCATGGTAACTCTGGAGGATCTACAGAGATCCACAACTCAGGTGGGAGAATCTGTCCACAGGACAACTGTTAGGCGTGCACTCCACAAATCTGGCCTTTATGGAAGAGTGGCAGGAAGAAAGCCATTGTTGAAAGAAAGCCATAAGAAGTCCCATTTGCAGTTTGTGAGAAGCCATGTGGAGGGCACATCAAACATGTGGAAGAAGATAGGCATATGGAAAAATGCAGCGCATGTACAAATGAATATAGGTCTTTAAAATGGTGAAACAGTCAAGAAATAATGCCTACACAATGCGGTGTACGGATTGTACGTGCAGCAGAGTTGAGTGGGATGTTTGCTCTCTGATTGGCCCAGTGAGTCATGTGAGAGGGAGACGTCAGACACGCCCACGGACGTGACATCATTTCCTACACAGACTGGTCATGTGGGCGTTCAGGGATAGAGGCCGGCTCATACATAGCGGCCTATTGGTCAGCTTTATTTAACACCTTTTGTCTTCTTATTGAGGATTGGCTCCTCTGGCTGACAGGGCGGTACATTCTGCTGGACTGTCAGCAGAGGAGTGCTGTTTTCATTTAATCTTTAAATGCTTTATTTTTGTTAGAGAGATCATAGAGTGATATATTTTTCTGCTTGTAGACCTTTATACAGTCTCCTGAGCTTCACCTTAATGTCATTCATTTATTTATATAGAAATTGTGTATGATCTTTATGTCTAGACATTCAAGCAAGTCATGTGATTGTATTCACCCAATCCAATCTCCTGTTTTTTCAGCCCTTGTGATTGGTCCTTCTCTAAATAATTTTATTATATATATTTGGCAACTTGGAGTGAGTGGTCTATGCCCCTGTTGAAGACCCCTAGGTCGAAACGCGTCGGGTACATACACCACTCTCTTTGTTGCCCATTTGTTTTTATCCACCGTGATCACGCTTTTATTTGTGTATGGTCGTTTTTGTCAATAAAAACACCCTTTTTTATCTGCACCATGTGGAGGCACATTCTTTTTGTTTCCACATTTACCGCATGAGATCCAGTCCCTCCAACTGCTCCTTTCGGGGGACCGTTTGTGAAACTTCTGATGCATGCTGGGACGGTTCGGTGTGAGGACGGTTCGTTGTGAGGACCCATCCGGTTGCCGGCCGAGATCCATACAGACCACAATCCAAGAGATTGGCGATTCCTGAGCTCCCATTCCACGTCATTTGTGACAAACTGCGCATGCGATTCCCTGTCGCTGACATGGGAATCCACAGGATCTGGTAAGAGGCTTTTTTGCACTTTCTCTGAATGACCCATTGGGACCCGGTTTCTCGGTTGGGAAGTCGCTGTATGATGCCAGGTGTTTTCTGACAACCATCAGACCATCACCACCCCTTGGAGTACTTATACCTCCTGTGCGGTTGGACATTTACATCCATCTATGGACGTTTGTGTTTCAAGGCACCTGTGGTCAATTAGTTATTTCTTGACTGTTTCACCATTTTAAAGACCTATATTCATTTGTACATGCGCTGCATTTTTCCATATGCCTATTTTGTTGTTTTTGTCAAACTGTATGCAGCAGCTTTCATTCATTTTACTGGTTAGCGCGGTGTTTTCTATTTACCTCTGACGATGTGGAAGAAGATGCTCTGGTCAGATGAGACCAAAATGTAACTTTTTGGCCTCAAAGCAAAGCGCTATGTGTGTCGGAAACTAACACATGGTGGTGGCAGCATCATGTTGAGGAGATGCTTTTTTTCAGCAGGGACGGGGAAGATAGTCAGTTGATGGGAAGATGGATGGAGCCAAATACAGGGCAATCTTAGAAGAAAACCTGTTAGAGTCTGCAAAAGACTTAAGCCTGGGGCGGAGGTTCACCTTCCAACAGGACAACAACCCTAAACATACAGCCAGAGCTTCAATGGAATGGTTTAGATCAAAGAATATTCATGTTTTGGAATGGCCCAGTCAAAGTCCAAACCTAAATCCAATTGAGAATCTATGGCAAGACTTGAAAATTGCTGTTCACAGATGCTCTCCATCCAATCTGACAGAGCTTGAGCTATTTTACAAAGAAGAATGGACAAAAATGTTACTCTCTAGATGTGCAAAGCTGATAGTGACATACCCAAAAAGACTTGCAGCTGTAATTGTAGCGAAAGGTGGTTCTACAAAGTATTACCTCAGGGGGCTGAATACAGATGTACGCCACACTTTTCACATATTTATTTGTAAAGGATAGAAGAATTTTTGAAAGAGTGAGGTTATCGTGGACTTTCATCTGGACCGGCACAGAGAGAGACCTATACAGGTTTATGGAACAATTGAACTCCAATTGTCACAATTTGAAATTTACCTTTACGATGAGTGAGTCAGAAATACCGTTCCTCGATCTCAACATCTCAATTTATCGAGAGGGTTACATACAATCCGATCTTTACCGCAAGCCGAGCGCGGGTAATACTCTACTCCATGTCAGCAGCTCACATCCGAGCTCGCTGATAAGGAGTATATCGTACGCTCAGTATCTCTGCTTGCGAAGGAACTGCACTTCTGATACAGACTTCAAAAGACAGGCTAATATGCTACGTGATAGGCTACTCGCACAAGGTTATTCACACACACTTTTGAAATATGCATACAATAAGGCCTGGACAAGAACAAGAGGGACCTGTTATATAACATTTCATCTAAATGTAGTTGGGCTTGGTTAAAAGGTACTCCACTCATGAACCTCAATTGTGAACTTTGGTTGCAAAAAATTGGCATTTTCTCACTCATACTCCAACGCGAGACCCTCTGGACACCGCCTGGCTTAAATGAGTCTAACTCATACAAACCTTTTCTCTAATATGGATGTTCCATCCTATTGTTACTGTTCTTTGCCCTATTTTGCTGTTCATCAAATCTTTTCCCCTCTCTATTTCTTTTTCTTTCTCCGTGATGGTTGTGATTTTGGAGCTCTTAGTGGTTCCTGGATAGATATACCCACATTAATGTACTATATAATATATATATGTCTATTAAAAATATTTCTATGTTTTAATGCTGTTATAAATTTATTGTTTTTCCTGTAATGAGTCTCTGCTGTGACATTTTCTTTTTTTCCCCCTCTTTGATCTCAATGATGCTTTTGAAGCATCTTTCTGTTTTGATCCACTAGGGCCCCCCCACTACTAGGGTCTTATCAGGGAATTGCCTTTTTCCGTCATGCCTGCCTGTGACTATGCCTGACCTATTCATGGTGGCCTGTTTTTTTTACTCTCCCCGGTGGGTGTGCGGTCCTGGAGGGGGGATTGTGATGGCGTTCCCCCTGAAAAAGATACAAAATTTCCCTTGTATCGTCACGCATAGGGGAGGGGACAGGCCGGTGTAGGAGGCAGCTCGTCTGCCTCACAGAGAATGGACATACGATCTCAACCAAAGCCCAGCGTTTTAGGCACATTACAGAGTGGTGCACTAAATGCACCTAGCCCATGTGAGTACCCTGTACTGGGGTTTTTCGTCTGTACAATAAAATTGTGTTAAAACGGTATCACGCTATGGAGTTTATTTTTACTGTTTATATATGAGGAAACAGCACTAGTGAGCGGTTTGGGACCATACAGCTAACTTAGAATCCCTGAGATGATTCATATGTGTGGTTGACTGAACTTAATTGTGAGGTCACACGCTCTGAGGTGAGCGGCCATTGCCTGAGGGTGGAGAGCACCTGAGTGTGGACACCGCAACACGTTGCTTTCACGTTTTTATGAAGTTACCATTATATATTTAATAAGGCCTATATATCAATTGTGTTGGACTGATCTTCGTTTGATTAGGACATCACTGTTATATGCACTATTGCACTTTATGATTCACGTTTGTGGCACCATATATATAATCTGTAAGAGTTTGTTTATCATTTTTATTTTGTCTGTGGCATGTGATGCACAACACAGGTTTTATTATCACAGCAACAAAGGACTCTATATACATTTTTTGCAATATATTATTTCTTTGCCATTTCATCACGTTCTGAATATTTTTTTAGCTTCATTATTACAATGTTGGCACTTTAAAATCATTGTTGGAAAGAATATAAGGAGATAGCGCAGCATAGTAATTCTTAATTTAAGATAATTGTGGTACTTACATCTTGTGGGGCACGCACAGCAGATGCTCTTTTCTATGTCCGATTATATTATGTGATTATAAGTGACATTATTCTGTGTGTTTTATTGATGCTTGTTTTCTTTACCCTGTTATATGATAATCATCCAGAAATCTTCCTGTATATTTGCAATAAAAAGCTCCTGAGGAAGCGGCGAATATAATCCGCAAAACATGTTGAGCATTCAAAATACAGTTGACACAAATGATTTGGCCGACACACCTTGATGTGACTTCAGAACCAAGGGATGTTTGTTGATTATAGTTTTTTAATACTAAAATGTTAAAAGTATATATATATGTGTATTTTTGTAATAAAAATTATTAATTATTTTATTTATGACTGTTAACTACAGTTTGTATACGTACCATCAAAGCCCACGATAGCCTCTCCCTTTCAAAAATTCTTCTACATTTTTGGGACGAAGGTACCATAAAACAAACTCTACTGACTAGGCATCTTATTTGTAAAAGATGTTGAAAACCATTTATCATTTCCCATGCACTTCACATTTATGTGCCACGTTGTGTTGGTCTATCACATAAAATACATTTAGGTTTTTGGTTGTAACATGACAAAATGTGGAAAATTTCAAGGGGTATGAATACTTTTTCAAGGCACTCTATGATCATAACTCATAGTTTAGGTGGTTCTAAAGGCTAACGTTTTTTTAACCTTCAAGTATTCTATGCATGAAGGTAAAAAACCTTCTGTGTGCAGTGCCCAGCCCCCCAATCATTACCTGAGCTCCCTCCGATCCAGTGATATTCACGATGGCCTCGGCTGTCTCGGGACTCTCCAGCCTTATTGGCTGAGACAGCAGAGGGAGCCCATTGGCTCCCAGGCAGTAAGCCAACTAGGAGGGAGCGGGGGAATGAGGTGCAGTTTTATGTGTCTTATGATAGAGGCATAGAGCAGCAGCTCGAGGTAGAGGAGCCAGGAGCGCCAGCAGGGGACCCAAAAAAAATAGGATTGGAGCTGCTCTATTCAAAACCACTGTACAGAGCAGGTAAAAAAACTGAAGCTTTAATACCACTTTAAAGACTGTACACAAAGTACATCAAAATACAGGGTGAAGCATTCATCACAGAACATAGAGTTGAAACTTGTGCATAACAAGCTTAAAGCGGAGTTGCACCCAAAAATTGAACTTCTGCTTTAAGTGACGGTGACCTCTTGACATGCCACATTTGGTATATAATTTTTTTGGGGCGGGAGTGGATACCCTCTTTTTAGAGGCATCCAGCTCCCACTTCCTCCCGGGGCTCCGCGGCGTCAGAAGGAAGTTCACCTCTCCCCCCTCCCTCTCTGCAATCTTCTGGGACACATCACAGGTCCCAGCAGATTGCCCGGCCATTCACAGCGCGCAGCGTGGCACGCGCATGCACAGTGCATGCCCGGCTATGAAGCCACAGCCAGGGGCACCCACAGTTAGAATGCCGGCGCGGGGGAGAGGAGTGGGGCTTCGTATGCCCGCATCGCTGGACCATGGGACAGGTGAGTGTCTGAATATTAAAAGTCAGCAGCTACACTTTTTGTAGCTGCTGACTTTTATTTTATTTTTTTTTTGGCGGAACTCCGCTTTAAGAGTAAGCTTTAAAAAACATACATTCAAGTCAACTTGTGAAATCTTGAAAAAAACTGAAAATCCATGTGAATAATCCCAAACCACCCTGAAATCAAGTGTGCCAGTTCCCTTACCAAATGGTAATGACCTCCAAATTATAAGAGATCAACTGCGTGAAAAACACCCAATCAAGGGCCACCAAAATAAAGCTCTATTTGTAGGGAAACAAAATAATAAAAATTTTGTTTGGGTACAGTGTAGCATGACTGAGTAATTGTCATTCAAAGTGTGAGAGCGCTGAAAGCTGAAAACTGGTCTGGGCGGGAAGGGTGTATAAGTGCTCTGTATTGAAGTGGTTAAAAGATTCATTACAGTCATTTTGTGGGTGTTCCACTGTCCTGGTGCTCCAGGTCCTCTAAAAATTTGATAGGTAGTCAGTTAATTAGATGCATAATTTATGCCCCTTAAAAGCCCAAAGGCGCTCCTTGGATTTTGGGCCCCTCTATGCATATAGGCTGTAAAAAAGTCTCACATATGTGGTATCCTCATACTCTTAAGGCATGGCAGAATGTGCTTTGGGGTGTAATTCTAAGTATGCCTATGCTACTGGGGTAAATCCCTACTGTTTGCCATCGATCAAGGTGCAGTAGATATGGCCTTTTTGAATTCGCCACTGCAGTGGGTAACGATATTTAAATATCTTGGAATAGAGATTACACGACAGGTCAGTGATTTTTTTTATCTTTAATCTAAATCCAGCAGTACAGGAAACGAAGAAAAAGCTGAAAGTATGGGAGAAATTACCCCTATCGCTGTCGGATCGCATAAATTTAGTAAAGATGAAGATTCTTCCCAAATGTTTATATTTATTCAGAAATTCACCACAGTGGATGGCGAAATTGTTTTTTACACAATTAAATAGCTATTTTTTCTCATTTTTATGGGGAAATAAGCTACCTAGAATTAAATTGACTACACTTATGCGACCGTTGGTAGAAAGGGGGACTGGTCTTTCCAGGTTTTCATGAATATTATCTGGCGGCACAGCTGGTAACGGCAGATGGATGGTTAAATCCATACAGATATAATCCTGCTATAATGTTGGGGGCAGCAGTGTTACATTCCACAGAAGCATTACAGGCATTGCTGTTTCGAGGCTTGAAATCTCCATATGATTTGACACCCTCAATGGTAACAAATATAAAGGCATGGAGAGCAAGTTTAGCATGGGAAAAACACTCCAAGGTGATCTTATTTCCAAATACCCCGCTGTGGAGGAATCCTCAGCTGCCTCATTTAAACTCCACCAATCTCTCCAGAGATCTGAACTCGGCCTGCACTCTGGGGGAACCCCAATCAATGACCCGGCCCTCGCTTTCCCTGTCCAGCTCACATGAAGGCACACCTGCCTCTGACGCAGGTCACGGCAGTTTCTTCTCCTCCGATGTCCTCTCTCTTCATGGGGGAATTGCTAAGCTGCAACTCGGCTCCGCATTTAGGGGATGATTGCAGGCCCTCTCTGGTCTTCCAGGACTTCCGTGGCTGCGGGCGACAGAGTCCTGATTGCAGGTCCACCATGTAGTAGCGTGGCTCCTGCTGTATGGACGCCAAATGGGTTAATGGTTCATTGCAATGGCCACACCGGGCCCAGGCAGTGACTACCACGGTTGGGATCCGGCACTCCGGGCACAGCAGACACAACCGCTCGGTCCCCTCGATCACTCCCAGGGCGAACCTCCGCGAGGCTCCAGCCGGACACCAGTATCTACCAGTGCCCACTCCTGCATCTCAGGCAACCATGTTAAGGTGGGTAGCGGCTTTCTTCCACCATCTTCCTCTGCCTCGTGCTGTCTGCTGCTAGCTAGCAGGAAACTTTTGGTCTCCTCCAGGGCTTGGCACCGTCCCCTCGCTTCCAGACAGGCTGGCACCTGTGGAACTGATAGGCAGACTCCTCCCTGGGCACGCTGCTGTAACCTCTTGTTAAACATACTGAAGTTTGCAGGCATGCTGATGCTAGCAGGACTTGTCCAGGCATGTCGCTCGACACCAACTGTGCCCAACAACTGGGAACTGATGACTGCTGGCTTTTCCGGTGGTTGCCGGTAGCAACAATACATTTTGTAACCAATGTCTCACTGAAGGGCACTATCTCAGCACAGTCCCACCCACAGGCACCCACAGGTAACAGTAGACACTTCCAGGCATGCTTTACTGAATGATGCAGGAGTGTGGAGCAAAAGTTCAAGATGCCCAGCTTTAGCAGAGCACTGGGCATATTTGTAATCCATCTGTGGTTGCCACGGGTGACAGCACATAGTGAAAAGTCACTGAATTGCAGGATAAGTATAAGTGTCTGCTCCAGTGCTGGTTGGGGCAGTTGGGTAAGCAGGCAGAAATAACTGGTAATGACTCCCGCTGGTTGCTATGGGCAATGACTCCTATTTTTACAGTTCTGAATAGCAGGTAGAGCACACAAGTCCTTCCCAAGGTTCAATTCCTCAATACTGGCGGAACAAACACAGTTCCCTGGCTCGCTTCCTCGGTTGCTAGGGACAACGTCTGGCAGTCACACGCGATCAGGTGGTCCGGCAACAAGCCCCCAAATGTAGCGGTGCCTCCGTAGGAGCCGTTGACTGTAGTGGCCCACCTGTGACCCTGCAAAGCCCGGCATTCACTTCCCAGTCACTTTGAGACAATAAACAGTCCATGTGATTGTTTTGTATTTTTATTCAGGGGTTTGAACTTGGATAGGGATAGGAATATATGGGATGCCCAGTAGAACAAACAATTGGTTGATTGTATATTAATCATCTGGGACAACTATACACACTTAGCTACTCCAGTCTCCTCCAGCACATATCTTGCTTGCAGACTGTTACTCACCCTCTCTCTCTCTCTCTATCTCTCTCCAGCAAAACACTTAACTCCAGGCACAACTAGCATGTGGTTAGGCCCAACTCTGACTCAGGCCTCAGCAACTGCCTTTTGCAGGCAGGGACCACGGGTCCCTTTAATGTAGCAGAAATAGAACTAAGAAGTCTTTTAGTGCTAGCTGTCCTATGGTGGACTACTGCTCCCAGTAAGTCCTCTTCAGGCCCTGCAAGCTCTCCTGGCTGCAGCTGCCCTACTTCACTGCCCATGACATTGCAATCCTCACTGGCTCCACACCCATCTCTGACTGTTCCCTCTCAGTCCCCCCCGGCATGCCTTTCCAGTCCTGCGGACTGGCCATGTCACTCACCAGCCCTCCTGGCTGCAAACCGGTGGTTCCCCCTGAAGACTTGCCCAGCAGTGCTAGCTCCTGCTGTCCTCTCTGACTCCTCTCTGTGCCTCCTGTTCAGATCCTCCATGGGTTCTTGAAAGGACCTGTCCTGCAACCGAGTCCCAGGCCCAAGGTCACCACGACCCAGACTGGGTAGCTCCCTCAAAGTCCCCCGACAGCCTAGTACTCCATCCTCAGTTCTTCCACTCAACAACTCCTCCCCAGCTGGTCCTCTAGTTGGGGATTGGTCAGAGCTCCCTAAAACACCCCAGACTGCTCCTCCCCACTTCTCCTCCTCTTCTTCTAGAATCCTCTAGAAGCAAGAGGGAGGTAACCGTGGAGTGATTCTGTCTGTGAGTCGCAGCTGCTGCTCTAAGCCACTCCCAGCCCACACAGATCAAAACAAACAGGCCTAGTTTCCAGCTAGGCCTTCCTAAATATACCTGCACTCACCAAAAATCTTACCTCTAGCACCTACCTAAGTAGAGGGTGCTACATATATATTCTGAATGAGGCCATAAAAGTCTCTCTTTTTTTGCTTGGTACAAAAGGTTATAACTGGGAGATGGACTAATGGAAGTGATAAAAGTTCAGTTAGTTAGAGCCGTGATAGAGTTCCAGAGCATGGGAGAGGCACTGGAGACGTCCTGGAGATTAACATGGGAGGAGAAAACTAGGCAACAGGAGAAGTTGGTAGTATGGTTTTGGGTGATATTTGGAGACCAGATTGGTGATATAGCTCGGGGTAGAGCTGTGAATGGCTTTGTATGTTGTTGTTAGTATTTTAAATGTAAAGTGTTACTTAACCCACAATAGTAAAATCAGTCTGTATATGCAGTAAAACATGCTTCTTATACTCACGGTGGAACCTAAAGGGTTAATCCTCCACATTGGCTGTTTAATCCTGTCTTCTCTGATCCTCCCCTTCTTCCACTGTCCCCAATCCATCTTCTGATAAGACAGAGCCTTTGGAGTTACTTTGCACATGCTTTTTCCTTAGGAGGGTGCATATGATCAGCACAGGGCCAATCAGCACTGTCCAGACAGAGGATCAGGGGTTCTGCTGCCTCATAGAGCAGTCAGAGTAGAATGAAAACTCCTCCTACAAGCTTTAACCAGACACTGATAGGAGTCACAAGACTGCTATATACTGCTGTTGAGAAAAGGTATTTAGCAGTTTATATTTACTAAAATAATTGCATTTCCATGTTCTGTGTATTGTGGGACATCAGATTTAGTGAATGCACGGTCCTGGGTTTAGTAATACTGTAATTCGCTGGGCAGCTGGAAGCCAATGGAGTGATTGGCAGAGAGGGGTGGCAGACACTAAATGGTAGATGAGTCTGGTAGCAGCTTTCATAAAAGACTGAACCAATGGGCAATTGGCAAATGGAATGCGAAAACACATTTAGACCAAAACTGGTCTAAAAGTTGATTCAGCTGTGGGATCGGGGCACCTCCAGTACAGAGCTTGCTCAGGAATGGCAGCGGGCAGGTGTGAGTGCATCTACATGCATAGTGAGGAGAAGACTTTTGGAGGATGGCCTGCTGTCCAGAAGGGCAGGAAAGAAGACACTTCTCTCCAGGAAAAACATCAGGGACACACTGATATTCTCTAAAAGGTACAGGGATTAGACTGCTGAGGACTGGGGTAAAGTCATTTTCTCTGATGAATCCCCTTTCCGATTGTTTGGGACAACCCGGAAAAAACCTTGTTTGGAGAAGAAAAGGTGAGCGCTACCGTCAGTCCTGTGTCATGCCAACAGTAAAGCATCCTGGGACCATTCATGTGTGGGGTTGTTTCTCAGCCAAGGGAATGGGCTCACTCAATTTTGCACACAGCCATGAATAAAGAATGATACAAAAACATCCTTCGAGAGCAACTTCTAACCATCCAAGAACAGTTCGGTAACAAACAATGCCTTTTACAGCATAATGGAGCACCTTGCCATAAGGCAAAAGTGATAACTGAGTGGCTTGGGGAACAAAACATTAACATTTTGGGTCCATGGCCAGGAAAATCCCCAGACCTTAATTCCATTGGGAACTTGTGGTCAATCCTCAAGAGGCAAGTGAACAAAAAAACCCACAAATTCTGACAAACCCCAAGCATTGATTATGTCTGAATGAGCTGCCATCAGTCAGGATGAGGCCCAGAAGTTGATTGACAGCATGCCAGAGCAAATTGCAGAGGTCTTGAAAAAAAAGGGTTAACACTGCAAATATTGACTCTTTCCATAAACTTAATGTAATTGTCAATAAAAGCCTCTGACACTTATGAAATACTTGTAATTATACTTCAGTATACTATAGTAACATATGACAAAAAGATCTAACAACATTCAAAAATAATATTTGTGTCATCCTCAAAACTTTTGGCTAAGGCTGTAGCAATGCCCCCAACTGAGAGGAGTTTTTTTACTCTGATCATCGCAAGGTTCTTTCACGGATCTTTGTGGGTAATCCCAACCTCATAATAGTGTTTGTACATCAAACTGAATGAAAGGAATGTGGTGTTGAATAGTGTTTCCATTGACTTCTTCATGTAACAATATAGATTGTCCATGTATGGGCATTGTTCCGATTTTCTCCAGAATCTTGCAGTGGATGCCTAGGCTGCTGGTATACGCATGTAGTGATATGTATATGATTTTGCACAAAAGGGTAATGTGTTTATAACTTTGTTCCGGACAGTCCGTCTTTCTTTGTGTTTGTGATGTGCTGGGGTGAAATCAGGCAATGCCCTTTATATTTTTATACACACAGAAAGACCTCTGTGAGTATTTACACTTGGGTTATGTGGTTCCACTGTGCTTGCTTTTGTTTGTTTTTATTTTTTCATTTGCAGTTAGTTTTTGATGATTTGTACTGGGATAGTATAGTGGACCACAGATGCATATTTATATAATAGTATGTTACTATGTATGCATGCTATATGCTATCTAATGCCCTGTACACACGATCGGTTTTGCCGTCGCAATAAACTCTGAAGGTTTCTCCAATGGTCAAGCTCAAGCAGTCTTGCCTACACACGGTCACACCAAAGTCCGACCGTCCAGAACGTGGTGAAGTACAACACGTACGACGGGCCTAGAAAAAGGATGTGCAATAGCCAGTAGCCAATAGCTTCTGTCTCGTACTTGCTTCAGAGCATGTGTCGTTTTTGGTCCATCGGAACAGCATACAGACGAGCGGTTTTTCCCCATAGGAATTGGTTCCGTCGGAAATATTTAGAACATGTTCCATTTCTAGGTCCGTCAGAATTTTCGAAAAAAAAAGTCTGATGAGGCACACACACGATCAGAATAGACAATGAAAAGCTTCCGTCTGACTTTTTCTGTTGGACATTCCGCTTGTGTGTACACGGCATTAGAGTGGTGCCTACATTATCCCTTTGTAAATGAATGACTCTGTTTTAAATGTTTGTTCTGATCACTCTTTGTGGTTTTGTTTTTGTAATTATGTAACAAATGTCTTCATGTGAGAAAGCCACACTCGTGATTCATTTTCCGCAGCTGCTCCAGGTTTAAAGTGGTAGAAAACTCTGTTACACCACTTGTATCTACAGGTAAGCCTATAATAAGGCTTACCTGTAGTTACTGTGAATATCTCCTAAACTTGCACAGCTTAGGAGATAATGAGAGTGCATACAGCCGATGACATCACCAGCACATGCGCCCTGAAGGTCCAGGTTACAGTGACGGACCTTCAGAGCCCGTCCTGTAAACAGCAGCTCCTCCGTGCATGCGCAGGAGTGACTTCATCGCGCCCCTGGCCACTTATGTAGCCGGAGGCCACAAACCTGGAAAGACGACTGGGGGAAGATGTCAGCACTCTCAGCGGTGTCATCACGGCACTGGCGGGCTTCGTTCCAATATAAGTCTCTCATAATGTGCTAGTATTTGATGCATACTAGCACATTATGACATTGCCTTGCAGGGAATTTTTTTTTTTTTAAACCTGCGGTTTACTACTGCTTTAAGGGCTGCTATTTAAGCAGAGGATCTCTCTTGAGTGTGGAGTCATGATTAAGTGCTGAGAAAGCGTGAAACACATTGACTTTCTCAGTCCCCATAGTGTCTTTGTAGGATTTTTGGAGTGCAGCTGTTTGGATTGTTTAGTCTATATGGGGCTTGCTAACGTTTCAGACAGAAAGGACCAACCTCCACAGTATAGTATAAAGAAGAAGAGAATATATCTTGGGTTAGATGTGCTTTTGAAGTGGTTTGTTTGAGTTGCCTGTGTCATCTATTCCTCATACGTGCTTGAAAGGAATAACATTGAATACATGTGTTTGTGTACTTGCAGTGTTTACTGTTGGGCACTAACTGTAAATGATGGCATTTGGTCTATAATGATCTGCTTTTCTAATATAGTTCCACAAGATGGCACTGATGGCATACAGAGGTCCTAGAATTGTAAGTCAGTAAAGGAACATTAGTACTGCTTGGACCTTGAAGAAGGGGACATACCCTGAAAGCTTGTCCTGAAAAAATGTATATTAGTGCAAATAAAAAAAGTATCGTGGACAGTACTCAATTGTCTCTGTTGTAAGTGCACTAATACGGCTACAATTACCTCATGTCAGTAAAGAAAAACCGTATCAAAAAAGTCTGGAGGTTGCCATTACTATCCTCTCCTTGTAGAATTAATACTTGCCTTGCAGTCATGCAGAATCAATGGTTTTCTGTACTTTTTAAGTTATTCACCCAGAACAAGTACCCAAACTCTACATGCTTGTTCTTGGTTAGAGTTATAGTCCTGTCCATAGTGTTGTGGTATGCATGCCTTTACCATCTTTTGAACAATCTGTGGAGTGCTGCAACATTGTGAGCGTGCTCTGCCATCTTCTCAAGTTTTTGTCTCTGAAGAGAGAGTGGGCAACCGCAAAGATAGAATTAGTACAATATTACCATGAGGGAGCATTTGTGGCGGCACAGTGCCTTAAGCTGAGTACACATGGGCCGAAAATGGTTGTTTCAGCAGGAACTGCCCGTGTGTACAGCTCCTCGTCCCACAGAAGCTGGTCTCACGACCGGCTTCTGTCGAACGAGCATGCTGGAAAACCAGCATCCGATCACTGTGCATTCCCCGTCAGAATGCAATAGCTCAGGGAGGAGATCACCGCACTAAAATCGGATGTATAGTACAGTGATCTGTAAGATTTTTTTTTTTCGTTCAGCCCGCTGGGTTGAACAAAAAGGAACTTCCTGTGTGTACCCAGTATTAGTGGTTAGTACTGCTTGCTGCATTAATGCGGTTGTAAACTTTTCTTTTTTTTTAAATAAAAATAACAAACATGCCTTTACTTACCTGCTCTGTGTAAAACCAGAGCAGCCCCGATGCTCCTCTTCTGGTGTCCCCTGCCAGCGCTCCAGGCCTCTCCTCTTCATCGGGTGCCCCCACGGAAAGCCGTTTTCCCTGGGGTCACATGTGCGGGCTCACTCCTGAGTCCTACTGCTTCGTCCATTGACACAGACAGCAGGACTCAGCCCCGGCCCCCCTCCCCGCTCCCATGTTACAGGATTTAATTAAAAGCAATTGATTGTTATCAATCTGTCCAATGAGGAGAGAGACAGCGGCTGGAGCAAATCGCTGCATGGCATCAGGCTCAGGTAGGAAAAAGGGGGGCTCTGGGGAGATGCTGTAGCACAGAAGGTTTTTCACCTTAATGCATATGCATTAAGGTGAAAAACCTGATTACTTTAGAACCACTTTAAGGACTTCCGACAGACTTTCGACAGACTTTTGACGGACTTCCGAAGGACTTTTGAACGAACGGACTTGCCTACACACGATCACACATGATCAAAGTCCGACAGATTCGTACGTGATGACGTAGGACCAGACTAAAATAAAGAAGTTGATAGCCAGTAGCCAATAGCTGCCCTAGCGTGGGTTTTCGTCTGTTGGACTAGCATACAGATGAGCGGATTTTTCGACTGGACTCGAGTCCGTCGGAAAGATTTGAAGCATGTTTCAAATCTAAAGTCCGTCAGATTTTCGACTGGAAAAGTCCACTGAAGGTCTGATGAAGCCCACACTCGATTGGATTGTCTGCCGGACTTGGTCCGTCGGACCAGTTCAGTCGAACAGTCCGCTCGTGTGTACGCGGCATAAGGGTTTTGGTTCATACTCTGGTCAGGACACTATCTGCATGGAGCTTGGATGTTTTTCCTTTGCCTGGGTGAGTTTTCTCTGGAAACAATGTTTTCTTCCCACACTCCAAAGACATGCTGACAGGCTCCTCTATAAATTGGCCCTCTTGTGTTTGTGTGTGTGTGTGTATGCATTTGAGATAGAGACCTTAGATTGTAAGCTTACTGAGTGCAGGGACTGATGTGAATGAATAATACTGTATGGAAAACACTGCATACATTTTCAGCATTCTACAAATGCATGTAATAAATAGTAATCAGTACAATTTATCTAACCTACCTGATCATTAATTTCTTGTAACAGCAACTGACTGGCCTCATCTGCAGGCACCTAATACATGAAATCATCAATGCAATTCAGCCCATAATGACTGGTTCAGGCAACCAGAATTTCATGTGTATGCATTCAGATTTCTTTTTTGTTCCCCAATGCAAAGGTATGGCCATCCATGGCCCCCTCCCTCCTTGCATGTCATAGCCCTGTCCACTTTTGGTAGTGTCTATTTACTGTTTCTTCTCATCATATCCACCTCTCCCCTTTTTGTCCCTTAACCCTGCCCTTCCCACTCCATTCCTCCACAGAGGCATACTTACCTGGATTTAACAGCCACAGCCTCCTATGTTTGTTTACATCCAACACCACAGGGGGCACTTTTTTCCTCGGAGCACAGCAACCCTTACTATGGATTTACAAGTGTGTGTGTGTGTGCGTATAAATTCTTTCCTATGTTGGCTGTCATTTCTGAATTCTGAAAATACTAGGTGACTGGCTGTGATGCTGATCCCGTCATTTTTAGTATGAAGATTGTGACTCATCGTCATCTGCATAATTTTCCTGGATCAGTGACTCACTGAAGTATTGAAGTCATGCACAGTCAGGCAACCAGCATTTTCAGAAGGTGGTCAGCAAGGTCAGTCATATTCATCTCAGTACAAGTTTCCTTTATAAAAGCCATGCTGTAACATTGATGGAAACAAACAAAGACACTTTCCAACAAAGAACCCAAAAGAGAGCAAGATCTCCAATCTGACTGTATAAATTTCTTGTCACTTCCACCTAAGCTACAGCAAAAATTTAAAACATTGAAAAGTGAATGTTACCCCAACATATCATACTTCTGATATATCTCTGTTGTACCATTAACTGGTAATAAAAAGTCTCTTGTTTTCTTTGTATTTCTTCCTGTGTGTGAAATACCTGGTGATCCTGCCAGTCTCCCTTTTTTTCCTATTTCAAACTGACCACCCCAGATATGGAACAACATAATTCCAAGTGTGGTCAGTTTTCTTCTTTGCATTTTACTTGGGAGCACAGCTTGCTTGTCCTCCATTGTTCAGGCTCCTGTTGACACAACCCTTGTACAGCTCTCCAGGAAAGATCAATGTACCACTGTTCCTCTGCCTCCTGTAGACAGTCCCCTCTGCCCAGTTCATTACAGTGTATTTCTTACATTTTACATATGACTGTGCCTGTGCTCCCTTCAAGCTGCTGCTGCCAACACCCCTCCCCAATCATCACAAGGTGTCCCCACCCTCATCTTTCTGTAAACCTTATACACCTGAGAACAGAGGTCATGTGATCACTTATAACAAAAAAAAGTTAATCTGAAAGTTATTTTTTTATATATACAAACATTTTGCCTTGCATTTGTATTTTAATCTGAATGTTTTTTTTATATAAAATAGTTTCACATACTGTATACTTTAACCACAGTTTTAATGCCTACCAGAAATTTCTTCCACCTCCCAAGAAGGCCCCTCACATGTATGTTATGTTTTTTGTTATTTACTTTTTTATATTAAGTAGTATAATGCCAGTCACGTGATGTGCAGGGTCTGTAAATCATCTCCGATTCTAGGCAGTTATCAATAATGCAGAAAAAGACTCTAAAGTGATCCATCATTATGCCTTGATGACACCCCCTGAGAGGGTAGGTCTGTAAGGTCCTGAACTCACAGTATCTACTTTATCTTTCTGATTCAATGATAAAAACTGAGGACATTTAGTGACAGAATTAAAATAATAATGGGGGGTGGGGGGTGGGAAAGAGGTGAGTGCTGCAGCAAGAACCTAAGGGGTCAGTCCTCTGTATTGTGTAAAAAGGTTGTTTGATGCACAAATCCTCCTCTTCTTCCACTGACTCCAGAACATGTCCAGATAAGACAAAGGCTTTGGAGTCAGGCAAGAACATGCTCAGTTTGGTTTGTATTGCTAGAGAGTTTTTTCTTTTTCTTGGGAGAGTGCATTTGATCAGCACAGGGCAAATCAGCACTGTCCAGACAGAGGGTCAGGGGTCCTGGATCTTGATAGGACAGCTCAATGCAGTATGAGAACTTCTGCTACCATCTTTACCAGGAACAAGACTGCTATATACTGCTGATGAGAAAAGGTATTTAGCAGTTTATATTTACTAAAATAATTGCATTTCCATGTTTTGTGTACTGCGGTAGACCAGATACAATGAATGCAGGCTCTTGGGTTTAGTAACACTTTAAACATTTTCAAGCTAACTTTATTCAAAACAATTGGTGTGCATCAAAACTTTTACTTCTACCTTACCCTTCCACTTGAACCTAATACTAATCCTCCACTGTAGGTAAACTGCATGCTATCACATCCATACTGTGTTATCAGGGTAGACATCTGTAGCACTAACTCTCGGTGGAGCTGCTGGTTTAAGCGGGTCTGTTACCTTCACTTTGCTTCCCTCTGTTTCACCGGCACCGGGTCCAGGGGTTCCGCCGAGTTTACCTCTGGACGACACATGCACCAACACTGGAGTACGTTTTCAATGCTTTATTAAACAGACAAACTTTAGGAAGTAGCAGGAAAGAGGCGGAAAAGGAATCTTTCAGGAGAAAATCAAATATCTTCTTGTAGAATCTTAGCGACAAATGTCCTGGTAGAATTCAGATAATTATGTGGAATGCGCTCCCCTCGTGGGACACACTCCCCCCTCGTCTGGATAGGCCTCTCTCACCGGTCCAGCACGCAGCATGAATCAAAAGTCTCTGCCACAGACCTGCTCGGGGGGATAAATCCGTACGATCCTGTGCCACAGGATGTATCAGATTTTCTGCAGTGAAAGTCAGTCACAGCGCCCGAACCCTTAAGCCGAACCGGCAACACCATGCTGTATAGTTACCTCTTTTGGACACGTCCTCCAACTGAGTCACCAGGCCCCTCTATAGACCAGTTTGCCGTGTGATCTCTCCAAAACGGGTCCTCCCCTGGGATCTCCTCGGCCGTCCAACTTTGTCACACTGGACCGACAGCCCAGGACCATTCCTCGGCCGCGGTGGTAGGCCCCAGACAAGCCTCTGGACCCACCCCTGCGCCGCAGCATCGTGGGCCTCCCGATCGGAGGACCACAAGGTAGCTCCTTAACGCATACCTGTCGGCCAGGAGGGCCAGCAGGTGGCTGAAAAAAAAGAAACCCTAGAACATCTGTCCCATAAATACCCTCTTCCCAGATTGTAACTTGGAGGACCCCCTCCACCGAGCTTGCCTCCGAGACAGAGGAGCATCCATACACTTCGACACGTTGCTTTTCCAACACTGACCAGTGGCAACAGCGACACCCACCGGTCAGCACGTAAACACACACAACGTCAGCCAAGCTGGAACAGAGGCAAACTTTTACCTTCCTAACGCCCAAATTACTAAATTTACCTAACATGCGCTAGATTGTAAATCTACCAGCGCTACATACTCCCCCCACTACAATAGACGTTGTCCCCAACGTCTGTCCGAACACAGTAACAGTAACTCTCAAGCCTGAGAGTAAGCATTTGAGTTTCTTATAACTTTAGATAGACAAAGAGAGAGAAAGGACAGTTTAAAGACATTATGAGACTTATATCTTGTAAAACAATATGTTCACAGCCGCGAACAAAACCACAATATAATTGTACACAACCTCACTAACTAACTAGCTGAAAAGCCTCCCAGCTATGCATATGATCCGATGATCCCTGAAAAGGAAACATAGTTAAGCACACATATATACATATCCTATACAACAGTAGGAGCAAAGTCTCATTAAAAAATGAAACTCTCTTCCCACAATCTATACTACAAAACTTTAGGAGTCCATCCCTGCATAAGAACTCTTTTTTTTTTTCTATAAAAGAAATCCGGCTAGCAAAAGAAGTCCTTGGATTTATACAATGAACAGGATCTGTAGATCTTGCCCACTCAGATCTCCTTACCCTGACACTATCTAGCTAAATAACTTTAAAGTGGTAGTGTCCATAATTACCAGTAAAACCGAGGATCTGGCAAAGTCACTAATTTTCCTTCTTTATCCACAGTGGTAATAAAATATACAGCATCGTCCTTTCCCGGTCTGCAGATTACCACCTTATCAGCATAGATGTGCCGACCACAGTTCCAATGTACAAAGCATCCGTTGAAACGTTCATCCATCCGGTCAGAACATCCAGTCTTTCTAAAGGGCTTAGGCACAGATAAGTAGTCCCAAATAGCTTCACTGTACCAAAGCTCCCGATTAGCTTCAATCTCCCGCATGACATCCTGGGGCACATAGGGGAATTCCAAACCATACTCTGCGGCCACACGCTTGTTTAACATCCTTTGCAAGCGAGCAAGTTTTGGCAAAGATCTGTCTCTCCCCATACCAGGCGGTACACAGGAATCTAATGACTTTTTCACCATAGACCCAGCCGGTGTCTGTAGCAAACCAATAACTTTTGACAAAGTCCCAGCAACAACACTGTGCGTCTCCACACAGGGTGATGTCTTTCCAGAACTCATGGCAGTCCATTCAGGCAAAGTCATTGCGGAGGCAACATCCTCGCCTTGTGACCACAATAGCTCTTGTGACATGGTTTCAAATAAGTCATCATCCCTGGAAAGATCCGACATGGATTCTATTTCCGAGTCTCTCAATTCTTCTGCTGGCAAATATTTATTTACAGTCCCCAACAGTGGCTTACCCGTCCCAGGCATAAACTTTGGTAGCTCCGGCTCAGGTAACCTCTGGGGTAGGCCTCGACCACGGCTGCGGGAAGCCTTCACATAGCCCACCTTCTTCTGAGTAGGCACCATAGGAGTAGGTGTAGTGGACTCAGAAATCAAAGCAATGTCTCCTGATGAGATGGCAGCAGCAGTGTCTCTTTCTAAAACATTTTCGGTAGCAACAGGCAAAGTGGCGGCCCGTCGCTCTCTCTCTGCAGCGGTAGCAGCTTCCACTGTAGCGATACCTGTCACCCAATCCATCCGATAGGCACGGGGCGGCATGGTAGGTGGCTCCACCACAAACAAGTACTCTCCACACTGTGGACATCGGCCGAATGGACAAAGATGTACGGCCAATCCTCCACATCAATGGCAGGTCATGCCCAGTCCCTCTATATCTCCCGAGGTATACAGGACAAACCTCCCCTGCGGCTTCATTCGAACTCCAGTATCCGTGAGCAGAGTTCCAGATTGCACAGTATTCATCACTGTGCTCGCAGGGAACACTCTGGGTCCCACAACCGATTGCAACGCCGAAAAAGACATGGCCACACTCTGATCTTTTCAGCACGATCACGAGGCTTCTCCTCTCCTCTGGCGCCAAGCACGCTACACGTGTCCCACGCGGTAGCAAGTAGGGTAACTCCTCCCACTTGTTCTTTCAGTCACATAGCTCCTGGGCCTCTTCTGGCGCCCAGCGTCTACGCACCCAAAAGCAAAGTCCTGCAGTTTGACCTTTCCTCTTCCTGAAAAGATTTTTCCTCAAAGTCCAGCTCACTCTGTAAACTCCCGGTAAAACACTCCACTGGGTTGCAATAATTTGACGGTCAACAAATCCCGGACGACGCCCCCACATGTAGCACTAACTCTTGGTGGAGCTGCTGGTTTAAACGGGTCTGTTACCTTCACTTTGCTTCCCTCTGTTTCACCGGCACCGGGTCCAGGGGTTCCGCCGAATTTACCTCTGGACGACACACGCACCAACACTGGAGTACGTTTTCAATGCTTTATTAAACAGACAAACTTTAGGAAGTAGCAGGAAAGAGGCGGAAAAGGAAACTTTCAGGAGAAACTCAAATATCTTCTTGTAGAATCTTAGCGACAAATGTCCTGGTAGAATTCAGATAATTATGTGGAATGCGCTCCCCTTGTGGGACACACTCCCCCCTCGTCTGGATAGGCCTCTCTCACCGGTCCAGCAGCCAGCACGCAGCAGGAATCAAAGGTCTCTGCCACAGACCTGCTCGGGGGGATAAATCCGTACGATCCTCTGCCACAGGATGTATCAGATTTTCTGCAGTGAAAGTCACTCACAGCGCCCAAACCCTTAAGCCGAACCGGCAACACCATGCTGTATAGTTACCTCTTTTGGACACGTCCTCCAACCGAGTCACCGGGCCCCTCTACAGACCAGCTCACCGCGTGATCTCCCCAAGACGGGTCCTCCCCGGGATCTCCTCGGCCATCCAGCTTCGTCACACAGGACCGACAGCTCAGGACCATTCCTCGGCCGCGGTGGTAGGCCCCAGACAAGCCTCTGGACCCACCCCTGCGCCGCAGCATCGTGGGCCTCCTGATCGGAGGACCACGAGGTAGCTCCTTAACGCATACCTGTCGGCCAGGAGGGCCAGCAGGTGGCTGAAAAAATGAACACTAGAACATGGCGTCTGTCCCATAAATACCCTCTTCCCAGAATGCAACTCGGAGGACCCCCTCCACCGAGCTTGTCTCCGAGACAGAGGAGCATCCATACACTTCGACATGTTGCTTTTAAAACACTGACCAGTGGCAACAGCGACACCCACCGGTCAGCACAGAAACACACACAACGTCAGCCAAGCTGGAACAGAGGCAAACTTTTACCTTCCTAACGCCCAAATTACTAAATTTACCTAACATGCTGTAGATTGTAAATCTACCAGCGCTACACATCACAGCAAAAGCAGAAATAATATGACAAAACAAAATTATGTGATTATTAAGTGTAGCGGTACCTCGGTAGGGGCTGCTGGATATTGTGGTCCACCTGTCACCCTGCCCAGCCCAGCATTCACTTCCCAGACACTCTTGAGACAATGAACAGTCCGTATGTTTGTTTTGTATTTTATTGAGGGATTTTGAACTTGGATAGGGTAAGGAAAATTATGGGATGCCCAGAATCAATAATGAAATCAGTAAAGTGATCAATTGTAACCTCTATTTACTTTTCTAGAGTTCCAGTCTCCTTCAGCACCACGCTTTTTTGTAGACTGTTCCGCTCTTTCCTGTACAATACTTGGTTCCTGGTACAGATAGCACATGGTTAGGCCTGACTCTTGTTCCAGCCAGGCCTTGGCAACTGCCATTTGCAGGCAGGGACCGCGGGCCCCTTTAGTGTAGCAACAAAAATAGGAAAGTCTTTAGTGCTAGCTGACCTTGGTAGACTACTGCTCCCAGTCAGTCCTCTTTAGGCCCTGCCAACCCTCCTGGCTGCAGCTGCCCAGCTTCACTGCACATGGCATCACAGTCTCTCCTGCTGGCTCTACATCCATCTCAGACTGCACACTCCCAGTCCACTTCAGCATGCCTCCCTAGCTCTCCCAACTGTGCCTGTCAATCACCAGCCCTCCTGGCTGTACTCCGGTGGATCCCTCCTGGAGACTTGCCAGGCAACACTAGCTCCCGCTGTCTTTCTCAGTTCCTCTTTGTGCCTCCTGTCCAGATCCTCCTTTGTTACTCAGGTAGACTCTGACTTGCACCCGAACCCTTCAGGCCTAAGGTCACCCCTCAGACTGGGCGGGGCCTCAAAGACCCCGACAACCTAGTGCTCCATCTTCAGTTTCCTCCACCTGACAACTCCTCCCCAGCTGGGCTGACTCTAGGTATTTAAGGAGGTCTGCCCCCTGCCAATCCAGGTTGGGGATTGGTCAGGGCTCCTTAGAACACCCCAGACAGCTTCACCTCTCTTCCCCTCCTTCCTTTTAGAATCCTCTAGAAGCAGAAGGGAGATAACTGAAAGATGATGCTATCTGTGAGTAACCAGCCTACTCTGAGCCACTCCCAGCCCACACAGATCAAAACAAACAGTCCAAGCTCACTGCTAGGCCTGATTAAATTTACCTGCAATTACAAAAACCTTCTTCTAGCACCTACCTAAAGTAGAGGGTGCTACACAAGTTTGGTAACTATATACAATGTGACATACTACGCACACTCCAAAATGTCAGTTCCAAAAATAAATGATCTAGCCTTTCAAATATGAGTATTTACATACAGAAGAAGAGAACTGTAACAAGTTTCCAGGGAGCTCAATAACAGCCTCCATACTTGTCCAAGCTTGGACCATTACTGGCACAAGATGCACGGAAATTATGGGTGGAAGGGGAGTACTGTAGCAGTGCCAGCTCTCTAATGCCCTGTACACACGGTCGGATTTTCCGACGGAAAATGTGTGATAGGACCTTGTTGTTGGAAATTTCGACTGTGTGTGGGCTCCATCACACATTTTCCATCGGAATTTCCGACACACAAAGTTTGAGAGCTTGCTATAAAATTTTCCCACAACAAAATCCGTTGTCGGAAATTCCGATCGTGTGTACACAAATCCGACGGACAAAGTGCCACGCATGCTCAGAATACGTTAAGAGACGAAAGCTATTGGCTATTGCCTCGTTTATAGTCCCGATGTACGTGCTTTAGGTCACCGTGTTCAGAACGATCGGATTTTCCGATAACTTTGTGTGACCGTGTGTATGCAAAACAAGTTTGAGCCAACATCCGTCGGAAAAAATCCATGGACTTTGTTGTTGGAATGTCCGATCAATGTCCGACCGTATGTACGGGGCATTACTGTAATCTGGAGGGTTCAGATGTCAGCCGGGTCCTGCTCTGTGTTATAGGACATCAGTTCCTAAATAAATGAAGCCTGCAGACAAGGGATGCAGGCTTCAGTAAACTAAGGTATAATCTGGTGCCATCACTAGTAGGATCTTTTCTTTTGGTACACAGGACATCCAGAGTGTTTGAAAAGTGGGAGAAGTGAATTTTAGATCCATCAGCAACTCCTACTAGCTACTGGCCTTTAGTACCTTCATACTAGTTTGAAGTAGAGTGGATGCGGTTACCAAGCGTTTCTTAAAACAAGCACTGTATTTCTAAAAATCCTAACTCGGTTTGTCAGTGTTGTCTCGCAAAACGAGCAGGATTAAGGCCAAAAGCGGTGTGCAGTACCGCTTTTGGCCTGAGGTGGGGGGCGCCAGAGCCGATCAGCGTTCAGAAATGCACGGAAAGGCCTGAGGACAGTTCGGCTGACCTCAGCAAACCTCGGAAAGGCTTGTGAACGGAGTCTTTCCGGGTTTTGCTTATGTTGTGTTAGAGCCAACCAAAGACATGAGACTGCAGTGAGATGATCTTTCAACTTAGAGACCTATATTATGGAAGAATAATAATAAAATTATATATATATATATATATATATATATATATATATATATATATATATATATATACAGGCATTGCCATAACCGCCGAACGCATATATTTATGCACTGGACAGGAATCCAGGAAAATCTATAGGGATAGGGTGCCTGATGATGCAGAGTATCCATAGTCATATGAATGTATTGCCAGTTTTGTCACTATTGGGCCTTTTGTGTTGCCCCATTTTTAGGCAACAGTCCCTTGTTAGGCAGCCTAAAAATACTGAAAACTGCTGCTCTAAAAACTGTTCAAAGATGTTTTGTACAAATTTCCTTACTGGAAGAAAAAAAGACATGTGAATTAAACCTAAGGGCAAACCACAGTCAACCACAATTAACTATAAACTGTGCATTGATAATGCTGAAATCAATAATAAACAGTCAAACCAGAACTCCAGGAAGAAATCATAATCTGAGTATCACTATTACATGCTTTACATGAACTAAATGTTCTACTTTACCATAGCTCCCAACTGTCCCTGATTTTGAGGGACTGTCCCTGATTTGAAGCAGTGTCCCTCTGTCCCTCTTCCCCCCTCATTTGTCCCTCATTTTGGTCTGATCTATATAGTTGTAAATAAAATACACTTTTATCTTTCAAAAAGTGTTTCCCAGTGCTAAACCTTTCATTCAAATTCTAAATTGCTGCATTTGTAAATGTTAAAAGCCAAAATAAAGAAATAGTAGTGGAGAAAAAAAAGCCCTTGTGGATTTAAAGTGGAGTTCCGGCCACATTTTTTTTTCCAAGTATCATAATGCATTGTTAAATTAAAGTAGAGTTTATATGTTTGTTAGTGGATGCTGATAATATATTTATTTTATACGCACAACTTAGTAAATCCTCTTCTGGCCATTGCCATGATGATTTTGGGCATGTGAAGCCCAATCGCAATCTCTTCCTGGAATATCGATGGAGAGGTGCATGCTGGGTAACCAGCATGCATCTCTCGATATCGCGCACACGCAAAGCTCCGGTGAACGTAGTGCTGATTGTTTAGAAAGTTGCCATAATGGGCAGCGACGGAGGAATGTCCATCCCCGTTTATTATGGCAACCGCCTTAAATCGCGTCTTTTTCTGTCGGGAAATAACGCAATTTTTGCTCACAGCACTGCCCACTGACTCCTGACTCAAACAAAATTGACGTCCTTTTTTTTCCCACAAATAGAGCTTTCTTTTGGTGGTATTTGATTGCCTCTGCAGTTTTTATTTTTTGCGCTATAAACAAAAGAAGAGCGACAATTTTGAAAAAACACAATGGGGGTCATTTACTATAGCGCTATGGCGCTAATTCGCGCTAAATTGCCGCGAATTAGCGCTAATTCGCGGCAATTTAGCGCTAATTCGCGGCAATTTAGCGCTAATTCGCGGCAATTTAGCGCGAATTAGCGCTAATAGCGGTAATTCGCGCGAAAACGGTATTCACTATAGCGCTGGTGAGAAAATTCTCCCAAAATCGAATTTACTATAGCTCCCTGAAACTAAATAGAGCCCAAACCCTTACTCTGCTAAAACCTAGAGAATTGCACATGGAAATAATGTTTAGAGCATGATATAATTGCCTAAATGGTACTGAAATATGCGGTATATTATTTAAAGATTATCTGCTTTTAAACTGTGTGAAAAAGTGATTTCTACACTGAAATATCTTTAAAAGTCTGAAAAGTGAAAAATTCCCCGTTTTGGACAACTAGGTGCCAACACAACTGAGCATGCTCAGACCTGAAAATAACTCTCATTTTAACTCAAGTGTCTTTTTTACCTGGAGGTATAGTAAATACCAAAAATGAGAGCTAATTAGAGAGCATTTTTTGGGAGTTAAAATCTGCTCTAATTTAGTCCAAATGAAGTTTCAGTCACTGATTCTAACGGAACAATTCTAACTTTCACAAAAAAAACCTTTTAATGTTGAGATGAAATGTATCTTTCTGTGAAATACATTTTCCTTTGCAACATTGTTGCTTCTACTTAAAATATTTTGATTTTAAGAATGCTACAATGTGGAATGTTTTGATGTTTTGGTAAAATATATTTTTCTCTGTCACTTTCACTTGTTTTTCTTCATCTCACAACCATCTTTACCCCAAACTCACACATGTGTCTTTATAATCCACAAATAATACCATTGCTGATGAAAATTTAAAATGAATCACAATTTTTTGTGCTTTGTATTATTTGCAAATATTCATAATTTAAGCCCAAAAATGTGATATGTGTTCCAACATCAAGAAATCAAAATGTAATTCCCAAAAATTTGAGGGTAATATTCTACTCTCACCCACAAAAAAACACCAAATATCACAGAATAAATCAAGAAGAATAACTCTTGAGTAATGTAATTCCATCACCTGTATGTCCATAGAAATGCAGTATTTATGTGTTTTTATGTGTATTTATGTGTAGTTATGTGTTTTTATGTGTGTTTATGTGTAGTTATGTGTAGTAGGGTCTCACACGTGGCAGCTCTGTGGCTTAGAGGTTAGAACTTCTGCTTAGTATCTCTGAGGGTCTGGGTTCAAATCCCAACCATGTTACTTCATGTAGAGAAGTTGTCTCATTTCCCAGGTCCTATAACTATGTCTAATTGTAGTAGTTATGTGTAGGAGGGTTCCACCACCATTGTAAGTCTTTTCCAGATACACTATATAGCCAAAAGTATTGGGACGCCTGCCTTTACACACACATGAACTTTAATGGCAGCCCAGTCTTAGTCCGTAGGGTTAAAATTTGATTTGGCCCACCCTTTGCAGCTAGAACAGCTTCTGGGAAGGCTGTCCACAAGGTTTAGTCTGCCTATGGGAATGTTTGATCATTCTTTCAGAAGTGCATTTGTGAGGCCAGGCACTGATGTTGGATGAGAAGGCCTGGCTTGCAGTCTCTACTCTAATTCAGCCAAAGGGTGTTCTATCGGGTTGAGGCCAGGACTCTGTGCAGGCCAGTCAAGTTTCTCCACCCCAAACTTGCTCATCCATGTCTTTATGGACCTTGCTTTGTGTACTGGTGTGCAGTCACGTTGGAACAGGAAGGGGCTTTCCCCAAACTGTCCCCACAAAGTTGGGAGCATGAAATTGTCCTAATTGTCTTGGTATGCTGATGCCTTAAGAGTTCCCTTATCTGAAACTAAGAGGCCAAGCCCAACCCCTGAAAAACAACCCCGCACCATAATCCCCCTCCACCAAATCATTTGGACCAGTGCACAAAGCAAGGTCCATAAAGACATGGATGAGTGATTTTGGGGTGGAGGAACTTGACTGGCCTGCACAGAGTCCTGACATCAACACAACAGAACACCTTGGGGATAAATTAGAGAGGAGACTGTAGGTCAGGCCTTCTTGTCCAACTTCAGTGCCTGACCTCACAAATGCACTTGGAAGAATGGTCAAACATTCCCATAGACACACTCCTAAACCTTGTGGACAAGAAGAGTTGAAGCTGTTATAGCTGCAAAGGGTAGGCCAAATAAGTTTTGAACCCAATACTAATACTGGGATGCCATTACAGTTCATGTGTGTTTAAAGGCAGGCATCCCAATACTTATGCCAATATACTGTATATTGCTTGTGACACTGAGTATGGCTATGGACTTAGGGCTAGTTCACACCACAGAGATGCAGAGAACATGTGTGGGTCTGCCCTGGTGGCTAAGTGGGTAGCAGTTCTGTCTAGCAGCACCTGGGATGTTGGTTCAATTCCCCAACATGCTAATGCTTGTGTTGAAGTTTATATGTTCTCCCTGTGTGGGTTTCTCACCACAATCTAAAGACATGCTGGCATCTTATTTGTCTCCTGTCGAAATAGGTAATGTAAGAAAGTTAATTTTGGACTTTATATTGGAAGCTCATTGCAGCCAGGGACTGATGTTAATGTTTATTAGCACTAATCATGCCCAGGGACTTGGACATTTCAAATTTTAGGGTTTACACTGCACAGGTACATATGCTTAGAAAACTGTTGCTTTGTTTATGTGGATGCAAATGGACTTTGATCTTTGTCCTGTAGTTGGAGATTTGATGCACATAGCCAAGGCTAACACAGTTGCAAATCCTATTATGTGTTCCTGCTCATCAGGTGCAATCACTTTAGACATATATGAAGAGACAGATTGAAAGATACTGGTGGGCATGTACTTCTATTGGGTGTGTCAGTGTGCTAACAATACAACCTCTCTTATATAAAGGCCTGCAGTAGGGGGGTTCGTTTGGCCTGAGAAGGTCAGGTTTTTTGTTGTGAGGGAGAAGGAATGAAATTGGGAGATTTGATGAAATTCTTGTGCATTTTTTCAATCAAAAGTGGGTTTATGTGGCCATGCTGTCAATGTTGTGTGTGTATTGTTCCTGTCTGATCATGCAAACATCGTTTGGAAGCATCTGCTGACCTACTATTTTTGATCTCGTTTAATTGTGTACACCGAAATGCAGCTTCCAGTAGAACATGGTCACCAATGTATGTATGTGTGGATTGTGGGCTGGTGGTGGGTGTTTTGAATAAGTCTTTTGCAATATTATGTTGGAATGCTTTGTAAGAATGACTGTTAAGTATGTTTCTATAATCTTTCAGATAATAATGTGATGTGTTGCCCGTTATACACTGAAATTAAAGCTGTGTCCACTCTAAGGTTTTGTCTAATTTTAGATTGTAAGCTCCTATGAGCAGGGCCCTTAAAATTCCGTTGCTAAATGTAGTACCATATATCCTGTCCAAATTTTTTTGAAGCTAGTAAATGTAAATTTATTTTTTTTCTGCTGGTAAAATAAAAGTACATTGAGCTCTTGTTGTGGTGTGGGGTTTTTTTTTCCTTCTACTTTTCTTTCTTTAGTTTTTGTGGGTGGTGGTTTTGGGAAAGTGCAATATCTCTTTTATATTTTATTTCAATATGTATTTGTGCACCAAAAAACTAATCTCTTTGCCCTGGTTCACATGCTACTTTGAAATTGTGCTACTTTACTTGAAGTAGCCGATTTCAAAGTAGCAAGGTCAGCGTGATTTCAGGTGGCTTCATACACAAATGTCTATTGAAGTCGCACCTGAAATCGGCAAAAGTAGTGCAGGAACTACTTTAGCAAATTGATGCGGTGCCACAAAAAAAATGTTGCATCAATTGGAACAGTGCCAGTGCCATTGCCAAGAGTCACGCGATTTGATCTCTCAAATCGCATGACCAATCGCTCCAATGTAAACTTAGGCTTCTGCACAACTGCAAGTTATATATAAAGATTCCACCTTTATCATTAACAGCTGTGGAGAATTGCAGGTAATGAATTCAGCTGGTGGATAGGCAGTGTTTGAATGTGTCAGCTCTGGTTCACATTGGTGTGATTTAACATGTCAAATCTGTGGCAATTGCACTGTTCTAATTAGTGCGATTTGTATTGATATTGGTGCAGAAACCTGCAACGATGTCTCTGATGTTGCCCCCACAGTCGGGACTGACATGCAGGAATGAAATTGTGGGAGTTCAGCTGAACGCTTTCCTCCTGCTGTCAGTGTGAACCAGGGCTCAAACTGGGCCTTTTGCCTTTGTAATTCACCTGCTGCTAACCCAGGGACACCATTTCTTAGCAAACTCCCTTAAGTTTACCTTCAAATATATGTAGAAATACAGATTTGCATATCTGAAAATAAAAAAATACTAATCATGGTTGAGATCAAATATTCGCAGCTGCAATCAAAAGTGTGGTTTCACCTTCTGACCTGGAAATTAGTCATTGTATGCACCCGGAAGTTCTTGTGCTGGTCAGGATCTCAATCTAGGTGGACATGGCGAGGTCTCTTTAGCAGAGAGTGCATTAATCAATGCAGGGGTGGATGTCATAGTTAGATTTGGTGTGGGTGGGGTTCATTGATTTTTTTGGCATTACCACACATTTGCTTCCGTCCCATGTGCACACATCAATTCCTGCATTTGTTCTGCTGATGTAAATCACTAAGGACTATGCAAGTATAAATGAGAGATCCTTTTATTAAAATATATATGACTTGTTTCACAGCTGGGCGAATTTTCCAGCAAATTTGGACCTCTGAGTTGCATGGCAAGTTGTACCCCATGATTCTCAATGACAACCATTCATATCTGTGCTACTAAGTCGCACCAACTTCAAAGTAGTCCCTGTACTACTTTGGTGTGACTTGAGGTATATCGGGTACAATATTACACAGGCATTCCCAGAAGTTGGGGCCAAGTTGCAGCGGCAAAGTGGCAGCAAAATAGTGTGACTTTCAGGTCGCAGCAGTGTGAATGAGATTCAAGGATAACACCTTTGAATTTGGCCCTATTGTCACTTGTGCATCCTGAAGGTGTAGCAAATTCGTCCCTGCACTACCTTGGTTTGACTTTGATGCAATTTGAGGTCCATACACCACAAGATTACACAGACATTGCTTCAAGTCATGACAAAGCTGTGCAATTTTAAGGTCGCATAAGTGCAAATGGGGCCTTATTCAAAGGTGTTATCAATTAATCGCATTAGGTTACTTTCACACTTGGGTGACTTTTCATGGAGCTTTGGACCTCAGAGTCACATGAAAAGTTGTCCCCCTTGATTTCCATGCATATTTATTAAAGCTGCACGATTAATCGTCATCGTGATTTTTTTTTCCCCTTTACGATCTTGAAAAAAGAGTTTCACGATTCTTGCTATGCAAAGAACTCTCTCTGCTCTTCTGAAGCCACGGCCGAAAAACCAGGAAGTCTGCCAAGAATTAGAACATTCTTTATCAGTGAACTTAACTAGAAACCTTGTAACAATTTGTCAATTAAATAGAATTCTGTGTAAGTGAGGAAAGTTTAACCACTTAAACACTAAACATTTTTCTGACATTTGTTTGGTTTCAGGTTAAAATCATTTTTTTTTTTTTGCTAGAAAATTACTTAAAACCCCCCAACATTATATATATATTTTTAGTAGAGACCCTAGAGAATAAAATGGTGGTTGTTACAATATTTTATGTCACACTGTATTTGCGCCTTTCAAATGCAATTTTTGTGGGATAATGTGAAAGATTTTACGTTGCGACAATCGTGATTTTTTTATTCTAAGCAAAAAAATTGTGATTCTCATTTTGGCCAGAACCGTGCAGCTCTAATACCTATGCAACGTCACCCATGTTCACATAGGTCTGAATTGACATGTCAAATTGTAGGCCAAATCGGCGCCTATTGATGGCAATGGAACTGTCCGAATTGGTGCAATGCCACAACGATTCCCAAAAGTAGTTCCTGCACTACTTTGGGCGACTTCAGGGGGCGATTTCTTACCTCCCAACTTTTTGAGATGGGTATAAGGGACACCTATTAGCAAAAGTAGGTAGGCATAGGACACCTTCTTAAAGGAGAACAGTTGGGACCTATGTGATTTCACTAGACATCTGTGCAGGAAAGTGCACTGATGTCTCTGAAATCGCTGACAAAGTCGGGCTGAGTCACACTTGTGCGACTTTGGACATCAGAGTCGTATGACAAGTCATACCCCATGATTTTTAATGTGTACCATTCATATCTGTGCGACTTCAAGTAACACTGACTTCAACATAGTCCCTGTACTACTTTGGTCTGACTTTGATGCGAGTTGAGGTTCATAGACCTCAAGTTTACACAGGCATTCCCTGGAATTGCGGAAAAATTGCTGATGCAAAATCATGGGAAAGTTGTGTGTCTTTCCCTACGACTCCTGCGTCCATAGACCTCAAGATTACACAGGCATTGCTTAAAGTCGCATTAAAATCTCTCAACTTTCAGGTCACACAAGTGTGAAAGGTGCCTAAGTCACTGTGCTGAGTACTAGTTTATACCTAGAATATAAAGTAGTCCCACCATCAAACACTAGTAAACATATGTTCTCAATATAATTGTGCTCAAATGGCTGAAAATCACACAGATGGTATCACCTACTGAAAGCTTGCATTGTACTCAGCAGCATATGCTGAAAAGAGGCAAATGCCTATTAGCCAATGCCACATCGGCACGAGCATGGTTGTTACTATAATATTAATGCCTGAAATGCAAAACATTATTGTATTGAATCAAACGTTAGTAAATGTATTTTCTCTGTAGGTAAGTGCTCAGCTCTGTAGCATAGCGGTATACCCTGCTGCCCCCAAAAGTTCAAGCCATGAATTCAAATCCCACTGACAGCATCACCTCCTAGAAGTGTGCATTGTACTCAGTAGCATAATTAGCCAAAGCACATCAGCTTGCTTTATTCCATATTTTATCTCTTCAAATGCATGCAATGGTATGTACTTATTCAATAATATGGTATGAAATTCCAAAATTCAAGGAAAAAAATGTCGTAGGGTCCCCCTAGTACATACCAGGCGCTTCGGTATGGATTTTAAGAGGAACCCCACACCAAAATGTAAAATAAATTTGATGTGGGGCCCCCAAAATCCATACCAGACCCTTATCTGAGCATGCAGCCTGGAGGTCAGGATAGGGGGGGATGAGTGAGCACCCTCCCCTTCTGAACCTTACCAGGACACATGCCCCAAAGCACCTTTTCCCCATGTTGATGGGGACAAGGGCCTCTTCCCAACAACACTGGTCGGTGGTTGTCGGTCTGCAGGCAGGGGGTTTATCAGAATCTGGAAGCCCCCTTTAACAAGGGGGCTCCCAGATCCTGCCCCCTATGTGAATAGGTATGGGGTACATTTTACCCCTACCCATTCACCAAAAAAAGCAGTGAAATGTAAAAAAATTAATAGCCGGTTTTTGACAAGTCCTTTATTGTAGAATAGCTCTGAGCTGTCTTCTTCCCTGAGCCATCTTTTCCAGATGCTGTCTCTCCCTCCTCCATCTTCTCCCCGAGCTGTATTCTCCCAGAGCCGTCTCTCCTGCCGCCGCCATCTGCTGTGTTCTTCCGAACCGCTGGTTACCCGCTAATAAAAAAAAAGCTGCTCTTCTTCCATGGTGGTCTTCCTCCGCTGTGTTGTCAACCGCTGTGTGGCGTCTCTTACATAGCCATGGAGCGGACTCTCTGGGTGACATTATCAGATGGCCACAGAAGACCGCCACAAGAAGAGCGGCTTTTTTTTTATTAGTGGGTAACCGGCTGCACTGAAGAACACATCAGCGGGAGAAGATGGTGGCAGCAGGAGAGACAGCTCTGGGAGAAGAAACATCAAACACTAGTCAATGTATTTTCTATGTATGACTGTGCTACACCCAATAGGCTAGCGGTCAGCACTTCTACCTTGAAGAACTCATGGGTTCAAATCCCACAGAGAAATACTAAAAGATTGAATTGGTGAAAAAAAGCAAATGACTATTAGCCAATTAGCCAAAGCAGCAGATTACATTTTTTTGTTTGTTAATTTTAATTCGCTTGTGCACTGAAAAAATAAACACAGCTGGGGAATGGTAGGTTGGCTGGTATTTGAACTTGTACCATGAGTGCTGTGGAGACATCTGAGCAGACTACTAAGCCATTGTGCTAAGTATGAGACCTGCATAATAGTGTAGTATGATTAAAGAATGAATATAAATAATTACCGCTTTATAGTCACCTAAATTAAAAAATAAAAAACAACATACAACAAATAGGTAACCTAAATGTTTAATACATGTAACTTTACAGAATATCAGACATTACTATGTAATAATCATTCATAACTGCATTAGTTAGCAAAAGAAGGAAAAAAATAGGAATACTAATTGCAACATACATCAATAGATGCACATGAGGTAGAGCACATCTCACATAAAAATGTTTCTTTCACATACATGGATCATGATTACAGTGCAGTACTATATAACAGCTTGGTGGGAATTTGCATTTGCATATACGCGGAAGCGCTAATTAGCGCCAGCTTAGCATCTATTAACATGTGTTTCTCACTAATAGTGCTAGTTTTTCATTCGCACATTCGCCTGTTGAAATTTTATTTGGCTAAAATGGGAGCTATTATTTGCCATAGTGCCCAGTACTTCCTGGCGCTATAGTAAATGACCCCCATAGACTTTAACGGTGTTCGCGTGCTCGTACAAACTTTTTTCCTGTTCACATGTTCTGGTGCGAACCGAACAGTGGGGGGGGGGTCTGCTCATCCCTACCTAGCAGTAAAAAGGGTTGCTGGTTCGTATTCCCAACCACACAACAAGACTACCTGCCTGGAGTTTGCATGTTCTCCCTGTGCCTGCGTGGGTTTCCTCCGGGTATTCCAGTTTCCTCCCACACTCCAAAGACATGCTGATAGGTTAATTGGCTTCTGTCTAAATTGGCCCTAGTATATGAATGTGAGTTAGGGACCTTAGATTGTAAGCTCCTTGAGGGTAGGGGCCCATATTAGTGTATAATGTATATGTAAAGCACTGCATAAATTGACGGCACTATAGAAGTACCTTAAATAAAAATAAATAAGTCTTCACTAATATTATGGTGTGAATCTCCAAAACACCATACACTAGCTAACAAGCAGTTTACATTTGATAAACTTTATTGTATGGTATATAAACCATCAAACACTAGTAAAAGTATTTTGTATATATAATTGTGCTCAGCCCAATAGGCTAGCAGTTAGCACCTCTACCTTCAAAAATTCAGGTATTGAAAGACTCATGGGTTCAAATCCCACAGAAGAATCCTAAATGATTACTATTGGTGGAGAAAAGGAGAATTACTGTTAGCCAGTTAGCCAATTAGCCAAAGCAGCATACAGTGAATGCCAAGTAGCCAATACACTTTAATGTGGTTGATATTATTGTATTAACTCTTCAAATGCTTGCAATGGTATGTAAGTATTCACTAATATTATGGTGTGAATCTCCAAAAACCACACACTAGCTAACAAGCAGTTTACATTTGATAAACTTTATTGTATAGTATATAACACATCAAACACTAGTAAAAGTATTTTGTATGTATAATTGTGCTCAGCCCAATAGGCTATCAGTTAGCACCTCTACCTTCAAACATTCAGGTATTGAAAGACTCATGGGTTCAAAACCCACAGAAAAATCCTAAAAGATTGCATTGGTGGGAAAAGGAGAATGCCAGTTAGCCAATTAGCCAAAGCAACACAAATATACATGTATATATATTTACTGAAAATAGGTGATTGCCAAGTAGCCAATGCAGTTTAATGTGAAAGCTTTTATTGTATTAACTCTTTAAATGCATGCAATGGTATGTAAGTATTCAATTATATTATGATGTGACATTCCAAACACCACACACTAGCTAAAGGGCAGTTTACATTTATTTGTTTATTTTAATTCACTTGTGCACTGAAAAAATAAACACAGCTGGTGGACGGTAGGTTGGCTGTTGTTTGAACTCATACCATGAGTGGTGTGGAGATATCCAAGCAGACCACTAAGCCATTGTGCTAAGTACAAGACCTACATAATAGTGTAGTATTATTAAAGAATGAACATAAATAATTACTGCTTTATAGTCAACTAAATTAATAAATAATAAATCAAAAACATGAAAAAAACAACATACAACAAATAGGTAACCTAAATGATTAATACATGCAACTTTACAGAATAGCAGACATTACTATGTAATAATCAAGAACTGCATTTCTTAGCAAAGGAAGGAAAAAAAACTAGGAATACTAATTGTAATATAAATCAATAGATGCACGGGAACTAGAGCACATCTCTGATAAAAAATGTTTCTTTCACATACATGGATCATGGCTACAGTACAGTGCTATATAACAACTTGATAAGAATTGGCATTTGTATATACGCGGAAGCGCTAATTCGCGGCAATTCAGAATTTACAAACGTTTGTTCTCCGCTTGTATCGCTGATTTTTCATGCGCAAATTCGCCGTTTTGTTTCCATTTGGCTAAAATGGGCTCTATTATTTGCCATAGTGCCCAGTACTTCCTGGAGTTATAGTAAATGACCCCCTATATCTTTTACTGTTTGCTTTAATAAATATCCCACATTTTTTATCAAAAAAACTAATTTTTTCCTCAGTTTAGGCCGATATGTATTCTTCTACATATTTTTGGTAAAGAAAATTGCAAAAAGCTTATGTTGATTGGTTTGAGCAAAAGTTATAGCGTCTATAAAATAGGGGATAGATTTGTGGCATTTTTATTATTTTTTTTTTTTTTACTAGTAATGGCAGCGATCTGCGATTTTTATCAGGACTGTGGTATTGTGGCGAACAAATTGGACACTTTTGACACATTTTTGGGACCATTGACAATTATACAGCGATCAGTGCTAGAAAAATTCACTGAATACTGTATAAATGTTACTGGCAGGGAAGAGGTTAACACTAGGGGACTATCAAGGGGTTAACTGTGTTCCCTAGGTGTGTTATAACTGTAGGGGGATGGGACTGTCTAGGAGGAGAGAGAGATCGTTTTTCATACTTAGTATGAACACACGATCTGTCTCTACTCCCCTGAAAGATCCCGGTTCTCGCTCTGCCACGAGCGATTGCGGGTGCCCGGCAGTCATCGCGCCTGCCGAGCACTCGCATCGGCTTCGGGCACACGCTGCGGGCGCGCACACACGCCCCTAATGGCCAAGAGGCGAAGCGACCTAAGGTAACGTTTTGCCCAGCCGTGCCATTCTGCTGCAGTAAAACTGCGTCGGCTGGTCGGCAAGCAGTTAAAGGTCTGTGAATAGGCAAACATTTTTTTCAGGGTGGAACACCGTTTTAATTAACCTTTTTTTTGGTTAATTCACCTTTAAAGGGGGTGTGGCAGGAGGCGTGTCCTATGTCTACATACGTTTGCTAGTAGGTGTCCCTCATTCCCATCTCAAAATGTTGGGAGGTATGCTTTACTCTTATAGCTAGCTACACACATTCTTTATTCACCGCTCTATTAGTTATCTCCTCCCTCCATCTTGCAGATTGTAAAATAAAAAGAAACAATACAGTGGTTAGATCATTAACCCCTGAAAACGTCCACAGTGTTAGACTGACAGTACAAAGCAATAGTACCCTGACTGGCATACAGTGGGGACTCACTGATGGAACCGATGCAATAATAAACAATCTATTATATCCTATATAACTATTGAATACATGTATTAAATTGTCTAGTCCCTATAATTGCTAGTCTATAAGAGTCTGATAAGCACAATGATATAACAAACACATCTGCTTAGTAAACAAGTTACATTTATTCCCGAGAAAATAGGAATGTACTAAAACAGCAGGATTAGGAAAAACTAACATAAAGGTATTACAAGAAATTGCAATGTTACAAAGCTTACAATCAGAACACAATACAAGAATATACTTATCAAATTCTATAGCTAGACTCGTCGGCTGATCTCACAATGTTGAAAGAGAGAGCTCTGTGCCGCATGGAGTTTAGGCCCAAGCCAGCATTCAGAGCAAAGTCCCAAGATGGCAGAGAGACAACCTCATGGTAAGGTTTTGCAGCAAGAAAGAGAGAGAACAATTGCCTGTGTGCTCCTTTCATTCAAACATACACGCCCACTCGTAGCCACCCCATTTGCCTTCCATCCAATAGATATTGAGGTATTCCTTTAAATGTCTGCCCATTCTCCAGGAAGCACGCTGCATTGTCCACTAGGGGCAGCTCCATTAGCCCTGTGTCAAATCTCCACAGCTCTTTGAAGCTTGCAATCACACATATCACAGCAGGTGGGCTTGAGCCAAGCCATTGTTAACTTGAAGTGTGATACTAAACCATGTTGCTATCCAACATATTCCGCTTTGCGCCTAAAGGGCGCATACCACCCTTCTTCAGACACGGCTCCTATTGAACAGTCCAAACCTGTTTTCTCCCCAACATGTGTTTCCAAGCCAGCACCTATAGAAAAGTCCTTAACTGTCTTAACGTGTTGCGTTTTCCAACATGTGCTTCAGAAACAGCTCCTATGGAACAGTCCATCACGGTCTTAACGCGCTGTGCTTCCCCACACGTCTCTCTTTGTTACTGGGTGACACACCAACATCACTCAACTGTGACAGCTTCCATGTCACCATTCTGTGTCTTCTTCTTACCGATATCTTCAGGACGGGGTGCAGTACAGGCAAGGGGTGTCCATTCACTCACCATTCACCAGCACACATTCAGAGCAACATATCAACCAGCTTTCAGATATAGAGTCTCGAGGAGGGCCTTTCGCCCATATTACTAGCCTAAAATACATCTTTATCACACTATACCATAACATGAATCAACCCATTACCATAACATATACATATATACGTGTCCCATCCAATTACGCATCCCGCTCCCAACCTCCTATAACTATTACTGTAATTATGGGTAGGGATTAGGCAGGCTTGCTCACAATGGCCTTTCCTACTGCACTTTTGGCATGTCAGCGGTATTGCAGGGCTCTGACTTAGCAGTAAAGTCTCTAACTTGTACACAGAGACCCTACCGTCAATTCGTCCCTGAACTTGCATAACTAAATGGGAGATCCTTCTATATAAATATTGAGTCTAACAACACATATAAATCTGCAACAATGACAAAACCCACGCAATTCCATCCCTGTGCCTGGGTTTCAGAGACCATGCCCAGGGTATACCATGCACCTCTACCTATGGTTAGGTTCAAGAAACCCTCTAGTTCCATGACTAACGTTACCGGTATTCTTTAGGACAAAGAAACAAACTCGTCTATGTCCAAAATAATACCCAGGTGCTTCCTTCCCAGCAATGATCTCTTCAGCCAGAACCCAGAGTGAAATATCTTCCCAACATTTTTCGTTCACCACTATGTATTGACCTGGCATATAAAGGACATCATGGTCATGCTTCCGACCGAGGGAAGTATCGACCTGCCTCCAGCTTCCCTCTTCTCTGATCACCTGTGGGTAATTTAGCCTCAAATGCAACAAGATAGAATCCCCAGTCAGTAAGCAGATTGATGCCATCAAATATACAGACCGAGTATGCATTTCTGTATATGGGATCATACAGCATAACACCTTTTACAATCCAAACTAGTACAGCCCATCCAGGCATTCGACCACCACTTTGGATTAGTGTAAGCAACGTGTTTTGGAAAAGTTTTACTGAGCGGTGATGCTAACTCATCAGGCCACTGCCCCTCCTACAATGACTGTACAATCAGCTTAATGTTGGTTGATAATTCCGCCTGCCACTGCGTGCACGCCAGAGCCCATGGCAGATTTCTGTCCTGTACCATCACACTCTCTACCAACCTCTCAACATGGTTGACAAAATCTTGAGCCACTTTACACTGGGTATTTATGTGACTTTGTTGAATGTTATTAAGGATGCCACCAATCTCTCTGAGTAACAAAGCCCTGCTTAAGTTATGGCTGAGAGTTTGTTCCTCAGGAGACCGAAGTCCACTCTATTAAAAACACCCATCCCAGCTCCTATTCCCCCAATATAGTGCTGAATACATCCCTCCTCTTTCGGGTTACTTCTCAGAAATAAGCGTCCTGCATCAACCTAATCCTGTGTCCGCACATCTCTGGGAGCAAGCCACTGGTACAATGACCGCACTTAATTCAGTGTATACTCAGCACATATAGGGTAATAGGTTTATATCAACCACCGTGAGATGTTGCAACGCCATGTGGTGAAGGCATACTGTACCCTGGTAGCCAGCGTTTCATTCCCTTTATCTAACAGAGCATGCTCCTGTGTGTATTCACTGGCATTACCTGTGCAGGGTTTCAAACTTTTAGGTAAGACATCAACCAGGCGTATCTCCCCCATGTCCAATTCTGGTGTCCCACGTGTCCAGTAACCGAGAGCTTCTCTGTAGGACTGATAAGACTGAGATACCGCCCCCACAAGGAAGTTTTCACCCGATTGATGTGTCACCTGGCACCCTTTAGTCTGGCCAACCGACACCTTATTATGTATAAGTGCCAGTCTCCTGGGTACCTGCACCATATTACTTCCGTTACGTCAATACATGTCATACATTGAAAACCTTTTCTTCTTTCAACTCCTCCCTCCAACAAAAAAAACAAAACAGATTTTACATTTAAAGTTCTGATGGATTGGATATGTTATATTCCTTCCCCAACCTCCAACTCATTGCACATGTATTAATAGAACGTTTGCATTCATTGGGAGAGACTCCGGCAAAATGTTTCACAAGTCCTGTTGATAGGCACAGTCTTTCAGATTCAGCATTAGCACTAAATTGTCCATAAGAAAAAAACAGGTATTAAACTGAATCTTTTCGTTTGCCCCTTCTCTCCTGATATTTATCAGAACAAATTTGCGGTGTGGTATGGCACAGGCAAACTGCCAACCAGATGATCATCTGTCATCCATGTTCCAGAAACCTCTCCAATCTCGCTTCATCAGGATTCTGGAAGTGAAAAACAAGAGCAGAATCAAACTATTATCCACAATATCTGCTCGCTTACTATGTTTACTTATAGTTCCTTCCTTGGAACCCAGGAACTTAGTATTCCTGGCTTCTGCAGCTCTGACCAAACTATCAAAACAACCATGACCTCTTTAGGCTGAACCCACTCTAAAATGGATCCCCATGGTATGTTCAAATTTTTTTTAAAAACGAACGTCAATGTTGCTTTCCAAAAATTCAAAACTTTTAAACACTAACAACAATGCATCTATCTATACCTTAAGACCTATGCACTAACCCCCCTTTCAGGTGGACAACCTAACAAATTTCCCACCTGAACAAAACAAAAGTAAAATACATGACTAAACAAATACAAAAAATATATTAAAAAAATGTTAAAAAAATTAAAAATCTGGCCATTATCACACAAAAACAACATGACAACCACCATAAAACAATGACAAACACTCAACTTTTAACTAAAGACATCCATGGACTTTCCTCATGAGAAGAGTAAGTGCTCATTTCCATCTGAAAGACAATTAGTTAATGGGAAAAACAAAAAATAAAACATCTGTACCTCATCACTACATTTGTAACTTCATTTGTAACTCTTCAATCCATTAATGCCTGACTATTGTTTAATTTTTTCATTGTTTGCAAACAATTACTAATTAATCAGCTCATGGTACCATGTGATAATCGATTATGCATTTACAATAACCTGTACTGCTAAATTTGCCCACTGTTGTTCTCACTTTAAAGGACCTGCAAACAAAACACAGACATTAGTATCCAAACCAGTTTTAACTTCTTCCCTGGTTTCTGGAAAAGGAACACAAAGACAGTGATTACACATAATTATTATGACAATTGACTTTTTAAGTCCCCCAAGCCTTTTCCCATTAAATGTAATGCTAGGGGGACAATTGCCATATTTTCCTATACTAAGCAAACAGTATTGGTAAACTTGCCATATTACTCAGGAAAAAATGGCAATGCAATTTGCGTCCAACTACACACAAGCCAGAAATTAAAAAAATAAAAAATTAATAAAAAAAAACAAAAATAAGAGAAGAGAAAAAAAAAAAAAATCCAGAGGCTTATCCTTGAACATACTAAAAATGTATCAAGGTCCTCTATCATATTTAAAACATGAAGCTCACATCTAACCCTTATTCCTAGCAAGGAAACATTGACCAGAAAATTCTTAGCATCCATGCAGCTTACTAAGTGCTGCTAACATTGTTTCCCCCAGTGCTACATTTGAATGAACATGCGGCTACCTCCATTTTGACTTTACGTAACTGTTCTACATATTGATGATTTTTAGTTTGTAGTCTCTGAATTTGGGTCTTAAAAGGGAAATGGGTTTCATTACTATGGCCTCCATGCTTTGGATTGCTACCCCATCGGGCAGAATACACTTCATAATGCCTTGGGGTCATTTTCGGCTGGTGCGATCTTCTTTTGATATCATTATTTGCCGCCCAACAATATTTTGCGATGTGACCCCCCCTTTTACACAAAAAACATTTGAGGGCTGGTCTCTCTGTATAGGCCCTTCTTTGAGCATATGGCGCTGGAAACTTACCTTGCTGGACATTATTACTACGATTACTATGATTGGAATAAACAGACTTTACACTTTCATTGTCTAAGGAGTCATCAGAAGTTTCCATTGTTTCAACTCCTGAATCAATTTCAAGCACAGTTATCGCACTTTTATTTAAATCTCCACCATTGATTTCTATCATAGTAACATCAATTGCAGCAATAAGAGCATCTGGTTTTTCTGCATGTTGTTTCACTTCTATCTTTTTTGTGCAGTGAGCATGTGCGGAGGGTACCTCCACCATTGCACATTTGCATGTTTGGAGGATAACTCCATTATGGCTGCCTGTGCACCCTGTAATTCCTCCCTAAGCAGTGTGATAACACGCAAATTCTTAGCCTCTGTTTGATTCAAAGAGGCAATCCAACTTTCTCTTACTTTACACGTTTGTTCTAATTCATCTAATCTGTGTTCCAATACACATTTCTCAGTCACTAATTGTTGAATGTGATCAGCAACATTTGCATCTGCTTTTGCAACTATTGCTAATATATTCTGAGTTACACTTTGTACCTGTTCCAATAATTGTTTTCTCTCACTATACCATTCTAATTCTTTTTGTTCCGCAATGTCTTTCATTTTCAACAACATGCTTATAACATTGGCCATTCTTCCTTTCTTGCCTCTTTTGGAAGACTTTTTATACTGTATGGCCTCATGAGTATTGCATTGTTTTAATAGATCATTGTATTGGTGTGTTAACGCATTCTTTTGTATATTATTGAATTGAATACAGGCATTTTTTTTAAGAAACTCTTCAAGGATATCCATTGCTATGCTAATTTGCAAGCCAATTTACACTGAAGCCTGTCTAACCTGTTTTTACAACAGTTGTTTGCAATTTTAATTACGCTTTCAGCTGCTGCAGAGAGAGCCATACAAGGGATTGGTTCCAGTAATTGCCCCCCTGCTGCACCGATCACCCCCTCCACCCACATCCAATTCATTCTGCTGCCTGGACCCCCCTGCTGGCCGAACCCCATACAGGAGGACTGGTGGTACCCTCTTATCCAAGACCCTGCTAACGTTAAAGCACATTTAGGTGGACTGGGCATTTTCTTTTTTTTTGTTTTGAAAAAACACTCTTGTGGACACATAGGCTAACATAGAGGCAGGAAAACACAACACCTCTAAAAGTGGTGTTTTTACAGCCCAGTATGCATGAGGCCTAAAATTGGATGGAGCCTGGTGGGGATATACAGACTTTAGACATTCCCAATTAAGTCCATTTCTCTTCTGGTTGATAGCAGCCAGTGGGTGCATCCTTGATTTGGGCTATAGCATCCACCCACTACCTGCTGTCAATCACCAGGTGAAGGTGGACCTGAAGGGGAACTAGTGTCTCAGCTTCCCCATCAGGATCTCTCACTATTGGCATCACTGGTTGCTAGAAGGCTGACAGCTGTGAAGCCATTGACAGGAGGGGATAGGATAAAGTAGTGCCAGCAAATAAACATACACAGCATACCCTATGCCTTTTTTGGTTCCCCTTAAAGTCCATAGCAGATCTGAAGGACCTGGTATGGATTGGGGGGGGGGCTGCACACTATTTTTTTTTCTGAATTGTTCATTGCCGGTATTCTTTTGGTTACATTTTACAACGGTCAAAAAATTATTGACTGCTTCAAAGTCTGTGTGAAGAATAGCTGGTTGTTAAGGAGTGGGCTGGGAAGCCGGCTGCCATGTCCTTAACAGCCCCACTGACAGCTGTTCTTCATACGGAATTCTAAGCAGTCAATAATTTTTTGACCGTTCCATACTCAAATCGTTCCAAAAATTTGGAATTAGTTAGAAAACAACTGTATGAAACAAATTTCAACAAAAATTGTTACTATTTCATTCGGGGATTCTGATACATCCGAATCTCTGAAAAATCAAAAATTTGTCTTAATTTATATTTGGAACAAACTGAATTGCTCATATCTATTCAGTACCCATGCAACTGGTGTAGCAGTCCGGCGATTTGAAATCCTGGCTCTTCTCTCACTTCTTTCTGCAGGGTTTACAGATAAGAGTGATTTTAATTGAAGTGTATACGGTGTTATTTTTAATGAAATGGTCACTTAACTATTTAACTGCAAGAAAGAAAGGTTAGAAAACAAACTTGGCTCTGCCAGACAGAATTAAAAACCCATTAACAGGTAATCAGCTTCCATATTTCAACTGTTTATTTAGCTGTTCGTCTAGAGTTCTTTAATAATAAATATGGTAAGTATATTATGTATTTCAAAAATGACTGCCTCTGGCCAGGTAACAAACATTATGCATTGAATGCAGCCTGGCATTGCCTCATGTCACTTCTACTATATGCAAAGTATAATATCAATATGGTATTTAAATAAATGTATTGTTCCTTCTGCTGCTTACGGGGCCCTGCATCAACTGGCTTTTGTTTGAAACTGCTTCTCTGTCCATAGAATTCAAATCAGAACTAGATACTGCATTTTTAGTTACTAGATACCACATTTTTTTCCTTTTACACTGAAGTTTCGGTAAGAGAAAAAAAAAAATATACACACAGATGTATCCCCGAACGCAACTGTGAAATATAAGACTATCCGATTTTTAATTGGAATGCTTGATCCTACTAAGTGCTAAGGTAAAAAGGAAAAAAAAAGAAAAATATATATATTTTTTAATATATCTATCTATCTATCTATCTATCTATCTATCTATCTATCTATATATCTATCTATCTATCTATCTATCTATCTATCTATCTATCTATCTATCTATCTATCTATCTATCTATCTATCTATATGTGTGTATATGCCTGGTAATCATTTGGTAGACATTGGGGGTGATTTACGAAAGCCGTGCACCTTCAGTAGAGGCGCACGGCGAGGCGCAATGCACATTTTCATATTTACGAAATGGTGCGCCAGTAACAGAGCGCAAATCCCCCATTTACTATAGCGATCTCGGTGCATGGGAGAATGCAATCTGTGCGCCACTATGGACATGGCGCACGGCATCTCCAAATTAAAACTGACAGAAGAAGGAGGTGCCAATATTATAGGGTGATGTGAGGAAGTTTAGTAACAACTGCCCAAGTAACAAATATGCCCAAAATAGAATGAGAAAGTAACTTTTTCAGAGAAAGGCTGCTGTGCCTGCAAGTACGTTTAGAACTGTGTGAGATCAATGTAAGCAGTGCGCGTGCCCAAGTAGCTCTTGCGCTCGTTCACATGTGTTTGTTCACTGCGCAGCCAAAATCTTAGTGAATTTTAAGCAACGTACATGCAATTGCGTGGGTTGAACGGGCGCACCTCTAAACTTGACAATTTTTTTTTTTACGCTGGTTCACCTTTATGTATTTTTTAAGGAGATTTTCACACAGGTCATGTTAGCATGTTACGTTGCCAACATGTGACATGCACCTTGTTAAAATGATATAATGATGGATATAATGGATACATGCTACAGATGCACCACTTTACAGGCGGAGTAAGCCCCCCCCCCCCCCCAAGCTACTAGCCTTTAAGCAATTTTGCAATTTTAAAGGCACTTCTCCTTGTTTTTCGTTTTTGGGGTTGCCTGAAGTGGTGACATTGATAAATGTCCCTCAGGGTGGGACCTGGGTCCCATACCCATTTTAAGGCCAATAACTAGAATATAAGCCAGCCAAGTGGGGACTAGCAAAATTAAGTCAGTTCCCATAGACTGCAGTGGTATTTGTTGTATAACTTTTGCCCATGTTAGGCTCTTTGTTTGCCCCCCTCAACTGGGGGGTGTTTGTCCCATCTGTAATTTTGTAGCATGCTGGATGATGTGCTTAATTTTGGACAGGGGTGTGGCTTATTTTGTGCTAGCTGCATTTGGGTTGGTCTGGGCATGCTCAGGGACTTTGGTTTTTTTTGTGCTTTATGTGTGTGAACAGCACTTGGATTTTTCTGGTCATGCTCAGAGGGTGTGTTTTTTGGGTTAGTAATTTAAGGACATCCTTAACAGGTGTACCCACGTTGAAGTTCTGGCTCTACATTGGGTGAACTTGCATTTTGTGTGTTTCATGGACTGTGCATGTGTTTTCAATTGCCTCAGCACACAAACCTATGTTATATAAAGCTTGCAGATAGCATTCTTTACCTTGCCCTGAAAAGAGGCGAGTGTGTGTCTGAAGAGTATATTTGGGTGTGTATGTGTCAAGAGAGTACATTTGGGTGTTTGGGTGTATGTGTGTGTGTGTGTGTGTCAAGAAAGTACATTTGGGTGTGTGTGCGTCTGGAGAGTACATTTGGGTGTGTCTGTCAAGAGAGTACATTTGGGTGTGTGTCAAGAGAGTAGATTTGTGTGTGTGTGTCAAAAGAGTACATTTGTGTGTGTGTGTGTCAAGAGAGTACATTTGGGTGTGTGTGTCAGGAGAGTACATTTGGGTGTGTGTGTGTCAAGAGAGTACATTTGGGTGTGTGTGTGTGTCAAGAGAGTATATTTGGGTGTGTGTGTGTCAAAACAGTACCATTGTGTGTGTGTGTGTGTGTGTGTGTGTCAAGAGAGTATGTGTGTGTGTGTGTGTGTGTGTGTGTGTGTGTAAAGAGTACATTTGGGTGTGTGTGTCAAGAGAGTACATTTGGGTGTGTGTCAAGAGAGTACATTTGGGTGTATGTCAAGAGAGTACATTTGGGTAGGTGTGTGTGTCAAGAGAGTATATTTGGGTGTCCTTATAGAGTTTGCAACACATGTATTTTCTCTTTGTATTTTGTTTATGTCTTTGCAAAACAGATGTGTTTTAGAGCAAGTATTTTTTACTTTTGTTTATTTATTTAGGGGGGATATTTTTCACTGAAATATTTTTGATGTTGTCAATCTGTGTTGTTTGTTAGTTTCGCTTTGATTTAATTGTCTGTTCTGCATTTTTTGCAAAATCTTCCTCAAGATGTTGTGACTAATAAATGTTTAAATCCTTAAGAGACTGTGGGGGTCATTTACTATAACTCCAGGAAGTACTGGGCACTATGGCAAATAATAGAGCCAATTTTAGCCAAATGGAAACAAAACGGCGAATTTGCGCATGAAAATCAGCGATATAAGTGGAGAATAAACGGTTGAAAATTCTAAATTGCCGCTAATTAGCGCTCCCGCGTATATACAAATGCCAATTCTTATCAAGTTGTTATATAGCAGTGTACTGTAGCCATGATCCATGTATGTGAAAGAAACATTTTTATGTGAGATGTGCTCTACCTCGTGTGCATCTATTGATGTATGTTGCAATTAGTATTCCTATTTCTTTCCTTCTTTTGCTAACTAATGCAGTTATGAATGATTATTACATAGTAATGTCTGCTATTCTGTAAAGTTACATGTATTAAACATTTAGGTTACCTATTTGTTGTATGTTGTTTTTTATTTTTTAATTTAGGTGACTATAAAGCGGTAATTATTTATATTCATTCTTTAATCATACTACACTATTATGCAGGTCTCATACTTAGCACAATGGCTTAGTAGTCTGCTCAGATGTCTCCACAGCACTCATGGTACAAGTTCAAATACCAGCCAACCTACCATCCCCCAGCTGTGTTTATTTTTTCAGTGCACAAGCGAATTAAAATGAACAAACAAAAAAATGTAATCTGCCCATTAGTTAGTGTGTGGTGTTTGGAATTTCACACCATAATAGTATTGAATACTTACATATCATTGCATGCATTTGAAGAGTTAATATAATCAGCCAAATTTAAAGTGCATTGGCTAATTGGCATTCACCTATTTTCAGCATATGCTACTTTGGCTAATTGGCTAATAGTCATTTGCTTTTTTTTTCACTAATTCAATCTTTTAGTATTTCTCTGTGGGATTTGAACCCATGAGTTCTTCAAGGTAGAAGTGCTAACTGCTAGCCTATTGGGTGTAGCACAGTCATAAATAGAAAATACATAGAAAATACATAGAAAATACATTCACTAGTGTTTGATGTTTCTTCTCCCCGAGCTGTTTCTCCTGCTGCCACCATCTTCCCCCGCTGATGTGTTCTTCAGCGCAGCCGGTTACCCACTAATAAAAAAAAAAGCCGCTCTTCTTGTGGCGGTCTTCTGTGGCCATCCGATAATGTCACCCGGAGAGTCCGCTCCATGGCTATGTAAGAGACGCCACACAGCGGGTGACAACACAGCAGAGGAAGACCACCATGGAAAAAGAGCAGCTTTTTTTTTATTAGCGGGTAAGCAGCGGTGCGGAAGAAGACAGCAGATGGAGAACATGGCAGCGGCAGGAGAGACGGCTCTGGGAGAATACAGCTCGGGGAGAAGATGGAGGAGGGAGAGACAGCGTCTGGAGAAGATGGCCAAGGGAAGAAGACAGCTCGGAGCTATTTTACAATAAAGGACTTGTCAAAAACCGGCTATTGATTTTTTTTACATTTCACTGCTTTTTTTGGTGAATGGGTAGGGGTAAAATTTACCCTATACCTATTCACATAGGGGGCAGGATCTGGGAGCCGACTTTTTAAAGGGGGCTTCCAGATTCTGATAAACCCCCTGCCTGCAAACCGACAACCACCGACCAGGGTTGTCGGGAAGAGGCCCTTGTCCCCATCAACATGGGGAAAAGGTGCTTTGGGGCATGTGGCCTGGTAAGGTTCAGAGGGGAGGGTGCTCACTCGTCCCCCCCTATCCTGACCTCCAGGCTGCATGCTCGGATAAGGGTCTGGTATGGATTTTGGGGGGCCCCACATCAAATTTATTTTACAATTTGGTGTGGGGTTCCCCTTAAAGTCCATACCGAAGGGCCTGGTATGTACTGGGGGGACCCTACGACATTTTTTTCCTTGAATTTTGGAATTCCATACCATAATATTATTGAATAAGTACATACCATTGCATGCATTTGAAGAGTTAAAATATGGAATAAAGCAAGCTGATGTGCTTTGGCTAATTATGCTTCTGAGTACAATGCACACTTCTAGGAGGTAATGCTGTCAGTGGGATTTGAATTCATGGCTTGAACTTTTGGGGGCAGCAGGGTATACCGCTATGCTACAGAGCTGAGCACTTACCTACAGAGAAAATACATTTACTAATGTTTGATTCAATACAATAATATTTTGCATTTCAGGCATTAATATTATAGTAACAACCATGCTCATGCCGATGTGCCGATGTGGCATTGGCTAATAGGCGTTCGCCTCTTTTCAGCATACGCTTCTGAGTACAATGCAAGCTTTCAGTAGGTGATACCATCTGTGTGATTTTCAGCCATTTGAGCACAATTATATTGAGAACATATGTTTACTAGTGTTTGATGGTGGGACTACTTTATATTCTAGATATAAAATAGTACTCAGCACAGTGACTTAGGCACCTTTCACACTTGTGCAACCTGAAAGTTGCGAGATTTTAATGCGACTTTAAGCAATGCCTGTGTAATCTTGAGGTCTATGGACGCAGGAGTCGCAGGGAAAGACACGCAACTTTCCCACGATTTTGCATCAGCAATTTTGCCGCAATTCCAGGGAATGCCTGTGTAAACTTGAGGTCTATGGACCTCAACTCGCATCAAAGTCAGACCAAAGTAGTACAGGGACTACGTTGAAGTCAGGGTTACTTGAAGTCGCACAGATATGAATGGTACACATTGAAAGTCATGGGGTATGACTTGTCATACGACTCTGATGTCCAAAGTTGCACAAGTGTGACTCAGCCTGACTTTGTCAGCGATTTCAGAGACATCAGTGCACTTTCCTGCACAAATGTCTAGTGAAATCACATAGGTCCCAACTGTTCTCCTTTAAGAAGGTGTCCTATGCCTACCTACTTTTGCTAATAGGTGTCCCTTATACCCATCTCAAAAAGTTGGGATGTAAGAAATCACCCCCTGAAGTTGCCCAAAGTAGTGCAGGAACTACTTTTGGGAATCGTTGTGGCGTCGCACCAATTCGGACAGTTCCATTGCCATCAATAGGCGCCGATTTGGCCTACAATTTGACATGTCAATTCAGACCTATGTGAACATGGGTGAAGTTGCATAGATATTAGAGCTGCACGGTTCTGGCCAAAATGAGAATCACAATTTTTTTGCTTAGAATAAAAAGATCACGATTCTCGTGACATAAAATCTTTCACATTATCCCACAAGAAATTGGGCTAACTTTTCTTTTCTTTAAATCATTAAAGTAATTTTTTCCAAAAAAAATTGCATTTGAAAGGCGCAAATACAGTGTGACATAAAATATTGTAACAACCACCATTTTATTCTCTAGAGTCTCTACTAAAAATATATATATAATGTTGGGGGTTTTAAGTAATTTTCTAGCAAAAAAAAAATGATTTTAACCTGAAACCAACAAATGTCAGAAAAATGTTTAGTGTTTAAGTGGTTAAACTTTCCTCACTTACACAGAATTCTATTTAATTGACAAATTGTTACAAGGTTTCTAGTCAAGTTCACTGATAAAGAATGTTCTAATTCTTGGCAGACTTCCTGGTTTTTCGGCTGTGGCTTCAGAAGAGCAGAGAGAGTTCTTTGCAATAGCAAGAATCGTGAAATGCTTTTTTCAAGATCGTAAAGGGGAAAAAAATTACGATGACGATTAATCGTGCAGCTCCAATAAATATTAATGGAAATCAAGGGGGACAACTTTTCATGTGACTCTGAGGTCCAAAGCTCCATGAAAAGTCACCCAAGTGTGAAAGTAACCTAATGCGATTAATTGATAACACCTTTGAATAAGGCCCCATTTGCACAGCTTTGTCATGACTTGAAGCAATGTCTGTGTAATCTTGTGGTGTATGGACCTCAAATTGCATCAGTCAAACCAAGGTAGTGCAGGGACAAATTTGCTACACTTTCAGGATGCACAAGTGACAATAGGGCCAAATTCAAAGGTGTTATCCTTGAATCTCATTCACACTGCTGCGACCTGAAAGTCACACTATTTTGCTGCCATTTTGCCGCTGCAACTTGGCCCCAACTTCTGGGAATGCCTGTGTAATATTGTACCCGATATACCTCAAGTCACACCAAAGTAGTACAGGGACTACTTTGAAGTTGGTGCGACTTAAAGTAGCACAGATATGAATGGTTGTCATTGAGAATCATGGGGTACAACTTGCCATGCAACTCAGAGGTCCAAATTTGCTGGAAAATTCGCCCAGCTGTGAAACAAGTCATATATATTTTAATAAAAGGAGCTCTCATTTATACTTGCATAGTCCTTACTGATTTACATCAGCAGAACAAATGCAGAAAGTGATGTGTGCACATGGGACGGAAGCAAATGTGTGGTGATGCCAAACAAATCAATGAACCCCACCCACACCAAATCTAACTATGACATCCACCCCTACATTGATTAAGTACAAGTACATATCCTACACTTACCCGGCCAATGAGCAGCGTCTCCTCTCTGCTAAAGAGACCTCGCCATGTCCACCTAGATTGAGATCCTGACCAGCACAAGAACTTCTGGGTGCATACAATGACTAATTTCCAGGTCAGAAGGTGAAACCACACTTTTGATTGCAGCTGCGAATATTTGATCTCAACCATGATTAGTATTTTTTTATTTTCAGATATGCAAATCTGTATTTCTACATATATTTGAAGGTAAACTTAAGGGAGTTTGCTAAGAAATGGTGTCCCTGGGTTAGCAGCAGGTGAATTACAAAGGCAAAAGGCCCAGTTTGAGCCCAGGTTCACACTGACAGCAGGAGGAAAGCGTACAGCTGAACTCCCACAATTTCATTCCTGCATGTCAGTCCCAACTGTGGGGGCAACATCAGAGACATCGTTGCAGGTTTCTGTACCAATATCAATACAAATCGCACTAATTAGAACAGTGCAATTGCCACAGATTTGACATGTCAAATCACACACCAATGTGAACCAGAGCTGACACATTCAAACACTGCCTATCCACCAGCTGAATTCATTACCTGCAATTCTCCACAGCTGTTATATATAAAGATTCCACCTTTATCATTAACTTGCAGTTGTGCAGAAGCCTAGGTTTACATTGGAGCGATTGGTCATGCGATTTGAGAGATCAAATCGCGTGACTATTGGCAATGGCACTGGCACTGTTCCAATTGATGCAACATTTTTTTTGTGGCACCGCATCAATTTGCTAAAGTAGTTCCTGCACTATTTTTGCCAATTTCAGGTGCGACTTCAATAGACATTTGTGTATGAAGCCACCTGAAATCACGCTGACCTTGCTACTTTGAAATCATGCTACTTCAAGTGAAGTAGCACAATTTCAAAGTAGCATGTGAACCAGGGCAAAGAGATTAGTTTTTTGGTGCACAAATACATATTGAAATAAAATATAAAAGAGATATTGCACTTTCCCAAAACCACCACCCACAAAAACTAAAGAAAGAAAAGTAGAAGGAAAAAAAAAAACCCGACACACAACAAGAGCTCAATGTACTTTTATTTTACCAGCAGAAAAAAAAAAAATTTACATTTACTAGCTTCAAAAAAATTTGGACAGGATATATGGTACTACATTTAGCAACGGAATTTTAAGGGCCCTGCTCATAGGAGCTTACAATCTAAAATTAGACAAAACCTTAGAGTGGACACAGCTTTAATTTCAGTGTATAACGGGCAACACATCACATTATTATCTGAAAGATTATAGAAACATACTTAACAGTCATTCTTACAAAGCATTCCAACATAATATTGCAAAAGACTTATTCAAAACACCACCAGCCCACAATCCACACATACATACATTGGTGACCATGTTCTACTGGAAGCTGCATTTCGGTGTACACAATTAAACGAGATCAAAAATAGTAGGTCAGCAGATGCTTCCAAACGATGTTTGCATGATCAGACAGGAACAATACACACACAACATTGACAGCATGGCCACATAAACCCACTTTTGATTGAAAAAATGCATAAGAATTTCATCAAATCTCCCAATTTCATTCCTTCTCCCTCACAACAAAAAACCTGACCTTCTCAGGCCAAACGAACCCCCCTACTGCAGGCCTTTATATAAGAGAGGTTGTATTGTTAGCACACTGACACACCCAATAGAAGTACACGCCCACTAGTATCTTTCAATCTGTCTCTTCATGTATGTCTAAAGTGATTGCACCTGATGAGCAGGAACACATAATAGTATTCGCAACTGTGTTAGCCTTGGCTATGTGCATCAAATCTCCAACTACAAGACAAAGATCAAAGTCCATTTGCATCCACATAAACAAAGCAAAAGTTTTCTAAGCATATGTACCTGTGCAGTGAAAACCCTAAAATTTGAAATGTCCAAGTCCCTGGGCATGATTAGTGCTAATAAACATTAACATCAGTCCCTGGCTGCAATGAGCTTCCAATATAAAGTCCAAAATTAACTTTCTTACATTAGAACCTTTTTCGACAGGAGACAAATAGGATGCCAGCATGTCTTTAGATTGTGGTGAGAAACCCACACAGGGAGAACATATAAACTTCAACACAAGCATTAGCATGTTGGTGGAAGTGAACCAACATCCCAGGTGCTGCTAGACAGAACTGCTACCCACTTAGCCACCAGGGCAGACCCACACATGTTCTCTGCATCTCTGTGGTGTGAACTAGCCCTAAGTCCATAGCCATACTCAGTGTCACAAGCAATATACAGTATATTGGCCTAAGTATTGGGATGCCTGCCTTTAAACACACATGAACTGTAATGGCATCCCAGTATTAGTATTGGGTTCAAAACTCATTTGGCCCACCCTTTGCAGCTATAACAGCTTCAACTCTTCTTGTCCACAAGGTTTAGGAGTGTGTCTATGGGAATGTTTGACCATTCTTCCAAGTGCATTTGTGAGGTCAGGCACTGAAGTTGGACAAGAAGGCCTGACCTACAGTCTCCTCTCTAATTTATCCCCAAGGTGTTCTGTTGTGTTGACGTCAGGACTCTGTGCAGGCCAGTCAAGTTCCTCCACCCCAAAATCACTCATCCATGTCTTTATGGACCTTGCTTTGTGCACTGGTCCAAATGATTTGGTGGAGGGGGATTATGGTGCGGGGTTGTTTTTCAGGGGTTGGGCTTGGCCTCTTAGTTTCAGATAAGGGAACTCTTAAGGCGTCAGCATACCAAGACAATTTGGACAATTTCATGCTCCCAACTTTGTGGGGACAGTTTGGGGAAAGCCCCTTCCTGTTCCAACATGACTGCACACCAGTACACAAAGCAAGGTCCATAAAGACATGGATGAGCAAGTTTGGGGTGGAGAAACTTGACTGGCCTGCACAGAGTCCTGGCCTCAACCCGATAGAACACCCTTTGGCTGAATTAGAGTAGAGACTGCAAGCCAGGCCTTCTCATCCAACATCAGTGCCTGGCCTCACAAATGCACTTCTGGAAGAATGATCAAACATTCCCATAGGCAGACTAAACCTTGTGGACAGCCTTCCCAGAAGCTGTTCTAGCTGCAAAGGGTGGGCCAAATCAAATTTTAACCCTACGGACTAAGACTGGGCTGCCATTAAAGTTCATGTGTGTGTAAAGGCAGGCGTCCCAATACTTTTGGCTATATAGTGTATCTGGAAAAGACTTACAATGGTGGTGGAACCCTCCTACACATAACTACTACAATTAGACATAGTTATAGGACCTGGGAAATGAGACAACTTCTCTACATGAAGTTACATGGTTGGGATTTGAACCCAGACCCTCAGAGATACTAAGCAGAAGTTCTAACCTCTAAGCCACAGAGCTGCCACGTGTGAGACCCTACTACACATAACTACACATAAACACACATAAAAACACATAACTACACATAAATACTGCATTTCTATGGACATACAGGTGATGGAATTACATTACTCAAGAGTTATTCTTCTTGATTTATTCTGTGATATTTGGTGTTTTTTTGTGGGTGAGAGTAGAATATTACCCTCAAATTTTCGGGAATTACATTTTGATTTCTTGATGTTGGAACACATATCACATTTTTGGGCTCAAATTATGAATATTTGCAAATAATACAAAGTACAAAAAATTGTGATTCATTTTAAATTTTCATCAGCAATGGTATTATTTGTGGATTATAAAGACACATGTGTGAGTTTGGGGTAAAGATGGTTGTGAGATGAAGAAAAACAAGTGAAAGTGACAGAGAAAAATATATTTTACCAAAACATCAAAACATTCCACATTGTAGCATTCTTAAAATCAAAATATTTTAAGTAGAAGCAACAATGTTGCAAAAGAAAATGTATTTCACAGAAAGATACATTTCATCTCAACATTAAAAGGGTTTTTTTGTGAAAGTTAGAATTGTTCCATTAGAATCAGTGACTGAAACTTCATTTGGACTAAATTAGAGCAGATTTTAACTCCCAAAAAATGCTCTCTAATTAGCTCTCATTTTGGTATTTACTATACCTCCAGGTAAAAAAGACACTTGAGTTAAAATGAGAGTTATTTTCAGGTCTGAGCATGCTCAGTTGTGTTGGCACCTAGTTGTCCAAAACGGGGAATTTTTCACTTTTCAGACTTTTAAAGATATTTCAGTGTAGAAATCACTTTTTCACACAGTTTAAAAGCAGATAATCTTTAAATAATATACCGCATATTTCAGTACCATTTAGGCAATTATATCATGCTCTAAAAATTATTTCCATGTGCAATTCTCTAGGTTTTAGCAGAGTAAGGGTTTGGGCTCTATTTAGTTTCAGGGAGCTATAGTAAATTCGATTTTGGGAGAATTTTCTCACCAGCGCTATAGTGAATACCGTTTTAGCGCGAATTACCGCTATTAGCGCTAATTCGCGCTAAATTGCCGCGAATTAGCGCTGAATTGCCGCGAATTCGCGCTAATTCGCGGCAATTTGCGCGAATTAACGCTATAGCGCTATAGTAAATGACCCCTAGTCTGTTTGTGGGCGCAGTCCTTTTAACTCCTGTTAATTTCCTCTGCAAAATGGTCAGACCTCAAAACCATATTCTGTTAGTGTCTCAAATTAACCTACATGTGTTTTTTGCTTTCCTTGCTCTTTTCCAAGTCCTGTTTTGTTAACCAATAAAACTTGTAGCAAATTTTTATGTGTTATGTGTTTTGTTAATAATTTGTTTTGTAGATGCATGCTCAATTCAAGTAATGCATTTTACACCTCCCCCTAAACAATTTCCATGCAACAGATTTCCTAGCTGCAGCTTAACTAGGCTGATGGCATGACAAAACAAAAAAAAGTGTGATTTGTCTAAAAGCTACTTTCCTGGTGCATTTATGGAAGCATATGCATGGATGTGCGTATGCTGCCATGGATAGGCACCAGGAAAGGAAAATTACAGAGAGGTAAGTATTCAGTTTTCCATTTTGGCGCAATGGTTCTCAGCCTCAGTCCTCAAGCACCCCCGACAGGACATTTGTTGGGAATTTATCTTAGCTAAAAAAGCTGTCCAAAATACCAAGCGATTGACTCTGATTAAAAGCACCTGTGCAAGATAAAGGTAAAACTGCAAACATGGCCTGCTGGGGTACTTGAGGACAGGGTTGAGAACCACTGATTTAGAGCACTGAGCTAAAATCTAGCTCCATACAATCCTATTCCTATTGTGGGCATTTGAGGGAAACCAAGTGAGTGTTAGAACCCCTGCTTGTCTTTTTTATTTTGGGCTTTGTGTCCCTTTTCTGAAAATTGGCTTCACTTCCTGTCACATAGACAAACAGGAAGTGAGGGTAAAACCTTACCAATGTCTTTCCTTGGGGACACACAGGTCAATCTAACCAGTGTCCCCATTAGGCAAATTGCACTTTAGCACTTTTTTTTGTGTACACCCCAAATTATTAGGTATTTGGGGGTTTATTAAAGGAAAATCCCCTCTGCAATACAAGTGTACTCGCTGTAAATCTGAGGGGAAGCACTGGTGATTTTATCATCCAATCATGTAGAAGAAGAGATGCTGTTTTTTTATTTTCCTTGCATGACCCCCTCGAATCTCCAGCAACTGCACTTCCAAGTGCACTTGTAGTGCAAAGTGGATTTGCCTTTAGTAAATAAACCCCAAACTCCAAGATACCTAATAATTTGGGGTGTACACAGCAAAATGCTAGAGTGCAATTTACCTAATGGGGAAACTATTTGGATTGACCTGTGTGTCCCCAAGGAAAGACATTGGTAGGGTTTTAACCTCACTTCCTGTTTGGCTATGTGACAGGAAGTGAATAAAGGGGTGCAGACATCCCCAAAAACTGACAAGACTTCTAATCCCTCTGCACTCTATCCCCAAGCAAAAATAAGAAAGGATTTCATTTAGTTTAACTTTGCAAAGACACATTCCTAAGTTCAACTGTGATGCATGTCAATGGCCCATTTAGACCTTGCTTAATGGAAAACACCAGTTTCCTTTCACTAGAAACATTTCTTAGTCCAGTCCTGGACATCTGAATCTGCTTTACTATTAATTTCCATAAAAATTGGGTTCCTGCATCTAGATGTACCAAATGCATCTAGATGCTCAACCGCTGTGTATGTGAGATGCACAACTGCTGTGTGTGCGGAGGTATGTACCCGTGGCACATATCTGGTTCCCGGAAGCGGTGGCCAGCACACAGGAATGACATCACGCCCCTTCACGAAGTTGCTTGTACTGCTGTTAATTTCTTCCCACTGTTCTCTGAGGAAGAGATGATCCTTATTTGCAAATTAACATTTTATTTGTTTTATTTACATGGGGTGGTGTTTGTGTGGGTCATGTGTGTATGTCTCAATGATTTGGCCTCAAAACACACACCAACTTCCTGTGTACAGATTCACTTCTGGGCCAATGTATATTGCTTCCTGCTTCAGTGTGTGTGTATATATAGATATATCTATATATAGATGTATCTACAGATGTAGGTTCTTGTGTCCACCAGCAGAGAGAAGTTGTGTAGATGCCCCACTCCCAATTCTGGAGGCATAATAATGGTCTAGCACAGGGGTCTTCAAACTACAGCCCTCCAGTTGTACAGAAACTACAATTCCCATCATGCCTAGTCATGTCTGTGAATATCAGAGTTTTACAATGCCTCATGGGATATGTAATTCCGCAACAGCTGGAGAGCCGTAGTTTGAAGATTCTTGATCACTCTAGCATGTCTTGAAAAAAGGTGTTTTTTCATGTGCCTTGTATAATGCCCAAGATATATCGTTAGGAAAATACAAATGGGTCATGGCACATCTACATTACAAATTTGGCACTTAAGATGGTCATGCACTGTGCAATCTAATTGGCCAATCTTTGTACAACTCGAAATTTAGGCAAAATACGTAATAGGAAGATGCACTTGAACAATTAATTCAAATTATAGGAAATCAAACAGGCTCTTGCACTAAATCTAATTTATTTTAGATCTAACTGATTACAGTGTATGGTAACCTTTAAAGATCAAGATCTGAAAATATTAATTTATTGGGTTTAGAAACACTTCTCTGTTCTTTGTAATGTATTGAAAGATTTGGGTAAAAAAAAAAAAAAAAACGTATTTCAAAGATATATTGATATTGATAGTAATGAGATTAGCATCAAAAGGGTTAACTAACTATATACCTCCTAAGTATACCTCCTAACAGTGGCAGCCCATGCACTGTGACCGCAAGGGCGCCGCCCGCCCGTCCATCCATGTGCCCGGCCCCTTTCAGGACGCCGGATGCATGGTGGGGGTGGGAGGGGGTGGTACATTTTGAAGCACCTGATTAGACCCAAAATAGGGTGGGCTTGGGGCGCAGAGAGTGCGCTCTGATCCCACCCAATTGTGTGACGATAGCGAATTAATTTTTGCTATTTTCACACTAACCTTTCTCCCCACCAATCAGGAGGCAGGACGTCAGACCTGCATCCTGAATTGGCCAAAGCACCAGGGCACCCTATTGGATGCCTGGTGCATAGGAAGAAGAGTGAGGAGACTTGCGCTGGAGCAGAGGTCGCCGCTGCTCTGAGAGGTAAGTCCCCTCGGCTGCATCCCCCCCACGCGCACGGTTCCCTTCTCTGGCACACCATCCCCCTCGGGTGCCAGAGCCACGATCCCCGCGAGTGGGGGGGGGGTCGGTGGGCACAGTGGCTACATTTGATGGGCACAGGTGGCTGAATTTGATGGGTACAGGTGGCTGAATTTGATGGACAAGTGGCTGCATTTGATGGGCACAGGTGATTTCATTTGATGGGCACAAGTGACGGCATTTGATAGGCACACGTGGCGGCATTTGATGGGCACAGGTGGCTGCATTTGATGGGCACAAGTGGCGGCATTCGATGGGCATAGGTGGCTGCATTTGATGGGCACAGGTGACTACATTTGATGGGCACAAGTGGCTGCATTTAATGGGCAAGTGGCAGCATTTGATGGGCACAAGTGGCTGCATTTGATGGGCAAGTGGCTGCATATGATGGGCACAGGTGGCTACATTTGATAGGCACAAGTGGCTGCATATGATGGGCACAATGGATGCGTTTGATGGGCACAATGGTTGCGTTTGATGGGCACAAGTGGCTGCATTTGATGGGCACAGGTGACTGCATTTGATGGGCACAGGTGACTGCATTTGATTGGCACAAGTGGCTGCATTTGATGGGTAAGTGTTTGCATTTGATGGGCACAAGTGGCTGCATTTGATGGGCAAGTGGCCGCATATGATGGGCACAGGTGGCTGCATTTGATGGGCACAAGTGGCTGCAAATGATGGGCACAATGAATGCGTTTGATGGGCACAATGGCTGCGTTTGATGGGCAGAAGTGGCTGCGTTTGATGGGCACAAGTGGCTTCAAATGATGGGCACAAGTGGCTTCATATGATGGGCACAAGTGGCTGCATTTGATGGGCACAATGGCTGCATTTGATGGGCACAGCAAGGCAGCAATTGATGGGGGGTGTTTCAGTATTTTTCAGTATGTTTGTGCCCCCCAAAAAATTTTGAGCACCAGCCGCCACTGCCTCCTAATTGCCTAACAAGACACATCCGATGGGATGAAATTAACCAATTGTATTGGGTGTGCGCTATTATCAATGAGAAAACCGCAGTTACCCTAGCGCCAGTCGCAGTTTACATATGCGGGTTTTTTCATTATCCTTATTTGCGCTTCAATGTGCGTCGGTACGCACGTTCAATCATTAATGACTTTTCTGGCGCACCAATTAATGTATAAACTGGTGCAGTGCCTTCTTCTTAGTAAAGGCACTTAAATCTGCATCTGTTTTTTTATAATGGTACTTTGTCTATTGTAAATGTAATATTTAATATGGCCAATTCCCAGAGGACGTCCTATCGTGACAAAACGCGTAGGGAGGAGCCTACGACGGTGACGTCATCACATTCTTGGATGGGCTTACGAGTATAGGAAGTGAATCGCGGCACACGGAGACACCGCTGTTTGTACGATATCCCTTACGCTATATGTTCTCCACAACATTGTAAGTGTGATTCCTTTTATTTTAATAAATCCCCTCTTATCATACGGTTTTATGCTATGGGAGTATTTTGTTTTATGTTTCCGGTAACGACCGACTGTTAAAGCTGCTGGTCCTGTATTGCATCCTTGGTTCTGGGAGACCCTAATCCCTATGCTGGGCGAGACTGCCATAATAGCAGTCATCGCCGTCCGGTAAGCAGAATCTATATACTCACTTCATGGTGGATCATCTATTGGCGTTTTTTCTTCACATTTCTCTTGGATGGGTGCTTTGTTGTATCTACCTATGGATTAATTATTCCTGCTTGGACTTTTTTTCAGATCTATTCCTTTTTCACAAGCATTTACAACATATGCTGTTTGTTTTATTATTGGACTTTTTTTGTTATTTGATATTTTGCTCACTAATTTATGTTAAGTCACATGGTAGGATCCCATTCTTGTAGAGATCCTATATGCTTCATATATATTTAGCGCTGCACTTTCTCGTTTAATATATGTTTTGAAGTTAGATACTGGACTTTTAGAGTGCTGGCAGCTTTCGATTTTCTTTTGTCATTTGTTTGTTCTTGGTTTCTGAGCGCAGCTCTTACCCTTCTGGGTTTTTTATATATATTGTAAATTTAAGCGCTGTTTTTTTTCATATTAGAAAACCTTAAAAAAAAAATTTAAACACAAAAGTTGTCTGCTAATTCCATGCAGTTGTACACAATAGGGTGCTATGGGATACCTCCAAACTTTCTAAGCTGAGAAAGAACACCTTTTGCCCTTTCACTGCCAGAGAATAAAATGCTGGCAGTTCCAACTTTTTATGCCACAAGATATTAACACAACAGTTTATTAAGCACAAAATATAAAAAATGAGATTGCACTGAGTAAATAAATACCCAGCATGTCAAGTCTTAAAATTGCATGCACCAATTAAATAGCAACAAACTTCGGTACCCTAAATTTTTCTATAGACAACGTTTTAAAAGCCCCTACAGGTCATTATTTTAGAGTTACCTGTGAATCATGGTCCTACAATTTTTGTTCTTACTCCAGTGAGCATGGCAATATGTAACATTTTTTCTATGTAAAGGCAAAAGGAGACAAAAGTGGGACTTTAAATGAAACATGCACTCCAGTGCATGTTTCATTTAAAGTCCCACTTTTGTCTCCTTTTGCTTGTCCAAACTATTGGGGATGGAGGCGCTTGGCTCTACACACCTCGCGCCTCATTTAAAGTCCCACCTTCCTGTTTAGTTTTCTAAGTATATTGTATTTTTTCTATGTAGGTGATTCCAATGTGTGTTTACATTCATATGTACGTGTGTGGGGGTGGGGAGGGGGGGTTTAAGTGCTCAAGTGTAACTTTATTTATTTATATACTTTTATTATATTATATTGCTGTGACAGGTTCTTTAGACCCCAGATGTTCACCTGCCCTCCACTGAAGCTAACTGGGTGCAGGTTGCGCTCCATTAGCTCTTCCCTAGCCAAAGTGATAGCCGGAACTGGAAGTGACGTAATAGATACCACTTCTGGTTTCTTGGTTTCTTACTAGGATCTGCAAACAACATTCGCTGGTATCCCTCCCCTCTGCTCAGCAACACCTGGGAATGTGTGTAACCCCCCCCCCCCCCCTTTTTGCTATTGACATATGCCATTCATCAGTGGTAGCAAAAGTTTTAAACCATATTGTGACACTGAGAAGCCCTGTGAGAATATAAGAAAATGTGAACAGGATAGAGTAAATGCGACTTTCCAGACTAGTGTTTCTTGGCAGAGAAAGCGATGCACTTGGCTTTCTCGGGATCAAGTAGTTCTGGGTTGGAACATTCAGTCTTGTGTCCAGATTTTGCTAGATGCCTGCAACCTGGCTGAGTAAACAGATGTGAAGGGTCGTTATATACTTATGTCTGAGGAGACAGAAGGTCTCGTCGAGGACTTAAGAGGCCCCAGCCACAGGACAGGGTCTCATTGAGGGGTCAGAGCCCCAGCCAAAAGCCAAGAGACAAAGGGTCTAATCAATGGGTCTGGGGGCCCCAGCCTGGAGACAGCAGGTCTCATGCCAGGAGTCAGGTCAGCTCCTATCGGGGTGTCAGGAAAACCCCAATCCACAGGCCAGAGGTGGGCCATGCAGCAGGGAGCTGCAACTAAAGACTAGAGAGCCAAGTATCCAGGAGAGCTGGAAAACACAGTCAGATAGACTGGTAAGAGGTGCAGTGTGGCACTGCAGTTGAAGCTGAGTAAGCTTATGAGCCAGGTGGCTTGGCAATTTCCAGTATTTGTATTCTGCTGAAGCTAGAAAGATCCCCTGCTTGAGGAACTTTATGTTGGATTGTTGTTTTCGTTTTTGCTGTTTGAATGAATGAATGAGTGACTTGTATAGTGTTACCTATGCAAGCTTTTTTGCCGCTGGTGACCATCTGCGGTATAGTACGGTCCATTACCCCGTGGGGTCCCAATACGCTTAGAAACACTTTTTATTAAAAGTGGGGTAACATGCCCTTAAAACAGGGTCCTGTCTGCCATGGACTCACTGTATAAATGCATCTACCACAAAAGCTAACTACCCCATGTTACAATATCCACACACAAGAACAAAAATGTAATACATTGCAGCTTACTAGTCTTTAGATGGGTGACTTCATAAGCTTTTTTTTTTAGCCTTCTTTCGTCTTAGGGTATCAATGCCTGTCTGTCCTAAGGTGACAATTTTCACCTTAGGACAGTGAACTGTATTAGGGCAACAAAAAGAAGATAGGACTAAAGAATCCCACCCCTGGTCACGCAATGTCTCTTCTTCAATAAAATTAAGCACCTGCCTACTCATCGTCTTCTTAAAAATGTACACTGTGCTGCGCATGTGCAACTCAGTTTACATTCCAGCACAAATCCTTTTGAATGGCATCCCGACTTTCTAATCCAACTGACCTGTCTTGCAGTGCTGACAACACACAGTAGCGCACTACCATAAATTTATGTGTGCTGTATGAAAAAAAAAATAGCTCAGGGCTGATTTTCGCCAAGTCATGATGCTTCTGCAGCCTAGTCAAATTAATGGACTGTCTTAATGCGATGCATGTTAACGAGCGACATAATGCATGCTAATGTGCGTTTGCATCGCATATATCTAAATGGGCTGGCTGTGAATCCTGTTCTGGTCTAACCTGTCAGCCTCTGCATATATGCCTCAAGCTTGTTTAGCCAATCCCCTGCTTTATAAAACCACACAACTACAAGTGCAAGCTATACTGGTGTTATGATAACCCACTAGTTACAGCAACAGATCACCACCCTGTACAGTTCTGTTAGGCAGTGCATACATTTTACAACTTGGTGTCTTAGTCCTGTACTCCTTCCTCTCCCTGCAACACATTGAACGTGAATGCAGCAGCTATTTCCTATGCTTTTATATAGGGGTTTCCCAAGCAAAACCCTCCAGCTGACTGGTTGCTGTAATTGGACATCTTAAAGCAGCACTAAACTCTCTCAATCAACATGTTTTTTTGAATTCTTATGGTGCTAGACTTAGTAAATAGATAGTATATTATATTTACCTGTTTTAAACTTTTTTTTTTACATTTATTCATTTGTTTCCTGGTTTCCGACCTAGGCCAAAATGGTGCCATACATCCCATAAGTGTTCATGGGAATTTTTTTCTTTTATCTAGAGCAGGGGTCTCCAAATTGCGGGCCGAATGTGACCCTTTATCTGGCCCTTGGGGCACTATTCCTCCACCGATATGAGGCACTATTCATTCCACTGACGCCAAAGACAGGGCACCATTCCTCCCACTAACACCAACAATGGGGTACTATTCCTTTAACTAACACCAGAGATGGGGAACTAATTCTCCCAATGCCACCAATGATGGGTAACTATTCCTTCCATTGACACCAGAGATGGGGAACTAATACTACCACTGACACCAATTATGGGGCACTATTCCTCCCACTAACACCAACGATGCAATTTTTTTTACTCCTACTGACCACCAAGCCTATGCCATTTAGTCCCACCGATGCCAGTGCATTTTCTACTTTCACTGGCCACAGCCGGTCCCCCCTAAGGTATGAAGGGCAGTTAACTGGCTCTTTGTTTGAAAAGTTTGGAGACCCTAAAGAGGGGAGGGGGCACTTTCTCAGCTAAGTACCCCCTCCTGCCTGTATGCTTGAGCTGAGGGCAGATGGATTCTAGGAAGTAAATGCTACATGAACCATCTGCCCTTACTCAAGATGGCTGTGGCTATGATTGCTAGAGGGTTGTTTTCCAAAGCGATTTCTCTTTATAATAAAGAATGGTGACATGTATGGGTGAGTTTGCTTTGCATATTAAAAATCAATTAAATAGCTTTTTCAATTTGTGGTGCTCAGATACAGTTTAGTTCCACTTTAACCATTTAAATACCGGATACTTTTACCCCCTTCCTGCTCAGGCCAATTTTCAGCTTTCAGTACAGTCACACTTTGAATGACAATTGCGCGGTCATGCAACACTGTACCAATTTGAATTTTTTTTATCATTTGTGTTCACACAAATAGAGCTTTCTTTCGTTGGTATTTAATCACCATTGGATTTGTATTTTTTTTTGCTAAATAAATGAAAAAAGACCAACAATTTTGAAAAAAAAATCTATGGGATATATCTGAAATTCGATCAAACCTGATGTACTGACAGCCTATCACATTTCTTGTGGCCCGAAAATACCAGGACAGTACAAATATCCCCCAAATTACCCCTTTTTAGAAGGAGACAATCTGAGGTATTTAGTAAGAGGCATGGCAAGTTTTCTGAAGTTGTAAATTTTTTTGTCACTTTTTTTGGAAAATTAAGAAATTAAAAAAAAATTTTTTTTAAATAGTTTACAGCACAGCAGTGTCATCATATAACTGGTGTGGTAGTGATCAGGGTCACTGACTGGTGACAGGATAAAAAACAAAAACAAAAATGTAAAAAATAAAATTTTCATTTTTTTATAATTTTTTAACCTTTATTTATTAGCATTATTATTATTTTTTTACATACAGCGACCAGAGCAATACAGTGTTGCCATCATAACACTGTACTACTCTGGAGAGTAGTGATTTTTTTTTAAACATTATGGTTGCCTATAGCTTTGAATTATAAGTAACCATTTTTTTCTGAATACATTTATTCAATGTTTACTATTGTGATTAGCTGTAATTGGCCACAGCTAATCACATGGTACAGAAAGGCTGTGATTGGCCCTGTCTGTACCATGTGATCACTGTGACCAATCACAGAGCTCATCACAATAGTACACACTGAATGGCATGAATCAAAGCATGAATCAAAGCCATTCATTGTGTACAATTGTCATGTGATCTGCTGTGATTGGCCACAGCGATCACATGGTACCGGTAGTAGGCCGGTACAGTGATCTGTCATCTGTCCGGGCACAGCCAGTGACAGATGACCTGGAAGGACGTCATATTACAATAGGCTGGGCTGTAAAGGGTTAAACAAGCCATACACTGATAGATTCCTGTACAAAGTTGAAAAATCTTGTCAGTACATTTGATAATGGCATCAGAAACTTGATGAATGCTATTCAAAAGTTTGTTAGAGAAAAATTTTCCATCGTACTCCTTCAATTTTTTTCATTACTACGTTTGAACATGATCATCAATTTGGCCACATTAACAGAACTAAATTTCCACTGTAAAGAAAAGTGAGCAGATAGGCTTTTAGTGCAGAAGAGACATGCACTGCAATGAAGAGACCTGAAAAGAAGATGCTGGCGGGGTGCCGTTGGATAGGTGAGTACTCACCCTTTAGTTCTGCTTTAACAATTAGAAGATTGAACAGACATTCTGAAATTGAATTACTGAGGATTGCCAATAATGAATGCTAGCTCACATACTGTATAATGTACAGTATATGGTAGCGACAGATCAGCAAGACGTGGCTGTTCCAGCCTGTAATTGAAACTGCTAAAAAGAGGCATACTATTTAACTGGATGCCATAAGTGTGAGCAGATGTAAACAGTGGTGGCTTCTAACCACAGGACAAGTCAAGTCAAAGTCCTGTCATGTTTTCTGTGTGTTTTACGATAAACTTAGTAACTGGTTAGAAGAAACGAGTAACTATATTTTCGTAAAATAAACTCTGAACACAGAGATTGAAGAAGACCTCTACTCCACCCAAAACTGTTTGTATAAGCAGTTTGCTAAGCCATGCCTATACTTAACTCATAAAAATAGCACTGAACATTTTACACCATGGCAAACAGTGTGTTTTTAAAATAGAGTGAGTAAAATTAGAGGTGAACTCCAGGCAAAGATACACAGTTGAAATGCAGTACATCAACTGACAGAAGATACCTTATGTGCGTCTACCTGCCTGTCATTGTTAGTGTACATTGAGCCATGCATGTATAGCTCAGTATACATTCAGATGATTCCACTCCTGTGTGCATGTGCTGGAGTGACGTCATTGCGGCCCAGCCAGTCAGGCAGCTGAAGTGTGCAAACCTATAATGAAAGTCCAGGAGAAGATCACAGCGCCCATGACAATGCAGCGCTGGAGGGGATCATTTGGCATGCAAGTCTGCCATAAAGTGCTAATTTGCAGTGCATGCCAAAACTGACAAAACTGAAGCATGCTGGGAGTGGAAGTTACTATAATGGGCTGTCCTTATAACTTTGCTTACCTGTGTCCATATCACCTGATGATGGCAGTGTAATCTAGTGGCCTAAGACTAATCCTGTGTCCTGTGATGTACTCCATGTAAAGGATTTCACTGGTAAGTAAAAAATCCAATTTTTTCAGATGGACCTACCTCTTTATGTGCTGTTGTGGTAGTTGGATAGCTTGTTGGCAAGTAACAATTTTAAACATTCCACTGTGCCTAGGAATTTTCTAGAATGTTCTTCTGGATGGAAGGTGGCACCTGGAGAATAAAAAAAGCTGAAAGGAAGAAGGAGGCAGGGACTTGTTGCGTGGAGGCTGTGTGAAGCGTGGCGCATCTGATGTCTGGGGTGGAAGAAACGGGCGAAACTCTAATCAATACTGTTGTGCAATCAAACTCCAGGACAAGACCAGCACTTGTAAAAAGGGTCAAGAGGTCAAAAGGTGATTCTGCTTCCCATCTGCCTGTCTTTCAATCAAGTGGCACAGATGACTACCCCATGGGGCAGGTGCCCCCGATTCCTGTTTTATCTGTAAGTTATGCAGCCTGAATGTGGGGAACCTTGAGACCTTGCATCAAAGCAAGAATTTGACAAACCCAAGGTAAAGTCTCCTGAGCTACTGACAAATACTGCAGTGTTTAAAGCATGTGGCTTGAGGCCTATGGGAGTTCCCTACCAACCGAGTAACTGGGATCAGTGTAGTGTTTCATCACCTGTTGAGAAGGGGCAACAGAGAGACTGTAGCAAATGTTTCCTGTGAGAGTTGGGAACTAGCTGAAGTTGATGTGTCAGGTGATGTGGCTAAGTTGGAGGATGTAAGCTTGCTGAGTGGGACAAAGTCAGGGAATGGCCAGGTGGTGCCGGAGACTGGGGAGCATAGCGCTCCTTGTCCTAGTCCAGCGTTGTTGTTGGAGGTTCCGCCTTATACTCTGGCCACTTCCCTGCCATTCCCACAGAACTACCTGGTCCCCTAAAGGTGGCCCATGACTTGGTACCAGCCGTCAGTTTTAGAGAAGATTGAGCACATGCAGTGGGACAAAAGGTGGTGGTGGCGGTTCCTGCTCCTACATCCCAACTAGCAGAGGCACCTGCAAACCTGGAGTTAAGCATTCTGATGGTGCAAGAGCCATATGCTCTGGTGGTGCCAGAGACCAGCAGTAGGGAGCCATCGGATCTGGCACCTGATCAGGCTGTTAATTGTGGGCAATGCCTGCAGTGTTTCCTTAATCCCCTTCTAAGATTCTGTGCCCGGGACTGTCCAGTGTATGTAGGGCCTCAGATTCCTACTTGCTACCTGGCAAATTTTGCTAGGTGATTTACATGGCTGTCATGACTGCAGCGCTATCTAGCCCACAAAATTCCGTTGGACTTTGGGTGGAAATTCCCTAATGTCCCTGAGAACACTTTTAATCTAATTGAAGTGGAGAGAGAGAGAGACAGCGATTATACAAAAAGGCTGTCTGGGATCATTGGGGGTTCCTCAATGCATCAGAGAGAAGACAAAGGTTTGCGCCAGGACAAGGAGTTTCTACGGTGCCTGCAAGAATACTGTTGTGAGTGGCACATTCACAAAGATAAGTTGGTGTTGGTGAGCCCTGACAAAAAGAATATTAATTTTTTTCTGTCCTGCGTAGGCACCCAGACTGGGAAAGTCGTGAGGAGTGAAGGAATTGTCCTGCTAGGGACAAGGGAAGTGAAGAGGGACTGTGTTGCTGATATGCACTGAAACTTGCCTGCTTTATTAACTGTTGAACAGCTCCATATATCTTCTAAGAAGTTCCAGTAAAAGTTTAAAACCACAACATTATCCACATGCCGCAGGAATTAAGGGCACATATGGCAGCTGAACTGTAAGTTGAAGAGCTCCCTATAGAAGAGGGGATTCACATAGACTGGGGGACCAGAAGCTAAAGTCTGCCTATGGTGCCCATATAATCACACTGTCCATGGCAGGTTCTACCCACCAACAAACTGGACGCACATTACATGAGACTGCTAAATATCATGGCCACTACTGACCTATACAAATCAATGATTCCACATCTATGCAAAATACAACCCCCATTAAATCTGTGCCAAATTTGATATTTCTCTCAGCATGATCTATTAAGAAAGATCAGAGGGAAAAAAACAAAAAAACGTGACAAGGACTGGACAGCATAGAAAAAGTAAAATAGTTTCAAAGAAATAAATCAAGCTATTTAACTATTTGAAGGCAGTCTAAAAAATAAATTTCCTTTAGTGGCCTATGTAAGTAGGGAAAGCAGACTATGGGGGTCATTTACTAAGATGAATGTGCTGCGCCGGTTCATACCTTAATTGGTACGATTTAATTGATCGTGTGAACCGGCGCAGCAGTACCTGCCCGTGAGAATGTTTCCAGCGCAATCCCCTCGCGCTGGTTCTCAGTGAGGTACATCTCGCGCTCGCTGCAATAGGAAAAACACATCTTCCTATTAAAGCAGCGCGAGAAAAACCGGCAAGGGTTCCCCCTCCGGGGGCATTCCAGGCCCTTCAGTCTGGTATGGTTTTTAGGGAAACCCCCTACGCCGAAAAAACGGCGTGGGGGTCCTCCCCAAAATCCATACCAGACCCTTATCCGTGCACGCAGCCTGGCCGGTCAGGAAAGGGGGTGGGGACGAGCGACCGCCCCCCCCTCCTGAACCGTACCAGGCCACATGCCCTCAACATGGGGAGTGGGTGCTTTGGGGAAGGGGGGTGTGCTGCGTCCCCCCCCAAGCACCTTGTCCCCATGTTGATGAGGGCTCTTCTTCCGACTTCGGGGGTCTCTTCCACGCTCTCCGGCCTCTTCTCCGCGCTCTCCGTATATTCTCCCGGTCTCCAGTCTTCTCCCGCTGTCTGGTTCTTCTTTCGCTGTCCGGTTCTTTTCCACTCTCCGGTTCTTCTGCCAGGCTCCTCCGCTATCTTCTGCTCTTTTGCCGCTCTTTTGCTAGCGGTGGCCCGGTCTTCTGCCGCTGTCCGGTTCTTCTGTCACTCTCCGGTATCTTCTGCTGGCTCCCCCGCTATCTTCTTCCAGCTCTTTTGCTAGCGGTGGCCCGGTCTTCTTGTGTGATGTCACCGGGTGACCTCGCCCTTTATGACGTCACAGTCCCAGCATGCCCCGGGACTGTGCCGTCATAAGGGGCGGGGATCACCCGGTGACATCACATGGTGACCACGCCCATGCCTATATAAGTCGCCGCACACCTCGCAGATGGCATTACAGCGGTAGAGAGCGTCGTGTCAACATCAGAAGAAGAGAAGAGAAGAGGGGAGAAGACGACGGCGACGAAGAAGACCGGGCCACCGCTAGCAAAAGAGCTGGAAGAAGATAACGGGGGGAGCCCGGCAGAAGATACCGGACAGCGACAGAAGAACCGGACAGCGGCAGAAGACCGGGCCACCGCTAGCAAAAGAGCGGCAAAAGAACAGAAGATAGCGGAGGAGCCCGGCAGAAGAACCGGAAAGTGGAAAAGAACCGGACAGCGACAGAAGACTTGGACAGCGGGAGAAGACCAGGCCACTGCTAGCAAAAGAGCGGCAAAAGAGCAGGAGATAGTGGAGGAGCCCGGCAGAATAACCAGGGAGCGCAGAGAAGATCCGGAGAATGCGGAGAAGAGGCCGGAGGGGGCGGAGAAGAACCGGAGACCGGGAGAAGATACGGAGAGCGCGGAGAAGAGGCCGGAGAGCGCGGAAGAGACCCCCGAAGTTGGAAGAAGAGCTGCCTAATAAATTACTTTAAAAACCTGTCTAGTGTGTTTTTTTTCTTGACACTTTTTTCCCCCCAGGTGAATGGGTAGGGGTACTGTGTACCCCATAATCATTCACATAGGGTGGGGGGCCGGGATCTGGGGGCCCCCATATCAAAGGGGGCTCCCGGATTCTGATAAGCCCCCTGCCCGCAGACCCTGACAACCAACGGCCAGGGTTGTCGGGAAGAGGATCTTGTCCTCATCAACATGGGGAGTGGGATCTCTGGGGGGGCCGCAGCGCGCCCTCCTTCCCCAAAGCACCCATCCCCCATGGTGAGGGCATGCGGCCTGGTACGGTTCAGGAGGGGGGGCGCTCGCTCGTCCCCACCCCCTTTCCGGGCTGCGTGCTCGGATAAGGGTCTGGTATGGATTTTGGGGGGGACCCCCCAGGACTTTCACACTGGAGCGGTGCGCTAGCAGGACAGTAAGGCCCCTTTCACACTGGGGCGGTGGGGGGCGTCTGCAGTAAAGCAGCGTTATTTTTAGTGCCGATTTACTGTCCTTTTAGCGGCGTTATTTGGCTGCTAGCAGGGCAGTTTTAACCCCCCCCCTGCTAGCGGCCGAAAAGGGGTTAAATCCGCCCGCAAAACACCGCTGGAGCAGCATTTTGCCGGCGGTATCACAGCGCTGCAGTGAGTTCACCGCTCCAAAGAAGCTGCTGGCAGGACTTTTTATGACGCCCTGCCAGCGCACCACTCCAGTGTGAAAGCCCTCACTGGAGTGAATGCAGCCGCTTCTTTAGGGCGTTTTTCAGTCACTATTTTAGCGCTGTAACGCCTAAAAACGCCCCAGTGTGAAAGGGGCCTAAAAAAAGTCCTGCTAGCAGCACCTTTGGAGCGGTGTATAAACCGCTTGAAATCAATGGGACAGCGCGGCTATACCGCCGGCAAAACCCTGCTGCGGTGGCATTTTGCAGGCAGATTTAACCCCTTTTCGGCTGCTAGCGGGGGTTAAAAACGCTAGGAGCCGAATACCGCAGGTAAAGCAGTGCTAAAAATAGCGCCGTTTTACCGCTGCTGCCCGCACCGCCCCAGTGTGAAAGGGGCCTAAGGCTCCTTTCACATAGACGGACCTTTCAGGTCCGCCTCGGACCTGCCGACCTGAACGGATACTCCATAGACTTCTATGGAGGGTCGGATGTCAGTGGTGACATCTGACCCACTCCGATCCGAAAAAAAGTAACGGAGGAAAAACTTATTTTTCCATCCGTCTGCGGATCAGGGGACGACGGACTCTACGGTCCGTCATCATCCGATCCCCCATAGAGGAGAGCGGCACTCTGACAGGTCCGTCCCTGCACAGTGTGCAGAGACAGATCTGTCATCTGCCTGCTCAGCGGGGATCCACGGAGTGATCCCCCGCTGAGCAGAGCGGGCTCCGTACATGGACATGTCCGTGTGAAAGAACCCTAAGGCCAACGCCCTTTGTACAAAAATCCACGAGAAAGTTTGTACAAAGTCCCATCGTGTGTATGAGGCTTAAACATCAGAAATTCAACTTTTCATATCTTTAAAGCTCACCATACACTAGCCAATCAGTTAGATATTCCATAAATTAGATGCAGTGCAAGAGCCTGTTTGATTTTCTACAATTAGAAGTAATTCTTACAGTGCATCTTCCTTTAGCCTAATGCTCTCTTTCCACTATTTCAACCCCAAAGTTGCGTGATTTACAATGTGCTTGTTCGGCTTGTTTTCCACTATTGAGACTTGTCATGCCACTAGGGGCTGAAAAGTTGCATCACAAGTTCTACCCCATGATTTACAATGAGTACCGTTCATATGTGTGCGACTTGCTTACGCCCATGCCGTATACACAGCGGGCACACATCTTTATTACAGAAATCTATATTTGGCATGAAAATTAACCACTTGCTTACTGGGCACTTAAACCCCCCTGCTGTCCAGACCAATTTTCAGCGCTGATGCATTTTGAATGACAATTGTGTGGCCATACTTAGTCAAATGTATTTTTTATTTTTTTTAAGTTCTCACAAATAGAGCATTCTTTTGGTGGTATGACAGCCTCCCAGAAATACAGGTCCACGCTGTGGCCGTCATTTGGCTATAGCACAGACACTAAGTGGTTAATAGAAAAACAGATGCAGATTTCTAGGACTGGCCAAAAATAATGTTTAGAGTCAAAGGCAACTGATGACTTTTTATTAAAGGTCTAAATGGGCCATTAACATGCATCACAATTGAACTTAGGAATGTGTCTTTGCAAAGTTAAAGTAATTAAAATCCTTTGTTATTTTTGCTTGGGGATAGACTGCAGAGGGATTAGAAGTTTTGTCAGATGTCTACACCTCTGATAGGGTGAAGACATTATTCACTTCCTGTCACATAGCCAAACAGGAAGTGAGGGTAAAACCCCGCCAATGTATGTCCTTGGGGACACACAGGTCAATATAAATAGTTTCCCCATTCGGGAAATTGCACTCTAGCATTTTGCCATGTACATCCCAAATTATTATGTATCTTGGGGTTTATTTACTAAAAGGTAACTCCACTTTGCACTACAAGTGCACTTAGAAGTGCAGTTGCTGGAGATCCGAGGGGGACATGCAAGGAAAAGAAAAAAAAACAGCATCTTTGCCTCTACATGATTGGATTATAAACCAGTGCTTCCCCTCTGGTTTTCATCAACTACACTTGTATTGCAGAAAGGATTTGCCTTTAATAAACCCCAAAATACCTAATAATTTGGGGTGTACACAACAAAGTGCTAGAGTGCATTTTGCATAATGGGGACACTAGTTATTTTGACCCGTGTGTCCCCAAGGAAAAATATTGTTAGGGTTTTACTCTCACTTCCTAATTGGCTATGTGACAGGAAGCAAAGCCAATTTTAAGAAAAGGGACACAAAGCCCAACCTTAAAATAAATAAAAAAATAAAAATCTTGATTTCCCTCAAATTTCCACAATTAGAATAGGATTGTCTTCAGTTTGATTTTAGTTCAGTGCTCTAAATCAGTGCTTCTTAACCCTGTCCTCGAGTATCCTCCAACAGGCCATGTTTGCAGGTTTTCCTTCATCTTGCACAGGTGCTTTAAATCAAAGTCAATGGCTTTGTATTTTGGACAGGTTTTTTAGATAAGATAAATTTCCTAAACATGTCCTGTCGGGGGGGGGGGGAGAGTACTTGAGGATTGAGGCTGAAAACCACTGCTCAAAAAGAAAATTGAATACTTACCACTCTGAAATGTTACTTTCCTGGTCACTATCCATGGCAGCATACGCACAATTCATGCATGTGCTACCAGGAAGGCACCAGGAAAGTAACTTAAAACTAAAAAAAAAAAAAAATGAAAAAGGGATTTGTCTAAGACATGCCAATCAGCCTAGGTAAGCTGCAGCTGGGAAATCCGTTGCATGAAAAGAACACACATAAAACATAAAAAATTTGAAACAATTTTATTGGTCCAAAAAAAAAAAAAAAACCCAGGACTTGGAAAAGAAGCAAGAAAAGCAAAATACACACATGTATGTTAATTTGAGACACTAACAGAATATGTTTGAGGTTTGACCCTTTTGCAGTGTCAATTAACAGGAGTTAAAAGGAGTGCACCCACAAATGGACATCTATTAAGGATTAAAACAACATTAGGCACAACATCTTGCATCAAAAACGCGCATACAGAAAAGCACCTGGAACGCGTCCGGACTGCGTTTCTATGTTGTGAACTGGTCCTAAGGGCCCTAAGGGCCAGATCACACCATAGAAACGCAGTCCGGATGCATTCCAGGTGCTTTTCTGCATGCACGTTTTTGATGCGTTCCAGTGCGTTTTTGGTGCATTTTTGATGCAGTCCAGTGCTTGTTTCCTCCCTCTTTTTTCTTAACCTTAAATGAGGACAAGTGTGTTGCAGTGCGTTTTTGGTGCATTTAGGTGCGTTCCAATGCATTTTTGATGCATTTTACAGCATTCCAGTACAGTCCAGTGCATAAAAAATGCAGCATGTTCTACTTTTTTTTCTGGAACTGGAAACGCACTGGAACTGCAAGCACTGGTATGAACTATGCCATTGAAAACCATATAACCTTATATAACTTTCCGTGCGTTTTTGATGCAGAAAAAAACGCACTGGACTGCATGTGTGGCCCTTAAGGAATAAAAGTTATTTAAAACTACTGCTATAATGTGCAATACACATAAAAGTTCATTGATAAAAACAGCATTAAGAAAAAACCCAAAATTAAGAAAAAAAATGTGTGGGGTTCTCCCGAAATTCCATACCAGGCCCTTCAGGTCTGGTATGGATATTAAGGGGAACCCCGCGCCAAAATAAAACAAAAAATGGCGCGGGGTTCCCCTTAAGAACCATACCAGACCTCAAGGGCCTGGTATGGATTTTAAGGGGCACCCCCACACCATTTTTTTTTTTTGGCGTGGGGTTCCCCTTAACCTCCCTGGCGGTAATCCCGAGCGTGACTCGGGTCTGACTTTTTCTGCAGGGGCGGTAACCCCGAGTCACGCTCGGGGTAACATTGCAGAGCATTCAGTGGAGCCCTTACCTTCTCCTGGGTTCCAGCGATGCCCTCCACTGTCCTCGGCTGTGCTCCGCTGTGATCGCCAGCGCGATCACCCCATCTCACTTCCTGGTTCCGTTCCCTGCGAGCAGCAGCGGCACATGGGAGCGGAACTGGGCGGGAAATTTAAAAAGTTCAAAAGTTCAAACACAAAACACACATATAAAAAGAGGTGATACAGTGTAATCTGAGAGGATTACATTGTATCATCTCAGATCTCACTGATACAGTGCCCCTTGCCCCAGTGCCCCTTGCCTCCAATAAAATATTGAGAAGATGGAATCCAAAAAGCGCCATTTCGCTACAAAACGGAGTTGCTCCCAGAACTGAGCGATAGTGAGTGGTGGGGAGATTTGTCGTCTGACACTGATCTGACAAGTGACAGCGATGACAGCGGTGATGATCCTGCACCTGACATCAGCGATGTGCACACTTGGTGCCCTATTGACTGCGATACGGACCAGGTAGCGCCCCCAAGATTTCCCTTCACTGGATCACCTGGGATGAAGGTCGAAGTTAAGCGTGACAACCCTCTGGCATACCTGCAATTATTTCTCACAGAGGAGGTAATTGAAAAAATTGTCACAGAGACAAATCGCTACCAAGAGCAGCAATCCGCTACGCTGCATGCCATGTTTTCTCAAAGCAGAAGGTGGGAACCGGTGACTAAAGAGGACATCTGGCTGTTTCTCGGACTCATTATTCTTCAGGGGGTGGTGGGGAAAATGCGCCAGAAATGGTACTGGACCACCAACAAGTTACTGGCCACTCCGTTTTTTGGTACTGTGATGTCCGAATACCGTTTTTACCTCATCATGAAATATTTCCACTTCACTAACAATGAAGAGTTTGATGAGGCCACGCATCTTGCGCCCAAGCTAAAAAAAATCTGGGAGGTATGCCAAATTATTGGGAACAATTTCCAGCGGGCCTACGTGCCAGAAAGGGACATCAGCGTGGATGAGAGTTTGATGGCCTACAAGGGACATCTAAGCTGGATACAGTTTACTGCATCCAAAAGAGCGTGGTTTGGCATCAAATCATACATGCTCTGCGAGTCATCCACTGGGTACATATGGAACTCGGTCATTTACACCGGTAAAGGCACAAAGTTCAACCCCAGGTACAGCAACTATGGGATTGCCACATCATCTGTCCTTACACTGCTGGAGCCATTACTGAACCAGGGATATTGTGTGACCATGGACAATTTCTATACGTCGCCAGAACTGTTTGAGGTTTTGATCCAAAACAAGACTGATGCCTATGGTACAGTTAGGCCTAACAGACGTGACATGCCATCTATGTTTGGCAAGAAAAAACTAAAAACCGGAGAAATGGTTGCCTGGCAGAACGGTAAGATGATGGCAATACGTTGGCGAGACAAGAAGGACGTGTGTCTCATGAGCACTGTGCACAATACCTCCACTGCCACGGTCCACACAAAAGGTGGGAAAAATGTGCTGAAGCCGCAAGTCGTGATAGACTATAATAACACAATGGGAGGTGTCGACTGAGCCGATCAGGCAATGACCTTTTATCTGACTATACGGAAACAGCAGAAAAAATATTACAAAAGATTTTCAGGCATCTTCTGGAACAATTCCTTTGGAATGCGTACATCTTGTACTGAGCAGGGAGTGACAAGCCTCTTGTTCATTCAGATTTTATCTGGAAGGTGGCTGAGCAGATTTTTGTCAAACACCAGATGCCATCAGTAGATGCGAACAGACATGGACGACGTGCTGTTGGTGTTGCCAACCCAGAATGCCTAACAGGTCGTCACTTTATGGAATATATACCACCAACCGCAAAAAAGGCAGCACCTACCAGGATGTGCGTGGTTTGCTGTTCAAACAGAGATGACAAGGGAAAAAAAATCAGAAAAGAAAGCAGGTTCTATTGTCCGGATTGTGACGTCAGACTGTGTGCTGTACCTTGCTTCAAAATTTATCACACTCAGGATGTTTATTGAATTTTCTTTGTCTGACAAATTTCTTTAGTTTGTATTACATTATTGAATAAAATTATATTATTTAAAAATTTTTAATTATGATTTTGTGTTTCAAACTTTATCACATCTGGGATGTCTACTAGAGTCTTGTTTGGTCAGGTTTAAGTAAGTAATTACTAAGAATTGCAGGCCTATAATACATAGCATCAAATTTCCATGCAAAATAATTTCAGCACAAAATTCCAGACAGAATCATACCGCCAGGGAGGTTAATATCCATACCAGACCTGAAGGGCATGGTATTGAATTTCGGGGGAACCCCACGCAGTTTTTTTTCTTAATTTTGGGTTTTTTCTTAATGCTGTTTTTATTAATGAACTTTTATGTGTATTACCGGACCGATATTTCATCATAGCCGCAAAGTGAACCAGCGTTAAAAAAAAAAAAAAAAAAGTTTAGAGGTGCGCCCATTCAACCTTTGCAAATGCATTTACGTTGCTTGACATTTACTAAGATTTTGCCGGCGCACTGAACCAACGCATTTGAACAAGTGCAAATGCCGTTTGAGCATGCGCAGTGCATAAATTCACCTCCCGCAGCTCTAAATGTATTTGCCGGCGCTGCCGGCTTGTCAGAAAAAGTTACTTTCTCATTCTGTTTTGGGCATATTTGTGACTTGGGCAGTTAGTACTACACTTCCTCACATCACCCCACATCACCCCCATAATATTGGCACATCCAGCTTGTTTAAATTTTAAGTTGAAGATGCCGTGCACCATGTCTATAGTGGTGTACCGATCGCCTCTTCCCATGCGCCGGGAAGAGAATAGTAAATGGGGGAACGCGCAAATGTTTTGTAAATACGAAAATGTCATTTGCGCATCGTCGTGCGCCGCAACTCATGGCGCAAACGCTTCGTAAATCAGCCCATATGTCTTGCAGGAGCTCCGAGGGCTACACAATAGGTGCCAAAGGTCTACAGGTTGGGCAGCGGGGATATATGGCTTTAGTTATTCAGTCATTGGCCTAAGATTAGTGTGCAGAGCAGGTATTCTGAGTTTGCTAGCTTCATGTTTTCTCTGGCTCAGTCACTCAGTATTAATGGTAGAGAGCCAGACAACTAGTATTTTCCAAAAGAGGTCATGTATGGCAACTTATGTAGTTTTCTCAACGCAGGCTTCCTTTAATACATGGAACATCCAGAACTATCAGAATACAATTGGTTTTCAATGGAGAGCACACAGCAGAATCTGCCCCTGAAAAACATGAAGCGCCACCAGCTGGTTACTTGTGAAAGTCTAAAATATTCACATGCAAAATCTGACTTAAATACAAATTTTTAATCCTGTCTAATATTACCAAGGTAAAGTATGAAAAAAAAAAAAAAAAGCACTGCGATACATCCCCTTAAATGTTACAACAGGAACCTAAGGGCCTTATTCAGGGGCGTTGCTAGGTCTACTAAAGATCTGGGGCTAGAGCCTATAGCAGTGAAGTAAAGAAAGTCATAAGCTTGGGCGGGCATACACATGTATATAATATAAATGTGTGGGTGTGTGTGTGTGTATATATATATATATATATATATATATATATATATATATATATATATACACTGGAGGTGATGCGGAGGCTGCGGACATGGTACAGGAGGTGATGCAGAGGCTGCGGGCATGGTACAGACCACCTCCTTCCATCAGTACATACCACACCTCAGTACAGACCCCCCTCAGTACAGACACCCCCTCCATCAGTACAGACCCCCCTCAGTACAGACCACCCCTTCCCTCAGTATAGACCACCTCCTCAGTGCAGCCACCCACCTCAGTGCAGACCCCCCATCAGTATAGACTCCCCTCAGTGCAGATCCCCCCATCAGTATAGACACCCCCCTCAGTGCAGGCCCCCCAATCAGTATATACACCCCCCTCAGTAAAGACCCCCCCATTAGTATAGACACCCCCCTCAGTGCAGATCCCCCCATCAGTATAGACACCCCCCCTCAGTATAGACAACCCCCCTCAGTGCAGACCCACCCCATCAGTATAGACACCCCCCTCAGTACAGACCCCCCATCAGTATAGACAACCCTCCTTAGTGCAGACCCCCTATCAGTATAGACACCCCCTTTCAGTGCAGACCCCCCATTAGTATAGACACCCCCCTCAGTGCAGACGCCCCCCATCAGTATAGACAACCCCCCTCAGTGCAGACCCCCATCATTATAGACACTCCTCCTCAGTGCAGACCCCCATCAGTATAGACACCCCCCTTCAGTGCAGACCCCCATTAGTGTAGACACCCTCCTTCAGTGCAGACCCCCTATCAGTATAGGCACCCCTCTCCCCTCCCATAGCCCCCTGCACATGTCCACCTACATACTTTATAGTAAAATGTACAGACCTCAGAACAGCGCTGACGGATATACTGTACACAGTGGTGTATCCCTCTGACTCCTCCTCCTCCTATGTGGATGTAAACAGAGAGGAGGGGGAGGTGGCTTCAGTCAGCTCCACTGAGGGAGACAGCCAGCGACACCCAAGAGTGTAGGGCAGCGGGCGGTGTTAGTGGTGCTGCTACCCACGAGTGTCACCCCTCTAGCAGGTGTCACCCGGGTGCGGCACGCACCCCCCAGCGATGCCACTGCCTCGGGCTCACGCTGTGTCACTCAGGTTACGTGACATCACTGGTTGCTAGACCCTGGGCGGTTCTAGCAACCAGTGCAGTGGCAGAACAAAGTAAAATGGCCGAGATGTTAGTTATCTGCGCGGCGCCCACATCCACCGCTGATGGCACCATTTCACCCAGTGAGAGACTCGAAGCTATGGGCCCCAGATTCGGGGCTATAGCCCCAATAGCCACCCCCTAGCGACATCTCTGGCCTTATTTACTAAGTGTGAAGTGAGGTGGAGTATTACGAAGTAAAAGAAAGTGATGATGTCACCAAGAATAGATGTCTATTTATATGACTGCACTGTCTGATATGCGCAGTGCTATTGGTGGATAGCTTGGAAGAGGGGCTCTCTCAACTTCGTGGACGATGACTGAAATCTTGATAATAAACAGTGTAACATATAACACAGTCTCACATGCTCTGTCTTTCTCTATTGCTGTCATTCCTTAAAAGAGAAGTATTGGATATTTTTTACATTTTAGAATCATACTTACCTAGGTGGATGCAGCATTAGTTCGATGCTGCAACTGTCTCCCACCGGCTCTAAGGCTGAGAACTGAGCGATCTAACACTGCCAATTGCTTAGTTTTCAGAACTCCGTTAGCAGAGAGCTGGTGACTGTTAGTCACCGCTGTCTGCTTTGCCCCTCCAGCGCTCACTGAACTGCTGGGCTGTGGAGGGCGGGAGCTCCCTGAGAGGCTGAGCCGGGTGCCAGTCCAGGTATGTGGGTGGATCTGGACCATATGGTCACAATCTTTCCAGAGCTTAGTCCGGTTCTGTGACGTCAGTCGACAGCAGACTTTAGCCCGCTGTCTGCTGAAAACGAACACTCCTGTGATCCACAGGAGAATATAGCCAAATACGTTTTGGCTGTACTTCTCCTTTAACAAGACCCAAGTCACAACACACACATGAATCTTGCTATGCTGTACAAATACAGTGTATGGATTACTCCAATGTAAAATCTGCATAAAAAAGCTTATGTGATATGGTAATGCACAAGATTTAATACTGCAAGATCTGGTGAGGGAGGTATAAGGCTATTTGTCACATTGGTTATGATTTTAAAGATGGTCTTCCATTCATTTTGGATACAGCTGCATGACCAGAATTTGTGAAGTATGTCACCTTTGGCTGTTTTACATCTCCAACAGGTGTCGGGAGTTTGAGGGCTAAAGGATGTTATTTTGGTAGGAGTCATAAGCGATAATTTTCTAGGTAAATTCCCAAAGAGCAGAGCATTTTGTTGCTTTATATATTGTTTGCAAAGCTTTTTGCCATTGTTTCTCAGGGTAGCATTGACCCAGGTCTGACTCCCAGTGTATGTGGCGTAATGTTTTGGTAAATGTGTCTTTTTGGTGTAGAAGATTGTAAAAGTGGGATATGCCTTTCGTCTTGCAGGTCGGGTTCATTAAGAATTCCCATGTTTTTGGGGGTATGGTATATAGTGGAAGTGGTATTGCTTGTAAGCAGTGTTTTACTTTCGCGTATGTGAAGATTTCCGTTGGGGGGAAGGTTAAATTCCCTTTGTAGGTGGGAGAATGTTTTGGGTTGTGTTCCTTGTACTAGGTTTTGTATAGAACTAATGACCTTTTGAGCCCAATGGTTCAGTGATAGATCTGGTGATAGGTGGTGAAGAACTTCTATTGGGGTTTGATTTAACTGTTTGATGGGGGTGTTGTCGTCATGTTGTATCAGTTTTTTCCATGCATGGGCCGAGGCCTTCATTGTAGGGGAGATGGTTGACGGAATGGTGGCTCCTAGTGGTGTGCTTATTAGCCTAATTTTTAGGTTTGGACGGAGGAGGGAAACATTTTCTATTTGACCCCAAAGTGTGTTTGGATGGGTTTGGAACCAATCTGGTATTTGGGCCAGTATAGATGCTAGATAGTAGTCTTCAAAGTCGATGGATCCTGTCCCCCCCGCTGATTTGTGTTTTATGAGTTTTGAGTGTGCGCATCTAGGTTTTTTGCCTTTCCATATATATTTGTTGTATATCATTTGAAAGGATCTGAAGAATGATATGGGGATGGGAATGGGGAGAGTTCTAAATAGGTAGAGTATTTGTGGTAGATGTATCATTTTAAATGCTGCAAGTCTTCCTGACCATGAAAGTTCTTGTTTTGTTAATAGTTGGGTATCTGTATGTAGTCTGGCGGGGAGAGGTTTAAAGTTAGTGGAGAAAAGGCTTTTAACTGTTTTGTTAGTTGAACTCCTAGATATTAGATACTTTTGTCTGCCCATGTGAAAGGGTATTGTAGCTGTAGCAGGTTTTTGGTCATGGCATCGAGTTTTATTTCTAGAATATGCAACTTGGTCATGTTCACTTTATAGTAGGAGAACTTACTGAACCAGTTCAGTATTTTTTGTGCCTCTGCCAGGGAAAAAGCCGGGTTTGTAAGAATTTAAATTACATCGTCTGCAAAAAGACGGATTTTGTGGGATGTTTTACCTATTGTTAATCCCAAGATTAAGGGGTTTGTCCTGATATGTTCCGCCAGAGGTTCCATAAGTAGGTTAAAAATAAGTGGGGACAGTGGGCATCCCTGGCGGGTGCCATTTGTTATGGGGAATAGTTGGGAGATCATGTTTGCCGAAAACCAAATTTTTGTAACACTGATGCCGCATACACACGGTCGGACTTTCTAGAAAGCTAGGTCCGACGTACTTGCCGCCAGACTTCCGGCGGACTACCGCCGGACTTTCTGAACGGCCGGACTTGCCTACACACGGCCGGACTTTCCGGAATCTGGTCTTCCCGACGGACTTCCGCCGGACTTTCAGAATGAACGGACTTTCCCACACACGGACAAGTCCGTTCATTTTGAACGTGACTTGGGTACGACGGGACTAGAAAAGGAATTCAATCTCGCCGCTTTTTTTGGCGAGATTGAAACCTTGCGAGCCCCGTCGCAGGCCCTTAGGTCTGGTATGGAACTTTAAGGGGAATCCCCCTACGCCGAAAAACCGGCGTGGGGGTCCCCCCAAAATCCATACCAGACCCCGATCCGAGCACGCAGCCCGGCCGGTCAGGAAAGGGGGTGGGGACGAACGAGCGCCCCCCCCCTCCTGAACCGTACCAGGCCGCATGCCCTCAACATGGGGGGGTGCTTTGGGGGAGGGGGCGCCTTGCGGTGCCCCCCCCACCACAAAGCACCTTGTCCCCATGTTGATGAGGACAAGGGCCTCTTCCCGACAACCCTGGCCGTTGGTTGTCGGGGTCTGCGGGCGGGGGGCTTATCGGAATCCGGGAGCCCCCTATAATAAGAGGGCCCCCAGATCCCGGCCCCCCCCACCCTATGTGAATGAGTATGGGGTACATGGTACCCCTACCCATTCACCTAGGTAAAAAGTGTCAATAATAAAACACAACACAGGTTTTTAAAATAATTTATTAAACAGCTCCGGGGGGGGTCTTCTTCCGTCTTCGGGGGTCCCTCCGGTTCATCTTCTCCCGGCGTCCGGTTGGTTCTTCTCCGCTCTCCGGCCTCTTCTCCCGGTGTCCCAGGTCTTCGGCCGGCCCCTCCGCTGTCTTCCACGCCCCCTAAAACGTCACAGTCCCAGCATGCCCAGGGACTGTGACATCATATGGGGGCGGGGTCTCCGCCTATATAAGTCACAACGCAGCCCTCAGAGACCAGTCCAGCCGGAGAGAGCGTCGTGTCAACATCTGGGGGAAGAGAAGAGAAGAGAACACAAGAAGCCAAGAAGCCAAGAAGCCCAGAAGTCCGGACCTCCGCTGGCAATAGAGCTACCTGAAGACAGCGGAGGGGCCGGCCGAAGACCTGGGACACCGGGAGAAGAGGCCGGAGAGCGGAGAAGAACCAACCGGACGCCGGGAGAAGATGAACCGGAGGGACCCCCGAAGACGGAAGAAGACCCCCCCCCGGAGCTGTTTAATAAATTATTTTAAAAACCTGTGTTGTGTTTTATTATTGACACTTTTTACCTAGGTGAATGGGTAGGGGTACCATGTACCCCATACTCATTCACATAGGGTGGGGGGGCCGGGATCTGGGGGCCCTCTTATTATAGGGGGCTCCCGGATTCCGATAAGCCCCCCGCCCGCAGACCCCGACAACCAACGGCCAGGGTTGTCGGGAAGAGGCCCTTGTCCTCATCAACATGGGGACAAGGTGCTTTGTGGTGGGGGGGGGCACCGCAAGGCGCCCCCTCCCCCAAAGCACCCCCCCATGTTGAGGGCATGCGGCCTGGTACGGTTCAGGAGGGGGGGGGCGCTCGTTCGTCCCCACCCCCTTTCCTGACCGGCCGGGCTGCGTGCTCGGATCGGGGTCTGGTATGGATTTTGGGGGGACCCCCACGCCGGTTTTTCGGCGTAGGGGGATTCCCCTTAAAGTTCCATACCAGACCTAAGGGCCTGGGATGCCCCCCGCGCTCGCCGCAATGGGAAAATTTGTTTTTCCTATTGCAGCGAGCGCGAGATGCAGTAACCTGCTCCTCCGTCGTATCTGGTCCTTCGGACTAGCATACAGACGAACGGGCTTTCCGTCAGGAACTGAGTCCGGCGGAGGTACGACGTAAAGATTTGAAGCAGGCTTCAAATCTAAAGTACGTCGGATTTCCGCCCGAAACGGTCCGTCGGAAGTCCGATGGAGACCACACACGGTCGGATTGTCCGCCGGACTTGGTCCGTCGGCGTCCGTCGGACTTTTGCAGGTGAAAAGTCCGACCGTGTGTACGCGGCATGAGTATAGGTAGACCAGTGGACCCTGTCAAACGCCTTCTCTGGATCCAATGATAGAAGCAGAGAGGGCATTCCGCTAGACTTCACATGGTGTATCACATTTATCAATCTCCTAGTAGCATCTGGTGAATCCTGACTGATCTCTGTGGATAAGAGTTGGCATAATGTCTAACAAGCGTGCTGCTATAGCTTTGGCATAGATTTTTAGGTCTAGGTTCAGTAGGGAGATTGGGGTGAATTCGGCTCCTTCCCTGGCTTCGGAAAGCGTCAAAATCAATGCATTCAGTGATTCATTTGTAAACTTAGAAGAGGTGGCAGTGTTGTTGAATACATTTTTTAAGTGTGGGGTTAAATGAGTGGAGAATTATTTATAATATTCCCCTGTCAGGCCATCAGGGCCTGGTGATTTTCTTGCAGGTAGTGAGTTAATTGTTGAAAAAATTTCCTGTTCTGTGAACAGCTCGTTTAAGTGTGATAAATGACTATCTGTCAATGATGGGAGTTTGATTTGTTGTAGAAATTTGTTTATATCTTCTCTAGGGGGTTGAGGTGTCGAGGAGTCTTTTTTAAGGCTATACAGATCACTATAGCAGTCGCTAAATGCACCAGCTATGTCCTGGGGGTTAAGTCAACTGCTCGTTTGTGTGAGGGTGGTAGAGGTGAGATATTTTGGTTTTGGTTCTTTTCCCTTTAATACGTTGTGCTTACCTTTTCCCTGCCTTGTTTGAGGTGGAGTATGTAGTGTCTTTCAATTTTCGTTGGATATTTTTGAAAGAGTGGAGGAGGAGGGTTTTGAGTTCCTGTCTTAGGGACATTACGTGTGATGGATGGGGGTCGGTTTTATGTTGTGTTTCTAGAGATTCAATTTGTGATGTAAGGGTGTTAAGATGCTGCGTCGTCTTCTTTTTATGATGGAAGCCTAATTTCATTAATATACCACCTATGAAAGCTTTTTGTGCATTCCACACCACGTTGGGGTCATCCACTGAGCAATTGTTGAGTGTAAAGAATTCAGAAAGTTGATCAGTAATCTCTGGTGTATAATTTGGATGTTGTATTATTTAGTTATTTGCACGCCAGAGAAACGCGTTTTGGTGATATTTGGAATCCTCAATGGATATTGTGACTGGAGCATGGTCCGACCATGTCGTGGTGTGGAATGCAGATGCACATATTTTTTGTAATAATAATTTATCGGTAAGGAACATGTCTATTCTTGAGTAGCAATTGTTGTGAGGGGAGAAATAGGTAAAATCTCTTTTGAATCCATGAACAACAAGGCGAGACATTTTTTCAAGGGTGATTCCCTTATTTTTGCTGCAGATGTGGTGTCCATAAGGATGTCGGATACCAGGTTAAGGTCTCCGCAGATAACTAGGTGACCCTTTTGAATTGATTGGGCCGTGCGCAGTACTTTTTTTTAGAAACCGTATCTGATGAGTGTTGGAGGCTTATACATTTAGAAGTGTATAGTCAACCTTTTTGATTGTGCACGCCAGAATTATGAAGCGGCCATTTGGGTCTGACAGTTCACTTTTCAGGTGGAAGTCCACTGTGTCTCTTATAGCTATCAGGACGCCCCTTTTTTTTGAGGTGTAGGAGACATTGTAGATGTGGGGAAATTGGTTGTTCGTGCACAGGGGAGTGTTGGATGATAGGAAGTGTGTCTCCTGGACACAAATTATGTCACTTTGTAGGTCATTGGCAGTTTTCCAAAGTGAGTGTCTCTTGGCTGGGTGGTTTAGCCCATTGGCATTCAAGGAGAGGATGTTAAATGGCATCTTTGGTGAATGAGGTGTGTGGAGACGAAGATTGAACATTTATGCCCTGTACACACGGTCGGATTTTCCGACGGAAAAAGTGCAATCGGATTGTGTTGTCGGAAATTCCGATCGTGTGTGGGCTCCATCGGACTTTTTCCGTCGGAATATCCGACACACAAAGTTTGAGAGCAGGCTATAAAAATTTCCGACAACAAAATCTGATCGGTTAAAATCTGATCGTGTGTACACAAATCCGACGCACAAAGTGCCACGCATGCTCAGAATAAATTAAGAGACGAAAGCTATTGGCTACTGCCCCGTTTATAGTTCCGATGTACGTGTTTTACGTCACCGCGTTCAGAACGACCGGATTTTCCGACAACTTTGTGCATATGCAAGACAAGTTTGAGTCAACATCCGTCAGAAAAAATCCATGGATTTTGTTGTCGGAATGTCCGATCAATGTCCGACCGTGTGTACAGGGCATTACAGTTAGCTGAGAGGAGGCAATCAGTGTTGAGATCTTACTGTTCGATAGATTACAGGAATATTGCACCCTTCGAGTCTAACTGCAGTCCGGTTACTAAAGCTGCAGAGAGAGCAATAAGTTAGTCATACAAACAATAAATTAAACTGGTTAACTTTTTTGTTAAATGTTAGATCACTAAATAGAGCTGTGAAGCGGAATTGAGAAGTGAAGCTGAACTCAGCTAAAACCGCTTTGGGGGTAAAATCAATCAAAAACTGAGGAGGAGTTCGGAAGTTGTTTAGTCGCAGCAGGGGAATGAATGAATGAATGAATGAATGAATGAATGAATGATTTGTATATACGAACTGAATCGCCTCAAGGCACTAGATCCGTCCTGTGTTGTCCAGCTTCTTAGAAGAGGTAGGTTTTGAATTTTTGGGGGTTTTGGGAATTTGAGGGGAGAGCTATTGTACTGCTTTTGGCCCATCATGAGGCTGTGGTGAAGCCATATTCATATGTACTTTCTGTCAAAATTGCGACATGAGGTTGATGCTCTACGTTGTTGTAGAGGTGGGTTGGTATCTGCGGGAGGTTCCAGGATGATTCCCCATGTGTGTAGGAATTGTATGCTCTTCTTGAGGTCGCTATTGACATGCGACATTCCATTTTTTGAGACGAGTAGTGTTGCAGGGTAGCGCTATTCGTACAGGATTTTTGGTTTTGAAGCCCCTTGGTAATTGGGTTTAGTTGCTGTCAGAAACCATGGATCAGACCGAGACAGAAGTACCGTTAAATCACACTTGTTTAATAATAAAAGTAAATAGAACAAACGTAGTCAAAACATAGCCAAAGTTCAGTAACCAGAACGGATAGTCAGACAAACCAGAAAGTCAGTAAGCCAGAGATCAGCGTAGTGGAACAGTAAACAGGATCTGGAGCCAGAAGGAATGTCAGCCAAGCAAGTCTTTAACAGGAACGCAGGAGATAGTCTCTGTGATGTTGACCAAGGTGAAGGCAAAGATCATCTGGGCTGGACTTAGGTAGGCAGGACTGACGAGCAGGATATCATCAACAAGTGAGTCACTGTGGAGAGATAGGAGCTGGCAATTAGCCGACAGCTGAGCGGCCAGCTCAGAAGAAGGAAGGGCTGAGCCCAGCCCTGACAGTTGCCTTCTTAGTTGAAGTGTATATTTGGAGAGGTCTGGAAAGAATTGTATTCCCTGGTAAGGTGAGGGTAGTGGTGATTTGGTTCTTGCCCCAGCCGGGAGCTTTTCTTTAATGTGGAAGAAGTGGCCCCTCATCAGTACATCTCTTGGTACTCTTAAACAGAAGAAACAGACAGCGCAAAACCTAATTACTAAAACTCAGCAGCTGGACACTGTAGGTCAATATCCAAAACCTAAAAAGACATACACAAAATATAGCAGTGCAGCGCTCAATACAGGTCAGATGTATACACATAAAATGTACATATTAAACGTACATAAATAAAACGCATGAGGCAAAGTCCCAAAAAGTATATCTTAGTCCGAGAAGATCAAAAGCTGCCCACTTGCAAAAGGGGGATCCCTCAGTTGGCAAGGAAAGGGTGCAGTGATAGGATAAGATTGTATTTGTTGTATCACCACCAATGTGAACCTCCACCAAGGGTCTAGGCTGCTCACCTTATTGAGTGGACCTTCTGCGTTAACAGCAAGGTCACTCATGCATTCCCTTCCACAGGGTAGATTATGGAGATAGGGGTCCACAGGCAGTATCCCAAATTCAGTCTCATCGGTTAATATATATCATGTTACAAACAAAAATAACAGGACATAGTGCTCTCCATACGAAAAGGTATAACATTTATTAAATAAGAAAAATATTACTCACAAAACAAGCACTGTTTCCCAGTGCAGGAGTATACAGCATAAAATGAACCAGATGGGTGGCTGTACTGACATCACAGAGCCCCTTGCACGCATATCGTCCGCGTGGACTTCCTCAGCGAATTCAACTAATACAATCTTATCCTATCACTGCACCCTTTCCTTGCCAACTTAGGGATCCCCCTTTTGCAAGTGGGCAGCTTTTGATCTCCTCGGACTAAGATATACTTTTTGGGACTTTGCCTCATGCGTTTTAATTATGTACGTTTAATATGTACATTTTATGTGTATACATCTGACCTGTATTGAGCGCTGCACTGCTATATTTTGTGCATCTCTTGGTACTGAAGCTGCTAGGTGGGGCGGTTTTGCGATTCTGTGTATTCTATCCACAATGAGGCATCCGGCATAATAATGTGCATGAGTTCCTTTGCGTATTTGGGCAGGTCCGCCGGCAAGATGGATTCAGGGATCCCTCACAATTTAACATTATTACGACAAGATTTGTCTAATAAATCGGCCAGCTTGGCCTGTATCCACTCTTGCTCTTCTTTCACATCATCATAGATATCAATGATATCATTCACGGTTGAGGTGCATTCATCCATATCGCTTTCAATACATGTAACTCTGTCATCCAGAAAGTGTATGTCTGAGGAGATTTTAGTAAATAATGAGGATAGATCTGTCATTAAAGATGTTTGCAATGACAGTAGCATATCTTTTAAAGTGGTGTCCAATACAGGTTGCCCTGTGGTGGGGAAAGACACCATGGAAGTGTGGAGGTCCTGGTTTCATAGCAGGGGATTAAAAGCCTGGGCCTCGATTTGTGGATGTAGTGACCGCGGCGGTGGTGCATCCGTTCTCATACGTGCCTTTGCAGGGCTGTTTGTGAGGGGATCCTCCTCACGGGCATGTGTGGGAGATATAGGGGGATCTGAGGTGGCTGTGTCTCCCTGAATCTCATCAGGGAGATCCGTGTATGATTCCCACGGCGCGGCTGAGCCAGCGCCATCTTGAGAGAAAAGAACCTTCCCCGCCGGCTTGAAGAAAAAAGTAGTCCATTTTTCAGTTTATAGTCATTCATCCTCTTGCGGGACATGATGGCAGTGATGTCTGAAGGATCTGGAGCGAGGATGGCTGCAGATTGTAGTCAGGATCGGGCCTGTGTCACTTAGTTTCTCTCCCCTTGCGGACGAGCTGTAGGATTAAGCGTCCATCTTTCGCTCCGGTTGGCCACGCCCCTGCCCATTGCTTCTTGAGTGCGTATTTAAATCCTTGTGACAGACTTATCTCTGTCCTATTGTTACTATCTCACCAGATAGGTCTATGCTACGGTATGTGTATAGTAGTCAACTAGTATATTAGTAGGTGAACCTGCTTATTGCAATAGCATTTATGTCAGAGAATACCAACCAGCCGTTTGGCTAATAGAAATGTGCATGTCAGAAGACGTTTCGCTAATAGAAATGTGCATGTCAGAATGAATGTTCACAGAATGGCCAACAGGAATGCGCATGAGCGCAGGAATACACGTACGCAAACCGGCGTGCGCACAATGTATCTTGGCACCAGACGGGCTAATTAAGGATGCTTCTGCCTGTGCTCTATGCTGACTGGTCTTCAGCTTTCCCTGTGTCCTGTGTACCTCCAGTGTGTTCCCTTGGTTGCTGACCCGGCTTACTCCTGACCTGATATCGCATCCCAACTCTGTCTTGTCATTAGTTTCTGACCTGGCTCTTTCCTGACTTTTTCTCTGCTCTTTTTTTGGTACCTCATTGCCCACCTGTTAATGACCCTAGCTATATGATGACCACGTTCCTGCCTCAGATCCTGACTTACCGCCCCACTTGAGTGTCTGCCCGGCTGTCTGCTGCTTCAGTTCTGCACCACGCTGAACGTTCCTGCTGCAAGTCTGCTGAGAGCTCTGACACAGTTTCTCCTGTCCCTTGGCGCCCTCTGTTTCACTTCCAGTGGGGCATGGGCTGAAGATACAAGAGAGGCCGACCTCATCATTTCAGTCTCCGCTCAGGTACGTGACAATTTATATGCAGTCCCTGTTATTTTAGTTAGCCCTGTCCCTTCTGATCTGGGATTCTATAGCTAGTTTTAGCTCAGGGCTCAATAACCTGCATAGACTAGAGGCAGGTTAGGCATCCAATGGCCAATTCTAGTAGTTAAAGGTCTGGTTACATGTCAGATTAGAAACTACTAGGGGCTAAAGCACAGAGTAGATAGGCTGCCTCTATGCTCCAGTGCCACACCATGGTTTCTGTGTGTGAGAAGCTACATTCCAAGCTGATTGGACACAAGTTGGAGTATCTCCCTGTCCCAGCTGATCTTTTTTTTTTTTACAGGTTAGGTATATTTTATTTACATAGCATACATAAATTAAGAACATATCTTGCTCAGAAATTCAGCATCCACCGTTTACCATCTAGACTCAAAATCCATGAACAATGTTGTGATTTTACAAAATTAATCAATGTCATCATCATCGAAAAGGTCTCCGAAATTGTTGAAATAATCTAGATGCACAGCTTTCTCATTGGCTGCCAGGTCCATTAGGAGTCCTGTACTTCCCCCAGCCTCATCCAGGTCCACATAGGGCCCGGCTCCCTCCGGGAACATCTCATCTACGGCAGGCGTCCCAGCTGATCTTGACTTCAGGTTTGTGTCGCAAATACAGATGCTGCATCGTGATCATCCTCAGAGCCCCCTGCAACTGGACTTTGCTGCAACATTCATCTGGTAATATCTCTATTAATAACTATATATACCCAGGTATAAGTACACAATTCCACCAGGACTCCTATCAGGCTCTTTGCTGATAATACCTTTGTGTACATTGGATGTATGTACTATTAATTTTTTCTTATATAAAGCTTGTATTATTTCCATACCGGTGTGCATCTATATACTTATGGTTAATGTTATATGCTGGTTGTAGTAATTCCTCTGCCTTCAATTACTTTGATTAGATTACTAATTATTTTCCAGAAAGGGAATCCACTCTGTACACAGAGGCCCTGTCCTGGGTGGAGGCACTGCAAGCTTTATTATACAACCCACTCTTCCGCTTAGTGAAGGTTATTGTTCCCTTATTTACCTAGAGGTATAGCGCAATATCCTGTTTGGGGAGGGCCATTTCTCATTACACCCCCTGTAAAGAGGGCTTTAACTCAGAGATATGAGACACTGCATACAATGCAGAAATACTGCAGAAATAAAGAGGTATATGCACTTTCTTCTAAATAAAAGGTATAAAGCATATAATACAAAGGCAAAAGGGACTGCTTGTAATAAAGAGTTGCTAGAGAGCTTTAAAGTACTGCATGTAATAGAGAGATATGAGGCACTATATGGGACAGAGAGCAGCAAAACACTGTGTAGTGGTACCACCATGAGGGCTGCTGATTGACTCTTTACCCCACTGGCTCCCCCGACTCTACAAATCCTCTCTTACCTCGGACACCTTGGGTTCCATGCTGCAGTATGATGTTAGCAATGAGAAACTCACACAATGTCACTGAACCACTCAGAAAAGTTTACTAAAGTAAATAATGGAACACAATGATAAACATGGATGAACACAAATTGTAATTGACAATTGGTATCACTTAACACGGATATACAGAACTTGTAACCTTATATTCACTTTTAGGGGCATATGTGAACAGGTGTACAGAGGGATAAGTACTCATTATCTTCAAGGCATATATTAAATACCTTCCCACTGAGCATAGGCGTGCACACAGGGTGTTCCGGGAGTGCCCAGGCACACCCTAATCCCCCCATGCGCATTAGTGTTATCGTTATGTGTAGCAACAGGAACATGGGAAAGATCTCGCTCTTACTGGCTCTGCCATAAGAGAAGTGTTTATCCTTTTCTCTTTCACTGTGCCAGCAGGGAGATCAATGTGCCGGAGTCATATATATGTAGATACATACACATGCATGTGTGTTTAAGCTTAAGGGTACACACCATAATGCATTAGGCTGCGCACACCTATGCCACTGAGGCCTCAACACACAGACCAAATTGCAGTATAATATTCTTCACATTCAAGAACACAGTGTAAAGTCTAACAAATGCTCAATAGTTTCCCCTAGGCTGTAATTCAGAGTTTAAGTAGAGCAGCAATGCTTGGTAAAGGAGGAGGATGATAAAAGTCCTCTTAACTCTGGATATCTTCAGCTAGCCTGATGTTTAAACTGCAGTATTTGTAATCCACAAAGACAAAGGACAAGAAATTACTGTAGAATAAATGATTTGCTGATAACTGCTTAACTGAAGAAATATCATCAACTGCAGATTCCTTCTTACATGTGAATGCAATATAGTACTGACCTTACAGCACAGGGGAAAAGGCAAGGCCCCAAAGTTCAGCTGTACGATTCCTGTGAAGAAGTAGATTCACCTCGATTCACCTCCATGGAACTACAAGTCCCACAGGTAGTCTGTAAAATAACTCACTCAGTAATGCTGTACTCTCTACTGAAATGGGCAGGTGCCCTCTCACCACAATGGACTCCAATGGCTGTGAGGCTCCGTCCGGAATCCCCTCCTGGTGTCTCTGCTCGGTGGAAATGGCGCCGCCACACCATGCTGCATTTCCCAATGGACTGAGGTGCAGGGGCTTCCAGTTGCTCTGAATCGCAGGCCGGTCTGCTTGCTAGGATGGCAAGGCTGTACTCCGAGATCCCTCAGAGGTGGGCGATCCGGCTCAACGCTGTATAGGCTGCAGTCTCTCACTCCTGGTCACACACAGACCTCCTGCTGACAGGTGTTGAATGCTGTCCAGAGAGGCTGAACACAGGCCACGCTGGTCCTTTTATCACTGCTCCCAGCAGGCAGTGCTGCGCGCTTTGCATGGCCTGTATTGTAGTTCAGGGCTGATCCAGCTAACAGAGCCACTTCTTGGCACTAATCAGGACATCCAATTCCGGAGAAGGGTTCCCACTTGCCGTTTCAGAAGCAGATGAAGGTTCACCAACATCAGGATCTTCACCGAGAGTCTCAAGAGTTAATGAAGGTTCACCAACATCAGGGATTGGTAACACTTCTCTAGAGATTTCTATCAGGTCCCTAGTCTCTTGTTCAGGAACAATTCCTTTGGCCCTGGGTTTATCTATCCCCTCAAAAGGTGGCAATGTATTGAACTCTGGTCCAAGGGACCTACGAATCATCTTATTTGTCTCGATTGGCCGTTGAGGTACCATCTTAGCTGTTTCTTTTGGCCGTTGAGGTGGCAATGCTCTAAAAGCTTCCATCCTTTCTCTCATCCTCTTCATCCTGGCTATTGAGCTGTCTTCGACAGACCACAACCAGAGAGGCACATTCACCATATCATCCTCCTCTTCTTCAATCCTCCTTCTTCCTGGTGAGGACACTGGAGTAGAAACTGAGGACACTGGACTAGAAACTTGAGAAAACACATAATCTTCTCCAAACTCATCTTCTTCGTCTGACATATCAGCCGCAGTCGACATTTTCTTTTGTGAGCGTGTTCGAGGTGGAGTTGGCTTTGGGGAAGGCTGTAGAGGTGCTTGGGGCACCCTCACTGCATCCGATAGTGGTAACAAGTGATTCTTGTGCCACATCTTCAACGTTCCCTTCTCCCCATCAGGTTTGATCTGACACACGGGCAAGCCAGGGAGTTGTTTACACACAACATAGGGCTGTGGCCTCCAAGGATCCACCAGCTTATGTTTTCCCGGTACCCCTAGATTTTTCAGTAATACTCGTTCACCCGGTTGCAAATCCTGGATCGTTACTCTTAAATCAAAGTTTTGTTTATTCCAAGATTCTCTGGTAGAAGCATGCTCCATAACTTTCTCATAGGCTTGTGGTAAGCTCTTCCTTAATCTGTCCACATAACCCCCATAACTCTCTCTCCCAAACAGGAGGCGATAGGGGGAGTAACCAGTAGTATCACTCTCTGAGCTATTGTAAGCAGGCACCAGTGTTGCTATATGATTACCCCAATGCTGTTTCTTTTCTGGGGGTAGAGTTCCCAACATGTTTAACAAAGTCTGATTGAATCGTTCAGTTTGAGGGTCTCCTTGAGGGTGATACGGTGTAGTACGAGACTTCTTGATACCCAATAGGGCACACAACTGATGGACTAGTCGACTCTCAAAGTCTCTTCCTTGATCTGAATGAATTCGTACAGGTAGCCCATAGTGTACGAAAAACTTCTCCATGAGCACCTTAGCCACAGCGATGGCCTTCTGATCTTTAGTAGGATAAGCCTGTGCATAGTACACATGTGTGATTAGTTTAGTAGGAATTGGAAATTCGTAAGAATTTCGGAAATTCGTAGATTCGTGAGGATCCGAAATACAAATTTTTATGCATACGAATTTTGTACGAAATACGAAAATTTCTGATCCAAATTCCGTTACAACAGAATCGGACAAAATAAGAATGTTCGTTAATTATGATTATCCGTTATGATGAAGTTAAAAACCCCAGGAAGTCAGCACAGCACAGGGATGGTATCATTATGAGGGAGCCCCTCATAATGATAAATTCATCATAACGAACATTCGTAATTGTTACGAAAAGTTAACGAACCTAAAAGTTAAAAACCCAGAAAGTCAGCACAGCACAGGGATGGTGGGAGCCCCTCATAATGATAAATTCATCATAACGAACATTCGTAATTGTTACGAAAAGTTAACGAACCTAAAAGTTAACAACCCAGAAAGTCAGCACAGCACAGGGATGGTGGGAGCCCCTCATAATGATAAATTCATCATAACGAACATTCGTAATTGTTACGAAAAGTTAACTAACCTAAAAGTTAAAAAGTAAAACCCAGGAAGTCAGCACTCAGCAGAGCACAGGGATGGTGGAAGCCCCTCATAATGATAAATTCATCATAACGAACATTCGTAATTGTTACGAAAAGTTAACTAACCTAACAAAAATACGAATTAATCCTAATACGAAACGAAACAAATTTATTGACGACGCACATGTCTAGTGCATAGCGGGTGAAGTGATCGGTCACAACCAAGATGCTGTTTCTTCCACCTGTACCGGGTTCCAGGCACAGAAAACATTGGCCAACTGGCAATGTTTTCCGCTGGATGCAGGTCAGACAAGACTGAGAGTAACTCTCTACTTCTCCTCTCAAATTGGGCCAATAAAATCTATCTCTAATCAAGCAAAATGTCCTTTCTGTTCCCAAGTGGCCATGGTCGTCATGTAACAACATTAAGACAGTAGGACGATGTAATTCCTGGAGAAACAGCCGCCACCTCTCCTCCTTGTCTCCAGACGGGCAACGCCTGTATATAACACTGCATCTCTGATTTACAACCGTTCCAATTCTCTGTGTTGAGTCTTTGCTCCCTTTATGGGGCTTTTTAGCAACAATCTGGGATCCTGCTTGTTCAAAGCCTGCAGCACCAAACGACCCAATGGGTCCTGCTCTCGGTCTCTCTTCAAATCTCTCTTTGTCAGTTGAGGTAGGCCTTCTCTTCTCACCTGTGTCAATCCACAGTAGTGTCTTGGTATCCCAGATGGGTGAACCCCAATGTATTCAGCAGCCACTACTCCTTTCATCTTCTGGTCCAGGCCCGTACTCCTTCTGGTACTCCTTCAGTTACACTAGTTCACCCATCTGGGTCTTCTTCCCTCCTATGAGGACTGCGAGACAAAGCATCGGCATCTCGGTTCCCAACTCCACCCTGCCTTCCCAAACCAGAACCCTGCCAAAGCTGCTTACCACCTGTGTCCTGTGGCATCCAGTTTTGCCGAGGTTAAGATGTAAGTTAAGGGATTGTTGTCAGTCTTGTCTATAAACTCAGCTCCATACAAATACAGTAGTCTCTCAACTTATCCACCACGGTCCACTTGAGTACCAAAAATTGCAATTTGTGGACGGGGTAATTCTTCTCCGATGGGGTAAGACTCCTACTCACATAGGCCACTGGTCTCAATCCTCCATTTTGTTCCTGATACAGTACTCCTCCCAATCCTTCTTTACTAGCATCCACATGCAACTCATAAGGCAAGCCAGGGTCAGCGTAGGCCAAAACTGGGGCCTCTGTGAGACTTTTTCACATGAAGAGGTCCATTGGCTTTGGACGGACTCTCCTTTCTTGCGGGCACCACTCTTCTTGGGTCTTCTTAGAATGTGTCCACATGTGACTCTCAGTAATTAACAAACAAACTATAGTGTAGCGCAACCAAAAACTAATAACTCATAAATCAAGTCCAAATATTGACAAATTCCACCGTTGTGCAACTTTCAGTGACAGTTCATTATTATCCAGTGACTTCAGTGACCATCACTTCTAGCTGGAATTCCTGCTCACCTCCAAAAGTCGACCCCACTACAGAGTCACACACGCCTTTAATTTAATCTCTTGGGATGCCTCGGGGAAAACACTCCTCCTCCTGGTGTTCCTGGACAAGACAGACCTCCTCCTGGGTTTTCACTATGTGGACCCCACTACAGAGTCACACACCCCTGGTACTGGTATAATATCTCTCTGGATACCTCAGGAACACGAATCCTCAACTCAGTGCACCTAAACAGCTCAGACCTCCTTCCGGGATCTCATTCAGTCATGTTTGGCCAAGAAGCCCTCAGGTCTAGACCCAGGTGGAGGTCTGAGCTGTCTAGGTGCACTGAGATGGGGATTCATGTTCCTGAGTTATCCAGAGAGATAATACGCCAGGGGTGTGTGACTCTGTAGTGGGGTCCACATAGTGAGAACCCGGGAGGAGGTCTCTCTTGTCCAGGAACACCAGGAGGAGGAGTGGTTTCCCCAAGGCATACTAAGAGATGAAATTACAGGCGTGTGTGATTCTGTAGTGGGGTCAACTTTTGGAGGTGAGCAGACATTCCAGTTAGAGGTAGTCACTGAAGTCACTGGATACTAATGAACTGTCACTGAAAGTTGCACAATGGTGAAATTTGTCAATATTTGGATTTGATTTATTAGTTATTAGTTTTTGGTTGCACTACACTATATTTTGTTTGTTTGTTCACTGTGAATGGCTGCAGCTTCCTCATCAGACCCTAAAACAAGACCAGCATACCGTGGCTGGGGTGGGATAAATTCAGATGGGGGGACGCCCAATTTTAGTCTTGCCTAGGGCAGCACAAAACCAAAATGCACCACTGCATGTAGTACTGGAATAAAAAATTATTTTTTTTTACAGTTGTACTGTTCACCAGGGAACAATGTACTTGTAGTACTTTGTCTCATCTTCCTACATGCTGTGAAAGGCGAGCTATACGGACAGACATTTTTGCTATTGGTTGAAGCTCTGCTATATCTAATAATTTTATTTTATTTTGTTTAAACAGATATGATTGTTTGACAAAGGTATATAATGTATTTTTGTAGTCTATCTATAATTTGTACATTTTTCGGTGAGTGCATATTTGTAATATTTATAGAACCCACATAAAGCACTGAGTCCTTGTGTCTATTAATTGATCTGCTTGGAGTCAGACGTCACTTATGTCTTGTGTGACTGTGGTGCACTTCAGTTACAGGGCATTCTACATTCACTGAACTCATCTATTTACTGCAGATGGGGTTTTAGATGTGTTTGGTGATCTCAAATTGAATTTAGTTGAACCATCCCAATATGATCGTTTTCAAAAGAGGAAACTCTGAATAATATAAGCCGAGTAAAGTGGTAGACGTGTCTAGCTCATTGCTTAGAAGTACAAATAGCATGTTTTGTATTCAGATAGTTTTAATGCAAAAAATAAATAAATAAACTGTTCATCCAATACACAATGGATTTTCTTTCTCGGTCTGCAGATGTTGGCAGTTTTCTTAATAAATTATGTATGACGTGCATGTTGATTTTTTTTTTGCATGTCTAAAATATGCTCAGTAGACCAGTCTAAGGAAAATTTACACTTTAAAGCTGTTTTTTTCATGTGAATAATTATTAATAAAATTGAAGAAACAGAGCATTTTTTTTTACTTTCAGTGCTGCCTAAAACATTTTTAGTGACTTCATTGGAAAATAAATAATGCAAGTAAAAGAGCTAAGTATTAATATAAAAAAATTTAGAAAAAAAAATGCATCTCCAGACAATGTTTTAATTAACTTTAACTTTAAATAGGGTGAGAAAAGGTTAGAACCTGTCAAGAGTTTTTTTTTTTTACTGTTCATATGGAAGAAGTTTTCCCTTCTGTCACTTCCTGTCCCCAAAGGCTGGTACACACTGGGCAAATATCGGCTGGTTCAACAGAAACTGGCCAACATTCAGCCAGTGTGTACAGCAGCCTGTCTATCTTCTGTCATGCAAGGAATCCAGCAACCGTTTGGCAAGCGATCAGCCAATGGCTGCGAGCACTGACCATTGTGTTCTGGCAGGGGGGCAGTCCCCCTGTCAGAATGCAAAAGCCAGTGGGGATATTACTGTACTAACATCGTATAGTTAGTACAGAAAGCTCCTCAGTCTTTTTTTTGTTCAGCCTGCTGGGTTAAACAAAAAAAACCACTACCTGTGTGTACCAGGCATAAGACAAGGCAAAATGTGAATTAGAAATTTTTTTTCTAATTGCAGGGATATTTCAACTCCCTAACTAGGACTTAAAAGATCAGGCAGCCCAAAAGTGGTATTTTATTTTTGAGGGTGTGTTGGGAGTTTTAAATGACTCAGAAATTTCAGCTATTTCCTCCTGTTGCACCCATAATAAGGAGTTACTATATGTCATTGGTGAAAATTTCATTTATTTTACATTATGGACAATGCAGCAGCTGGAGGGAGACTTTACTTGTTACAGCAAGAGGGGTATTTCAGCTTGCCATATACAGGCAGTCCCCGGTTTACAAACAAGATCGGTTCTGTAGATTTGTTCTGAAGTTGAATTTGTATGCAAGTTGAAACATGTACATTTTTTAAGTGTAACTCCAGCCAAAAAAATATTTTTTAAGTATTTTGGATAGCATAGGGCAGTGTTTCTCAACCTTTTTTCAGTCAAGGCACCCTTTAAAATGATGGACAATCTCGAGGTACCCCATTCTATAATGTAAAAAACTATTCTCATAGCTTTACATAATGCAGCAACATCCACACGTAGGACCCAACGTTAGAAGTGATTTATTCTTTCAAAGCAGATACAGTTAAAGCCCTTTCACACTGCAAGTGCGGGGGCGTCGGCAGTAAAGCGCCGCTAGTTTTAGTGGTGCTTTACCGTAGTTTTAGAGGCACTTTTTGGGCCTCTAGCAGCGCACTATTAACCAACGCTAGTGGCTGAATAAAGGGTTAAAAGTGCCCGCAAAGCCCCCACTTTGGCGGCACTGCCCATTGATTTTAATGGGCAGGGGCACTTTAGGAGCGGTGTATACACCGCTCCTAAAGCGCCTCAAAGAAGCGCCTCAGTGTGAAAGCACTCGGGCTTTTACACTGGGATTGCAGATAAGGCATTTTTCAGGCACTTTACAAGTGCTATTTTTAGCGCTAAAGCGCCCAAAAAATGCTTCTAGTGTGAAAGGGGTCTTTTGCACACTGGTACTGACTAGTAGTCCTATGTTTCTCTTCTCTCTCAATTTCTCTCCATCAGTCTGCTAATGTGACCCCAGTGCTGAGGGTGAGGTGCACAGGAGGGTCAAACAAGGATGCTGTGGAGGCAACAGACATCCTCCTTATTAACTGATGACATCATTGGTTGTTAGTATGCCAGTGTTTAGATAGTCGTAATGATGCATAATGAAAACTTGTGGCTTTGTGTAACTAAAAGGCAGGCTTGAAGCACCTTTTACAATTTTTGATACATTTTTAGGCATTTTGCCAAGGCACCCCTGAACAGACCCGTAGGCACCCTGGTTGAAAAAGGCTGGCATAGGGAATGGTTAACCCCCCTGTATTTGTTTTACTGTTTGTGCCCCGTTCAGAAGATTTCACCTCACTTTCTGTCCCTGTGACAACTGGATTTAGAAAATTTTGAATCGCTGTGGAAACAAGGACTGGTGATAAAGCTTCAATGGAGACACCTTTTTCCCATAGTAAATCTTACAGGAGTGAATTTCCCTTCCTATAAACAAAAAAAACACACATTTATGAAAAAACAACATTTTTAACTTTTTGCTATAAAATACATCCAATAAAAAATAAAAAATAAAATTCTTCATAAATTTAGGCCAATATGTATTCTGCTACATATTTTTGGTAAAAAAAAAATCCCAATAAGCGTATATTGATTGGTTTACATGAACATTATAGCATCTACAAACTGGGATATATACTGGAATTTTTTTTTTTTTTTTTTTTTTAAGTTGTGGTGGTCAGCGACCTTTATTGGCACTGCGATATACAGCAGACAATTGGACACTGACACTTTTTGGGAACCAGTGACACTAATACAGTGATCAGTGCTAAAAATATGCACTGTAATGCCCCGTACACACGGTCGGACTTTGTTTGGACATTCCGACAACAAAATCCTAGGATTTTTTCCGACGGATGTTGGCTTAAACTTGTCTTGCATACACACGGTCACACAAAGTTGTAGGAAAATCCGATCGTTCTGAACGTGGTGACGTAAAACACGTACGTCGGGACTATAAACGGGGCAGTGGCCAATAGCTTTCATCTCTTTATTTATTCTGAGCATGTGTGGCACTTTGTCCGTCGGATTTGTGTACACACGATCGGAATTTCCGACAAAGGATTTTGTTGTCGGAAAATTTTATATCCTGCTCTCAAACTTTGTGTGTCGGAAAATCCGATGGAAAATGTGTGATGGAGCCCACACACGGTCGGAATTTCCGACAACAAGGTCCTATCACACATTTTCCATCTGAAAATCCGACCGTGTGTACGGGGCATTACTGTACTAATGCTGCTGGCTGGGAAGGGGTTAAACATGTAGGGCGATCAAAGGGTTAAATGTGTGCCTAGCCAGTGTTCTGGTGTACACTGTGTGCTGTTTTTACAAGGGGAAGAAATTAATTCTAGTCCCTGCTCTGCAGGAACACAGAATCCGTCCCTTTCCCCTGTCAGAACGATGATCTGCCTTGTTTACATAGCCTGGAAATGGTAAATATGAAATGATAGAATGCAAAGGAAGGAAAAATGGTGTACAACACTATGTAGTACATTCCCTTTGGAGGGGAGAAGGTCTTCATGAATTGCCCAAGAGCCAAGTGAAGAAGGTGAAGCTTTGCTGACTTCCATATTTACATAGTTACATATAGTTACATAGTTGGTGAGGTTGAAAAAAGACACAAGTCCATCAAGTCCAACCTGTGTGTGTGATTTTATGTCAGTATTATATTGTATATCCCTGTATGTTATGGTCGTTCAGGTGCTTATCTAATAGTTTTTTTTAAATTATCGATGCCCCCCGCTGAGACCACCGCCTGTGGTCCACATCGTAACCGCTCTTATGCTGCGTTACACACGATCGGAAATTCGGCCAGCAAAAGACCAATGAGAGCTTTTGATCGGAAAATGCGACCGTGTGTATGCTCCATTGGACTTTTGCTGGCGGAATTCCCGCCAGCAAAAGATTGAGAGCAGGTTCTCAATTTTTCGGTCGGAAAAAGTTCCTATCCGAAAATGCGATCGTCTGTACAAATTCCGACGCGCAAAATTCCTACGCATGCTCGGAAACAATTCAACGCATGCTCAGAACCATTGAACTTCATTTTCTTGGCTCATCCTAGTGTTGTACATCACCACGTTCTTGACGGTCGAAAGTTCAGAAAACTTTTGTGTGACCGTGTGTTTGCAAGGCAAGCTTAAGCGGAATTCCATCGCAAAAAACATCCAAGTTTTTTCTGACGGAAAATCTGCTCGTGTGTACGCGGCATACCAGTAAAGTACCCTCTACGCAGTTTACGGTTAAACCGCTTCTCTTCTAATTTGAGTGAATGGCCGCATGTCTTTTTATCCCTTTTGTGGGTACACCAGTACATTATTTGTACATTGAAAAAATATCCTCTCTCAAATGTCTCTTCTCCAGAGAGAGAGTTAATCTCCTTTCTAATGCATGCCAGTATTCTGTTGGCTTTTCTTGCAGCAGCTTGGCATTGCATACCATTGCTGAGCCTGTCATCTACTAGGACCCCCAGATCCTTTTCCATCCTAGATTCCCCCAGACGTTCTCCCCCTAGTGAGTAGATTGCATTCATCTTTCTGCCACCCAAATGCATTATTTTACATTTTTCTACATTAAACCTCATTTGCCATGTAGTTTCCCACCACATTAATGTGTTCAGATCTTCTTGTAAGGTTTCCACATCCTGCGGAGAAATTATTGCCCTGCTTAGCTTAATATCGTCCGCAAATACTGAAATTGAGCTTTTAATCCCATACTCCAGGTCGTTTGTGAATAAATTAAATAGTATTGGACAGAACCCTGGGGGACCTAGCTTTCCACATCGGACCATTCTGAGTACTCCCCATTTATCACTACCCTCTGAACTCGCCTTTGTAGCCAGTTTTCAATCCATGTACTCACCCTATGGTCCATGCCGACAGACCTTAGTTTGTACAGTAAACGTTTATGGGGAACTGTATCAAATGCGTTTGCAAAATCCAGATACACCATGTGTACGGGCCTTTCTTTATCTAAATGGCAGCTCACATCCTCATATAAGGTTAATAGATTGGTTTGTTAAAGGGACTCAGGTGCGCTACTATTGTCTAAACCACCCGACTACAAAAAAACTTTTAGCCTGGGTGTGGGCGTGAAAAGTGCCTAGGCAAAAAAATCAAATAAAACACTTTTAATAATAGGAAGAAAGTCCCCTTGTGGAGTGAGTGAAAAAAGGAAAACAAAGGCAATTTCTAAAACGTCCTGTAATCCAAATAGGTGCTTTCCTTGATAGAAAGGTTCCTTCAATGAGTACTAGGGTCTCAGGATAAAACGAAAAAAGGGCGGCCGCTTACCAGATATGTGGGACCCCTGTTACGGGTGTCTTGCAGGCTCAGATATAGTGAATCCCTCAGTCAGGAACGGCCGATGGGGTCCTCCTATCCTATCCTATCTGCATACTAACATCAAGACAGCGATGTGGAGAGGTCCCGCAAGTTGGAACAGCTGATTAGAAGAGCAGCTGATCCGTTGATACAGGCTGTGATCCTTCACATGCAGTGCGGATTCAGTATAGCCGGCCGGCTTCGATTTCCGTTTTACCGCTTGTCTTGTATAGGGGTTAGAAGAACAGAAAAGCCTCCATGGTGTAGTAAAATAAAACTTCTTTTATTAAAACCACGATCAGCATCACATTGACAGAGGCTCAAAAAACGAACACTAAAGCAGTACTCTCTATTGAGGCTAGACTGCTATTGTGTGGTGACATCAGGCTTCATAGCTCCACCCTACGCTGGCGTTTCTCCATAAGAGGCTTATTTCCCCGCCGTGATTCCCTTCATCATTCTTTATGGGACCAATATGATCTGACCTCCCCTTCTTACTATTTATATACTTAAAGAATGTCTTGGAATTATTTTTACTCTCCTCCGCTATGTGCCTTTCGTGTTCTATCTTAGGCGCCCCGATTGCACCCTTACATTTCTTGTTGCATTCTTTGTAAAGTTGGAATGCTGATGATGATCCCTCAGCCTTGTATTTTTTGAAGGCCTTCGCCTTTGCTTTTATATGTTTACATGTTTACATTGGAGTTAAGCCACCCAGGACTTTCATTAGCTCTTTTCAATTCTTTCCCATTGGGATGCACTGGCTAATACCCTTATTTAATATGCTCTTAAATCATACCCATTTTTCCTCAGTGTCCTTTGTTCCCAAGATTTTATCCCATTTAGTATCTTCTAGCGAGCATCGTAGTTTAGGGAAGTTGGCTCTATTGAAATTCAGTATCTTTGTATTCTCCTTATGTTTCCTATTTGTGTGATTTATACCGAAACTCCCGTCATTCAATCATGTGCAAGCAGAAATGCTCTTTCTTTAAATTTTCCTTGCACTGGATTGGGTATTCGTTACAAAGTGAAACTTTCCCCTATTCAGTAAGCTCTGGGGCATTCCTAGAGTGAACAGCCTATTTAGCTTTAATAAATCAACTCCAAAGTATCAACAATATAAAATGCAGTAAATGCAGGCACAGTGTAGAAATACCCATGAGATGAAATGAGTAGCATAACATTAGGAGGTAGTGATGTTATTAGTGTGCATTTGCACATTCCCGAGTTCTAGCACAATGCAACTCCTGTAAAGACAAATTGCTGCCAACACAAGAATGCGTGTTCCTAGAGGACTGCAGATAAAAGGGCCCTCTCACTGTGTCCAAAATATTTGTCCTTCAAACTTATCAGCGAGATTAGATTCATGGTCCTGACTTGTGCTAAGCCTATGGGGTTTTTAGTATGGGTTTCTATTAAAGAGGACCAGACATTTTGGAAATCTTGAAAATTAAGAGAGTGGCCTCCTACTTCAGCAGTTGAATTGTCCAACTGCCCCTATAATAGCTGTGTCCAGTATTATTCAGCAAGGATGCAGATTGCTCCATAACCCTGATTTTCTGGTTTTCATGTTTTCTCCTTTTTTTTATGCTGTCTGCTCTACATTACCGGGAATTCTCTTCACCTTTTGCCTTGGAGACTTAAAAGGAGGTAAGAGAAAATCCCCTCTTAGACAGCTGCCACTGCACAGCTTTTTATTGTAGATACTGGGAGCCAAAATGTAATTTCATTATACTTGTGCACCACTCTTTCATTGTAGATAGTGCCTGGCCAAGCCATGCAGTCATTATTCTTGTGCAGCGCTCCTTCATTCATTTCAACAGTTTATAAGTGTAGCACCCTCTACCTAAAGGTAGGTGCTAGAGTAGTATTTTTCTAGCTTAGGACCCAAGTGCAGGTAAATTTAGCCAGGCCTGTGCTTTAGGCTGGGCCTGGTTGTTGTGATTTGGGACTGGGAGTGTTCAATGTAGTGGGGGGGGGGGGGGTGGCCACCTGTACTTTAGCTCAGAGATGCCTCCTCTGCTTTCAGATGGATTGTTCTGGAAGAGAGGTTGGACTTGAGGTCTGAGTGGCAGGCAGCTCATGTGAGGAGCCCTGACCAATCATTAACTTGCATTGGCAGGGGGAAGGCCTCTCATATAAGCTGGGGTCACATGTGTCACAGACCTTCCCACACTCCGCTTGAGTGCTTACGTCATATACCACTTTCTCCCAGTCTGGATACAGATATCAGATATTCCAACTGCTCCCAAGCACAAAACAGGGCGACACTTGTTTAGATGCTAACATGGGCTGTTTTATTATCACACATGGACACAACAGATAAAATAACTCAGAGACTCTCCCCCCCCCACCCTTGGAAAAGAGGGCGGGTTAAACTGTCCAAAGACAATGGACACAGGTCAGGTGTGTTCAAACTTCTCCTCAGTAAACAGTCTTATCAGCAGGGGGGCTGCTGGAGGAATCCCCCCCCCCTCCCTTCATAGAGATACACATCCAAAATGATCACAGCAAAGAGTCCACAACAGAATGAGACAACATACAATATATACATATATACAAGATTGAGTGTGACCAGTACAGATCAGACCGGATTTCTCATTCACCTCGCAAAGAGCATTGTTCCCTTGAAAATCCAGGGCCCATAATCAAAAGGCAAGAGGCTTGCATTCAGTCCTCTCCAAAAGCCTCTGTCCCGGCTAGGTCTGTCACAACATGCTTCCAGGGAGGAGTTCTGTGGAGCAAAAAGACAGCATGGATGTTTGAGGTGCTGTTCCGTGCGTCCCCATGTGAGGGATGCAGTGGATGTGGAGGAGGGATGGAGGAACCACAGGGAAGGAGCTAAAGATAAGGATCTTCATCTCTAAAGAGGCATCAAGCTGCTGTGACCGGGGAACACAGGACTTGGATGTAAAGAAGATCAAGCAGAGGAAGTAGCAGTCAAGTGGAGGAGAGTTCAGCAGAATTCTGTGACCAGGGACACAGAACTGTTCTGGAGGAGAAGGTCAGTGTAACAGAAGGAAATAAGCTGGTCAGAGCAGTGTAGAATGCTGTGGCTGGGGAACACAGCATTGTTAGTAATGGACTGGCTGGGAGCAGTAGTCCACTTATTGCTATGTGTCAGGTCATCGGGGGGAGATACCGTGTTGTCTCTGGCCTGGTTAGCACATTGGTAATACCTTCCAAAGACTGGGTGATTGTCATTTTCATAGAGGCTGGAGGGATAGGCTGTGTGCATATCTGGCTCTATGATTCATAAAGACAATATCATTCTGTTCTACAAGTAGGAATTATTCAGAGTGATTCCTCTTGCTCTATTGGAAGTGAAGTTAGTAACTTAAGTCTTTGCAACAGAAAGAGAAGAAGAAACAGTCAGTAAAGAAGTTAATGCACAAAAATGCAAAGATACAAGGCCAAGGCCACGAGTAATTTCAAGAATGTGCTGTATCATGGGCATCTCATATTCCCTATTTCTCCCTTCCAATTTGCACCCCACAATAAAAGCAACAAAATGGAGCAAAATGACTGTTCATTGTCTTTAACCACCTCAATACAGGGCACTTTCACCCCCTTCCTGCCCAGGCCATTTTTCAGCTTTCAACGCTGTCGCAATTTGAATGACAATTGTGCGGTCATGCAATACTGTACCCAAATGAAATTTTTATCATTTTTTCCCCACAAATAGAGCTTTCTTTTGGTGGTATTTGATCACCTCTGCGGTTTTTATTTATTGCGCTATAAACAAAAGAAGAGGGACAAGTTTGAAAAAACACAATATTTTTTACTTTTTGCTATAATAAATATCCAATTTTTTTTTTAAACAAATTTTTTCCTCAGTTTAGGCCGATATGTATTCTTCTACATATTTTTGGTAAACAACAATCGCAATAAGCGTATATTGATTGGTTTGCACAAAAGTTATAGCGTCTACAAAATAGGAGATAGATTTATAGCATTTTTATTATTTTTTTTTTTTTACTAGTCATGGCGGCGATCTGTGATTTTTATTGTGAATGCGATATTGCGGCGGACATATCGGACACTTTTGACACATTTTTGGGACCATTCACATTTATACAGCGATCTGTGCTATAAAAATGCATTGATTACTGTGTAAATGTGACTGGCAGGGAAGGGTTTAACACTAGGGGGTGATCGAGGGGTTAAATGTGTGTCCTAGGGAGGTGATTCTAACTGTGGAGGGAGGGGACTGACTGGGGGAGGTGAGCGATCGGTGTCCCTATCTACAAGGGACACACCATCAGTCTCCTCTCCTCTGACAGGACGTGCTTCTGTGAGTTTACGGTCATGCGCACCGGGTCATATGACGCACCTTTTCATATGACATCCGCCCAGAACGAGAGCTGCCTCGTCCCACCATCATATGACAGTGGGTGGGCAGCTAGTGGTTAAAATGGTGAATAGGGGGTAGGCAGCAGGGTGATTGGCGGATTGCTAGTAACCAATTCAGCAGCCCTTACGGGGGTACCGCTACATAGGTGTAGCAGACACAAGCATATGGCTGTCCACTCCTACTTCCTTTGGGTGCCTCCTTAGCAAACCACGTGCTATGGGGGCACCCGTGTGCATGCAATCCCGGGCAGGCTGTGTTTGTCCATAGACACACACAGCCCCTGTAAGCCATGCACCTGCTCCCTCTTCAGAAGAGTTTGACTGACAACAGCAGGAGACTATGGCTTTCAAACGACAACCGTCAAGTCATTAAATGCACTAAGATTTTTTGTACAAATATTTATGTAAATGTTTGTTTGAAATGGGCAGCTTTAGTCTTAAAATACCTCTCATTACCAGCTAGGTTTTATGTATTTGAATAGTATAATTCCATAGATTCCTTTGTGACTGCCAGGGTGGATTTGATTTAAATCAAGTCGATTTAAATCACTAGTAAAAAGGCTTGATTTAAATCAACTCGATTTAAATCATAATTTTTAAAGAGCAACTGTCATCTCTGTCCCCCAGCGGTTCCTCCTCTGACCCGCTGTTGACTCACCGACAATCCTATTCACTTTAATGGGACAGCTGGTTATGCGGCAGTGACACAACAAGGTGAGGGACGTGGCGGCAGCAGGTGGGTGGATGCCTGCCATGGTGGATCTGAAATGACAGGTGCTATTTAAATGTAAGGACTTATTCTTGCTGGTAGTCAGGAATCTTTAAAACTTGCAATCAAAATGAAGGTTTCCCATTTAGAATAATAAGCTGTCAGGTTAGTAAAACAGCGATATCAGAACCAATTAAATCATACAGTTTGTAGTGTACATAGATTTGCAAAAAAATGAGATAAATGAATATTTCGGAACTTTGTTTCATCTCATGGTTACTGTGCCATTGTGCAAATGCATCAATGCAGTGCGTGTTATCTCACCTTGCAGGGCTTGGATTCATTGAATGAGTTTACCAAAAATGTAAAAATTGCAGAATATACAGCCTCACGCTACATAACTAAGCTCCATTTCATGCTGAATAAACTAAATTAATAATGTATCTTAAAAAGAAAACTATCTTTAGATAGACTTTTACTCCAAAAGCATTTTATTAAAATAAATTTGCTAAAAATCAAAAAAATTGATTTAAATCCAAAAAATCTGATTTAAATTTTAAAAAATCTGATATTTTTTTATTTTTTTAAATCATGGATTTATATCCACCCTGGTGACTGCAAATAGGTGGTTTATGGCAGCAGTATTTAAATACAGCATCCACAGTGTTCGCCCTGACAAAGTGGACACCATCATTCCCACTATGTCTGTGAAAGTTCTTACGTATCCAGGTAATTGTATGTGTAGCAGTAATTAGCAACATTAAAATCATATTAAAAGAAAAGAGAACACACAGATTGGGCCCGATAAAACATATTCCTTATTTGTTTAAATAGATAAAATATTCCACTTACATTTCATTGGCTTTCACAATTGCTTTGTACATGGTGTTTACTTTTGTGCATAGTGATCAGTAGCCAAAGCCACATGGATCTTGTATGCCATCCATTTTATGGCCCAGTAGCCACTGTACCTGTCTGCTTCCTGTCACATGTGGTTTGTCAAGGCAACATGTTTCGGGGGTGGACCCCCTTTCTCTAATTTTCTAACTAATTTTCTCAAAATTATTAATTTTTCTGAAGGTCTGTTTTTATAACCTGTTCTATCTCACATGAATGTAATAATGAAATTTAAAGATCAGCAGATGAGAGACCCCAGAAATACCGGTGACCAGTCCTTTGCCATTTGCCTGCCTTTTTTCAGGAAAAGCTTTCAGAGTTGAGTTCTTTTTAATGTGACATAGTTATCCATATGGCAATAAATGTTGGGGTATGTTCACATTAGAACTGAAGCAGTTAATTGAATAAGTTGCAAAACATCTTTAACATTACAAAACAAGTCAAGTTGAATGTGGTTAGCTTCTACTAGGTTCATTCCAATTGGGGGTCTCCATTTCTGAAATACTTGCTGTGTGGTGACAAAACCTGCATTTTCATAATGTTCAAACAATATATTGGACCTCAGTATTAAAATTCCTACTCAACAGTTCCCACTTGGTAGTCCTAGATGTGTGTGGGTGAACCAAGGGAAACAGGTAAGTGTCCCTGCATGCTGCTGGAATTCACAGGCTAAGTAGGGGACACAGAGAACCTAGGAAAGAGCACAGAGGACCAGGAGTGTTATCCTGTGCTGGGCAGAGTAGCCTGGAAGTGCTGCAAGAAAGGACACATAGCCAAATTATTGTTATTTCTTTGCTGCATACAAAGAAGGAAGAGACTGTGTGCTGAGGTACTGAGCTAAATGGTAGCTATAGGCTGCTGCAAAAACTAATTGATGTGAGTACTGTCCCGCCATGCTGCTGCTGTGAAAGGACCACATGGCTGCTGCTGTACTTTGAGCTGTATGCTAGAAACACATACTTGAGAGGTAGACCCAAGGACTGGTGTGCTACCTTTATGCCTAATCCTATGCAGAATCTGTGGCCTAGTTTTATCTTTATCCACTCTCAGTGTGTGAACAGCCATCGCCGGACCAGACTGCGTCTGAGAGGGACTTACCCAAGTGCAAAAGTGGTGAGAGAACTGTTGGCCATCTTCACATACGTTTTACTGTTGCTACGGTTTTCTTTATTAAGGATGCTTGATGTAGGGGACCCATGACTGCTGAGGAGCATAGGCCCATTTATGACAACCTAATAAACCAATACCTGGCACCCCCCCAAAAAACACGGAAGCTGATTAAGTTGTAAATAGGGCAAGGCCACAGCTTTATTGAGCTTTTCAAAAGTACAACTTTCCAAATGTACCAAACAACAATGCCAGTCACAGTATACCATGAGCACCCCTAAAACATAAACTCACATAGTCTAAGAGGCCTGTCTTTACCATCAGTGCTAGACAGGCATTAGACTGACGCCAGAATTTACCAAACAACAATGCCAGTCACAGTATACCGTGGGCACCCATAAACATAAACTCACATAGTCTTAAGAGGCCTGTCCTTACCATCAGTGCCACACAGGCATTAGACTGACCCCAGAATTTAACTTGAGGGCATAGCCCATAAAGCAACATCAATTGCTGGTAAGGTCAAAATCGCCAATAAAGCTGTGATAAACCATCACAACAGGCAGGAGGGTGGGCAATTCTTGTGACAGCTGAATCTCATCAGAGCAGTTGGATGTGCCTCCGCATAGCCTTTTCCTAGAGTTCAGGCTCCACCCAGTCACCTCAGGTCTTTGTAGCCAATCCTAAGGGAGCTTCTTAACTTCCCTTTTAGGTTCACACCCACAGTGATGCCATGCTTCCAGCAGTCAAGGCTCCCTTTCCCTAAAGGCGGTTCAAGGGGCCTTCATGACTGCTGAGGAGCATAGGCTAATTTATGACCAACTAATAAACCAATACCTTGCTCCCCCCAAAAAGACACGTAAGCTGATTAAGTTGAAAATAGGGCAGGGCCGCAGCTTTATTGAACTTTTCAAAGGTACAACTTTTCAAATGTACCAAACAACAATGCCAGTCACAGTATACTATGAGCACCCACAAACATAAACTCACATAGTCTAAGAGGCCTTTCCATCAGTGCCAGACAGGCATTAGACTGACCCCAGAATTCAACTTGAGGGCATAGCCTATAAAGCAAGATCAATTGCTGGCAAGGTCAGAATCGCCACACGCAAGTCAGCGGTAAACTGACGAGCGCCTCACCGCAGCCAGCACCTGCTCGACACCAGATTGTAGGCCGAGATTAATATATTTTGGCCAATCATTTAAATGAACCCCCTCAGGTCTTAATAAATACTGTTATCTCCCTCAAGACCCCAGTGGTGGACAACAATGCCACCAATCCTGTGGACAAATTTGAAAACCTAGGCATTCACCTTGCAGCGAAACAGCTCCAAACAAGATTTAGAAACAAGAACAAAGTATGTGATGGGCCAAAACCAGAAAAGGGGAACAATGTTGGACCAAACAATAGATTGGTAAAACTGGCACAACACAGAGCAATAACATACTTAATAGAGGAGATTGAATCTACAGGCCGGTAATGATTTACATTGTTACCCCATACATGAATGATAAGAATGAAGGGGCCTGAAACAAATTTTCTCAGGTAATACCAGCAGCCAGTGTAGGCCATGAAAACTGCGACAACGAATTCTGCCAACTGCAAAGGAAAATTCTCCCCACAGTGTCAGACCCTGGGGATGGGGTGGGTGCCACAGCTGGTGTGACAGCCAAATAAAGTAAAAACAAAAATTGATTGGACTGCTGCAAAAATGCATCAGTGGCCCTAAAACAGCTACACTTGACTTATTACAGACCACCCCATAATCATACTTACCCAACAGAGGTTGAGTAGGAGGACTGATGATTGCTTTCAGAAAGAGCTGGAGGGAGAGTCTGGAGTCCAGGAGTTGACCCTGTGTGTCAGAGGTTGCGCTGGGACATACAGGGTTAATAAGAAGGAGCCTCCTGCCTCAAGTAACACAGAAGCCCTGTCAGAGAATCTGAGGCAATGTCACTTGGGGAGACTGTACCACTGAAATCGCATGTCACTAAAGAGGAGAGCTGGCTGGCATACAGGCTGAGGCAGGGATCCAAAGAGTTAATGATCAGTGCCTCCTGCAGTATGGAAACCTGATCCCTCACACTGGCAGTGAGAGGAGCTGAGTGAAATGCTGGAGGGGATGAGAGCTGGCAGAATACATCAGCTCCTGCCCTGTAGGGCACAGGGAGCTGGATCTCACTGACAGGATCCAGGGAAGGAGATGCTTGAGGCATCCGAGGTCCATTCACACGTGATGGCAGTGCTCTGTGAATCCTAGGATGGGGCAGGCGGTGTGCGTTAACAGAGGCAGATGCTGTATTAGAGGCATGACTGTGGTGGAAAGAGCTCAGGGAGAATGAAGGCAGAGTGATAAACTAGCAGAGAAGGAGTGGAGCTAGCGCCCTCAGCGGCAGTAGCTCCAGAGGGGGTCCTGTGGCCCTGGAGGGGCTGGGGCTCGGTCTGGATGGAGGGAAATTGGATAAAATGACCCTGGAAGAGAGAGGCCTGGCAGCAGGGGATGGGTAGCAGGTGTAGAAGCTGAGAGGACAGTCTCACCATAAGAAGAGGGAGGAGCTAGTGAGCCTGACCTCTGGTTAAAAGTTCTATGTCCATGATGATACAGGAACGCCGGGGAAGGACAACTCTTGTGACAGCTGAATCTCCTCAGAGCAGTTGGATGTGCCTAAGCGTAGCCCTTTCCTAGAGTTCAGACTCCTCCCATTCACCTCAGGTCTTTGTAGCCAATTCTAAGGGAGCTGATTAAATTCGGTTTTAGATTCACACCCACAGTGATGGCATTCTTCCAGCAGTCAAGTCTCTCTTTCCCTAAAGGCGGCCTTCATTCCGGTTAGGCATGACCTCTTTGCTGCAAACACATCACTAACCTACGGATTATGTCCCCCTTTACCTGACCAAATGGGGAAAAGATCTGGCTTGACAATGTATACAAGAACAAAGGTAATATATTCTCTTTTTATGCCCATACGTCTTCCATATCCTCTAGGCTCCAGGAATCAGGTTATAAATTGTTGACCAGATGGTACAGGGTGCCCATGAGCTTGCAGTTAACCCTAATGCCGCGTACACACATACGGACTTTACGGCAGACTTTGCCCGGCGGACGGGATTTCGTCGGACAATTCGGTCGTGTGTGGGCTCCAGCGGACTTTGTTTTCTCAAAAGAAACATGTTTTAAATCAATCCGTCGAAATCAAGTCCAGTCGAAAAGTCCGCTCGTCTGTATGCTAGTTCGACGGACAAAAAGCCACGCTAGGGCAGCTATTGGCTACTGGCTATGAACTTCCTTGTTTTAGTCCGGTCGTACATCATCACGTACGAATTCGACGGACTTTGGTGGATTGTGTGTAGGCAAGTCCGTTCATTCAGAAAGTCCGTCGTAAAGTCTGTCGAAAAGTCCGCCGGGCAAAGTCTGCCGTAAAGTCCGACCGTGTGTACGCGGCATAACTGTTGAAAATGTGGGGATTCTCAGGGTGCTCTGTTCCATATATTTTGCTGCATGCCTTATACATCTTAACTCTCTGCTGAAATGGAAATATCGTCGCTCTCTTGTAATCCATCTTCCAAACGCAGCAAGGACTTGTATTCCAACCACTGGAAATCCAATTTAACCCCCACAGTAGGTCTGTGGGATAGAGCAGTATGACATCATGACTATTGAGGATCTCATACTGTCCTTGAGAAAGCAGGAATCGCGTTTTTGTAAAACGTGTTTTCAACTGATACTAGGAGATTCTGGCCACATGTCCCCCAGCAGGCGGTGGGCTAGGAAGACACATCACCCCCCCCTACTTTTTTTTTTCTTTCTTTCTCACTACTTTTTACCCTTTCTGCCATTCTGTTTTTTAATTCCTATTTCTGATACACTTTTGAAAAATTTATTGCAGGGGATTTTTATCCAGTTGCCCTGGCTGGCGAGACTACTACTATTTTTCCTTTGCAAACTCTCATCTCAGAGTCTGTCAACGGGTGATTCTCTACTTTTTGGGTGGATGTATTGATGTATTGGTTGTCACTTCGCAGATTGTAACATCTTTGAAACTGTTATGTGTTTCTGCTATGGTGAAATTTATTCATATACTTTGTACTTGTGGATGTATTCTCGCCTTCCATAAATTAGGAATTAAAAAAAAAAAAGAAGGATGCTTGCTGGAGAGGAATGTTAGATTAATTTCTTACTTTGTGAATTGCAAATCTCCTATCTAGGTAGTTAGCGCTCCACTGCGTGTAATGGAAAAGGCCTTAATGCCGACAGGACTGAGCAATAAATATTCTCCACTGGCCAGTGGCTAGTGAAGGATGCAGACTCGCAGATACATTATATTGTCAAAAGTATTGGGACGCCTGCCTTTACACGCACATTAACTTTTTTAATATAGACATGCCAGTCTTAGTCCATAGGTTTCAATATTGAGTTGGCCCAACCTTTGCAGCTATAACAGCTTCAACTCTTCTGAGACAGCTGTCCACAAGGTTTAGGAGTGTGTCTATAGAAATGTTTGACCATTCTTCCAGAAGTGCATTTGTGAGGTCAGGGACTGATGTTGGATGAAAAGGCCTGGCTCGTAGTCTCCGCTCTAATTCAAAGGTGTTCTATGAGGTTGAGGTCAGGAATCAGTGCAGGCCAGTCAAGTTGCTCCACGCCAAATACGCTCATCCATGTCTTTATGGACCTTGTTTTGTGCACTGGTCCAAATCATTTGGTGGAGGGGGGATTATGGTGTGGGGTTGTTTTTCAGGGGTTGGGTTCGGCCCCTTAGTTCCAGTGAAGGGAACTCTTAAGGCGTCAGCATACCAAGACATTTTGGATAATTTCATGCTCCCAACTTTGTGGGAACCGTTTGGGGATGGCCCCTTCCTGTTCCAACATGACTGCACACCGGTGCACAAAGCAAGGCCCATAAAGACATGGATGAGCAAGTTTAGGGTGGAGGAACTTGACAGGCCTGCACAGAGTCCTAACCTTAACCTGATAGAACACCTTTGGGATGAATTAGAACAGAGATTGTGAGCCAGGTCTTCTCCTCCAAAATCAGTGCCCTTACCTCACAAATGCATTTCTGGAAGAATGGTCAAACATCCCGATATACACAGTGGCGTAGCGTGTGTGTGTGTGTGTGTGGGGGGGGGGGGGGGGGGCGAGCGGACCATGGCCCCGGGCACAACATTTAGGTGGGTGAAATCCCACGCCAGTGTGTGTCACTCAGTGCCAATTCCTATTTCCTGTGTCACTGCACTCCGGCCGCCATGTTCAGTCTCAGGCTGGGCGCCCTGTGATTTAGCGAATGTGGTCATGTGTGGTGATGGGGCTGACCTGTCCGCGATTGATGCGCAAAGGCCTCGCTGTGAGCTGCTGTCATCTCCTCCTCCTCTCCTCCGAACCGGATCTCCAATCATTTCCCTGTTGTGGCAGCCATTGTGGCAGAGGCAGAGCAGATGAGACTCCCTCATGAAAGTCGAGTCGTGTTGCTGGCCCAGGGTTAGTGGACACGGTCTGTGCCTCAGACAGAACCACTCAGAAAGTGGCAGTGCAGTGACCAGGAGGCGGGGCACCGAGGAGGTCTGAGGTCATGACCTTTAGCGGAGAGCCGGAGGAGCAAGCGGCCATTGTGCAGCTGGCGGCAGTGGCACTGAGCAAGTCTGTGCTGTGAAAAGTTGCAACACACACAGAGTGACAGGAGGATGAGGAGGGTGGGAGCATGGACACTTACTGTGTGTTCTATGGCCCATGAGTGCGATCTGCAGGACTTCCACACACCAAACCTCATCAGCTGTCAGAGGGATCCATTCCGCCATCCTGGGCATCACACTACACTGCACAGCACACCTCTACTACACTGCACAGCACACCTTCACTACGCTGCGCAGCACACCTCCACTACACTGCACACCTCCACTACACTGCACAGCACACCTCCACTACACTGCACACCTCCACTACACTGCTCACCTCCACTATACTGCACAGCACACCTCCATTACACTGCACAGCACACCTCCACTACACTGCACACCTCCACTACACTGCTCACCTCCACTATACTGCACAGCACACCTCCATTACACTGCACAGCACACCTCCACTACACTGCACACCTCCACTACACTGCTCACCTCCACTATACTGCACAGCACACCTCCATTACACTGCACAGCACACCTCCATTACACTGCACAGCACACCTCCATTACACTGCACAGCACACCTCCACTACACTGCACACCTCCACTACACTGCACAGCACACCTCCATTACACTGCACAGCACACCTCCACTACATTGCACACCTCCACTACACAGCACACCTCCATTACACTGCACAGCACACCTCCATTACACTGCACAGCACACCTCCACTACACTGCACACCTCCACTACACTGCTCACCTCCACTATACTGCACAGCACACCTCCATTACACTGCACAGCACACCTCCACTACACTGCACACCTCCACTACACTGCTCACCTCCACTATACTGCACAGCACACCTCCATTACACTGCACAGCACACCTCCATTACACTGCACAGCACACCTCCACTACACTGCACACCTCCACTACACTGCACAGCACACCTCCATTACACTGCACAGCACACCTCCACTACATTGCACACCTCCACTACACAGCACACCTCCATTACACTGCACAGCACACCTCCATTACACTGCACAGCACACCTCCACTACACTGCACACCTCCACTACACTGCTCACCTCCACTATACTGCACAGCACACCTCCATTACACTGCACAGCACACCTCCACTACACTGCACACCTCCACTACACTGCTCACCTCCACTATACTGCACAGCACACCTCCATTACACTGCACAGCACACCTCCATTACACTGCACAGCACACCTCCACTACACTGCACACCTCCACTACACTGCACAGCACACCTCCATTACACTGCACAGCACACCTCCACTACATTGCACACCTCCACTACACAGCACACCTCCATTACACTGCACAGCACACCTCCATTACACTGCACAGCACACCTCCACTACATTGCACAGCACACCTCCAATACATTGCACACCTCCACTACACAGCACACCTCCATTACACTGCACAGCACACCTCCATTGCACTGCACAGCACACCTTCATTACACTGCACAGCACACCTCCACTACACTGCACACCTCCACTACACTGCACAGCACACCTCCATTACACTGCACAGCACACCTCCACTACATTGCACAGCACACCTCCAATACATTGCACACCTCCACTACACAGCACACCTCCATTACACTGCACAGCACACCTCCATTGCACTGCACAGCACACCTCCATTACACTGCACAGCACACCTCCACTACACTGCACACCTCCACTACACTGCACAGCACACCTCCATTACACTGCACAGCACACCTCCATTACACTGCACAGCACACCTCCACTACACTGCACACCTCCACTACACTGCACAGCACACCTCCATTACACTGCACAGCACACCTCCACTACATTGCACACCTCCACTACACAGCACACCTCCATTACACTGCACAGCACACCTCCATTACACTGCACAGCACACCTCCACTACACTGCACACCTCCACTACACTGCTCACCTCCACTATACTGCACAGCACACCTCCATTACACTGCACAGCACACCTCCACTACACTGCACACCTCCACTACACTGCTCACCTCCACTATACTGCACAGCACACCTCCATTACACTGCACAGCACACCTCCATTACACTGCACAGCACACCTCCACTACACTGCACACCTCCACTACACTGCACAGCACACCTCCATTACACTGCACAGCACACCTCCACTACATTGCACACCTCCACTACACAGCACACCTCCATTACACTGCACAGCACACCTCCATTACACTGCACAGCACACCTCCACTACATTGCACAGCACACCTCCAATACATTGCACACCTCCACTACACAGCACACCTCCATTACACTGCACAGCACACCTCCATTGCACTGCACAGCACACCTTCATTACACTGCACAGCACACCTCCACTACACTGCACACCTCCACTACACTGCACAGCACACCTCCATTACACTGCACAGCACACCTCCACTACATTGCACAGCACACCTCCAATACATTGCACACCTCCACTACACAGCACACCTCCATTACACTGCACAGCACACCTCCATTGCACTGCACAGCACACCTCCACTGCACTGCACAGCACACCTCCACTGCACTGCACAGCACACCTCCACTACACTGTACAGCACACCTACACTACACTGCACAGCACGCCTCCACTGCACTGCACAGCACACCTCCATTGCACTGCACAGCACGCCTCCACTACACTACACAGCTCACCTCCACTGCACTGCACAGCACACCTCCACTACACTACACTGCACAGCACACCTACACTGCCCAGCACACCTACACTGCACAGCACACCTCCAATAAAAGGCAGGTCTCCTCTTCTACAGCCAGGATCCATGCAGGAGAGAGCACACACACAATACATGCACTGTACAAACGCACACAATATACACACAGCATACACTGTGCACACACACTATACATACTGTACACACACACACAACATATACTCACTATGCATTCTGTACACACGCACAAGCAATATACACACACACTACAAATACTGTACACACACACACACTATACAGACACACTACACATACTGCACACACACACTGTACACACACAATATACACTGTGCACACACACTAAACATACTGTACACACACAATATACACACACATTACACATACTGTACACACACACACACAATATACACACTACACATACTGTACACACACACACACAACACATACTGTACACACACACACAATATACACACAACATACACTGTGCACACACACTATACATACTGTACACACACACACACACTACACATACTGTGCACTCACACAATATACACACACTGTACACACAACATACACTGTGCACACACACTATACATACTGTACACACACACACACAATATGCACACACACTACACATACTGTGCTTAATATACACTCACACTACACATACTGCACACACACACACTGTCACACACTCCCCCATTTGTCACAGCGGAGGTATAATACAGCCCCCAGTCCTGGACCAGTACAGGGGGAGGATGCTGTATTGGGGGAGGGGGGCTATGGCCAAGGCACATTCCACATTGCAATCACCCCCTCCCACAAAGACAATCAATCATTAATTGGGTGCAATATACATATAGGTATGCACTGGATAGAGATAGAGATAAAAGGGAAAGAAAGTAGGACATAGAAAGAGTGATACATGCTAAAATGTACTATGTTAGTACCTAAAGTGATTGTAAAGTCTCCTGGCCCCTTCCTTCTGTTGAGTGCCCCCACAGCAAGCAGCTTGCTATGGGGGCACCCGAGCCAAGTCACAGCTCCCTGTATCCATTCAGACACGGAGCCGTGACCCGGCCCCCTCTCTCTCCTAAATGGCTGCCTGACTTTAACAACAGCAGGAGCCAATCGCGCCGCACTGCAGTCTTAGCCAATGAGGAGGGGAGTCCTGGGCAGCTGAGACACTCCTGCAACATCACTGGATAAAGATGGGCTCAGGTAAGTATTAGGGGGACTGCTCCACACAGGTTTTTTTTATCTTAATGCATAGAATGCATTAAGATTGAAAAAAAACCTTCTGCCTTTACAATTCCTTTAATACTGTACTAGTGGGAGGGACAAAGGGAGAGCTAAAAGTCTGCAGGTTAGGGGGTGCAAATTACTTGCCTTGCCCCGGGCGCTGACAACCCATGCTACGCCACTGCACTCCTAAACCTTTGTGGACAGCCTTCCCAGAAGAGTTGAAGTTGTTATAGCTGCAAAGGGTGGGCCAACTCAATATTGAACCCTATGGAATAAGACTGGGATGTCATTAAAGTTCATGTGCGTGTAAAGGAAGGTGTTCCAATACTTTTGACAATATAGTGTAGGTTGCTCTCAATGTCATTGTTGCTGTTATATGATGATTGCTTGTGTCCGTTTTGTAAATGGTTTTATTACTGTGTGTTGTAAATTGCTTTTACTCTGCTGTAATTGAATTGATGTAACTTGTGACAACTGCGTCATTCCGTTTATTGCATTTTTTTTACCTAACCTATCTTTCCTTACAGGGTTTTCCTGTGCAATAAAGTCCATCGTAAACTGTTACAGGTGTGTCAATGTTATCATTATTCTCCTAAGTCAAGAGCAGAAGAACTTCAAAAAGTCATGCCAATACAATAAGACAAAATATTTAGTAGCAGCTCACCATGCAGTACATTGCAGCAGTACTGAAGCACATGTAAAGCTTGAGTCATGTGTACTTTTAGGATGCTGAGAGCTTTATAGATTGTTTTTGAATCAGACAGAATTCCAGACTCTTGCAGACATTGGTGTTAGAGGGCATAAAACATACTGGTCTCTTCTGACAGTGGTAAATATAATTTTAGAAAGAATCTATCTCTAAATAATGAGATCGTCTGGTCATATTTAAAAACAGCTTAGTCATGGCTCCTGGATGTGATCTGTATTACAAAAGTAGATTAAATCGGCATGCAGTTACAGCAAATGAAATATAGCAGGAAAATTCAAAGCTAGTGGAAAACTTTGGTCGTATGCCTGTAAATTTCCTTATGAAAGAGGTGCCTAATACCAGCAGGTGGTAAGTCTGTAACATAGATTGATACAGTATATTCAAGGTCACCATCAATATCACAGAAAGGCACTTGGACTACGCAAATGATATATTTGAATTTAGATTAGAAAGACTGTTTCACCTTCAGCAAAACATGAAGTTGTCAGCATTAAAGTTATTCACACAGTGGAAAGTTTTTTTTTGTCTGTCTTGGCAAAGTAAGAGTACCAAATACATGTTAGAAGAACCATTTCCACTAGCACATATTTTCATATTCTAATATGATCATATGAAGGAAATACAGTGGTCTATGGGTATCCTCTAATATTTCTTGTATCCAGGATCAGGTCAACCAACCATATTATATTTATGAGCTGTATATTATAAACCCTTCCCTGACCAGAGGACATTGATGTCTAGATGCCCAGACAAAATTAGGCAGCATTATCATGTGTTGGTCATCATGACAAAAGCTTTGACTAAATTTCCTACCTTAAAAAAATTAGATATAAGGACATACCTGACTTTAATTTATTACAAAGTTTTACAAAAAAATTGAACTGATTTCTTATTATAGGCTGACAAATGGCAAGAAATGTGAAAAAAAAAATCAAAAAATATTTTTTTTATATTCTTAATATCATTAAAAAAGTACTGGCTTGTTCAAGAAAATCATTTCTTTCTCTGTGCATAATATTAGAGGAGAATAATTGTGTTTTGGGACTTTATATGAAGCAATGGCCTGAATAAGGTCATGTGCCTCCATCCCTGTTTATGATGAAAGAAGGGGGTGGGAAACAAAAAGTTGGGACTTTAAACGAAGCACATAGCTGCAAGAAAGTACAATGGTTGTATAGAGACATATTTATTAATTTATGAAATCTGTAACATAGTACAAACTATATATAATACATGGTAATGGTAAATTCCGTAATATAATTCATATGTTCAACCATATTGGAGGATACATAAAAATCTATAAATACAGGGGGTCCCCTAGTTACAAACATCCGACTTACAAACGACTCCTACTTATAAACGGAGGGAGACAACAGGAAGAGAGGGAAATCTACCCCTAGGAAGGGAAATTCACTCCTGTAAGAGCTATTATGGGGAAAAGGTACCTCCACTGATGCTTTATCACCAATGCTTGTTTCCACAACAACCCAAAATGTTCAAAATCCAATTGTCATTGGGACAGAAAGTTAGGTGAAATCTTCTGAACAGGGGCACACACAGCAAAACAAATGTTACAGGGGTATTAACCCTTCCCTATGCTATCCAAAAAGCTTAAAAATAGTTTTTTTGGCTGGAGCTACACTTAAAAAATGTACCTGTTCCGACTTACAAACAGATTCAACTTAAGAACAAACCTACAGTCCCTAACTTGTTTGTAACCCGGGCACCCCCTGTAACAAGGTAATAGAGTACATGATCATAGTAATAAAATAAAAAAACTTGTTGTAATTCAAATATATACACACACATATGCACATATGGGATGTGTGACAGACCTAACCGAGATAAAGGCTTTTGGAGAGGACTGAATGCAAGCCTCTTGCCTACCGACTATGGGCCCTGGCATTTGAGGAAGCTACAAGCATTTAGGAAGATACTCTGTTATGTAATGCAAAAGAACATTATTAAGGAGGCCATGATGGTCTCTGCATGCTTGGGACTCATATAGCAGATGTATGTGAAAGGAATGCTGAATAATGAGATCTGGAAAGCCCTGGGTCTCCTGTTGTCTACTTCTAATAGTATTTCAGCCATTGTTGTTTGTGCTAATTAACCTTGCTATTGTATAGAGGAGTTCTGTGTTGATTTATGATAATGTTGATTGTGTCTTCTGAGCTAAAAGACTGCAAGTCTGTCCTAAAGGTCATGTCTCTTAGTCACCTAGGCTGTCTAAAGGATTAGATAATTAGCTCATGTTAATTAGGTTTTTTGGTTACAATTTGTATTGTCAACAAGCTGTATATATTTGTGTGAGATCTCAAATAAAAGGCTATTCCTGATGTACTCCAAGACTGGTGTGGCGTGATGTTTTACCCTACACTGAGCTATGACTAGTGAATGGGAAAACTAAGGGGTCTTGGATTGTGTGGTACCGGACAGAGGAAGCATTTATGGCGGACATCTTGAGTACGGGGGTCCATCACAGGATGATACAATGCAAGAGCAAATAGGTTAATTGTATATAGCCTCCAGACGAACTCTTCCACATAGACTGCAATGGAATAGAATCCCATGATGCATTACATAAAGATCCTAGAACCAAATGATAAAAAAATCAATATGGCATAATGGGCGTAATTGAATATGAGATGGAGGCACGGCTTCTAATTAGCTTGACGCGTTTCGTTGCTGGGTAATTACCACTCTTCAGGAGAAAGTGCATGATCTGAAATATAATACAAGGATTTCCATAAGGACCATAAACCATCAGGGAGAAACTATAAGATATCAGATTGAACCAAGCCCTATTAAGTTACTTACAGACAATATAGCTGTGTGTTGGAGGTGCATTGCAAGGAGCTGGGAACCCACCGGGGACATCATTCACGGGAAGTGTGGAAATGTAATTCATGACCGCAACCCAAACCTAGGGCACCATCAGGGGCGGACAAGCATCCAAATTGTCTGGGTCTACCTGGACTCAGGAGTGTTGGGAAAAGCAATCTCGCAGTGGTTTCTGTGAAAATTAGTAAGTAATACAATTACCATGGTACACAATGTACCCCAATGATAATATGGGATAAGGAAAGGTGCAGGTATACTAATAGTGCCACAGGTGGAATGGGAAGCATATGAACAATAAAGTGAATAGGGAACTAGTGAATAAAGTGAACAGGGAACTAGTGAATAAAGTGTTAAGCCAACAATGGGGCTAAATAAACCAAGGGGAAAATTACAGGCAGGGACCGTGAGCAAGTGAAAACAACCAAAAATGTTACCTCATACTTATTGAATACATGATCCAGGGGGTGCGTGATTCAAGAAAGAGTCAAACAAGAGCACTGGGCAACCCAGAGATGGGCTTTTATGGGCGCAGCCACAGCCCATCCCAACGTCACATACGAGCAAGGGAGGGCGTCACCACCTGGACAGCAAGGCCGCCCAGCAGTGAACGCCAAGGTTTCCCTTGTGGAGCACGTTAATGGAAGGAGGCACCGCCGACACAGCCGCATCACAAAAGCGATGCACCACGTGTGGTGGGCGTGGCATTGATGTACAGCGTAAGGGCACCCGCCCACCCCATGTCAAAGGGGCAAGAGAGGAGGGGGGATGAACCTGCGGTGCACATCGCAGTCCCTAGAAAGGATAAAGACCGGACCAGCTGACAGCTACGATTAAGTCACCACCAACAACCAAACACAGCATGTGGACAATGTCCAATCGTATAATCTATAAAGAAAAGAGGGCTTTCAGGATCCTATTCAAGATCATGTCCTTGCAGGAAATGCGAGGGAAGGGGAGGAGGGAGGAACCAAATAAACCAATTATATACATGTGCATGCTGCTAATATAAAATGATAGAGCAAGGCTGCGTGCTTCCATCCCTAGTATTATTAGAGGAGAATAATTGTGTTTTGGGACTATATATGAGGCAATGACCTAAATAAGGTCATGTGCCTCCATCCCTGTTGATGATGAAAGAAGGGGGGGAACAAAAAGTTGGGACTTTAAATGAAGAACGTAACTGCAAGAAAGTACAATGGTTGTATAGAGACATACAGTGGGGACGGAAAGTATTCAGACCCCCTTAAATTTTTTACTCTTTGTTATATTGCAGCCATTTGCTAAAATCATTTAAGTTCATTTTTTTTCTCATTAATGTACACACAGCACCCCATATTGACAGAAAAACACAGAGTTGTTGAGATTTTTGCAGATTTATTAAAAAAGAAAAACTGAAATATCACATGGTCCTAAGTATTCAGACCCTTTGCTGTGACACTCATATATTTAACTCAGGTGCTGTCCATTTCTTCTGATCATCCTTGAGATGGTTCTGCACCTTCATTTGAGTCCAGCTGTTTGATTATACTTGATTTGATTGCCTCATGTACACTGCTGCTGCTAAAGGGATATTTAGGAGCAGTTGGGCATTTTTTTCAACTGCTCCTGAACTCTCCTCTATGTTATAGACAGGGTCGTTTATAGTCGTTTCTAGGCAGTTGAGTTTAGAGGCCTTTTTTGGAAAGCAAAAAAATTAGTTCAGACGCTGAGTTTAGAGGCATTTCAAGTGCCAAATGCTTCTAAACGTGGCTAAATGCGGTAACTCGCGTTTAGCCTGTTTCCCTTTTTCAAACGCTTCTAAACGCAAACGCGGCAAAACTAGTCAAAACGCCACTAAACGCGGCATGTAAACACGGCAAAACTGACATTTTAAACGTGGGTCACTATCTGTCACGTTAAATCGTTCGGGATAGGTTGTGAAAAAGTCCCGTGTACATTAAGCCTTAGTGATTCCTAGATTTTTTATTATTTATTTGTATTCTCCCCCTACAAGAGCTAAAATATAAGGCTGCACTATTGTTCTATTTCCTGCCCATGCTCAATTTTGTTAACGAACACTCAAAAAATTATAAAACAGAGGTGCTTTCAGGATGACGTTAGGCTCCATGCACACTAGCTTACAAATCGCTGCTTCTACAGGAGTTTTGTGTTCTGCCTGTAGAAGCAGCTCAATGTTATCCTATGTGTCCATGCACATTAGGACGATTATAGGCATATTTTAAGCTCAACGTTTAGACGCAGGAAAAAAAAACTCTGCTTGTTTGCGTTTCTGATTGAAGATTTCTGGCAAACTCTCCTAACCTCCAAGGGAACAGATGTTTTTTAAGCCCCTTGTGCATGGAGCCTAATGCCCCGGGGTTGCACGAAAAAAATAACTGTGGTGTGTACCTGGCTTAAACAAGCTTAGAGCTTGGAAATTCAGTTACCCCCCATATCTCAGTTACATTGGGGAGAGATACACTCATATCACTCCCCTGTTGCTGATACCCTCCACTGCATTTGCAAATAATTTCTGGCTGTCAATATAACGACTGGCAGTAGAAGTTTTATATGCATTAAGTAGGAGTGTACTTCAGACATTATTGTTACTTATTTAATTTAGTTAGTTAGTTATTGCTACGTATTTAATCTGTTCTATTTAGCTGCAGATCAAAGGATGACCTTTGATCTGCATATGATGCCACATTAAAGCGGAACTTCAGTAATTTTTTCATCTTTCCATCAATTAAATCTTCTGCCCTTGTTGTTTTAACTTTGGATAGTAAAACTTTTTTTCTGCCAGTAAATACCTTATACAGCACACTTCCTGTTTCTTGTCTGGTAAAAAGCCTAGGATTATGACACCATGCACAGCTCTTTTTCTCACTCTTGTGAGAGTTTGCCGGGAAGGGAGGAGGGATGAGTCATAAGAGGGCCAATGAGAGCTGCAGAGCTGCAGGTGTGCCTCTGTGTGTCTGTGTAAATCCAGGAAGTGAACAGACAGCAGCTTCAGCTGCCCACAGTTAAAATGGATGCAGCCAGACTCAGTGGAGGGAGATTTCTGCAGCATATTTGGCAAGTACATAATCACAGTTTATATAAAATAATATGCAAAGTGATTGGAGGGAAGCTTCAGAATGACAAAGATGTTTAACAAATGATGTGAGCAGACTGCAGTTCCTCTTTAAATAACAGTCAGCTATCTAATATCAGTAAAAGGTAACAAAAGCTAAATATGTATTGATTAATTGGCTTTAGATACACTTGAATTATCTCTAAAGTGAAGCAAACAGGTTACAGTTGCAAAAGAATCTGTGTGCAGTCCAGATTAATATTCCAAGGTAAAAAAAAAGTTCACTGGGTACTGGGTAGCTCTGGGTACAGCCATGTTTATAATTTTTTGACATACCCAGGCACAGAGCATGGTCAAGAACTACTAACTGTCATGGTTATGCAGTTATTTTTGTCTGTCAGCTTATCTCTCCATGTCTTCAGATTAAGAGGCCAGCCACTCTCACCTGGCTGCTTAAGTAATCTCTCCTCTAAGCATGGCTCCACCCCAGTCCCTATCAGGGAACTCTATATTAACCTGTGCACTGCAAGCCAGCTCTGCTGATCAACAGTGTGTGTTTAGCTTTCGTGTGCGACTTCTTGTGTCTTCTACGTCTGATTCCAGTTACCGATCTTGGCTTGTTCTTGACTATCCTTACCTGCTTGTTACCTCAATCTTTTACTATCTTCTGACTATCCTTGCCTGCTTGTTACTCCGACCTTTGGCTATCTCCTGACTATCCTTTGTTGTCGCAGCCTGCTGCTTCCTCTCTACCTCCCTGTAGTCTACGGTGAGCTGAAAGGCCCTAGGAGTCGCGACCTGGAGCCAGACTGCAGCTAAATCCATCCCCACCACTAGGGGCTTCTGGTGAACACCTGCTGGCTCTTAGACTCCGCGCCCTTGGAAATCTCATGCTTTAGCTACCAGTGTCATCCGTGTTGGTACTACAGAGTACCTGCTCTCCTGTATATCCTAGAGCTCCATCCGCAGCAGTCAGCCGTAGGGTCCACTACCTTGCGGTGCACTCCAGACTCCAACGGGGTGCATTTATCACCTGATCTCAGGTGACCTGACACTAACTCTAGGCAGCTTTAATTACCATGAAAAGTGCATTAATGGTGTGAGCTTTCCTTTCACTTCCTGTCCAGATGTCATCTGTTAGACAGACCAGGAAGTGAGGATAAATATTCTGAGTAGGGAGGGACATGGGGGAAAAATGCCCAGCAAGGGTGTTTTAGCCTTTTTCACTCTACTCAAAACTGAAAAAAACAAATTTGGCTGGGATTTGACTTTAAGATATGTTACACCATTCTTTCGCTACCTGGCCAGGACAAAGTCACAAACATAAAAATAAACTGTCAAGGAGAAACATGGCGGGTATGCGCAAAGGCATTCTGGGATCTCTCTGTTGCTCTGAGTCCCTAGCCACTTACCCCTATAGTTGGTAACCCTGCCTTCAAGCCCCAGCCTTCATGACTTGAGATTCCAAGACTTGAAATCGTCTGGGTGGTCTCTGGCCCAATATTTTATTGTCAATGGACAATGGCTGACCAGACAACAAATCATAGATGGTCTGATGTTTGTGGGACTATCATTCTGGCAAAAATTACAGTTGGCCCAATTTATTGGCTCTCTATCATCCCCAGGGGCACTTCAAAGACGCCTCACTATATTCAAACTTTTATGTCTAGAGCAATCTCTACTGCGTCATGCAATTTCTCAGACCTATCGTTTGCTGGTATCTCTGCCGCCAGACTTTAGACCTCCGTATATCGCTAAGTGGGAATGTGAGTTAGGGCTGCAATTTATGGATAAACAAGTGGAAAGGATTCTTTTGTTCTCTTACAAAACCTCTAATTGCGCTAAACACCAGGAAGCTGGGTTCAAGGTGCTGACCCGGTGGTATCATACGCTGGTAAAGATTCATAAGATGTTCCCTCAATGCTCGGATCTTTGTTGGAGGTGTGGAGAGGATTTCGGTTCTCTCCTTCACATCTTTTGTTCATTCCGCCTCCTGCAATCATACTAGACAGAGGTACACCGCATAACCTAAAAAAATCACTGACTGGGAGCTTCCGAGAGATCCTGCCTTCTTTCTTCTGCATCACGACGGATTTTCTAGTAAGGTCTATAGATGATCCATCTTACCTCTTCTGATTACAGCGAGAAAGAGCTTCATCCTGCTTTTTTGGAAGCAGATACAGCCACCGTCTGTAGCAGTCTGGTTAAAAAAAGTAGCCAAAATCAATGCAATAGAGAATTTGGTGGCCACGGAGAAAGGCCTTTGTGAGAAATATTTAAAAAAATGGTTTTACTGACACCAATTCGTCTACTCCGAGGAGTACATAGGGCTGCTGAATTGAATCCTCTTTACTAGAGACTATAATGATGGGTTCCCAGGCCCAGTTGGACTGATTGACAGTTTGAATGGTCCCCTTGCCCACTTCCCTTAGACCTCCCTCCTTTTTTTTTTTCCGTTTCCCCTCCCCCTTTTACTTTACTCATCCTTCTTCTTCTTTTTCTATATTGTTATTCTTATTCGGTAAGACCCCTTGGGTCATTTTTGCTCTCCCTCTTCTAGAAAAATGGTGTCTACTGTGGAAAATGCCACGCGGGGTTCAGAAGCTCTCTAGACACTAGTGTTCTGGGTCATTTTTCGTATGCATGTTTGCCTTTTCTATACGTAATGGCTTTTGCTGTGTAGACCTATTCATATTCATGTTTCATTTTAGAATTGCCAATGCTGTGGTTTTTGTACTTACCATGTGTTATCTTTAAATAAAGTATTGGAAAAAAAATAAAATAAACTGTAAAGAGGAAAGGATCGCCACTACTCTTGACCAGCCCAGGTGAATAAACGATAAGGAGCGGCCTCTGCCTACAGGTCTCCTCCACCACACCATACACTCTGATGCATTTTGCCCCGCCCACCGGAACTTAGTTATAGAGTCATATTATCAGATGCCGAATCGCCCACAGTAAAAAATGATCCCAGGGTTATGGCAGCTAGCTGCTGCCATAACCCTGGTATTTAACGTGAAAGTATAGACGTATATACAGTATCTCACATAAGTGAGTACACCCCTCACGTTTTTGTAAAAAATGTATTATATCTTTTCATGTGACATCACTGAAGAAATGTCACTTTGCTACAATGTAAAGTAGTGAGTGTACAGCTTGCATAACAGTGTAAATTTGCTGTCTCCTCAAAAAAACTCAACACACAGCCATTAATGTCTAAACCGCTGACAACAAAAACAAGTACACTCCTAAGTAAAAATTAAGCCCAAAGTGTCAATATTTTGTGTGGCCACCATTATTTTCCAGCACTGCCTTAACCCTCTTGGGCAAGGAGTTCACCAGAGCTTCACAGGTTGCCACTGGAGTCCTCTTCCACTCCTCCATGACAACATCATGGAGCTGGTGGATTTTAGAGACCTTGCGCTCCTCCACCTTCTGTTTGAGGGTGCCCCACAGATGCTCAATAGGGTTTAGGTCTGGATACACGCTTGGCCTGTCCATCACCTTTACCCTCAACTTCTTTAGCAAGGCAGTGATGCTCTTGGAGGTGTGTTTGGGGTCGTTATCATGTTGGAATACTGCCCTGCGGCCCATTCTCCAAAGAAAGGGGATCAGGCTCTGCTTCAGTATGTCACAGTATATAATGGCATTCAATGAACTGTAGCTCCCCAGTGCCGGCAGCACTCATGCAGCCCTAGACCATGACATTCCCACCACCATGCTTGACTGTAGGCAAGACACACTTGTCTTTGTACTCCTCACCTGGTTGCCGCCACACACACTTGACACCATCTGAACCAAATAAGTTATCTTGGTCTCATCAGACCACAGGACATGGTTCCAATAATCCATGTCCTTAGTCTGCTTGTCTTCAGCAAAATGTGTGCAATCTTTCTCGTGCATCATCTTTAAAAGAGGCTGTCTTCTGGGACAGCCATGCAGACCAATTTGATGCAGTGTGCGGCGTATGGTCTGAGCACTGCCAGGCTGACCCCCCGCCCCTTCAACCTCTGCAGCAATGCTGGCAGCACTCATATGTCTTTTTCCCAAAGACAACCTCTGATATGAAGCTGAGCAACTTCTTTGGTCGACCATGGCAAGGCCTGTTCTGAGTGGCACCTGTCCTGTTAAACTGCTGTATGGTCTTGGTCACCGTGCTGCAGCTCAGTTTCAGGGTCTTGGCAATCTTCTTATAGCCTAGGCCATCTTTATGTAGAGCAGCATTTCTTTTTTTCAGATCCTCAGAGAGTTCTTCGCCATGGGGTGCCATGTTGAACTTCCAGTGACCAGTATGAGAGAGTGAGGGTGATAACACCAAATTTAACACATCTGCTCCCCATTCACACCTGAGACCTTGTAACACTAATGAGTCACATGACACCGGGGAGGGAAAATGGCTAATTGGGCCCAATTTGGACATTTTACTTAGGGGTGTACTCACTTTTGTTGCCAGCAGTTTAGACATTAATGGCTGTGTGTTGAGTTATTTTGAGGGGACAGCAAATTTACACTGTTATACAAGCTGTACACTCACTACTTTACAATGTAGCAGTGTAATTTCTTGAGTGTTGTCACATAAAAATAAAAAATAAAAAATTTACAAAAATGTGAGTGGTGTACTCACTTTTGTGAGATAACATGTGAAACAATCCTTCCTCAGCAGAAAAGAAGTGCAGTTCTTCACACTTTTGCACACTATGCCACATAGCTTAAAACCACTCAAGTGCCAAGATACTCACAAAGATAAAGCTGTACAGTGCCTATAATAATCAAAAGTCGGTCCTGAGAATTAAGCGGGCCGCTTCTGGACTCCAACTGCGTAATGACATTCATAGTAGTGTAGAGTACCAAAGAGTCTGATGTGGGCAACAGTACTGGAACAGTGGGAAGGTAAGCAACCTAGACCACTGAAGAGATGAGTGCAATAGCTCTTCTACTGGGGAAAATGAGGATGGATACTTCTTAGTGTAAAATTCATACTCTGCTCCAAGTTGGAGAGAGAAGGATTGGAATCTGTGGAATATTTTTCCCAGAGTTCAGCTTAAGGGTGACTATAGATTGCCTAAAATCAGACAAGAAATGCTACTGGGCATTGTTTGGAATAATCAGGTACTGTGACATCCCTAGGGGTGATGATGTGGATCTCTGGCTGTCAACTTTTCTTCTAGTATAATCTATAGAAAAATTGGGAGTAGAGCCTGATCTCTCTCTCCAGTACAGATATAAGTTTTGAAGTATGGAAAGTGCACCACTGTTATTACTGAACAAGAAACACATTGGGGCCCAGCCTTGAACAAAATTACTTTCCCATTTCTTTAGTTGTCAGATACAAATGTCCTTGTCCTATGACCAACCTTGTGCTAACAAAATCTGGTTGGCATAAGCAGCCCCAACAAATTCCAGGTAATAATACCTCAAGCATAGGCAGCATTGACCATGATTCTGACACGAAAATATTATTCACAAAGGCAACAATAATACATGGGATTTGTTTTGTATGACACCGAATGGTCTGCATAGCTTAGCGCCACTCAGTAATGTAACAATTCAACCTGTCCTCTGCAAATTAATAGTGAAAACCCCTGCTATAAAAAACAATATATGCTGCTCTTTTATGAAGATTTAAAAATAATTCTTAATGTTCTGCTTTACAGCAACCAAAACAAAAGACATATAAAAGAGAACATTTTGAATGGTTTGCAAGACATGGAGCAATGTAATACAATAATGATATAACAAAATTAGGATGTAGCTTTGCAAATCATAATTGAGTGGATAAACATCTGAAAACCCTTGCATGATGAAGGGCAGTTATATGTTTCCAGATGCACCATATTGAAAAAATAAGATTACCACAATCCTACTCATGCATTGTCTAAATAAGCAGAGAAACATACAATTTCACATTTATTTAGCACTGTTGTTGATTTACTATAAGCAAATGTACACACTGAGAGTGGAAAAGTCTAGAATTAGAACCCCCATTTCAGTTTTATTTTCTCCTAAATGTTTTTTTTTTAAATTATACCCTTTACTTAATTTTTTTTACCCTTTATTTTTTGCTATTGTTTACTGTTAATGTCCAACTTAAAGTGGCAGTAAAGTAAAAAAGTTAAAGAGGAGTTCCACCCAGGGGCTCCATTAAAAAAAAAAAAATTAAAAGTCAGCAGCTACAAATACTGCAGCTGCTGACTTTTAATTGGACACTTACCTGTCCCTGGGTCCAGCGATGCGGGGGATCGAAGCCCCGCTCCCCCCCCCCCTCCGCTCGTCGGCGCCGGCATTTCAACTGTTGGCGACGGGCTGTGGCTTCACATCCTGGCACCCACTGCGCATGTGCGAGCGGCGCTGCGCGCCGTGATTGGCCGCTCAATCGCCTGGGACCTGTAATGGGTCCCAGATGATTGACAGGAGGGAGGGAGCAGAGCCGAGCCCTTCCTGTGCTGAGGGGGAAGTGATGTCACCAGCCCAGGCAAAGGAACAGGCAGACTACGAGGGACCACCTAGCAACAGGCATTTAGAGGTAAGTGAAAAAAAAAAATATCCAAATGTTTTTTTGTTTTTTTTTTAGAATTTTTCAGCTATTTTTGTTTTTTTGGGTGGAACCCCACTTTAACTTTGCCCTACAGGTAAGACTATGAAAAGTCTTACCTGTATGTAGGCAGGTGCAGTCTGTACTCCCCACTGCAGGTTGCATTCAACTGAAGTGGCAATGCCGAAGGGGAAGAAAGTTGTAAGGAACTTGGTTCCTTTATGACTTTCTGCGGTCACAGGGAGACAGCTGACCGGTTGGACGCTGTCACCCCATGTGACTCCGGCCACCAACATGGGTCAGGCAGAGTCTATTTAAGACCCTGGCTCCCGGGTTTGGCAGCTTCATGTGAGTAGCTAGCATAGGGACAGGATCCCCGTCTGACAGGGACAGTGCTTAGAGGTAGTCTATGTCTACTTAGAGGTAGACTGTGTCTACTTCTCTTCAGAAAGCCTCCTCTTTGGGTGTGGACCAGCCATGCTGCATTCCACTCCTCTTTGGAGATGCTGTCCATATCTCCAAGTCTTCAGACCGCTGTCTCTGTTTGTAAGTGGCTCCGACCTAATGTGCCTACCCACCTGGGCCTGAATAATCACTATCGTGACAAGGCTGCTCCTCCATAGGTACATTACAGTGAAAGAGCAATGTCACCCTAGAACTGGAAGTGTGTTTTTGGCAAGACCACGAGGTGGAAATGAAGGAAAAAATCCTGAAGAAAACGAATGCAGCATAAACATTTAAGAACTGGTAAGTTGCAACCCTTACATTTTTTGCTCTTTGGCTAAGATACACCTTAAGGCTGGGTTCACACTGATGCGAATTGCATTTGGGTTTCCCCACATCCAATTAACATGACAGGAGACTGTGACCGGCTCTCAATAGAGCCGGTTTACACATCTCCGGGGCGGCCGCAGAACACATTGCACAGGGGTCCTGTGCGTCTTTGGCTCTGTTTTAGGTTCCAAATTCAGGCAAAGATTCAGACCTGATTCTACTACTTAGCAACAATGTATGCTGGGCTCACACTGTGTGCGGACGTGGCTCACAGCAGGGGTCCGGTACGTCCCTGTTCTCCATTTCAGGGACGCACCGGACCCCTGCTGTGAGCCACGTCCGCACACAGTGTGAACTCAGCCTAAATTGTTGCTAAGTAGTGATGGCAGTGGCTGTTTCTGGACTCTGCCACAGTTGAAAGACTAAAAATGATGCAAGGCTCTCCCCATTTTTACCCGTCCCAGATGGCATTTTTGTTCTCAATGAGAAGAGCAACATTCCTCAGTCACTGTCCACTGTAGCTCCTACAATCAAGTGACTGTCTTCCAAATGATTAGATATATGCACAACAATATATTTGAAATTATCAAATCTTTTTTTCCAGTAATGCACAAAAATAGAAAGTGTCCATAAACATTCAAATATCATATATCCATTTGACCTTTATAATACATATGTCTTATATAGTACTGATTTGCTTTAAATGTTTGGATAGTAGTTTATCACCTAGCAATCCTCTCCTCAAAAATATAAAAACCTGATAATGTAAAACAATAATAATTGATATGATTAAAACACTATAGCATTATACATATTTTTTTAAAATATTTTTACATTTAATGATTTTTTAAGGCAAGTGTCATTATAGGTTGATATAGATGTCAAATAAAGGCATCTGGCATGCATTAATAAAGCCTCCTGGGTGCCAGTTGGTGAGGTGCAAAGTAATTTTTTGGCAAGCGATAACATAAACACAAGCAGTAGGATTACTGCCAAAGTAAATCACTACTATATTCAGAAGTGTCCTATTTGTTCAAGTGCAGCTTCTGTAGTTTTGTATGAATCCATCTATATGTATCTGAGCTGTTAGCCGCTCTCAAAAATGGAGTTGAAATGTACTGCACTTGATGCTTAATGAGAATTTAGCACTTAAAGAGGAAATTCATCCTTATAAAAGTATGATAATCTGTCTAAAACTTTGGGTCTGCCTCCTGGAACATGTGACAGAAACCTCTAAGGATGCATCTGTGAGTAGGGTTGCCACCTTTTCTTCAAGCCAAACCCGAACATTTTGCGGCACAGGAAATTTTTTGTTTGTTGCCGTAAACAATATAGGTTTATGAAAGACCTGGGACACATTTAGCTGCCCCAAGGAGAGTAGTAATGTGGCGTGCAGAGCGCGCCGTGGCAAACAGTGGGTGTGGCCAAATTGCTCTAGCTGATATCATCACTCCACCCTTCAGTGAAGCCAAACCTGCCCACAGACAGCCGTCCGCAGCTCCTGGATGGCAACAGATTTGTGTACTACTATCTCGGTTACTTGGGGAGCCACAGCCCGGTCTGAATAATGTGTCCGGCTTTCAGGTGGACTGAAATCCTGACACAGGATTTAAAAACCGGACTGTCCGGGTGAATCCTGGACAGGTGGCAGCCCTATCTGTGAGTCCAGGGTTACACCATCAGTGACTCACTAAACCAGGAAATGTAAAACACAAAATGTTTAACTAATGAATGAAAGATGATTTCATGATGATAGCATGCAGAGCAGTGATTTTTATTAAAGGAGGGAAAGGTCCCCTTTAAAGTGATTGTAAAGTCTATATTTTTTTAATAAAATAATAAACATGTTATATTTACCGGCTGTGTGCAATGGTAATTCACCAAGTCACGCCTTACCTCTTCCTCTGGGGTCCTCCGCCAGTGATCTTGGTTCTTCCTACCTTCTGAGTGCCCCCATAGCAAACTGCTTGCTATGAGGCAGATGAGCAGGCTTGCTTCTGAGCTGGCCTGTGTGTGTCCATAGACACACAATGCGGCTCTGCCCCACCCCCTGCTCTCTCCTCACTGGATTTGACTGACAACAGCAGGAGTCAATGGCACCTGCTGTTCTCAGAAAAGCCTGGGGAGACCAAGAACCAGTGTGGAAAGCCAGGCATGCAGGTGGCTGGTAACACTATAGCAGTGATGGCGAACCTTGGCACCCCAGATGTTTTGGAACTACATTTCCCATGATGCTCCTGCACTCTGCAGTGTAGTTGAGCATCATGAGAAATGTAGTTCCAAAACATCTGGGGTGCCATCACTGCACTATAGTAAGGGAGGTACAAGCTCACATGCTTTTCATAATTAGGGTAGTGCTTGAGGGTGATCTCCCCCAAAGCATCTTATGCCAACTGGAGGAGATGCTGGCAAGAGGGGATCTCATGTTTCACCTACCTGCCCCACAACTTGGTGGTTGCATCCCCCCCTTTCTATAGTGAACTGGTTTTAGAGATCCCTCATAGAATCTGATGGTGGTCAGCATTATGCTAGGGTGTTTTGGGGGAGTTCACATTTTTGGGAGATCCGTCCTCAAACGAAATCCCTCAAAGATGAGGGGCAAGGTTCTGTTCTTTTACTTCTCCTATTCTCAATCTACACCTCCTCTCTGGGTCAGCTGATAGACTCCCATGCCTTTCAATATAATTTCTACGCTGATGACACCCAAATCTATCTCTCCACCACTTAGCTCACAACATCAGTCTCCTCATGTATCACTAATTTACTGACTGATATATATCAGTCTGGATGTCACACTGCTTCCTCAAACTCAATCTATACAAAACTGAGCTCATAATATTTCCTCCTCCACATGCCCCTCCCCCTGACTTCTCTGTCAAGATCAATGGCACAACCATCAACCCATCCCCGCATGCCAGGGTTCTAGCTATAGTCGGGACTCTGAACGCTCCTTTCGGCCCCACATCCAATTACTTTCCAAAGCTTGCCACCTCAACCTCTGCAACATGTACAAAATATGCATCTTTCTAACCAATGGCACTACAAAGCTCCTAATCCACTCCTTGGTTATCTCTTGCCTCCACTACTGCAACTCCCTCTTCATTGGCTTACCTTTACATAGACTATCCCCTATTCATTCCATCACGAATGCTGCTGCCAGACTCATCCATCTTACAAATCGCTCAGCATCTGCTACCCCTCTCTGCCAGTCCCTCCATTGACTTACACTTTCCCAACGTGGCCCCCAACTACTGTACGTCACTAACCTAGTCTCAAAATAGCAACCAAATCATTCTCTTCGTTCCTCCCAAGACTTCTTGCTCTCTAGTTACCTTGTCATCTCCTCCCATACTCCCCTCTAGGACTTCCCAAGCCTCTCCCATCCTCTGGAATTCCCTACCACAATCTGTCCGACTATCTCTAGGCGATCCCTGAAAACATTTCTCTTCAGAGAAGCCTTTCCTACCTCCACCTCACAACTGTACTTTTATTTTGAAGGAAAAAATGAATCTATTGTATCACTACAGGGTGACACTGAGGATACACAGAGAGCTGTGTGCCAACATCCCAGTAATTTAAGGAAAAGACTGGTTGGATAAAGATTTGGACTTTATAGGCACACACATAGATTTATGTAAAAACAGTTTATATTTTTAATCGGATAAAGTTAAAAATGTATATAGACACATATTAAAAAACATATAAGTGATTGACCTCATAGACTCTCATACCACCTATAGTACAGAAAATTGGTTAATTACAATTGTTAGAGAATGAAATGTTAATATACAGTGGGGACGGAAAGTATTCAGACCCCCTTAAATTTTTCACTCTTTGTTATATTGCAGCCATTTGCTAAAATCATTTAAGTTAATTTTTTTCCTCATTAATGTACACACAGCACCCCATATTGACAGAAAAACACAGAATTGTTGACATTTTTGCAGATTTATTAAAAAAGAAAAACTGAAATATCACATGGTCCTAAGTATTCAGACCCTTTGCTCAGTATTTAGTAGAAGCACCCTTTTGATCTAATACAGCCATGAGTGTTTTTGGGAAAGATGCAACAAGTTTTTCACACCTGGATTTGGGGACCCTCTCCCATTCCTTCTTGCAGATCCTCTCCATTTCTGTCAGGTTGGATAGTAAACGTTGGTGGACAGCCATTTTTAGGTCTCTCAAGAGATGCTCAATTGGGTTTAAGTCAGGGCTCTGGCTGGGTAATCAAGAACAGTCACGGAGTTGTTGTGAAGCCACTTCTTCGTTATTTTAGCTGTGTGCTTAGGGTCATTGTCTTGTTGGAAGGTAAACCTTCGGCCCAGTCTGAGGTCTTGAGCACTCTAGAGAAGGTTATCATCCACAATATCCCTGTACTTGGCCGCATTCATCTTTCCCTCGATTGCAACCAGTCGTCCTATCCCTGCAGCTGAAAAACACCCCCACAGCATGATGTTGCCACCACCATGCTTCAGGGGATGAGCAGTGCCTGGTTTTCTCCACACATACCGCTTAGAATTAAGGCCAAAAAGTTCTATTTTGGTCTCATCAGACCAGAGAATCTTATTTCTCACCTTCTTAGAGTCCTTCAGGTGTTTTTTAGCAAACTCCATGAGGGCTTTCATGTGTCTTGCACTGAGGAGAGGCTTCCGTCGGGCCACTCTGCCATAAAGCCCCAACTGGTGGAGGGCTGCAGTGATGGTTGACTTTGTACAACTTTCTCCCATCTCCTGACTGCATCTCTGGAGCTCAGCCACAGTAATCTTTGGGTTCTTCTTTACCTCTCTCACCCCAATAGCTCAGTTTGGCCAGACGGCCAGCTCTAGGAAGGGTTCTGGTCGTCCCAAACGTCTTCCATTTAAGGATTATGGAGGCCACTGTGCTCTTAGGAACCTTAAAGAGGAGTTCCACCCAGGGGAGGCCGTCAAAAAAAAAAAATTAAAAGTCAGCAGCTACAAATTCTGCAGCTGCTGACTTTTAATTGGACACTTACCTGTCCCTGGGTCCAGCGATGCTGGGGATCGAAGCCCCGCTCGTCCCCCCCCTCCGCTCGTCGGCGCCGGCATTTCAACTGTGGGCGCCGGGCTGTGGCTTCACAGCCTGGCACCCACTGTGCATGCGCGAGCGGCGCCGCGATCCGTGATTGGCCGCTCAATCACCTGGGACCTGTAATGGGTCACAGATGATTGACAGGACGGAGGGAGCAGAGCGGAGCCCTTCCTGTGCCTGGGGGGAAGTGATGTCACCAGCCCAGGCAAAGGAACAGGCAGACTACGAGGGACCACCTAGCAACAGGCATTTAGAGGTAAGTGAAAAAAAAAAAAATTTACAAATGTTTTTTTGTTTTTTGTTTTAGAATTTTTACAGGTATTTTTGTTTTTTGGGTGGAACCCCACTTTAAGTGCAGCAGAATTTTTTTTTGTAACCTTGGCCAGATCTGAGCCTTGCCACAATTCTGTCTCTGAGCTCTTCAGGCAGTTACTTTGACCTCATGATTCTCATTTGCTCTGACATGCACTGTGAGCTGTAAGGTCTTATATAGACAGGTATATGGCTTTCCTAATCAAGTCCAATCAGTATAATCAAACACAGCTGGACTCAAATGAAGGTGTAGAACCATCTCAAGGATGAGCAGAAGAAATGGACAGCACCTGAGTTAAATATATGAGTGTCACAGCAAAGGGTCTGAATACTTAGGACCATGTGATATTTCAGTTTTTCTTTTTTAATAAATCTGCAAAAATGTCAACAATTCTGTGTTTTTCTGTCAATGTGGGGTACTGTGTGTACATTAATGAGGAGAAAAAATGAACTTAAATGATTTTATCAAATGGCTGCAATATAACAAAAAGTGAAAAATTTAAGGGGGTCTGAATACTTTCCGTCCCCACTGTACATCCAAGATTATTTGATACACTGGGTTGTTGAGGCGTGATGGAAGCTCGCTCACGAGGATCGCTCTACATGTTAGGCGTGTTGATGCGCTTCTTCAGGAGCTTGAATATCTAGTATATACGTATATAAAAACACACAAACTAATTACATCATCTAGACACAAATATAAACATGCATGTAAACAGTAAACTACAATCCAATTGGTTAAAGTCCATCAATGCAGATAACCCAAAACAAGTGACAATCAAAAGGGACAAGAATCAAAACCTAACTCTGGGGACATTTATATCATTATGATATAGTAACAATATATATATATATATATATATATATATATATATATATATATATATATATATATATATATATATACCGTATATATAGCCAACATACGTTGAAAAGACAAATATTTACAGAGCTAAGAAGATTTAGAGTAAAAAGATGTAAAGATTAAGTCTATAGGGAAAAAAGATATAGTAAGGATATATATGTACTGTATACAGTCTAATGTGTAGCCAATATAATTATAGAAACGTCATCCATCTACTCATTTATTATTAAGGCTATTGAGTTGTATTTTTATTTTATCCATCAGCTCATCCCCCACAGTTTTTACTTTTTGTATCACGTTTTCCCCTGTTGGGGAGGATAGGATCATACTTTGCTGGGTTTTTTTGCCTTCTTCTGGATTGGTGTGGAATTGTGTATATACGATTGTATAATTTTTTTTTTCCTTTTGTTGGTTGAACTGGATAGACTTTGATATCTATTTTTCGACGAGACTAACTATGGAACTCTATGGCAGAATCACTAGGTTTTATTTTTATAAAAGCTGCCAATTTAAAAATCATAAAACAATGTTTGAAATTATATTAACATGTAAAGCTTTTATGAGATGTGATTGGGATTCATATCTACTTTTAGTCATATCTACTTTTATGATAGTGATCTGCTTTTCATCCTCACAATTGATCTTTAAGCAGCAGTTAATGGTGTCATTCCTAATAGAACATTGGAAAACATTTTCACTACTGTAGCTACTGTACAAAGTATTTCTCTTATTTATTTTATCTATTTTAGGTACTTATATAGCGCCGTCAATTAATGCAGCGCTTTACATATACATTATACATTCACATCAGTCCCTACCGTCAAGGAGCTTACAATCTAAGGTCCACAACTTGCATTCATACATACTAGGGACAATTTAGACAGGATCCAATTAACCTACCAGCATGTCTTTGGAGTGTGGGAGGAAACCGGAGTACCCGGAGGAAACCCACGTAGGCACAGGAAGAACATGCAAACTCCAGGCAGGTAGTGTCGTGGTTGGGATGAGAATGTTTTATACATTTGCCTAATAACCCGTGGCTCAATAATAATGTCTGACCTCCAGTGTTATCCATTTAACCCCTGTTGTGTACCTGTAAACAAAGGCATGCACTCACCAGTCCACTACTGTTCTTTCATTGTTCACTAATTAGCCTAGTACACACGGGCCGAATGTCAGGTGGCATCAGCGGTTCAATAGAAACCAGCCGACATTCGGCCCGTGTGTAGTGGAGTTGGTCCCAGAGAAGCCAGCCGGCTTTTGTCGAAGGGCCAATGGCTGAAAACGCTGACCAGAGTATTCTGGCGGGGGGTCCCCCTGTCAGAACACAATCGCACAGCAGGGGACATTGTTGTACTAACATCGGATTGTTAGTACAGTGGCTCAGACCTGAGCTGTGGAGGATCAGCTAAATAAAAAGGTTTCTGGGGTGTGGTCAAGATGGCGACCAGATAGGACGTGGTGAACGGGAGCTCCGCACATGGTAAGCATTAAATCCGGCTTAACGGGTCTCAAGAATACCCTGTTGTACTCGCAAAGCTGTAGAGCAGATCGGGCATGAGAAGGGGGGGACGCGGTGTCCACAAGAAGCGAATTCCGGCTCCCGGCACTCCACCGCTGATCCTGGACACACGCGGGACGGCACACTCAAACATGGCGTCTCAGACGGAGCAGGCCGAGACACCCCCGCTCGGAACAGACCAATTCCAGGCACTCATGCAGGCCATCACGGGGTGCCAAGCGACCCTTACCACTAAAATCGAGCAAATGCAGCTCGAGATGGGACTCAGAAGGCGCGAGGCAAGAGCTGTCTGCAAGACCTGTGATCACCGGGTCTATGAGACTCGGCTGATCACAGATCCGAGTAAGGGGTCGATCCCGACCCCTTACCACGTGATCAGCTGTGAGCCAATGACGGCTGATTATGTGATGTAAACATAAACAGTAATCTGTATTTTTTTTCCTCACGCTGGCAGTGTGAGGGGGAAAAAAAAAGCCGATCAACGGCTTCTGTCAGAGGGCCATCAGTCCCTCAAACAGAAAACCACGGCTGCATTTTCTGTGCCCACCAGTGTCAGCTGCCAGTGCCCACTGTGCCACCTACCAGTGCCACCGATCAGTGCCCACCAGTGCTGCCAATCAATGCCCATCAGTGTCTCATAAAATTGCCACAGATCAGTGCTTCCTATCAGTGTCACCTACCAGTGCCCATCAGTGCCGCCCATCAGTGATCATCAGTGCTCATCAGTGCCGCTTTTCAGTGCCACCTATCAGTGCTCTTCAGTGTCACCCATCAGTGTCAACCATTAGTGCCCATCAGTGACAACCAGTGCCACCTATCAGTGCCACCTCATCCGTGCTTATCAGTGCCACCTATCAGTGCCCATCAGTCCCGCCTATCAGTGCGCATCAGCACAGCCTATAAGTGCCCATCAGTGCAGACTCATCAGTGCACATCAGTGAAGGAGAAAAATTACCTGATTTCAAAATTTTATAACAAACTATGAAACAGTTTTGGTTTTTTTTTCAGAGTAGCCAGAAGCCAGGGAGTACTCCGTAGTTTTGCCTCAGTCAAACATGGGAGGTGGGGGGGGGGGGGCAGGGTTGTGGCTGCTTCCTCCTCTTCTTGCACAGGTGCCTGCTTTATTCTGGCTGATCTAGCAACTGAAGATGGTCGAGGAGCAGAGATAGCAGCATAAATGATAAGTGACTGGCAGACTGCACTGCCACTACATACTGCCTTACCGTGTCATTACATACTGCTCACTGGTTGCCCTGCCACTACATACTACTCATTGGCAGCCTGGCTATTACATACTTCCCTACCCTTCCACTACACACTGCTCACTGACCACCTTGCCAATGCATACTGCTTACTGACCATAGAAGAGGAAAAGGATCCTGGACAGCCGCACTCAATGAAGAAAGGCATCTTTAATAGGCAAAAATGAATAAAATCCAAAATACAGTCACATCAGGGGTGGATGACACAGGAAAAATTGCTAACGCGTTTCACATCAACTGATGCTTACTCATAGCTAGGTTAACGACTGTCAACTGAATGCATATAAAGGGAAAAGATAATGTGGAATACACAAAACACATGTGAAATAGGAGTTAAAAGACTGCACCTATTGCATAGTTAACCTTCGAGATCCCAGAGAATAAGGTGTACCTATGTAAAAGATACATGTAGATCAAGACCAAAATGTGATAATAGAAAAAAGGGTAGAGAAAATAATAATGATACAATAATGATGAATAAAATGCCAAAATGCCAAATGCTTACTGACCATCCTACCACTACATAATGATCATTGAACACCCTACCATAACATACTGCTTACTGAACACCCTACCACAACATACTGCTTACTGAACACCCTACCACAACATACTGCTTACTGAACACCCTACCAACACACACTGCTTACTGAACACCCTACCATAACATACTGCTTACTGAACACCCTACCACCACATACTGCTTACTGAACACCCTACCACCACATACTGCTTACTGAACACCCTACCACAACATACTGCTTACTGAACACCCTACCAACACACACTGCTTACTGAACACCCTACCATAACATACTGCTTACTGAACACCCTACCACCACATACTGCTTACTGAACACCCTACCACCGCATACTGCTTACTGAACACCCTACCACAACATACTGCTTACTGAACACCCTACCACTACATACTGCTGACCGAACACCCTACCAACACATACTGCTTACTGAACACCCTACCACAACATACTGCTTACTGAACACCCTACCACCACATACTGCTTACTGAACACCCTACCATAACATACTGCTTACTGAACACCCTACCACCACATACTGCTTACTGAACACCCTACCACCACATACTGCTTACTGAACACCCTACCACAACATACTGCTTACTGAAAACCCTACCATTACATACTGCTTATTGAACACCCTACCACAACATACTGCTTACTGAACACCCTATCACAACATACTGCTTACTGAAAACCCTACCACCACACACTGCTTACTGAACACCCTACCACAACATACTGCTTACTGAAAACCCTACCATTACATACTGCTTACTGAACACCCTACCACAACATACTGCTTACTGAACACCCTACCATAACATACTGCTTACTGAAAACCCTACCACCACACACTGCTTACTGAACACCCTACCACTACACACTGCTTACTGAACACCCTACCACCACATACTGCTTAATGAACACCCTACCACAACATACAGCTTACTGAACACCCTAAAACAACATACTGCTTACTGAATACCCTACCACAACATACTGCTTACTGAACACCCTACCACTAAATACTGCTTAGTGAACACCCTACCACTACATACTGCTTAGTGAATGCCCTACTTCTACATACTGCTCAGTGAATGCCCTACACTTTTCTACTGCTGCATACCATACACTCCTCAGCTCTGAACTGCCATGTCTTACTGCCCTGCACTACATACTGTTTACTGCACTTTTCTATGTACTGCTCTGCACTGACATTACAGCCACACCAAGTGGAGCAAGGAAAGTGGCCCTGTCAAGTAGGCTGTACAGGGCCCCCTGATTTCTAAAAGTGGCCTTGAATATATGTGTACATACATGTTATACCAACACTTTTTTTTGTTTTACAAAGAGTAGGGAAGAATTAAAGCTTCTATCAAGTTATTATTTCCTGTCTGTGTCCTGCTGGGAAGATCTCCTTTCCTTTCCTGTCGTCCTGGAGATGCAAAAGGCAATAAAAAGAAACCTTCATAAAGTGAATGGAATTCCCAATTTAGAAAGTTGCCATAGGAAGAGGTGTCGTTGTTGGAGGATTTTCCCCTTATGCCCCGTACACACGGTCGGATTTTCCGACGGAAAATATGTGATAGGACCTTGTTGTCCAAAATTCCGACCGTGTGTAGGCTCCATCACACATTTTCCATTGGACACACAAAGTTTGACAGCAGGCTATAAAATTTTCCGACAACAAAATCCGTTGTCGGAATTTCCAATCGTGTGTACACAAATCCGATGCACAAAGTGCCACGCATGCTCAGAATAAATAAAGAGATGAAAGCTATTGGCTATTGCCCCTTTTATAGTCCCAACGTACGTGTTTTACGTCACCGCGGTCAGAATGATCGGATTTTCCGACAACTTTGTGTGACCGTGTGTATGCAAGACAAGTTTGAGCCAACATCCGTCGGAAAAAATCCTAGGATTTTGTTGTCGGAATGTCCGATCAATGTCCGACCGTGTGTACGGGGCATTACTGCTTGTACTAATAACATCTCAAAATTTTTGGATTTCCCATCACTTTCTGTTTCAGCGACAATGGTCAGCAAGAAAAATAAAAGGGGTAAAAATCCCCAGGGGTACCAGTAATAAAAACCTGAAGGTCTAACCCTTCTCCATTTTATGCAAAACTGGATTATTAGAAGACTAAACCTTTAAACATTAGAATAGCATGATGTCTTACAAAACATTAGCTGCTAAGCATGAAAATTTTGCTGTCTGCTTTTGCTCAGTTGTGTAACAAGTAGGGTATAACTAATGGATTCACTAAATTTGTATTTCCGTTTTCACCTGAGAACTATTCAGATGCCATTATTTTCATGGGAACAAGATCTCTGAGTTAAAATGTTATTTGTCACTGTTAGATGTTCTAAGAGAAAGCCAAAAATAGATTTACATGATCAAAGCTTAAAATAAAAATGCTTTATCAGCAAGTCTATTTTAGTCCATTCTCAGTTTAACTGGTTTATGTCTGTATTCTGTTAAAATACTTAGTTTGCCCAATATGCTTTCTGTAAACAATGTTGATATCTTTACTTATAAATTTTAAATTTATAATAAATTTATATTAAAGTATATTACTTATTTACTTCTAAATATATATATATATATATATATATATACTGTCTGGTCCATAAATATTGGGACATCGACACAATTCTAATCTTTTTGGCTCTATACACCACCACAATGGATTTGAAATGAAACAAACGAGATGTGCTTTAACTGCAGACTTTCAGCTTTAATTTGAGGGTATTTACAAATCAGGTGAATGGTGTAGGAATTACAACAGTTTGTATATGTGCCTCCCACTTTTTAAGGGACAAAAGTAATGGGACAGATTAACAATCATCCATAAAACTTTCACTTTTTAATACTTGGTTGCAAATCCTTGGCAGTCAATTACAGCCTGAAGTCTGAGACGCATAGACATCACCAGACGCTGGGTTTCATCCCTGGTGATGCTCTGCCAGGCCTCTACTGCAACTGTCTTTAGTTCCTGCTTGTTCTTGGGGCATTTTCCCTTCCGTTTTGTCTTCAGCAAGTGAAATGCATGCTCAATCAGATTCAGGTCAGGTGATTGACTTGGTCATTGCATAACATTCCACTTCTTTCCCTTAAAAAACTCTTTGGTTGCTTTCACAGTATGCTTCGGGTCATTGTCCATCTGCACTGTGAAGCTCCGTCCAATGAGTTCTGAAGCATTTTGCTGAATATGAGCAGATAATATTGCCGAAACACTTCAGAATTCATCCTGCTGCTTTTGTCAGCAGTCACATCATCAATAAATACAAGAGAACCAGTTCCATTGGCAGCCATACATGCTCAAGCCATGACACTACCACCACCATGCTTCACTGATGAGGTGGTATGCTTTGGATCATGAGCAGTTCCTTTCCTTCTCCATACTCTTCTCTTCCCATCACTCTGGTACAAGTTGATCTTGGTCTCATCTGTCCATAGGATGTTGTTCCAGAACTGTGAAGGCTTTTTTAGATGTTGTTTGGCAAACTCTAATCTGGCCTTCCTGTTTTTGAGGCTCACCAATGGTTTACATCTTGTGGTGAACCCTCTGTTTTCACTCTGGTGAAGTCTTTTCTTGATTGTTGACTTTGACACACATACACCTTCCTCCTGGAGAGTGTTTTTGATCTGGCCAACTGTTGTGAAGGGTGTTTTCTTCACCAGGGAAAGAATTCTTCGGTCATCCACCACAGTTGTTTTCCGTGGTCTTCCGGGTGTTGCTGAGCTCACGGTGCATTCTTTCTTTTTAAGGATGTTCCAAACAGTTGATTTGGCCACACCTAATGTTTTTGCTATCTCTCTGATGGGTTTGTTTTGTTTTTTCAGCCTAATGATGGCTTGCTTCACTTATAGTGACAGCTCTTTGGATCTCATATTGAGAGTTGACAGCAACAGATTCCAAATGTAAATAGCACACTTGAAATGAACTCTGGACCTTTTATCTGCTCCTTGCAAATGGGATAATGAGGGAATAACACACACCTGGCCATGGAACAGCTGAGCGGCCAATTGTCCCATTACTTTTGGTCCCTTAAAAAGTGGGAGGCACATATACAAACTGTTGTAATTCCTACACTGTTCACCTGATTTGGATGTAAATACCCTCAAATTAAAGCTGAAAGTCAGCAGTTAAAGCACATCTTGTTCGTTTCATTTCAAATCTATTGTGGTTGTGTATAGAGACAAAAAGATTAGAATTGTGTCGATGTCCCAATATTTATGGACCTGACTGTATATATATATACATCCTATATATTTATTTGTGTTCAATAAAAGGCATAGAAGGGAGTGTGCATGCGCGGAGCTGTAAGGTATGGACGCCTAGCCCCGGAGCTCCGTCCCGTCCGAGCTGACAGGCACCCCCGATAGCGAACGACACCGCACAACACCCGGACAGACACCGACCTGACGGTGCGGACATCCCTGGGAATACTTTAATGGCCATGGGGATGGCTCAGAGGAGCCTAAAAGCACACTTTACCACGGAGGCTGAGAGGGCTGGGAGTCCCAAGATGGTGGCAGGTCGACAAGCTTACAAGGCTCACGAGGCTGATGCTGCAGGGATCCTTGTGATGGCTCCCTGGCACAACCAGCAAGCTGCAGAGGTATGTGGAGCCACCTTCCTGGAAACTGCCTACAGAGACCCTGCCTCCCCAGCTTCCACGGAGTCCCTCATAAATCAGACTCTGGATGATCTGTTAATGTCCCCCAAGGTGGCGCCCTCCCCCAGGCCTGGAGACCACCTGCCAGGCCCGACACAGCTCCCTCTGCAACAGCCAGATATGGCATTTGTTTCCACTAAATTTGCTGAAATGCTTGATAAGGGACTCTACCAGACTGCTGCTCCACCACAGTGGATGCCACAGTTGCAAGGGCAAACCAGAACACTGATCGCATACAGGACCTACACAATCAACTTGATGTCGCTATGGCCAAAATCGACAACCTGGAAAAAAAGGTCAAGAAGGTTACAATTTTAGGATTAGAGGCCTGCCAGAAAGCATTACAGAGATACATGACGCAGTCTGCTCCCTCATCAAGGAACTTATCCCTGACATTCTCCCCTACAGATTGGAACTGGACCGAGCTCATAGGGCCCTAGGTCCACCCTGCTCTGATGGACTGCCCAGAGACATTGTGGTGAAACCGCACTACTACAGAATTATAGAAGAAGGGATGAAAAGATCCCGCTCCGCCCCGCAACTACAGATTATAGGGCATACGGTTCAAACATTTGCCGACATCTCCCCCTCTATGATCCAGAGGAGACGGTCACTTAAACCTTTACTTTCGGCCCTCCAACAGAAGAACATCAAATACTGGTGGCTATTCCCTTTCAGCCTCTAATTTGAGATCAAGAACAAATCATTCAGACTTTCCTCCTTTCCCGAAGGGGAACACCTGCTGCAGAAGCTGGGCATCATATCAATGGATCCTCCGTCGCCGAAACCTCAACCGCAACTACAGCGAAGCGACCACCTCCCTCTAGCCCTCTCACTTCCCTTTGGCAAACTTCCAAAACCAAAAAGCCAAGGAGAGCACCAAGACCAAGAAAACCCAGGAAGGTCTACCTCCATGATAATGACCTCTGGCACTTCTGACCAATCATCCCTTCATCTCATTCTTTTTCCTGTATTCCATCTGGACTTCCCAGTGAAAGGACAACACCCCCTGAGATCCCCGGGGCTTTGACCTACACCGTGATGCACTGCGATCCCGCAGTGCATTATAGGGCATTCCGCAGGCACTCGAATTTCCTGTGAATGCCCCATAATGTTCGATATGTGGCGAACGGGCAAACACCCGATGTTTGAGTCGAACTCATGTTCGACCCGAACATCAAGCTCATTCCTAATTCTCTACTCTTTCCTTCTTACTAATTTCTCCTTTTTAACAGTGACCTGTATAGCCTCATACCATCGTTGGTTCCTGACTTCTTTTTTGATATCAAGGTTCCTTCCATGAACCACGGATCTCGACAACTTATGTGGGGGAAGTGATGACAACTCACTGGCTTTATCTCTCGCTCTGCTCCATGGCTTATCCCACTGCACACAACACTTCCTTGCACTTTGCTTCACACAATGTAGAAGGCATAAACTCTCCAATTAAACGCAGGAAAATTTTCCAATACTACCATACCCAGAAAATAGATGTTTTGTTCTTACAAGAGACACACTTCCCCATCTCCTATTCCCCCACCTTCCTCCACCCTAAATGCCCCAACTTCCACCTCACTAATGATGACTTCTAAGTCGAAACGCGTCGGAAGGATATGCTGAAACCACTGTCTTCTTTTATACAAGCGCTTGATTTTACTGCTAAACACCTGAGTGTATTTCCTTTGCTTTTCATGCATTCAAATTTCTATACGCAGTTACGCTATATGCCTTCCTCTTTCTTTAATGGTGGGGCTGACTGCCTATATCTACTGAGTCCATCCATACCTTACACCTGTTCGGAGGTCCATCTGGAGGTCATATCTGGATAGAGCATCTGATCCCCTTGGTATATTATACCACAAAGCTTTATTGACTCACTAGGTGTACACCTATTTGATTTCAATCCCTCTGATAAGCAGCTTCTGGTGTCTTTGGTGGTGGATCTACTATCAACTGTTATTACATCATACATATTTGAAGTTAAAGACTGTCACTATATTATATCCACATGTGGTTGAGGATTATCATCACTCATGATTGAAGCTTGTCACTGACTTTTTTTTGGACATCACGCGTCCAAGTTCCTCTGTTTATAGACATCACATGTCATAATAGAGGACTGCTTGGAGTATTTTTGAGCACATAATTTATTATTCACGTTTTTTGTACTCATATTATTTATTATGGTTTATATGATCACATAAGCGCTGCACATTTCACCCAATTTGTCACCTCGCTAATGAGGACACTAAAACAAAAGGGGTAGCTATACTATTTTCCTGTAACTGCAAATTCATGCTGATCTCGGAATTTAAGGACCCAGAGGGGTAATTTATACTAGTTAAGGGCCTTCTTGACAACCTCTACTCTTTGATCTCTCAGTATGCCCCCAACAAAGACCAAGCCACATTCTTCCACTCCATGTTTAGATCCCTACAGCCACTTACAGAAGTGAAGGGTCTTTCATAAAGGACTCTGTCTGGTCGGACCACTCGATGCTCTTTTTGGTTATGGGGCACTCTGCAGAGCGAAAACACAGAGGCAGCTGGAAACTAAACACCACCATCCTTAGTAACCCGGCTCCTGGGAACGAAATAGAGAAAGCCATTAAGGAATATTTCCTACTGAATGATGTAGTAGATATTTCTGCTACCACTCTGTGGGTGGCCCATAAGGCCACTATCAGAGAGAAACTCATTCAAATGGCCTTGCGACTACGGAAAGCACGCAGAGCGGACATTGAACAGCTGGAACGTGAGTTTTTGCTCCTTAATAAACAGCATAAACGTAACCCCTCACCAATCTCGTCTGAGCTATTGGATGCTGCCTGTACGGCATTAAACTTGGTGCTTACCGCTTTAGCGGAAAAAAGGTTACGCTGGAGCAGGGCCCGCTTTTACCACTTGATGGATAAGGCGAGTTGTTTGCTGGCTACCAGACTGACCCCTAGACTCCGGTCACACGCCTTACCCAAAATCAAAATCAGAGGAGGTACGCTCTCACAAAACCCCCAAAAAATCATGGAAGCTTTCCATGAATTCTGTAAGATACTGTATAGTGCCGAAAAGGAGGCCCCAGACAATTTCTTGGACTCCTTTCTCTGTACTATCAAGATCCCTACTCTCAAAAGTCATCACAGTGATAAATTTGAAGCACCTATATCAGCAGAGGAGGTCTCCCGGGTCATCAAAAACTTGAAAAGTCACTCCACCCCTGGGCCAGACGGTTTCTCTGTCCCGTAGTACAAACACTTCACCACTACATTAGCACCTTACGTAGCCTGCTTCTTTAACGAACTTCGCAAAGGAATCCCACTAGACAAATCCCTAAATTCGTCTTTTATCTCGGTGATCCTCAAACCCGGCAAGGACCCTAGCTCAGTCGCCAACTATCGCCCCATATCTTTAATAAATAACAACCTCAAAATCCTAACAAAGATCCTAGCAGACCGAATTTCTGCCTTTATTGGACTCTATGTCCGTAAGGACCAGGTCGGGTTCATACCCGGAGGACAGGATCCAGACTAAATTAGAAGGGCAATTTATATCATCTCTTTGCTCAAATCCTGCTGGGACAGTGGACGCCCTCAATCGGGCTTTCTGTTATCTCTGGATCTACAGAAGGATTTTGATTCAGTGTCCTGGTCATTCCTTTTGCATATTTTACAACGCTGGGGCTTTGGTAATAGCTTCCTGAATGTGATAGGAGCTCTATATTCAAACCCAGAAGCGACAGTCCGTCTGCAGGGATACTATTCCAAACCGGGCTCCCCCTTACCCCCCCTGATCTTTGCCATTGTTATTGAGACTCTTTCCATAGCTATAAGAGAACACCCAGATAAACACATGGTACAATGCGGCTCCCAAATGCATAAATGTGTGCTTTTTGTGGATGACATTCTGCTTTTCATCTCCTTACCACTCATATCACTACCTAATATATGTAAAGTGCTGGACAGTTTTGGCAAAGTCTCGGGTCTGAAAGTCAATTTCTCGAAATCAATGGCCCTAAACATAAGTTGGCCCAAACATTTAGTCGAGGGCTTAAAGCCACAATTCCGGTTTACCTGGAGCGATAGGATGATTCCCTATCTGGGGGTCAGTCTGCCAGCTTCTGTGGAGCACCTCTACAAAGTGAATTTCCCACCTATGTACCGTAAATTAGAAGCTGACCTCAAAAGTTGGGACAAATTAGGGCTTTCATGGTTAGGGAGGGTCAACTCTGTAAGAATGACTCTGCTACCAAGAATCCTATAATTGTTTAGGAGCCTCCTCATCCCAATCCTAAAGGACCACCTCAGACAGTTTCAATCCAAAATTGTACGCCTTATCTGGAGAACAAAAGGACACATGGTCGCCAAGGAGACCTGTGACGAACGCGGGTGTCAGATCCCTGCCCTCCTCTCTAACTTGTGATGAAGTCCAACCTCACACCACACTGTCACTTACGTAACAAAACCACTCTCAGCTGTGTCCGGCACAAAGATTTCCCAGCTTGTGGGACCACAGTCTAGGTGCCAGCAGCCTGGGAGCGATTGTCACTGGACTAATTATGCAATTAACCCTTTAACAGCCACCACTGACCTTTGATAAGGAAGGGTCAGAACTTCCATCAATTTAACAATACCAATTATGATTTTAGAATAAGCGTCTGTAACACACACTGCCACCACAGACAGGTCTGCTCAGAGGCCTTACTCTAAAACAGTAGCGCTCTTCAAGGGGGGCAGGTTTGTTTATAGCTTGCATTAAGAGTTTTAGACAAGGTTAACACTTTTCAAAATAAGGTTTTAATAATGAAAAGGTCAAAATTGGTGCAAATAAAATATTTACAGAAAAATATGTTTCAAAGAGATAAAAACAATATACAACCACAAAGAAATAAGGTAGGATTGAATCGGAAGAATACTTGCAATTAATGTCTGAAGGTTGATCAGAGTTCGATCGACGAGCTGGGTAATCGGTTCTCAAACTTGGCAGATGTTCCTGTTTCGATGTTAAAAGGAGAACTGACCATTGTCTTGGCATCTCCTCTTTTCTGTCAGATCAAAGGGGTGTTGACAGCTACCAGTGACCAATCGTCCGGTCATCTTGTTTAGGGGGTGGTTGCTGGGAGGTCTCTACATTCATGAATATGTCCCAGGTACACTTTGTGATACATTTTCATATCTCTGCATCTCTACTGTTTACAGACTGATAATATAAAGATTATTGTTCACCGTGACATTTGCTTCAAAACAAATATAAACATGGCAGGTTTCCAATGTCTAGTTTACTGATGATGATGTGACATAGGGGTGTCTGGACTTGAAACGGTACAAATTATCTGAGGAAACTAGATACGTCCATATTATGGAGGTGCTATTATTAATTTGGAAGGTATGAAACATGCTGAAATTTCAGAACTATACTAAACTATTTGAGCTTTGTGTGGATTAAGGTATTTAAGGTATTAAGGTATTTACGACCAGTATCTGTTGGTTCTCTGAATTGAGAGGGTGAGTTTTACGATAGGCCTGAACATCCTGCCAGGCCCACATTAGCTGTTTTTACAGACCTAGCCTGGTTCTGCTTTCTCTATGTTGAGATAACAGCTCTTTTGAAGTATTAAGCCTATGATTTCCTGGAAATAAGGGAGAAGGGAGGGGGTTCAGATTTCCACTGCAATGTTTAACTGTTAGCCAAGACTGTCATGGCTGACGTAAGGTTCTCAAACATGGCCGCTAGCTACAGCTTTTCGTGTGTCCAGTACGTGATATCATTACAAGACCCTCTATCAAGCTAGAGATAATGGAGGAGTGGGAATACCGAACCTGCTTTGGTACTACCAGGTCGCCCAACTATCCCAACTTTTAGTCATTTACTCTAAAGTGGTTCACCCTGACTGGGTCCATATGGAATGCCAAGCTACTCCTCATTACACCCCAAACTTTCTCCTTTGGTTCTCCAAGTCCAGACATGCAGTCATGGTCCCAACTCTATCACACAAACCTAACCCGCAAATCTCGAAATGGTGCCCCCTTTCGCATATCTTTCAAAATCCCCTTTTTCCCCCCGGTATGGACATTAAGGCCTTTAGGACACTTCAAACACCCCTCGGGCCCCCTCACGCTGGCTTACTGTTTAAGAAAACTAGATATGCCCCCAGATGAACAATTCCGATTATACCAGATAAGGAACTTTCTCCACAAATTATGGTCCTCCGAACCTAACCATTTAACACGCACTGAATACAAACTGTGGTGCAGGCAAGCCATGGAGCAGAGGAGTGGGATTTCAGTGATATATCGGTCCCTGGCTAAGATGAATTCCAAGACCCTCTTCATGCTAGAGTGGGAGAAGGACATGGGACGAACCTGGAACCTGCACACTGACAAAGGGCATCACAGTCTGCCTTTAAGGGAATTCTTAATATGGCCCTCTCAGAGGCTAACCTGAAGGTGCTAATGAGATGGTATTTGGTCCCTCTGAAACTGTCTAGATTCTATCCCACATACTGCTCCCTGTGCTTCCAAAATTTCGGTCATGTGGGGTCCATGATACATGTATGGTGGGACTGCCCCAAGATCAGGGGATTTTGGAATAAAATTTTCCATATGCTCCGAGAGGTCTCTGGCCTCCCTATACAGAAATCAGCCCACAAAGCACTCTTCAATTTCCCTGTCCCGAACGCCTCATTATGTTCATCCTAATCGGGACCAAATTGACAATCGCTAGAGCTTGGAAGCAACCCCACGTTTCCTTCACTTTAGTTAAAAGGAAAGTCTCCTGGATTATGGCCCAGGAAAAAATGGTAAGCACACTACTAGATACTACAGAGAAATACGAAGCCATCTGGGAACCCTGGACACAATATCTACGGTTGGGGCTCACCCCCTGATCTGGTTTATATATTCGTTGGATGGTGTGGGACTATTCAGGTTGCTACTTCTTCTTTCCTTTCTTCTCTCTCTTCCTATCCTTTTTTCTTCTTCCTTTTACATCTCACTCTTCATCGGGTGCTACTACATCCCTGACCTTGGGATTCCTCCATGGGAACACGGACAATCCTCATGGTCTTCTCCGACGGCTGGGGTACCTACTAAAAATAATAGAGAAAGGTACAAGGAGATGGAATCCATAGGTCCCCTCCCGGAGAAGCTCCCACTACCACATAATTCTCTCGAGGACCTGATACGAGTATTACATATTATTATTACATCTCCTGTTTATAACCTTTTTCTATATCTTCCATTGTATTTGTTTGACTTGGTACTCCAAGAGCTTAGTTCATAGCCATAATGTTCTCCCGACCACTTATATGGAAATTTTTACTGTTGATTTGCTGGGGGGGCTCAGCTACCTCTTTACCTATTGATGCGGTATAGCAAGCAGTTACTTGGCAATTTATACATCTCCTATGGCTCCGGTGTACCCATGTATGACCCTTTGTTACGGATTATATGTTCACGTGTATTACTGTCTACACCAACTTCTCTGTTTTCCCTGTGTGAAATATTCAATAACAATTTACTGAAAGTAAAATGCATAGAAGAGGACAATTGCAAGCATTTGTCAAATAAAATAAAATAAAATATTTTTTATTAGAGCTATAGTATACCAGTAGCTGCTCAGCTGTTTGGTGTATCAGATAAAAAACACATTTACCAATAAAAATAGTTAAAAAAAACCTCTGGCGTAGTAATGCTTCTTTGGCAGTCTGTTTATATCTTCCCACTCAATTTGTGTCCAGTCAGACAGGTCCTTGCACTTGTTGGTAGATATAAAGGAGATAATCTGAACAATCAGATTGGCAAACTGATAATAATAATAATCATGTCTGTGGTGAGCTTAACATGGGTACTTGTAGGCAAACTACTTTCTTTGAATGTCAGGTTAGATTAACCACTTAAAGGCTGCCCTATAGTAGTTTTTCTGCTACAGGGCGGCAACCCTTCTGGGTAGAGGGCGTGCATGCGTATGAACACACATAGCAGGAGCCCAGCAGCGGGTACCACAGACTTGATGCCCACCGGCACCCGCCAATACTCCAGCAGAGAGGCAGAAAGGTGGTCTACCTATGTACACAAGGCAGATCGCCATTCTGACAGGAGGGAAGGCAACGCAAAGACATGGATCCATATGTTCACCTAGTAAAAGCACCTCCCACAGTATGAATAAACAATGGTCGGGCAAACAGTTAACCCTATGATTGCCCCTGATGTTAACCCCTTTCCAGCCAGTGTCATTAGTACAGTGACAACGATTTTTTTTTTAGCACTGATCACTGTATTAGTGTCACTGGTTCCCAGAAAGTGTCAAAATGATTAGTTAAGTGTCAGAATGTCCGCTGCAATATCGCAGTCCCACTATGAGTCGCTGATCTGTAACGTTTGCGCAAACCAATCAATATACGCTTATTTTTACCAAAAATATGAAGCAGAATACATATTAGCCTAAATTAATGAAAAATTGTGTTTTTATAATTTTTTTTTATTGGATAGGTTTTATCAGGGCATTTTTTTCAGCTGGAACTTGGTAGAACAAAGTTCCACCACCTCTGGCTCAGGCCCTCTGATCCCTGCCTACCACTAACACTTGTAAACACAGAAGTCCGGCTTCTGTGTTTATAAGTGACAGCTTGTCTCCCAACAGCTCCCACAGATCTGATCTCCTCAGCGGCTCCCACTGAGTGCAGGATGGGTACAAGGGAGATGCAGGTGCCTGGGGGGCAGTGCAGATGCTGACACCCCCCCCCCACCCGGATGATTTGCCCGAGTGAGAGAGGCGAGCCACCTACAGTCTGCGGGGAGGTACTAGAGCTGGATGGGTGTAGGTGCTTCAGCTTAATACAGAAACAAAAGTAAGACACGTGGACAATGGTGGAGCTTTTAACCACTTCAACCCCGGAGGATTTTACCCCCTTCCTGACCAGAGCACTTTTTGTGATTCGGCACTGCGTAGCTTTAACTGACAATTGCGCGGTCGTGCGACGTTGTACCCAAACAAAATTGACGTCCTTTTTTTATATATAAAAAAACAATTTTTTTCCTCAGTTTAGGCCGATATGTATTCTTCTACATATTTTTGGTAAATTTATAGCATCTACAAAATAGGTTTTATGGCATTTTTATTTTTACTTTTTTTTTTATTAGTAATGACGGCATTCTGCGATTTTTTTCGGGACTGGGACATTATGGCGGACACATCGGACATTTTTTACACTATTTTGGGACCATTGTCATTTAAACAGCGATCAGTGCTATAAAAATGCATTGATTACTGTGTAAATGACACTGGCGGTGAAGGGGTTAACCACTAGGGGGCAGTAAGGGGGTTAAGTGTGTCCTAGGGAGTGATTCTAACTGTGAGGGGGCTGGACTTCAACACACAGAACAGTGATCACTGCTCTTGATGACTGAGAGCTGTAATCTCTGTCCTGTCACTAGGCAGAACGGGGAAATGCTTTGTTTAAAACAGCATCCCCCTGTTCTTCCTCTCCGTGACACGATCGCGGTCACCCGGTGGACATCGAGTCCGTGGAACCTGCGGTCACAGTCACGGAGACCGCATCGGGCGCGCGCCCGCGCCGCTAGCCGCTCGCCCGTGACACCGCTTCTTAAAGGGGAGGTACCTGTACGCCCTTTTGCCTACCAGCGCCATTCTGCCAACGTACATCGGTGTGCGATGGTCAGCAAGCGGCTAAGGAGCGAGGGAGAAGATGGAGGCAGTGGGGGGGAGGTTAAATGGAGAAGTCAGACGCGAAGAAGGGTGAAAGTGATATGTGGATGGGGGATGCAGAGCTAAGCGACTGTGGAAGAAGGCTGAACTCTGCACTCTGTACATAGCGCACATCGGAAATCTGTACTCTCTGTGTTAACCGCTCCCCCCTCCAAACTCTGCACTCTGTACGTAGTGCACTCCTGGTATTTAATGCCTCTTGAGACCCTCCCACTGTTAGTGAAATTTGACTACAGCCACTAATTGGTGAGGTTTGGAGGAAGTATGTAAAGGGGAGGGGGCTTTAGGGGGTTGTGGCTAGGTTAATGTACCTATTTTCTGAGAAAAAAAGCCCTGGGTTTTATAGCAGAAAGTAAAAAATATTGTTGTTTTTTTTCAAAACTGTTGTCCTTTTTTGTTTATAGCGCAAACAATATAAAATGCAGAGGTGATCAAATACCACCAAAAGAAAGCTCTATTTGTGCGAAAAAAGGACACAAATTTTATTTAGGTACAGTGTTGCAGGACCGCGCAATTGTCAGTTAAAGTAACGCAGTTCTGTATTGCAAAAAATGGCCTGGTCATGAAGGGGGCAAATCTTCCAAAGGTCAAGTGGTTAATGTAAGTTGGTCACACGTTACATTTGTACAGCCTCTGTGCAATTCCCTTCAGTCCCGCCAACAAATATTTAGCAGTAAGGCCTACTGCATGTAGATTCTAGCGCTACATAGTTGGTAAATCTAAATGGATTCGTACAATCAGATTCTAACATCAAACTGGAGAATTGCAGATTTTCCAGTATGCAATTCCAGGCTATCATACAAATCATCAATTACTATTTCCTTGATTCCTGAGTTGTGTGATTCTTCTCAGATTAGGAAAATCACCATGAAGATAGGGAAATCGAGATTCAGCGAATAAGCAATTGTCCAGATTCAATCATCACTGCACCAATCAGAAGAATAATGTGGAATCAAATTAACCTGCTGAATGACTTGCTATTTGAATATTGTCCTATCCTGTGCTGGAGAGCTTTTACGTTGATACGTTTAGCCTAAAGCTAGCCGTGGTTCAGCAGGACGAATTTAGATCCATGTATGGCTGCTCCCACTTCGCAAAAGTCAATCTAATGATCAACTTCTGATGAACGGGCTTGTTGGAAAATCTTTCTCGATCGGTGGCTGTAGCCACTCATTGATCAGTGTTTTTTGAGAGTGGAGAGTTCTCGCTGTCGGAATATAATGTGTCGTCTTGATTGTGTGGATGGGGGACTACGTTCATTTTTTTTTTTATTCAGCCCACTGGCTGAATAAAAAAATAAATAAAAAAGATCCATCTTTGGCCAGCTTAACCACTTGTTATCCAGGCCAATTCTGACACTTCGCTCCTACATGTAAAAATCATCATTTTTTTGCAACAAACAGTATATATGTTTTTTTTTAAAAAGAGACCCTAGGGAATAAAATAGTGGTTGTTGCAACTTTTTATCTAGCACAGTATTTGCGCAGTCATTTTTCAAACACTTTTTTTGGGGAAAAAAAAATGTTTAATGCATAAACAAAAACAGTAAAAAAAAAACAGTAAAGTTAGCCCAATTTTTTTTTTTGCATATTGTGAAAGATGATGTTATGCTGAGTAAATAGATACCTAACATATCATGCTTTGAAATTGCGCACACTCGTGGAAAGCGCCAAACTTCGGTATTTAAAAATCCCCATAGGTGACGCTTTAAAAGTTTTTACAGGTTACCTGTTAAGAGTTACAGAGGAGGTCTAGGGCTAGAATTATTGCTCCTGCTCTAACGTTCGCGGCGACACCTCACATGTGTGGTTTGAACATCGTTTATATATGTGGGCGCAACCTACGTATGCGCTCGCTTCTGCGCACAAGCACGCGGGGACAGGGGCTCTTTAAAAAAAAAAAATTTATATTGTTTATTTTACTTTTATTTTTCTATTTTGACACTTTTTTTTATTACTTTTATTCCTATTAGAAGGAATGTAAACATCCCTTGTAATGGGAATAGTGCGTGACAGGTCCTCTTTATAGCGAGAACTGAGGGCAATAAGCCCCAGATCTCGCCTCTAGGCTGGGAAGCCTGAAAAAATAAAAAACGATCCTGGCTTCCCCGCCGAGGCGGTGGCATTTTTTCAAGTGCAGAGGCTGTGTGTGCAGTCATAACATCACGCCCGGCCTCTGAAAGATCATAGAGACGTCCGAGGGCCATCTGGGCCGATCGTACAGGCGAGCCGGGAGAAGCACCTGAGGGTGGTGGGAGGGGGGGCATGTCCCCTCCCGCTGCCTATAAGAACAATCAAGCAGCTGAACAGCCGCTATGATTGTTCTTATGGTGCAGGGAATCGCCGGCTGCAAAAGAAGATATTTGAATGATGTCTGTAGCTGCAGGCATCATTCAGATATCACCGCTCAAAGTCGACAACGTCATATGACGTTGTTGCACAGGAAGTGGTTAAGGTGTTACTAAACCCACAACAGTAAAATCAGTCAGTATATGCAGTAAAGCATGCTTGTTATACTCACTGTGGAATCTAAGGGGTTAATCCTGCGCATTGTGTAAAAAAGCTGTTTGATCCTGTCTTCTCTTATCCTGCCCTTCTTCCCCAGTCCCCAATCCATCTCCTGATAGTACAGAGCCTTGGAGGCACGCTGCACATGCTCAGTTTAGTGTGTATTGCTAGAGAGTTCCTTCTTCTTGGGAGGATGCATGTGATCAGCACTGTCCAGACAGAGCATCAGGGGTCCTGCAGCCTCATAGGACAGTCAGAGTAGAATGAAAACTCCTCCTACAAGCTTTAACCAAACACTGATAGAAGTCACAAGACTGCTATATACTGCTGATGAGAAAAGGTATTTAACAGTTTATATTTACTAAAATTATTGGATTTCTGTGTACTGTGGGAGACCAGATATAGTGAATGCAGGGTCCTGGGTTTAATAACACTTTAAGACCAACCACCCATATCTCTTTTAAAAGTGAAAATACTTTAAGTGCTAAAAAGCTTTAAATCCATAAAACTGTTCGACTAAACAGAAGCCCTAAATGTATGATTCTATAGTTTATACCTAAGGATATGAAATATAATTGCAATAACCAAGTCATTTAAAATGGTTGTAACAGCATCCAGTCTGGGCGATTCAGGCAGACAAGCAATTGTTATTTACAGTTTCTATAAATAAAATATGTAAAATTACAATACACTGGGAAGTCAATGACAAATTTAAAGAGCAGTAAAGAAGTAAAAGTAAACAGAGAAATCTGTTATCAGGGACAATAGGCATGCATAGTTTAAAAGCCAACATAAAAACAAAGAAACCACCTAAAGAACAAAGCCATTTGACATCCAGCCACCTGGTTGGAGGCAAAGCAACTGCATACTGGATGACCTCCAGAGATTTTAGGCACCAGGAAAATATTTCCGAAAATGATGTCCTAGCATTATGTCCTCGCATCAAAACTGCCCACATCTTAGTTTGAACGATAATGGACCTATTAGCAATTTTACTGCATTAATAAACTCCTGATACTGTATGCCCTACAAATAAACCGTTTTATCATTAAACTACACCTAGGCAAAGCCAAAACTTTTTTTTTCCATAAAGGATGAAATAAAGGAGTCATAACCAGTGTGCGTTTTTTTATTTTGTTTTTGTCACTGGGGAGATTTCCCTTCATTTCCTGTGCCAAAACAGGAAGTGAGATGAAATCCTTCCAAAGTGGGGGAATACCTGTTTGTCATCAAACTAGTGTCCTCATTTCCCATCTATTCCTGGGCTTATGATAATCCAAAATGTGGGATTTTCTATCATTCTCGGTTATAACAATCACCAGGACAGTGAATCTCCCTCCTCAGCCCCCCTAATACTTACCTGAGCCCCCTCTCTATCCATCGATGTCCACGAGTGAATCAGACGTCCGGGGCGCTTCCTCCCGGTTGGCTAAGACACAGCAGCGGCGCCATTGGCTCCTGCTGCTGTCAGTCAAACTTAGTTAGCCAATCAGGAGAGAGGGGGGACAGGGCCAGGCCGCGGCTCCGTGTCTCAATGGACACACGGAGCTGCAGCTCGGTTCGGGTGCCCCTATAACAAGGTGCTTGCTGTGGGGACACTCAACAAAAGGGAGGGGCCAGGAGCTCCAGCCAGGAACCGGAGAAGAGGAGGATGGACACACGGAGCTGCAGCTCGGTTCGGGTGCCCCTATAACAAGGTGCTTGCTGTGGGGACACTCCACAAAAGGGAGGGGCCAGGAGCTCCAGCCAGGAACCGGAGAAGAGGAGGATCTGGGCTGCTCCGTGCAAAACCACTGCACAGAGCAGGTAAGTATAACATGTTTGTTATTTTTAATAGAAAAAAAACAAGACTTTAATATCACTTTAATGGATCCCTAAATCTCAGAAAGTATTTCTGCAGCTGAAGAGTAAAGTTGGGTCGGACACCTCCCGGTTCGGTTCGCACCAGTACTCTCAAACATCGCCAAAGATTGGACCCGAACCCCGAACCCTATTAAAGTCTTTGAGACCCAAACTTGAAAAAAATCAAAAGCCTTATATAAAAGGCTTATATGGAAGTTATTTTCCATAAAAAGGGAATGGGGGCCGGCCGGGTACTGCCCTGGGGGACATGTATCAATGGAAAAATAGTTTTAAAAAAAAAGATCGTTTTTACAGAAGCAGTGATTTTAATGATGCTTAAAGTGAAACAATAACAATGAAAAATTCCTTTAAATATAGTGCCTGGGGGGGGGTCCCCTTAGTTTTCCTGTAAAGTGGTGCATCTGTACCGTGTATAGAACCCGCTGCAGCAAAACTGACATTTATAAAAAAAATTAAAAGACATTTAAAAGTGCTGGCAATACAATACGATTTCCGGCAATACAAAAAAGTTATGTATGGTTTTTTTTAGAGGAAGCCCATGCCAAAAAAAAAAGAAAACAGCATGGGGTCTTCCCCAAAATCTCTACCAGACCCTTATCCAAACATGCCAGGAAAGGGGTGGACAAGTGAATGCCCCCCCCCCCAACATTACCAGGCCACATGCCCTCAACATGGGGGGGGGGAGATCTGTATCCCATGTTTATAAGTATGGGGTACATTGTACCCCAACCCATTCACCAAAAAAAAGCGTAAAAAATAAAGACGGGGCAGTTTTTACAATTCCTTTAGAGTGCTTTCACACTGAGGCGTTGGGGGCGTTGGCGGTAAAGCGCCGCTATTCTTTAGCGGTGCTTTACCATTGTTTTAGCAGCGCTATTCAGCCACTAGCGGGGCACTTTTAACCCCTGCTAGCGGCTGAAAAAGGGTTAAAACCACCGGCAAAGCAATGAGTAAAGTTGGGTCGAACATACCCCCGAGCGCCCCGCAAATTTGGGGGTTCGCCGAACGGGCGAACAGGCGATGTTCGTGCCGAACTTTTCTTCAGCTTGTACTGTTTGCCCAACTCTACTGAGGAGTCACTGGGAGAATTCTGCTCAGGTACCGAGTGATGACAGTGCTCACTGCCCAAAGCCAGTTGTTTTTACAAAGCAGTAAATTGCTTGTGACATCACAAAGATGATCACCTACTTATCTGTCCTAGAAGGGAACACATCCCACATAACAAAAGAAGGGTCCCTGGCACCTGCCTAACCCACCTCTATCATAAATGGGGGACCCTGTGCAGCCCCATAATGGTATGTCCCCCCCAGCACCTAATCAGATTTAAAGTGATTCTAAAGGTTGTAAATAAAAAAAAATGTTATACTTACCTGCTCTGTGCAATGGTTTTGCACAGAGCACCCCCAACCCTCTTCTTTTTGGAGGACCTGGCTCCTCCCCCCTGCTGGGTGCCCCCAATAGCAAGTCTTTTGCTATGGAGGCATTTGAGCAGGCTCGCTCCTGAGCCATGCACCTGTGAATAGACATTGTCAATTTACATACACAGAGCACGGCTTGGCCCTGCTCTCTCCTCATTGGCTCACTGGCTGTGATTGACAGCAGCAGGAGCTTTGCTTTGCTGTGTGAGCCAATGAGGGGGAGAGAGATCCGGGAGAGCCGCTGCTCTCATGTACACCACTGGATCCAGGTGGGGTTCAGGTAAGTATAAGAGGGGACTGGGGGGGGGCTGCACCCAGAAGTTTTTTTTGCTTAATGCATGGAGAGCATTATGCCTTTAGAACCACTTTAATGTCCCTATATTTTTATTATCCACTTCCCGACTGCACACTGTATCTTTACTGCTACAGTAGGGGCTGGCTGCGCAGAATAACGTATATATATATATGTGATCCTGCATTTCCAGGTAGGGGGTATGCGCGCCTACCCGTCCAGCTGTACTGTGATTCGTCAAACAACGATTGACCGCTGGCACCTGGTGATCGGCTCTGAGCTTTCCTGAACACAGCTCTGTGAATGCAAACAACACAGAGCTGTGTTCAGTGATGGGGATCTCGTTGTTTGTTCATTCCCTGATAAACAGGGAATGAAAACAACTCGATCCCCAGTAAAAGCAGCACACAGTACACACATGAAAACTTGTTAGGCACCTTAACCCTTTGATCACCCTAGATGTTAACCCCTTACTTCCCAGTGTCATTAGTACAGTGACAGTGCAAATTATTATTACTGATCACTGTAATAATTGCACTGGTGATGTCAATGGCAGTTAATTAGTCCCCCCCCCTCCACGACCGGTTAGTGTCAGATTGCCGGCCGCACTATTGCAGTCCCGTTATAAGTCACTGATCACGTTGGGTTCGCATTGGGTTTGGGTTCAGCTGTGAACACATTGAAGCCTGTTTGGGCCATTATTCCATCCTGGCCGGCTCGGTGCTCCAGCCCACCTTTACGAATTGGGTGCTTTTTTTGTTATTTTATCATCATGCTATGCTCTTATGTATTTTATTGTCCCCTTTTGGAAAATACTTTTATATTATGTGACAAATAAACTTTGTTATATTTTATACCTTGTATTCGTTTTCTCACACTCCCCTAACCTGCCTATAAAGTCCACGCTGGGGCAATTTCTTTCTTAAGTCGCTGATCATCGCCATTACTAGTATATTTAAAAAAAATCCAGTATATATCCCATAGTTTGTAGACACTATAACTTTCACACAAACCAATCAATATACACTTAGTGGGACTTTTTTTTTTTTTTTTTTTAACCAAAGACATGTAGCAGAATACATTTTTGCCAAAATTGTATCAAGAGATTTTGTTTATTTATTTTTTTATGGGGTATGTTTTATAGCAGAAAGTAAAAAATATTGGTTTTTTTTTTTCAAAAGTTTTTGTTTATATAATAAAAAATAAAAAGCCCAGCGGTGATCAAATACCACCAAAAGAAATCTTTAGTTTTATGAGGGGGAAAAAGAGAAATCTTGTTTGGTTGCAGCGTTACATGAAGGGGGTAAAACTAAAGTGAAGTGAGTGGAGGTGGATATACAGGACATACACAGGAACAACACTTTACAATATAAAGGGAGACAGTACAGTTACAATATAATACAATACAACAGAAGAAGGTGAAGAGGGCTGTGCTCATAAGAGCTTACAATCTAATAGATGACAACACACTGAGTAGACACCATGCACCTGCAGTCACCTGATGCTGACTTGCTGCTGAGAATAGAAAGTGCTCACGATAGACCCCATGAAGTCATCACTGATAAGTGATAGTGAGGAATGTCATCATCACACCTGGCCCTGTGTCCTGGGATGGGCGGCGGAGGACTCTGAGTCAGGCATGGAGAATGGAGTGGGAGGGAGAGGACAGTGATGTCAGTCTGGGAGGAGGAGGAGGAGGAGGAGGAGAGGAGGAGGAGGAGGAGAGGCGGAGGAGGAGATCGCTCCCCGAGCGAAGACACAAGGAGAAAAAAGGGGTCGGGCAGGGATCATGAGGACTTGTGTATACACAGAGGCAGGACACAGTATACACCGCGACACCCGGGACAGGAGAGCCACCCTGCTGCCAGCCCCACACACCAGAGCCTCTGTCAGGTGGGTGCACCCTCATCATCAATACTGGACGGGGGAAAGTTTCACTGGGGCTCATAGACTTAGGGGGTACTGCCAATGTGTCTTCTAAGTACATCACAGGGCACTGCCAATGTGTCTTCTAAGTCCATCACAGGGCACTGCCAATGTGTCTTCTAAGTCCATCACAGGGCACTGCCAATGTGCCTCCTAAGTGCATCGATGTGTGTACTAAGTGCATCGGATGGCATTGCCAGTGTGTATTCTAAGTGCATCAAATGGCTCTGTCATTGTGTGTTCTAAGATCATCAGATCAGATGGTGATATCAGTGTGTGTTCTTAGTGTATCAGATGGCACTGCCAATGTGTGTTCCAAGTGCATCAGATGGCAGTATCAATATGTGTGTACCAAGTGCATCGGATGGCACTGCCAGTGTGTGTTCTGAGTGCATCAGATGACAGTATCAATGTGTGTTCTAAGTGCATCAGATGGCACTGCCAATGTGTGTGTACCAAGTGCATCGGATGGCACTGCCAGTGTGTGTTCTGAGTGCATCAGATGACAGTATCAATGTGTGTTCTAAGTGCATCAGATGGCACTGCCAATGTGTGTGTACCAAGTGCATCGGATGGAACTGCCAGTGTGTGTGTACCAAGTGCATCGGATGGCACTGCCAGTGTGTGTTCTGAGTGCATCAGATGACAGTATCAATGTGTGTTCTAAGTGCATCAGATGGTGATATCGATGTGTGTTTTTAAGTGCATCAGATGGCAGTATCAATGCGTGTGCACCAAGTGCATGGGATGGCACTGTCAGTGTGTGTTCTAAGTCCATCAGATGACAGTATCAAAGTGTGTGTACACTAAGTGCATCAGATGGCACTGCCAATGTGTGTTCTAAGTGCATCCAATGGCAGTATCAATGTGTGTGCACCAAGTGCATTGGATGGCACTGCCAATGTGTCTGATCTGCAAGTATTAAATGGCACTGCTAACTTGTGTGCTCTGAGTGCATCAGAGGGCAATACCAATGTGTGTGCACTAAGTGCATCAGGTGGCACTGCCAACGTGTCTGACCTGAGTGCATCAGATGGCAATAGCAATGTGTATGTGCTTGGTGCATTGGATGGCACTGCCAATGTAAGTGCAATGCAAGGCGTACCTTCAGTTACTTGACTACTACCATAGTGGGTTCACATGTGTAAGCTTTCCAGCTAGAAATACATACAGATGGTGGTATGCCCTATGGACCCTCCTCAGCCTGGCATGTACACTGTGACTCCTAAACATGAAATGACTTTCTTAGGTTTTCTGTGAGCTGTCAGGTGTACATTGCCATTGATACCCATCTACCTATAGTACTATACTGTTATTTCCTCCCCTGCAACATTCCTTCTAGATGACTGGGGAGGGGAAGGGAGTAACTGCAATCATTATATCCTGCTAACACAGAGGAGAAGTTAATATGTATCATAATATAGATAAGGGACTTGTAAATGTTTGCTATTGATCTCTGGTAGATGATGTATACTTCCAGCTTTGTTTGTGTCTCAATATTTCTGGAGAACAGTGTAGAATTGTATCACATATCACTTTGATTAGATTGTAGAAATCCCCAGCATTACAAATACTGAACATGCTGCATGCTGGCCATAAATCTTGTCTGCAATCAGTTTATTGGAATGTGTCATCTGTCATTGGAGTGACAGCAGGTACACAAAATGAGTGTCTATGTGGCTTGTCACACCTGTTGTACCTGAATTTCCCACACCGTATCCCCGTCACTGCTTCACTGTCCTGCTATGGAGCGCAAAGTGCAGCCTTCATTCTGGATAGGTGTGCAAATAATGGTAATACACAATTTGGGGTTTTTAAAACCAAAAATGTAATATATTGCAGCTTACCAATCATTAGATGTGGTGGCTGCATTTGTTTTCTTTTTTTGAGGCATTTTCCTTCTGTTTTCCCCTGTGATCTGTCCAGTAACACACCTCCTGTGCCCCTACACTGGATGAAGGAGCACAGGGGACATCTTCGGACAGCACCATTGTCAGTCTGGGGGGAGGTAAGTGTTAGATGTACTAGCAGATTTAGGTACACTAACAAATTAAAGCCAAACTCCAGCTAACACTTTATAAGCAGGTACAGCAAACAGTTTATTTTTGGTTTTGGGATAAAGGTTTTAAATTAAAAAAAAAATCTGATCATTGTAAGCACACCTACATGGTTTGTCTCAACCCTCTAACTGATACATTTGCAAGAGAGCTTGTTCTGTTGAAAAACAACAGACTTACTGGCTGGATCGACAGATTGAAATAGAAGAAAGAAAGCCTAAAAAGGAAATCTCATTTAAGAACTGGTAAGCTGTAAAGAAATAATCATTTGAGTTTGGGTTTAATACCCAATCCATGTTAAAAAAAATGTCCTGCGTTTCTGCAAAAAGCAAGAAAAAATGCATTGGTTTGAAAGCTAAAATGTTGACAGCTTTCTTTGCTGCTCACGTCCCTAAATACTTACCTCAATCGATCCAGCGCTGTGCACAGATGCAGCTCTTCTCTGCCCCCCAGTGGTGGATGCTCATGCAGGGTGCAGGGGCGCCAACCCCTTAATCCATGCGCCCGGCCCCTAATCTACATGCAGGGCACCAGGTGCATGGATTCCAATGGGTTTTTGGTTTTTTTTGAAGCACGTGATTAGAGCCTGAGGCTCTAATTTGCTTCAAAACGAGCCCATCCAGTTGTGTGATATTAGCGAAATAATATTCGCTAATGTCTTCCTGTTTCGATTGGCCGGGACTCGGGAGGAGACCCAGAGGGGAAGCCGTCAAAGCTGCGACCTGGATGGGATAAGTGCGGGGCGATGGGTGAGAAATGCAGCGATTAAGTGACAGGGGGGGGGGAAGCGGCAATCGATCGAGCGAGCCGGGGTGGGGGTGGTTGGTTGGCTGGCTGGCTGGGGGGGGGGGGTGGCTGGCTGGGGCACCAGCTGCCACTGCTCTCCTCTACCTCTACTCACAGAGATTGAGGCAGCAGCAGGAGCCATTGGCTATGAGGAGGGGGCTGAGCCGCATTGTGTGTGTCAATCAATGCACACAGCCTGGCTCGGAATTGAGCCCACGTGTCTGCCCCATAGCAAGCAGCTTGCTATGGGGGCAGACAGAGAAGAGGAGCAGCCAATTGCGCCAGTGGGGGGGGGGACTCCAACAGAGGAGGATCAGGGCCGTTCTGTGCAATATCATTGCACAGAGCAGGTAAGTATGTCATGTTTATTATTTTAATTAAATAATTACTCTAAAATACATATATAATAAAATAAATATAAGCTTTTAATATATTTCTCAGTAGTCACAAAGGATATCAATCCACTTTGTGTGCACCAAATTATTAAAAGTAATGTTGATATCATCACTGTGCTTTACCTAGCCTGTGCAGAGAGCAGAGCTCTGGAAGTGACCCATTAGGTCCACCCACTACAGCAGGGATAGGCAATTAGCGGACCTCTAGCTGTTGCAGAACTACAAGTCCCATGAGGCATAGCAAGACTCTGACAGTCACAAGCATGACACCTAGAGGCAGAGGCATGATGGGACTTGTAGTTTTGCAACAGCTGGAGGTCCGCTAATTGCATATCCCTGCACTACAGGCTGCCTGCAGAAAACTAGAGGAGGGGGCGGAGACAAGAACAGTCACTCTGTACAAGAAGAGAGAGCAGTAGTGACCGGTCTTTATTACAGGAAACTCCTACACAGAGGTAAAGTTTCACCTAGGATTATTGCACAGATCTGGAAGAAATGCATAAAGCACAGCAAGATTCAAGAAAGAAAACACGTCTCTTATATTTAGACAATATTTCTTTATCCTGGAGTTTAGCTTTAACTATAGCAGGAACAATAAATCTTCATGTATAATTTCACTGTAGAAGTGTTTATTGAACAAAAGGGTGCAAAGTACAGTAATGTGCACAAAAATACAGGAACCAACCAGATTTCACCTTTCATCAGTTCCTTAAAGTCTTGGTAATAATAGGCAATTTCTGCTTGGATGTTTTGCATTACTACGCTTTCCATATTACTCTCAATAATTCTAGCCCAAGACCTCCTCTGTAACTCAAAACTGGTAACCTGTAGAAATGTTTAAAAGTCGCCTATGGAGATTTTTAAGTGCCAAAGATTGTCGCCATTCCACGAGCGGCTGCAAAATTTGAAGCGGGACATGTTAGGAATCAGTTTACTCGGCCTAACATTATCTTTCACATTATAGAAAAAAATTGGGCTAACTTTACTGTCTTCTTATGTTTTTAATTCAAAAAAGTGTATTTTTTCCCCAAAAATGTAGTTTGTAAGAACCCTGCGCAAATACGGTGTGACATAAAGTATTGAAGCGATCTCCATTTTATTCTCCGGGGTGTCTGCTAAAATATATATATATATATATATATATATATATATATATATATATATATATATGTTTGGGGGTTCTAAGTAATTTTCTAGCAAAAAACTTGTAAACAACAAGTGTCAGAAATAGGCACGGTCCTTAAGTGGTTAAAGAGGAGCTCCAGACTCCCCCCATAAAAAATTAAAAGTCAGCAGCTACAAATACTGTAGCTGCTGACTTTTAATAGAAGGACACTTACCTCGCCAGGGATCCAGCAATGTCATCACCTGAGCAGATTCTTCTTCCGGGCTTCGGGTGCAGGCGCTGGCATTGTAAGTAAGGGAACCAGGCAGTGAAGCCTTGCGGTTTCACAGCCGGTCTCCTACTGCGCATGCGCAAGCCGCACTGCCCTTTGTGATCGGTCCCGCGGTCTACTGGGACCCAGAAGGATGCAGGGGAAGGAGGGGGGCTAAACTTCCAGCTTAGATCGCTGCGGTGCATCTGACTGGAAGTGGGAGTGGGTACTTGCCAAAACCATGAACCTGCTCCCCCCCCAAAAAAGTGGCAGTGAGGGGAGGGGGGGTTGTTGGGAAAGCTATTGGCTACTGCCCCGTTTATTGTCCCGACGTACGTGTTTTACGTCACCGCGTTCAGAACGATCGGATTTTCCAACAACTTTGTGTGACCGTGTATGCAAGACAAGTTTGAGCCAACATCCGTCTGAAAAAATCCATGGATTTTGTTGTCGGAATGTCCGATCAATGTCCGACCGTGTGCAGGGCATAAGTATCACTGTGTTCCAGCAGATGTATGGGCAAACTTCTTGTCTGCTACTGTATTAGGCAGAGTTGGACTTAGAGCTTCTCTGTCATTTAGGAGAAGCCTTGCACTTTTGTCAATAAAAACAAGGCTTCCTCTGATTGGACGAGGTGGAGAGGCAGGTGATTGATGTCACAATCTTCACCTCAGCCAATCAGTGGAAGGCCTGTATTCCTTGAAAATAATACAAGGCTTCTCTTGAATGTTGGAGAAGCACTAAGCCCTGCTCTCGTTATATCTGGCAGCAGCTGCCTCAACCAGTCCTGGAACCCAGCATCGCTTAGGCTGACCATACACAGTTCATATCTCGGCTGGTTCAGCAGGAACTGGCCGTGACATGAACCATTAATGAGCAGGTTGAATGTACCAAGTTGGTTGATCAATCCACTTGGGTACAACCAGCCTGCTGGATTCTCTTACGAGTATCGCTAATGGTTGCTATAGCTGCTAGCGATAATCACTGTCCTCTCCCATGGTTGCTGGAAAGGTTTTTACACCATGTATGGCTTGAGTTTTGAATCTAGTGGATTCTTATCTGTGGTGAGGTTGTCTGTGCAGATTCCTAATGCAAGCTTGTTACATAATGCTGACACTCCTTGTCTTTATAAGGTATGTATTTAGATGTGTAAATCAATGTTATGCCACGTACACACGATCGGAAATTCGGCCAGCAAAAGACCGATGAGAGCTCTTCCTTCGGAAAGTGCGACCGTGTGTATGCTCCATCGGACTTTTGCTGGCAGAATTCCAGCCAGCAAAAGATTGAGAGCATGTTCTCAATTTTTCGGACGGAAAAAGTTCCTATTCGAAAATGCAAGTCTGTAGCAATCCCGATGCGCAAAATTCCTACGCATGCTCGGAAACAATTCGACGCATGCTTGGAAGCATTGAACTTCATTTTCTCGGCTCGTCATAGTGTTGTACGTCCCGTGTTCTGGATGGTTCGGAAGTTCAGCGAACTTTTGTGTGACCGTGTGTATGCAAGGCATTACATTCTAACCTGCTGTACTGCAGGTTATTCAAGTTATCAATTATAGAGACGTTGTTTGTCATTGACCATTTTAAAGTGACATGACAGATAAAAGAAAGTAATGATATGTGTAGCCTTCACTGAATCGGACACCCTAGCCTTTTAAACAATGGTTATTGTGCAAGTGCAGGATCTCGCCTGCTGAGTAAACTATGCCTGTGTGTATATCAGTTCTGGTATGTATCAGTGCTTAGCAGGGAGTGTCACTGTACAAGTGAAGATAGCACATTGCTGTGTAATATTTTCCTTTATGGCCTTATTTATGGAGCCTAGACTTTTCTCATCAAAGCCCTCTGTGAAAGGGACGTAAATGATTAAATGGCATAGGTCACGTTCACACAACGACACGTATCTAGACAAATTGGCTACTACTGTGTGATTTTTCCTGTTTTCTATGAATATTCATGAGCATTAAGGGTAGACTGAACAGTAAGGTGACCAGATTTTTAAAATGAAATCCAGGGACATTTTTTTTTTTTTACTAGTAACGGCAGCAATCGACAACTCTTTGGCCGTCTCCGCCGCCGCCGCCCGCCTCACAGCCTGTCAAGTCTAAAGCCCCATACACACTATCAGATTTTATGCTGATTTTTTCCTTCAGATTTACCAAAACCATATAATATGAGGTCAAACCTTAGGAGTTTCAATTTGTATGCAATCAGGCAGGCCCCTGCACTACATGGTTTTGGTAAATTTGAAGACAAAAATCAGCAGAAAATCTGATAGTCTGTATGGGGCTTTACTCTTCGGGCCCCGGCTACTACTGGGTGGGGAGCAGAGCACTCCACCAGGGAAGGCAAGGAGATAAGCAGGCAGGCGGCTGGCCGGGACTTGAGCCAAGGCAGAAGAACGTGCGAGTGAAGCTGAATGGGCATGCGCCCGAAACTGAAGAAATAGTCCCTCCGCTCCGACCAGCACATGATCATCAGAAAGGGGCACAGATAATGGAAAAAAATAAACCCCCATAAGCTAGTAGGAGCGGCATGGGGGGGGGGGCCCTGTTCAAATCCAATCCGGGGACAAAACTGGGGACAGACTTGGTCCGGGGACAGTGTCCTCAATCCGGGGACTGTCCCCAGAAACCGGGGATGTCTGGTCACCCTACTGAACAGCCCTTATCACTAAGTACGATGTACAGTTCAAGAAGACATTAAACCTAATTTAAACATTGGTTTAAATAAAAGAGCAGAAAGTAATACATTGCCAAACTCTTATGTAAATGTTTCATAAGTTTATCAGGACTGAGCATCAAAGTGGTTGGCCATTGCAATCAGTGGCGTCACTAGGGTTGGTGTCACCTGGTGCAGTAAAACATGGTGTGACCCCCACCCCTGTTAGCCTGTCACAGTGTTTTGTCCTGCCGCTGCGGAGTGACGGAAGGATAGGCAGTAGGGCACTGAGCAGTGCTAGAACCCCACATTTCCCCCAGTACAGACTCCTCAGTAGTAGAACCCCCCCTTCCCCCCAGTAAAAAAAACCCTCACTAGTAGAACCCCCCCCCCCCTTTCCCCCATTGCAATCAGTGGCGTCACTAGGGTTGGTGTCACCTTGTGCGGTAAAGCATGTTGTGTTTTACAACCACCCACCACTGTTAGCCTGCCACATTGCTCTGTTCTGCCCCTGCAGAGTGACAGCAGGATAGGCAGTAGGGAACCCCCTCCCCCCCTTTTCCCTCAGTACAGACCCCTCAGTAGTAGAACCCCCCTCTCTCTCCCCTAGTACAGACCCCCCCCCCCCATGTTAGCCTGCCACAGTGCTCTGTCCTGCTGCTGCAGAGTGACAGCAAGATAGGCAGTAGGGCACTGAGCAGTAGTAGAACCAACCCTTTCCTCCAGTACAGAATCCTCAGTAGTAGAACCCCCCAGTACAGACCCCTCAGTAGTAGAACCCCCCCTTCCCCCCAGTACAGACCCCTCAGTAGTAGAACCCCCCCTTCCCCCCAGTACAGACCCCTCAGTAGTAGAACCCCCCCTTCCCCCTAGTACAGCCCCCTCAGTAGTAGAACCCCCCCCCCCTTTCCCCTAGTACAGCCCATTCAGTAGTAGAACCCCCCCTTTCCCCCAGTACAGCCCCCTTAGTAGTAGAACCCTCCCTTTCCCCTAGTACAGCCCCCTCAGTAGTAGAATCTCCCCCTTTCCCCCAGTACAGCCCCCTCAGTAGTAGAACCCTCCCTTTCCCCCAGTACAGACCACTCAGTAGTAGAACCCCCTCTTTCCCCCAGTACAGACCCCTCAGTAGTAGAACCCCCCCCCCCTTCCCCCAGTAAAGACCACCATGTTCGCAGCAGCAGAACAGAGCACTGTGGCATGCTGAGTGACAGCAGGATAGGCAGTAGGGCACTGAGCAGTAGTAGAACCCCCCCTTCCCCCCAGTACAGACCCCTGAGTAGTAAACCCCCCCTTCCCCCAGTACAGTACGGACCCCTCAGTATTAGAACTACCCCCCAGTACAGATGCAGTGCAAGTGAACTTGTGTGTCCCCGTCCAGCACTGTGGTGAGTACAGTTTCCTAGACTTACTCATCTGTGATCCGATGTCATGCATGTAGAAGACGGTGCAGAACAGAAGTGGGGTGACAGAAGAGATTGGGAGTGAAACCCCCCCCCAGATTCTCAACCAAGGGCATCCTAGCCAGCAGCACCCACAGCCTAGGCACAGTGTGCTCCCAGCTATGAGGACGAGGTAGGCAAGGACAGGGACTGGATCGACTGTGGCCAGTATACCAGTGTGCAGAATCTAGGCACAGAGCGGGAAGATGGGAGGAATATAAACACAGTACTGACAGAGGCACAATGCCGGAACACATTGTGGGACACGTGTATGAAAATCAAAGATAAAGGAACCAGCAGCCTCTCATTGGGGCCCCCTAGTGGCCGCAGGCCCTTGGGCAGTGCCTGAGTGCCCAAATGGCTGCCTGTCCTTAAGGGGCGCCCTCCCATCTATGCGTCCGGCCCCCTAATCTACACCCGGGACAACGGACAAATGAATTCCAATGGGGTTTTTTTTTTTTTAAGCACAGGATTAGAGCCAGAGGCTCTAATAGGCTTCAAAAAAGGGTGGTCTTGGGGCGCAGAGCACTGCACCCTGAGCTAACCCAGTTGTGTGACAATAGCGAATGAATATTTTTTTTCCTTTTGGGATAAAGTTTTTACATAAATAAATTAAGGATGATCATTGTAAGCACCACTGTCAGTGTTAATTGGACTATCTCTTCTCTGTAACTATGGGAAAGCTTTTCTGTTGAAAAACAACAGACTTATGCCCCGTACACACGGTCAGATTTTCCAATGGAAAATGTCCGATCGGAGCGTGTTGTCGGAAATTCCGACCGTGTGTGGGCTCCATCGGACATTTTCCATCGGATTTTCCGACACACAAAGTTGGAGAGCTTGCTATAAAATTTTCCGACAACAGAATCCGTTGTCGTAAATTCCGATCGTGTGTACACAAATCCGATGGACAAAGTGCCACGCATGCTCAGAATAAATAAAGAGATGAAAGCTATTGGCCACTGCCCCGTTTATAGTCCCGACGTACGTGTTTTACGTCACCGCGTTCAGAACGATCGGATTTTCCGACAACTTTGTGTGACCGTGTGTATGCAAGACAAGTTTGAGCCAACATCCGTCAGAAAAAATCCTAGGATTTTGTTGTCGGAATGTCCGAACAAAGTCCGACCGTGTGTACGGGGTATTACTGGTTGGATCACCAGATGAAAATAGAAGAAAGAAAGCCTAAAAAGGCTAATGCAGCCATCACGTTTAAGAAGTGGTAAGCTGCAATATAATAAATGTTTGCTTTTAGGGGTTAATAATTACAGTGGGGATGGAAAGTATTCAGACCCCCTTAAATTTTTCACTCTTTTTTATATTGCAGCCATTTGCTAAAATCATTTAAGTTCATTCTTTTCCCTCATTAATGTACACACAGCACCCCATATTGACAGAAAAACACAGAATTGTTGACATTTTTGCAGATTTATTAAAAAATAAAAACTGAAATATCACATGGTCCTAAGTATTCAGACCCTTTGCTCAGTATTTAGTAGAAGCACCCTTTTGATCTAATACAGCCATGAGTCTTTTTGGGAAAGATGCAACAAGTGGTTCACACCTGGATTTGGGGATCCTCTGCCATTCCTCCTTGCAGATCCTCTCCAGTTCTGTCAGGTTGGATGGTAAACGTTGGTGGACAGCCATTTTTAGGTCTCTCCAGAGATGCTCAATTGGGTTTAAGTCAGGGCTCTGGCTGGGCCATTCAAGTGAGTGACGTCATCACAGCTCCGGCCAATCACAGCGCCGGAGCCACGATACCCTGAAAGAAGATGGACGCTCCGTAGCAGAGGGGACAGCGGTGACATCGCAGGCTCCTGTGTCAGGTAAGTGACACATAATGGGCTACTATACGATGCATAGTAGCCCATTATGCTTTACCTTTGCAGGGAAACAAAGAGGAAGTAAACCCATCAGTATGTGTTCATAGACGCAGTAGCTGTCTTACATAAAAGCTGCTAATATTTACTGTTTGCTGTGTCTTTACAACCCCTGTTAGATGATAAGTGTAATATTGGTGTTAAATGTAGATACCTTGTAGTGCTTGCAAGTATGTAAATGTCCTTTCACAGGGGCTTTCCGCCCGGCGGACTCAGATTTGCTCAGCAGGGGATCGATCCGCTGATCCCCACTAAGCAGGCGGATGACAGGTCTGTCTCTGCTCACTGTGCAGAGATGGATCTGTCAGAGCCTTGCTGTCCTCTATAGGGCGATCTGATTAAAACGGTCCGCCTGTCCGTTTTCATACAATCCGATCCGATCTGCCAGACGGATGGAAAATAGGGTTTCCATCATCCGTCTGGATTTCACAGACAGGATCGGAACGGATAGCGGCGGATGTCAGCAGACATATCACCGCTGACATCCACTGCCCCATAGGGATGAATGGAGTGTCCAATCGGGTCCGCCTGAAAAACTAACAGGCGGACCTGATGGAAAAGCCCGTCTGAAAGGGGCCTTATTCTTAAACTAGATTTCTTGGACAATAATTTTTTGTGGATCCCAGGCCGACACCATACATAGAGCCTTTATACCTGCATGACTTGGAGCTAAGGTAGGCCTGCCCTTCCTGGGGCTTAGATTTTTCTTGTCATTTAACAACCCAGTGTTGGGGCCTTAGTGGTCAGTAGAGGCTCTCAGACTGAACTGCTAAATGGCAAGGCTTAAGGCCTGGTTGCGGTTAATGCGTTTTCCATGTGCATTTTTCATTTTATGACATATTGTTAATGCGTTTTTGCTGCGTTTTTGGGAGGTGTCTGTTGTCTTGTGGGAGAAACCAGCAGAAACGCATCAAAAGCACAAGCACTGCTTTTTTTTATGCCTTTCCACTGCATTTCTTTTGAAGTCTATGGAACCAAAAATGCAAGTTGCTGTGGAAAATAAAGTCCCTGACCCTTTCCAAAAAACGCACTGGTGGAAACCTCACAGATGTGAACGTGACCCATAGGAAACCATGTTAAATGGACTGTAGTGCATTTCGGCAAAACTTAAAAGACACTGAAAAACACATAGGTGTGAACCAGGCCTTCCCTAGATATGGATGGGTCTTTGCAGAAAGATGAGCAGAAGTTTCCAGGACTATATACCGTCTTTCCTTCTGCGTATGCCTGAATTGGAATTCTTGTGGAACCCAGGCATTCCTGTTTTGTGGCCAAAGGTAGGCCAAAAGATATCTTCAGATTGCCAAATAACGTTTCCAGATTTGACTTTCTTCAAATGTCTAAGGACAGCTATAGAAATTACATTCTATGGAAATGACTTTCTATGGAAATGACATGATCATTGTACAGTAGACAGTTTTTTTTTCCAAATTAGGGAACGATCCTTTTACTTCAAGGAACTAAAAAGCTTGCCTGGCTGGCTGTTCTTAATTGGCCATTATGTTGATTACCTGGCCATATTGGATTGCTTCAGCCAATGGCTATTGTTTGTTTAAAAAAAAAGGATTAGAGTTGAACTAAAGGCAAAACTTTTTCTGACTTTTTTATGGTCATTTACAATTGTTTGGTTTGTGCATGGCTAAGGCAAAATGAAAATGAATACTCGTACATACATTTTCTAGATCATCTCAACCACACTTGCACTTTTCTAATTGTTGCTTAATATAGACTTTATAGCTAACTATTCTGATGGTAAGAATCAATAAAGAGACGTGTGTATATTGGAAGGATTGTGCTTTTACTGTTCTGCAGCAGGATGATAGCAGGAGATAAAAAAAAAAATCTTAGAAACGAAGTGCATTATGTGCTTGCCATACTCATCTGTGGTCAAGGAAATACACAATGTTTATCTAAGGACATGGCTTCTTGAAATTATATGTGGGCAGAAGATACCAAGCACCAATTAATCCATTCAGAAGTCCATATAAATGTATTCATCACACTGAAGTCACAACTTGTAGAAAAATTCTATCCGATGCGTTTCCGGGAGCAAGAAATCCACCTTCATCAGGGTTGAGGTTTTAGTTGCTAGGGCTCTTGCTATGGATTGGTGTGAAATATCCAAAACAATTTGCAAAACAAAAATTTCTACATTTTTTTTAAAATAGAATTTGGAAAATAATAAGTGACCCTTTAAGAATATTATATGTTAGAAATTGGATGTCTCTTTGGGCTTTTTTCCTTTCATGCTTCTTCTTAGGGAGCTAATAGATGTGTCCAGTGTCAACAATGACCTTAGTGCACCTACAAGTATGGCCACATACAGCCATTCACTTGCATGGCAAATTGTATGTGCCAGCTCCTGGGCAATTCTTATTGGTCAGCGGCGGGCTGAGGCTTCCATCGCGTCTCCTCCTCCTCTGCATCGCGGCTGCTTCCACTGTGCATCTCCTCCCTCCTCCCCCTAGGCGTCTAATAGGATCGCCTGTCCTTTTTAGGTGTCGCATGTAGATTAGGGGGACGGATGCATGAATGGGGGGGCGGCATCCCTGCGCCCCTTGTGGACGGGCTGCAGTGGTATACATCTTTTTTTGTATATACAAATAAAAGCTATATGTTTTATATAATACAGTTTCTCTCTTGAGTTGCCCTTAAAGTCCCACAAGTGCCTGGGGGTTACATGCCTACCCATTTTCCGATTAATTGGGGATGTTGGCAACAACTATTGGTTTTCTATGGTGGTTCGTTTTCTCTATGTAGTTTTTTGGGAAGCAACACCAGTAGCCGTATCCTTTTATATTGTTGGTTGGTTGCTTGTTTGCCTATTTATACAGTATATTTCCAATCAAGGAACAGAGGCTTCACTGTACTGTGCACTTATTGAGTTGCAGGGTATATTGATTCCTTGGTCATAGAGATATACAATTAAATTCCTCTGTCAAAATACCCAAACAGTGCTTGCATCTGACTGGATGCAGACGCTATTCAAATTTTCAACCAGGTTCCTTTAATTTTTCAGTCAAGGGATGACGGGCAGGAGGCAGCCAACAGGGCCCCCCATTGAACGAATTTCAGTAAGTTCATCAGGAATTAGCCAAAATGTGCTCGCTCCCTGTATGGCCAACTTTAGTTTTACTATAACCTGTGATTTATAGTGTCCCTTTGGGTCCCACGCCCAAGACATGGTTTCCGTACTTTACTCTGATGATGGCTAAATAGCCTGAAACATCTGTATAGAGTTTAAAATAACTGACTCTATAATATTTCGGCAATATTTGCACTATGCACCAGTGGTTCTGGATCAGGGTTGCCAACCATCAGTAAATTTACAGTCAGTTTATAAAAATCAGTGACTTTTACACCTGTCCGTAAATATCAGCGGCTGATAATCTGTGATGCTGTTTTGACTTTTTAAGGGTAAATCAAGCAAATTACTTGTTATGGGTATTATCAGTGTATACTGTTTAAATATTGGTTGTCTTAGTTTTTAATAAGAGTTCTGTCATTTTTCAGGTTGTCATTAAAAAAATGTGTTTTATCAGTACATTTTTCATGTTTTGTTAGTAAAAATGCTGCAGGAGGTTGACAACACTGTTCTTGATGTTCATTTGGCCAATGAGGTATTAAGCAATGATTTGTATGGCTCTGCTCACTGTCCTGAAATGAGGAATATTCCTCTTATTTTAGGCATATGTGTTAAAATGAGATAGGAAAACCTATACTAAGAAGGCTTAACTGTGGTAAAACCAAAGAGAAGTAACACAAATGTTCCCATTTGAAGATGGCCAACAAATAATTTTTTGTCGTGCATAAGACTCCACTCAAAACGACCCAAAATATGTGGCCTCAGCCACAGCTGCTCCAGCCGCAACCCTCTTATGGGTTTCACCCTGCTCATTGGTGACCAAGCCCTGATGAGCAGGGTGAAACAAGTCAGGGGGTGCGGCCAGAGACCACACATTTTGCAAGGACCAGGTTGGTTTAAGCCGTGTCTTATGCACGATAGACACTCCTGAATTAGTGAACCAGATGCCTGCTCCCATCTTTTGAGCACCGGCGAGAAGACACTCGACCCTCAGCTTTAAGCGGTGCTACAAGCTTTTGCATGATCAAAGAATTATTTTTATTCAAGAAATAATATAGTCGGTACAACTGAAGGGCGTTCTAAACTTAAGATTTGCTAAAACAAATAAACTTCTAAACAATATTTTAGTTTTATATGAGAGATGTTATTCAAAGATCTGTATCACATTCCCTTGACGTTTCTACCAAAGAATTTATTGGTTCCAAGAAAGTTAGAACTCTGCGTGAGGTCATAGTGTCTTTTGTGTCTTTTGAACAGTTAAAAAAATGTAAAACCTGAACTATTCCAGTTATTTATGAGAAAGTCCATTTATTTGAAAGTGAGTATCCTGCCAAAAACTTTTTTTTTTTTTTTTAGAAAAATGGTGGACTTTGAAGTAATAACATGAGACATATCCTTTATATATAAAAAGACATTACTTTATTATGAACATTTATTACGAGTTAAAACCCTATTGTATACAAACATTCTAAAAACTTCATAAGAGGAATGTGCTCCTTTTATATAAACAAGTTCCCCTCAAGTAGGTGCTGGACAATAGTGATCATCGATGCCAATGTTGGATCAATACTCTGTATAGTCCAGATGATCAAGTCCAGCTTGCAATGGTCAACATGTTTCGCTGCTTAGCTTCTTCAGGAGCATATGTTTATGAGGGGGACGATACTATTTTCATCAAACAAAAACAAAAATTTGGATCATATATATTTATTACATTGTCTCATTATTTATATCATTCTTATTCTGAATCACTTACACGGATATGGTCGTAATAGGTGGAATCCAAACAGTCTAGGGTCAGGCATAGGGGACCCAGGCATACCCACACGCAGGAGACATGAATTGGCAAGGCAGGCACACTTATAATGTATAAAAATGTAAAATCTTACCACAAATCACAAGATTAAAAATAGAGGAGGGGGATCACCTTTTAATTCTCTACAATAGTCACCCACTACGCCTGCATATCTATGTCCCCAACGCATTAGCATCTAGAAAGAGTATCCACATCAATATACGTATCATGGAGTGGCAAGATCAAATTAGTCCCCACATACAAGTTTTATACCTACATCGGCCGACCGTCAGATCCTGCTGCCATGAAAACATCCCACCCCATGCGGCTGACTAAAATCTAAATCTAAAAATGTAAACATTTTCTTTTTTTTTAGTTTTAAATGGAGTGAGGAAGGATTAGAACCCTTGTCAGATTTTCACTGCTGTTCAAGCCTCCATTATTGAGATTTCCCCCTCACCTACTGTCAACAGTTTCATAAGACAGGAAGTGAGGAAAAATCTGTAACAGGAGTTCTAGCCTTTTTATTTGTGTCTGTGTTGTTTTTAGGACTTTTCCCTTACTTCCTGTCTGGTGAAAATGTTACAGGGACAATAAGTGAGGAAATATTGTATCTCTCTATGGGAACCCTGGATGCAAATAAGACCCAGTGGGAATTTTAAAGCCTAAGTTTAGTAAAAAAAAAATAAAAAATCAGTGCAAGGCACATTTTTTACAATCAGTGTGATGCATCCCTTGTGCTGCTGGCTGGTGCTTTAGTTGAAATCTTTCTCTTCCGATGCTCCCTCCTCCACTTCCTCAATGTTCCAGTGCAGCAAGGGCTAATATGCACTACTTAAGAGTAGTGACTATCCTTTCCGCCTCCCTTCTCCCTACATAGAAGCTGTACTATAGTTTCCATATATTAAGCAGTCTATTAATGGAGGAGGGGCGTGTGAAAGAAAAATCCGTTTCCATTCATAGAACACGTTTCATTGATGGAAGCTATAGTACAGTTCCTATGAATAGAGGAGGGGGGTGGTAAGCATGGGCTTATTGAGTGCATATGACAGGTCAGGTCCCTCGTCTCTTAACCCCCACTGAAGATTGGGGGTAGAGGATGGAAGATTCCAACTAAAGCAGTAGCACAAGGGATGCATGCATCATATTGATAGTAGGTAACGTCCCTTGTTTTTTAATTTTTTTTGACTAAACCTAGGCTATAATTCTTACTCACTGTGTCCAAAACTGACCGAAAAAGTTTCAGCTTGACATACACTATAATATTTTCCATTCATAATGGCAAACCATTAGCGTTTACTTGTTACTCTAATGCCGCATACACACGAGCGGACTTTTCGACCGAACTGGTCCGACGGAACGAGCCCGACGGACATTCCGATCGTGTGTGGGCTTTATCGGACCTTCATCGGACCTTTTGTATCGAAAATTCCGACGGACCTAGAAATAGAACATGTTTCAAATCTTTCCGACGGACTTGAGTCCGGTCGAAAAATCCGTTCATCTGTATGCTAGTCCGACGGACAAAAAAGGGCGCAAGGGCAGCTATTGGCTACTGGCTATGAACTTCGTTATTCTAGTCTGGTCGTACGTCATCACGTTCGAAATGATCGGATTTTGGTGTGATCGTGTGTAGGCAAGTCCGTTTCGTTGGAACTCCGTCGGAACTCTGTCAAAGTCTTTCGGAGTTCAGGCGGACGTGAAGTCCGCTCGTGTGTACGCGGCATTATACAATTGATTCTTCCTCCCTCTGCTGTCTTTCCATATATTTTCTGCCTATGCAAGGGTCTAGCAGGACTGATGTCAAAATGAGCATTTAGGTAGTGTCAATGACTGAACAGATCAGGATCCTATGATACAAACCATGGGGAAGATTTACTAAAACTGGTGTACACAGAATCTGTTGTAGCTGTCAATAGTAGCCAATCAGCTTGTTCAGTTAAAGCGGAGTTCCGACAAATTTTCTTTTTAAAAGGCAGCAGCTACAAATACTGCAGCTGCTGACTTTTAAAATAAGGACACTTACCTGTCTAGGGCGCCTGCGATGTCGGCACCTGAAGCCGATCTGTTCCTCGGCTCTCGGGTGCTGCCGCTGCCATCTTCATTAAGGGACTCGCGCTGCACGATTCCACTGGTCCCTGCTGTCTCCTGGGACCTGTGTGTCTCCCAGAACACAGCGGGGGGGCACGGAGAAGGCGCCGGAAGTGGCGTAGATACCCGCGGGGGGCTCGGGTATCTATGCCTGGAAGTGGGAGCAAAATACCTGTATTAGACAGGTATCTGCTCCCCCCTGCAAGGTGCCAAATGTGACACCGGAGGAGGGGAGGAATCCAAAAAGCGGAAGTTCCATTTTTAGGTGGAACTCTGCTTTAAGTTCTGACAATAAAACCTGGAAGCTGATTGGTTAATATGCACAGTTGCACCAAATTCTGTGTGCACCAATTTTAGTAAATCTCCCCCACGTGACTGGTGCCTCGGAATTGGCTTGTTACCAGACACCAGACAGATGCTTAATTTTTCTTATTACAGTAAAAAAAGTCAACTTGCAGAACACCCTTGGCATTTAATTCCAATATGGAGGGTAACTATTTACATACATGTTTTTTTCACTTTTGAGCACAGATCCTCTTTAACTTACATGACACAAGTGGTTCTGTGTAAGAGTCAGTAGAGAATGAGGCATCCAAGAAATCACCAATTATAAAGGGCTGTGCAGTAGCAGAAAAACCCTTCTGGGGATTTGATATAAAAGACCTTACTGTTTCTATGCAGAAAAGATGGATTTGACCTTGAGATATTTCTGTTTTGAAGTATATTAGTTCATGAACCATGAATACATTCAAATTTTACATGAATTTAACAACCTGCAACCCGAGCACTGCATAGTCTTTTCAGTGATTTTCAGATATACAAGTAAATTAGATCAGGTTGATGTACATTTCAGTACGTGTCATTTGCTTCATTTGATTCTTTATATAGTTTGCAAGGAAATTAGAAATGCAGACTCTGCTTTTTACTTTGTAGGACTACACAACCATTGTGTTTTACTGCTCCTTCTCCATGGTAAGTCTATGGGGTTGATTCACTAAAGGCAAACAAACTGTTCACTTTGCACGTGAATTTTCCCCAGAGCTTAGTGAATGTAGGGGAGTTTCACTTTGCAAAGAATACCCAATCATGTGCAAGGAAAATGTAAGAGTAAAAGTAATTTTTTCTTGCACACCTTTTCTTTCCTCACCCCATTCAATAAGCTCTGAGGCATATTCCCTTGCAAGTTGAACAGCCTTTAGTAAATCAACCCCTGTGGGTTAGACGACACATTGAATAACAATGTGCTCCCCGTGTGGCTAATATCCTATATAAACTAAAGCTGGCCATAGATTATCCTTTTTTTTTTTTTTTTATTATTTTTTAATCAACCATCCAGCTGATCAAAAAAAAAAAAAGCAAAACAAAGAGATTCCCCTATGTACACATTTAAGGTGGATGAAGGAATCTTCCCCTGCTGCACTATTGTATTCTGACAGCAGGACTGTCTCGTTCTCAGAATATACTGATCAGCACTGCAGTCAAGTGGCTCCAGTGCTGATTGAACACAAATTTTCCAACATTCCTGTTCAAGAGGTGTTGTTCGCTAGGTCAACTTCTCTCTAATGGAAATGACCACAGATGGATCGAAATGTGGCTGGTTCCTGCTGATCTGGCCAAATTTTGATCTATCTATGGCCAGCTTAATGCCCGGTTTTGCCGTCGGAGTAAAAACTCCAAAGGTTTTTCCGACGGAATTCCACTCAAGCTGTCTTGCATACACACGGTCACACCAAATTCCGACCGTCAAGAATGTGGTGACGTATAACACGTACAACGGGACTAGAAAAAGGAAGTTCAATAGCCAGTGCGCCTACAGCATACAGACGAGTGTTTTTTTCGGGTCAGGGGTCACTGCAGTTGGGGGGGGGTGCAGGGGACAGAGAACACTACTGTGGGGTGGGGTGCAGGAGACAGAGGACACTACAGTGGGGGGGGGGGGGCATAGGACAGTACAGTGGGGTGGGGTGTAGGGGTCAGAGGACACTACAGTGGGGGGTGCAGGGAACAGAGTATACTACAGTGGGGGGTGCAGGGGACAGAGGACACTACAGTGGGGGGGTGCATTGTTGGGAACAGGTGAGGCTGCATTGCTGGGCACTAATGAGGCTGCATTGCTGGGCACAAGTGAGGCTGCATTCCTTGGCTCTGGTGAGGCTGCATTGCCGGGCACTACAGTGGGGGGGGGGTGCAGGGAACAAAGGACACTACAGTGGGGGGTGCAGGGGACAGAGGACACTACAGTGGGGGGTGCAGGGGACAGAGGACACTACAGTGGGGGGGTGCAGGGGACATATAACACTGCAGTGGGGGGGTGCAGGGGACAGAGGACACTACAGTGGGGTGGGGTGCAGGGAACAGAAGACACTACAGTGGGGGGTGCGGGGGACAGAGGATACTACAGGGTGGGGGTGCAGGGGACAGAGGACACTACAGTGGGGGGGGGTGCATTGCTGGGCACTAGTGTGGCTGCATTGCTGGGCACAGGTGAGGCTGCATTGCTGGGCACTTCATAGGGCTACATTGCTGGGCACTGGTGAGGCTGCATTGCTGGACACTGGTGAGGCTGCATTGCTGGGCACTGGTGGGGCTGCATTGCTGGGCACTGGTGGGGCTGAATTGCTGGGCACTGGTGAGACTGCATTCCTGGGCACTGGTGAGGCTGAGATGTGGGCACAGGTGAGGCTGCATTGCTGGGCACTGGTGAGTCTGCATTCTTTATGTAGCACACTCCTGAGCCCTGCATTCTTTATGTAGCGCACTCCTGAGCCATGGGGCTCTCTGTTGCCCCTGATGTAAGGGGGAGGCTGTCTGGGGACCCTGATTTAAGGAAGGGGCTCTCTGGGGACCCTGATGTAAGGGGGGGCTTTCTGAGGACCCTGATGTAATGAGGGGGGCTCTCTGGGGATCCTGATGTGTGTGTATGTATATATATATATATATATATATATATATATATATATATATATATACACACACACACACATGTATATTATATACATGTGTATGCCTGCCCAAGCGTATTACTTTCTTTACTTCGCTGCTATGGGCTCTAGCCCCAGATCTTTTGTAGACCTAGCAACGCCCCTGACAGCAGTACATATTGTGCTATTACAGACCCGCAAACAATTTTATGGAAACTATCTTAATGCCAGAAAAGCACAAGCCTGTTCAGTTTGAGTATTGCAATTGGTTTATTTCAACTGTTATACTTATACTTAGTTGTATACTTAGGTATTATATTTAAGTATATACTATTTAGGTATTATACTTAGGTATAATATATATACCCATATTTCTCCCTGTGTGTGTTCTAGCTACAATAATTATACCAAATAACATGTTTTTGGTGGCGGTTGTATGTCTCTTGAAGCTCATTATGTTCTTGACGGTCCACACTTTTTATTTTATGTACACAGTGATAACTTGGTCAGGATATATACAGTACATGTATTTACCATGATAATTTGTACCTTACACCATCTGTCTTGTATTATATACAGCATCACCAAAACTGTATTTTCTAGGGAGCCTGTAATTGTGGGTTGCTGTGAAGTGGCTAAACACACTGAGCTACATTCATGCCTCTATGTTCATTACAATGGTGGAATTTACCAACAAATGCCAGGAGACAATTTTTGTCTGTAATTTGTTCCCATGATACATAGGGATGACAAATGTTTGTATAGGAAATGACTGTTGCTTATTTTTGGAGATCAAAGCTGAAATGGTCGGCCACACAGTACAAGCTTGGCAAGTGTTGCGTGGGTTTGGCAGCACACCACCAGGGCTAACATTAGGTAAAATAGGCATGTGGCTGTCAAGGGAGTCTAAGTATGCCTAGGCAATGGAGATACCGAAGGTTTTTCAGAAATCATTGTAACTACTGGCATTATGACTTCCCATATTTTTGCAAATACTTTTTTTTTTCAGGTGGAAAAATTAATAAATATTTCTTACCAGTAAGGATAGGAAAACCACAGTAAATGTCTATGTGTTCAACTTATGAGCATTTTTCATTAGGTTTCAGAAGTACCGAAGGTTAGAAATCTGTTTCCTGAAGGTGTATGGATATGAGTAGGTTATGAGTATATTTAGTAAGTGATCTGTATTACACCAAATTGGATTGTATGCCATAGAAAGTTGGGTCAAGAAGTATGAGAGTGTTACAGGTAGGCTTCTGTTTCTGCTGTAGGCCCAAAACTTTGTGAAGTCATTTTCGCTTTTAACCTAAAAATATCAGACACAGCTAAAAAAGATATGTATTCACAAATTCATATTTTAATTACCTATACACATCCCCTCATTTTTAAGTGACTTCTGTTCTCCAGTATTTAGCAGCCACAGTTTTAAGTGAGCATGCGAATATTCTAAGAAGAACGTCTGTGGTTTGTGTTTATAAGAATTATATAACAGTTTTTATTTCCTCTTGCCAAGTGTTACCATATATGAAACTGTTTTATTCTAGATCTGCTATATTACAAAATATATTTTTCTTCTCATTTGTCAGATTTTTTACTGCATAGTTTTTTGGAAATTGACCTTTTTTTTACATAGTTACATAGTAGGGGAGGTTAAAAAAAGACACAAGTCCATCAAGTCCAACCTACAGTATGTGTGTAATTATATGTCAGTATTACCTTGTATATCCCTGTATGTTGTGGTCGTTCAGGTGCTTATCCAATCGTTTTTTTAAACTATCGATGCCCCCCACTGAGACCACTGCCTGCGGCCACATCCTGGTCGCTCTTACAGTAAAGAACCCTCTACGTAGTTTATGGTTAAACCTCTTTTCTTCTAATTTTAATGAGTGGCCACGTATCTTGTTAAACTCCCTTCCACAAAAAAGTTTTATCCCTATTGTGGGGTCACCTGTACGGTATTTGTAAATAGAAATCGTATTTAATGCAGAGAGCAGAGATCACTGGTATGTACACAGGTAGGCCATGGGTGCAACTATTTTGTCCATTCTGCTCGTCTTGGCCTTGCTTATTTACTGGCATACAAAAAAGCAAGGAGGTAAAAGTCAGGAGGCTGGAAGACTGCGCCTGCAGACCAATTAAAAGTGGGTGCAGATATCTTGAAGTTGGGGGGCCGATGCATGCTCCCCTCCCTCCTTTAGGCAGTCAATGCAAACATGGTAGGCTTCCATTCAGATTACCCAGCAGTGCTCCTGAGCTATGGATGGTAAACTTAAAGCAGGGACTGAATTGGGGAAACTTTGCAGGTGGGGCCAGTCTCCTCAAATAGGGGAATGTCCCCGGAAATCGGATATCTGGTCACCGTACTTTGCACTCCTTTGTGCAATAGGTTTGGTAGTGAGTATTAGTAAAAATATCAACACATAATAGACTGTTACCTCCTTGCTTAGTGATTCATCCCATCGTTATTTAAAGCTTTTATCTATTGCAGCCCTTTCCCTTACATGCTGAGCATGCCTCAGGGATATTAAAAGCACTTATGAGTAGCTGCAGTGTTAGCGCACCTTATAAAAATCCTCAGTCATCAGTCTTAAAATAATATTACTTGGGGATTCTGCTTTGCTATGTCAGAATGAGTAATGAAGGTGGGGTTGTCTGTTATTTCGCTAACATTGGAAAGTCTATTTAGCTATGAAGCACTGTTAGTCTTCAGCCATGTGTGAAGAATCATAGAAGTTGTCACTGCTGGTCTCTCCTTAATGGTAGTTTCTTGGTAAGGACGAACCTTTTTCTTTAATACTTTGAGTTACTGACCTATATCAACACTTGTTTTGGGTCAGTGATTTAGATATTGAAGTCAAACTGTTAGCATAGCGATTAGGAAACTAGCATTTTCAAAATGAGATCATCATTGGCAATCCTACAGTAGGTATTCATATCAAGGCAGGTTTACCTTAAAGAAGATCTGCGGTTATTTAACCACTTCAATACTGGGCACTTTCCCCCCTCTTCCTGCCCAGGCCAATTTTAAGCTTTCAGCAATGTCGCACTTTGAATGACAATTGCGCGGTCATGCAACATTGTACCCAAAAAATGTTTCCGTTTCTTCCCACAAGTAAAGCTTTCGTTTGGTGGTATTTGATCACCACTGGGGTTTTTATTTTTTGCTAAAAAAATAAAAAAGACCAAAACTTTTGAAAAAAAAATGATGGGCACTGATAGGTGGCACTAATGGGCACTAATAGGTGGGACTGATAGGTGGCACTGATGGGCACTGATAGATGGCACTGGATAGGCAGCACTGATGAGCTACTGACAGGTATTACTGAGTGGCACCTGAAGGGCACTGACAGGCATTACTGATGGGGCACTGATTGGCACTTTTATGGGCACTGATTGGCACATTTATGGACACTGATTGGCACTTTGATGGGCACTAACAGGCGTCATTTATGGGGCACAGGCTGGCAGCTGATGGGCAGTGATTGGCAACTGATGGGCACCTCTGATGCAGGCTGCACTGATAATCAATGTGCTGGTTATGAGTGCAGACCCCCCTCTGACAGGGAGAGCCGCCAATCGGCTCTCCCTTTCAGCGCGAACAAAGAAAAGCCGTTTACCGGCATTTCCTGGTTCACTCGATGATCAGCTGTGATTTGTCATAGCTGATCATGTGGTAGGAAGCCTCCGTCAGAGGCTCCATACCACAATCGGAGATGCGGTGTGTCACAGTGACACACCGCACCTCCAATCGCCGGGCTTTGTTATCCTGATAACGTCATATGACGTTTGGTCAGGATAACAGAACCATTGCTATATGGCGCTCAGCAAGTGGTTAAAAATACTGTAGTCAAACTTAAAAACCGGAGACCTGCTGTAACTAAAAAACGTGCATTGCTGAGTTTTTATAACTATTGGCTGTGAATCACAGGGGAGGATTTACTAAAACTGGTGCACTCACAATCTGGTTCAGCTGTGTATGGTAGCCAATCAGCTTCTAACTTCAGCTTGTTCAATTAAAGTGTTGTTAAACCCAGGACCCTGCATTTACTATATCTGGTCTCACACAGTACACAGAACATGGAAATGCAATTATTTTAGTAAATATAAATGGATAAATACCCTTTCTCATCAGCAGTATATAGCAGTGACTTCTATCAGTTCTTAGTAAAGCTTGTAGGAGGAGTTTTCATTCTCCCCTGATCCTCTGTCTGGACATGTCTGGACAGTGCTGATTGGCCCTGTGCTGATCACATGCACTCTCCTAAGAATTTTTTTTTTTCTAGCAATACGCACCAAAGCATGTGCAGCCCTTCCACTGGCTCTGTAAAAATCAGTTTTGTTTTTTTTGGAGACAGTGAAAGAAGAGGAGGATCAGAGAGACAGGATTAAACAGCCTTCATACACAATGCAGAGGATTACTCTTAAGGTTCCACAGTGAGTATAACAGGCATGCTTTACTGCATATACTGACTGATTTTACTTTTGTGGGTTTAGTAACACTTTAAGCTTTGACAACAAAACCTGGAAACTGATTGGTTTCTTTGCAGAGCTGCACGAGATTTTGCACCATGCAGCTTTAGTAAATAACCTAAACAGGTCTCTCGATCTGTAGCCTGAGATCATCTGCAACTGGTCACCTTGTGTTGGTGCTCACCATTGCTCTTTGCTCCATGTTTTCATACACATTGAAGTCTTTTTTCCCATATCAGTTGAATTCTAGGTTTTACTTAAAGCGGGGTTCCACCCAAATTTTGAACAATATCTGCATGTATTCTGTTCCTTGCCTAGATGCTGACATGCCGTTTAAAAAAATTTAAATCGCTGTAATTACCTTTTATTTTTCTATTCTTCTTTGCACTTCCTGGTTCTCCTCCCATGGGAGTAGGCGTGTTTCTAGCCTCTCCCAGACTCCTAGGAGCTAGTCTCAGGCTTCCCAGGATGCCACTGAGCATGTGCGGGAACGAGCGGTGAATGCTGGGAGCACAGCATTCACCACATCCAGGAAATAAATGCTTGTGGGCTTCAAATGCCCACAATGAAGATGGAAACCGCCTGCAGTGAATAATATAAGTTATTCTTTCCGAAGAAATCTGACACAGGCGGACATATTACACACAATATGTGAGTATGTAATGCTGAGAAGAAAAGTTTGTGAAAGAACTAAAAAAAAAAAAACGATAGATAGGTGGACCCCCGCTTTAAAGTAGAACTAAAGCCAAAACATTTTTTTAATAGAGTTATGAAGAAGGGGTTATAACCAGTATTAGTTTCTTTCATCATCTGTGAACCGTTGGGGAGATTCCTCTTAAATTCCTGTCCCATAACCACAACAGGAAGTAAAAGGAAATCCCTGGTTGTCACATGGCTCACCAGAACTAATGTCCCCATTGGAAGATTTTTCCTTTATTTCTGTTCTAAAGACAACTAAAAGCATTAGTAATGCTATTACATTACCATCACAACTTTGCACTAATTTCCCAACATCTGGTTCATAGGTGAGGTGGTTTATGAAGTCTGCAGGTAGCGGAATTCAAACCAGACTGAATTTCAGTGACTATAACTAAGGATCTAATTTGGTTACCATCATCTTTCTGTGTGTTGACGACACTGGAACATTGGCTGACATTGAATGGCCTCTTTCGTGTACTTGGATTAAATTAGTCACATCCCTAGCAATCGCAACTGCTGAAGCTGAACACTGATAAGGATCCAGGGAAGGTTTGCTCATATGTCCTATGATTGAAGGAAGTGTAATATTTGCTTTGTGCGTGACTATTTGCACCAATCAGTTACTATGAATGTGGTTTGACATATGCCTAAGTCCATGACCAATGATATGCAGTATGTGGCCAATTGTTTTTGTTCTTGGCAGTTTAAAACAAGTACCCGCTTGTATTTGTTCTACTCTGCACTGGCCAGAACAAGACAAATATGACTTGTATATTGTGAGCTCAGTTTTAGAATGATTTAGAAATGCATATGTAAGAACTCTGCTTGTGTGTATTGCTTTTATATAATATGTATTATTTTTCTAATTAAAAAAGAATATATTAAAACAGAAAAAATGACTGTCAGTGGTAACCATCTAATTATTATTATTATTATTATTATTATACAGGATTTATATAGCGCCGACAGTTTACGCAGCGCTTTACAACAACATTAGGGCAGACAGTACAAGTACAATACAATTCAATACAGGAGGAATCAGAGGGCCCTGCTCGTTAGAGCTTACAATCTAGGAGGGAGGGTCAAGTTATACAAAAGGGTAATAGCTGTGGGGGATGAGCTAATGGAGAAAATAATGCAGTTGTTAGATGGAGGCAGGATAGGCCTCTCTGAAGAGGAAAGTCTTCAGGGATCGCCTAAAAGTGGATAAATTTGGAGACAGTCTGACAGATTGGGGTAGGGAATTCCAGAGGATGGGCGAGGCTCGGGAGAAGTCCTGGAGGCGGATATGGGAGGAGGTGATGAGGGAGCTAGAGAGCAGAAGATCTTGGGAGGAACGGAGATGGCGTTTAGGTTGGTATTTTGAGACTAGATTAGTGATGTAGCTGGGGGCACAGTTGTGGATGGCTTTGTAACTTATTGTTAGTATTTTGAATTTAATTCGTTGGGCGAGTGGCAGCCAATGGAGGGATTGGCAGAGAGGGGTAGCAGACACTGATCGGTTTGTAAGGTGGATGAGTCTGGCAGCAGCATTCATGATGGACTGAAGGGGGGATAGTCTATTTAAAGGTAAGCCAATGAGGAGTGAGTTGCAGTAGTCAAGGCGAGAGATAACCAGGGAGTGAATCAGGAGCTTTGTGGTTTCATTGGTTAGAAAGGGACGTAGTTTAGAGATGTTGCGGAGGTTGAGGCGGCAAGCTTTGGAAAGTGATTGGATGTGGGGCTGAAAGGAGAGTTCAGAATCTAGGATAACACCTAGCACCCTGACATGTGTGGACGGGTGGATGGTTTTGCCATTGCTCTTGACAGAGAAGTCAGGGGAAGTGGCACGTGGGGGAGGAAATATTATAAGCTCAGTTTTGGACAAGTTGAGTTTGAGGAAGTGGTGTGACATCCATACAGATATGTCGGTTAGTAAGTTAGTGATGCGTGAAGAGACTGATGGAGTGAGTTGAGAGGTGGAGAGATAGATTTGTGTGTCATCAGCATAGAAATGATATTGAAAGCCATGAGAGGCTATCAGCTGACCCAGGGAAGAGGTGTAGATTGAAAATAAAAGAGGTCCAAGAACAGAACCTTGGGGGACCCCGACAGAGAAGGGAAGAGTAGTGGAGGAAGTAGAATTGTAAGCGACAGTGAAGGTGCGTTGGGATAGGTAGGATGAGAGCCACTGAAGAGCACAGTCACGGAGACCGATGGAGTGAAGTTTTTTGAGGAGGAGGGGGTGGTCAACCGTGTCAAAGGCAGCTGAAAGATCAAGAAGTAGGAGTACAGAATAGTGTCCGTTGGTTTTTGCAGTTAGTAGGTCATTTGTGAGTTTTAAAAGAGCAGTTTCTGTGGAGTGTTGAGGGCGAAATCCAGATTGAAGGGGATCAAGAAGGTTGTTTTTAATGAGGTGGTCACTCAGTTGGTTGTAAACCAGGCGTTCAAGGAGTTTAGAGGAAAAGGGGAGCAAGGAGATAGGGCGTAGGTTGTTAAGATTGGTAGGGTCCAAGGATGGTTTTTTGAGTATGGGAGTGACCAGTGCATGTTTTAGAGCATTGGGGAAGACGCCAGAGGTGAGGGAGAGATTGAAGATGTGGGTTAGAGAGTGTAGGATGGGGTCAGAGGGTGACCGTAGCATTTGAGAGGGAACAGGGTCCAGGGGACAGGTAGTTAGGTGGGCGGTAGAAAGGAGTTTAGCAACTTCGTCTGGAGTAGTAGATTTGAATAGAGGTAGTGTCAGTTGTATCTGTTGACATGGGGTCTTAGCTGGGGGAGATACCTGTAGAGTGGAGATTTCATCACGGATTGTATCAATCTTGTTTTTGAAGTGATTAGCGATTTCCTGGGCAGTGAGTAAATCAGTGGGGGGAGGCGGTGGAGGACAAAGTAGAGAGTTGAAGGTAGAGAAGAGTTTACGGGGATTGGATGAGAAGGTATTAATAAGAGTTGTAAAATAGGTTTGCTTGGCAGTGTGGAGGAAAGAATAGTATTTTTGGAGGGCAGATTTGTATTGGTTGAAGTCTTTGAGAGACTTAGTCTTGTGCCACAGACGCTCAAGAGCGCGACTATGTTTTTTGAGAATTTTAGTGTCATCTGTTTGCCAGGGTTGTAGGGGTCGAGGCCTGATTCTGCGTGTAGTGAGGGGAGCGAGCTTGTCCAGGGTGGAGGACAGAGATTTATTGTAGATGGATATGGCTTGGTTGGGGCAGGACAGGGGGGAGATTTTGTCATAGAGGTGGTCGGTAGCAGAGTAGAGGAGAGAGGAGTTGAAGTTGCGAAAGTTTCTACGCGTGACGGTTAGGCGATTGGAGGGAAAGGTGGTGGAAGACAGGGGGAGAGAGAAACTAATAAGGTGGTGGTCGGAGAGAGGAAAAGGATTGTTTGAGAAGTTGCATGGAGTGCATAGGTAGGAGAATACAAGGTCAAGGGTGTTGCCATCAGAGTGAGTAGAAGCCTGTACCCATTGCTTCAGGTCAAATGAAGAGGTTAGACTAAGAAGTTTAGAAGTAGCAGGAATGTTTGTATTAGCAGGGATGTTGAAATCACCGAGAAGGATTGTGGGAATTTCCGAAGAGAGAAAGTAGGGTAGCCAGGCAGAAAACTCATCAAGGAAAGTCGATAATGGTCCAGGGGGCCGGTAGATCACAGCAATTCTTAGGGAAGTGGGAGAGAATAGACGTATACAGTGGGCTTCGAATGATGAGAGTGAAAAAGAGGGAGGAGGGTGAATAACCTGGAAGGTGCTCTGGGGGGATAGGAGGAATCCCACTCCACCTCCCTTGCGTCCATTAGGCCTGGGGGAGTGAGTCCAGTGAAGGCCACCCTGGGAGAGGGAAGCAGCAGAAGGGAGAATCTAATAGATTTCCCAGTCTACACACTCATCCTTTAACCCAGGTAAGTGCTGCACCCAAATAAAATGGGTTCTATGGGCACTTTAAAAATTTAAGGCGTAATTAAAATGTACATCATATACCGTCTACTAATCTCCACCCCCACCTCCACCCTCGCTCTTTCTCTATTTTCTCCTGTCATTATGTTACCTATCTACCCACATCTACAGTAGCTTCCAAGTATGGCAGACAACTCCTTATATTATATTAGAATTATTTAGTATTTTGTTAGTGTTTTTAGATGCAATATTTAAAGGGTAACTCCACTTTCATGAAAAAAATCGCCATATATATATATACATTTGTGACCCCAGTCATATTATAATTGAACGTTACTAAGAATTACCTTTCCTTTTCAATCTGCAGCGCTGTCCTTTTCTGTTAAAAGGCAATGCAGTATGGCTACCTGGAGGCGTTCTGTACACAAATGGTATACAGAGCGTCCCTGAAAATGCCATTACCTGTCTGGTGATTGCCTTACTGATTTTCCCAGCACTCTGCACTAAGATACAAGTCCGATTTTTGCAATCCCCTGCAACAAAAATGCAATTTTTGGTGAGATACTCCAAAAAGGGAAATTACATCTAAAGGGATGCAGACCCTGCCACTTTCTTTATTAGGTGCAGGTGCAGCAGCTGATTGATGATTATAAAACCACTCCCATACATATTTACTCCACACATGGACACAGACAAAACAAACAGTTATTTCTTTAGAATAACAAAAGGTAAAGGTTGTCTGAAGCAAAGTTTGTTAAATTCCTTGCAATGTACATACATCACCCAGAGGGGAATGTTTTTTCTCAACAAAAGTGGAGTTACTCTTTAACATTTTCTTGGACTTGGCATGCTGACAAATGCCTTAAAAAAATATAGCTATGAAGAATAATGTTATGCTGTATATCAGGCATCAATAAATGGCAGACCGTGGTCCAATAGCAGACCACATCACTGTCCCATGCGGACTGCCATGGTACCACCATTTTGGAGTCTTTTCTACCCACTGCTGTCACTCTGTAATCCCTGGACAGTTCTGGATGTAGGGCGGGAACTGCTCGAGGTTAATCCGCAGATGATTGGCTGCTAGGATGAAGGGCGGTTCTACAATCACTATCTTGCAACTCCTGCCCTCCATCCAGACAAGCTGTGTCGATCTCTGGTCTGTGTAAGGTAAGACAGTGAGGGAGGTGACACTAGTTAATGGGGTAAGGACACTAGTGTCATCGGCTGAAAAGGTGCTGAGGAGTGTGTGTGAAGACATTAAAGCGGGGGGACTGAGAACTATAATGTAGGGGAAGCTGAGAACATTAAAGTGTGGGGAGCTGAGGACATTAAAAGGGGGGGCGCTGAGGACATTAAAGTGTGGGGAGCTGAGGACATTAAAGGGGGGCGCTGAGGACATTAAAGTGGGGGGAGCTGAGGACATTAAAGTGGGGGGAGCTGAGGACATTAAAGTGGGGGGAGCTGAGGACTGTAATGTGGGGGACTGAGTACTGTAATGTGGTGAGGACAGTGATGTGGGGGGGCTGAGAAATGTAATGTGGGATGGCTGAGGACTGTATGTGGGGGGGGGGCGACTGAGGACAGTAATGTGGGGGGATAATGTAAATAGGAGCAGAGGACAGTACTGTTAGGGGGGGTGATGTCAAGGAAGTGTGAGAACACTACTGTGAAAGGGGTAATGTAGAGGGGGAGCTGAGTTCACTCATCAAGAGGAGATCTTAATGTGAAAGGGGTAGGGACTGTGATGTGTAGTAGGGATGAGGACGCCGATGTAAGAATGAGTTCAGATTAATGTATGTGCATTAGGTGCACACGTCATGGGTAGGTCAGCCCATTTTAATGGGCTGTACGACCCGCAAGAAGCACGGAGAAAGAAGTCCTTGACCTTTTTTTCCAAAACTGCGCCGCACCAAGCCGCATGATGCTGCACCAACATACGGTTTGGCACATGCGAAAATGCGCCATGGGTACCGACATGATATTCGGTCCTCTGCTGGAAGAAAATGTTACTGACTGGACGTTGGTAAATTTTAATTCAGTACCCCTGCTGTATATGGTGACATATTAGGAATGTATTCATGCAGACTTGGAAAAATACTGAGAGGCCCACTCTAAGAAGGTGAAATAATGACAAAGTGCAAAGTGTCACCCAGAACAACCAGTTATATATCAGTTTACTCGCCAGTGAAAGATTAATTTTGATTGGTTGCTTTACGTTACTTGGATGTTGGTTACTGTTCGATTGACCAAGCCTAATAAAGTGGTTCATGTTCCCTGGAAGGAGTGATTAGAAGTCTGCAGGTACAAGAAAAACAACTGTTAAATTGCACAATATAAATAATAATGTAAAGTATCATTGTTCCATTTGTTGAACTTTATTTTTTGTAAGGGGACAATGTAAGGGCCCTCTGCCAAACGCTAGTATTGACTTATGTAGGGTTAATAAAACAGGGAAAAAACAACCATATAAGGTGAAAAAAAAATAATAAGCCATGTGTAATAAATGATAGTTTAAAAGAATAAAATTTCCATCCTGTGATTGCGCGCTATGCGAGGAAAGGGAAGTAATGGCAGTGTAATTCCTAGGAGACTGACCTGCATTTTCAGTAGACATCAGGGATTTTCACCTCGCTCTTTACTTGGTTGTTATGGTTACAAATAAGCCCTACCCAGTTAAACTAAAATGTATCTAAAAGATTTTGGAAATAGATGTATTGCTTTTATAGGATTATAACCCTTAAAGTGGAAGTAAAGTCAAGATTTTAATTTGTCTTCATCTGCAATCTAACTATACATATTCTACAATGAAATGCTTCTGAGCTCTACCCTTCCTGAGATATAGTTGTTATTATTCTGGCAACTTGCTCTCACAGTCATGGCATCCTGGCCACGCCAAGATGTTTAGAGCGCCTTGCCATGGTCACATCCCTATCTGTCTATGGCATAGGCACTTGTTCACTTATCTTCTCATGTTTACTTATTGCCATGGGGATTAGCTGTGCTATTGATATTAACCACTGTACACTGGGAGGGCGTCCAGGGACATACTTGACTTTCCGGGGTTATATCTGAATGATGCCTGCAGCTACAGACATCATTCAGAAATTGGCTTTTTCAGCCGGCGATTCCCTACACCATAAGAACGATCATAGCAGCCACTTCCCTCCCCTCCCCTCCCGCTGCCCTCCGGTTCTTCTACCAACTCGCCGCTTCCATCGGTGAGTCGGAGACAGGATCCGCTGGCCCCAGATGGTGATCATAGAGATTTCCGGCAGACCAGATGGTCGCCGGAGTCTCTATGATCGTTCGGAGGCAGGGCGCGATATGACATTCAAAAAACCGGCGACGCCTTGGCTGGAAAGCCGTGATCGTTTTTTTTTGTTTTTTTTAGGCTTCCCAGCCTAGAGGTCTTATTGACCCCATATTTCACTGTAAAAAGGACCGATCGTGCCATATTCCTATTACAAGGGATGTTTACATTCCTTGTAATGGGAATAAAAGTGATCAATTTTTTTTTTTTAAGTGTCAAACTAAAAAAATAAAAGTCAAATTAACAATAATAAAAAAAAAAAAATTAAAAGTGCCCCTGTCCCCATGAGCTTGCACGCAGAAGCGAATGCATACGTAAGTCCTGCCCACATATGAAAACGGTGTTGAAACCACACATGTGAGGTATCGCCGCGAACGATAGAGCGAGATAAATAATTCTAGCCCTAGACCTCCTCTGTAACTCAAAACATGTAACCAGTAAAAAATTTTAAAGCGTCGCCTATGGGGATTTTTAAGTGCCATGTTTGGCGCCTTTGCACAAGCGTGTGCAATTTTGAAGCATGACATGTTAGGTATCTACTTACTCGGCGTAACTTCATCTTTCACATTATGCACAAAAATTGGGCTAATTTTAAAGTTTTGTTTTTTTTAAAGCATGAAACTGTTTTTTTTTTTCAAAAAAACACGTTCGAAAAATTTCTGCGCAAATACCGTGCAAGATAAAAAGTTGCAACGACTGGCATGGTATTCTCTAGGGTCTTTGCTAAAAAAACATATATAATGTTTGGGGGTTCTATGTAATTTTCTAGCAAAAAAATGATGAATTTTACATGTAGGAGAGAAATGTCAGAATTGGTCTGGGCACGAATGGGTTAAAGACTCTGATGTGTGTGTAAGACTGCATTGGACTGGTAAACCAACCAATAGGCCATTGGTGCATATAGAAACGATGAATGAGGTGGGAATTTATCTCATGGGAATTCATCCCTCAAAGGTAGGCATTGGTAATGTACTCAGTTGAGATCTTGGGGCTGCTACTTGCCTGTTACGATGGAGTTGGCATTTCAGCTGGAATAACTTGAGATGGTATAAAAGAGCAACTAGTAACAGATGATTCTCTCTCGATGGTCTAATTTAGAACTTTATTGCCGATGAAAAAAGGTTAGAGATGAAGCCAACGTGTTTCAGGGCAACAGCTTCTCCTTCTTCAGGGCTAGTAAGTCAGCAAATAAATAAACATTCAAAATCATAATAATAATATTAAAATTAATATAATTGATATCAGTAATAACTATAACAATGATGATAATCAAAATAATAAGAAATAATGTAAAATTATAAACATGATAGGAATGGTTTTAATAATAGCCTTCACTGGACCCTACTGACCTGAACAACTTAAGACCCATCTCATTGCTCCCATTCACCTCTAAACTTCTAGAACGCTTAGTCTACAACCGTCTTAGCTCCTACCTCAATGAAAATAACCTTCTTGACCCCTTACAGTCTGGCTTTCGCTCGCAGCACTCCACGGAAACTGCTTTACGAAAACTCACTAACGATTTACTAACTGCTAAAACCAACAGCCAGTACTCCATACTCCTACTACTTGACCTCTCTGCGGCTTTTGATACTGTTGACCACCCGCTCCTTCTCAATAAACTACATTCCCTTGGCCTCCGAGATTCTGCTCTATCCTGGTTCTCTGCCTATTTATCACAGAGCTTCTTCAGTGTCACCTACAACTCTGTCTCCTCCTCTCCATTGCCCCTTTCTGTGGGAGTCCCCCAAGGCTCGGTTCTTGGACCCCTTCTCTTCTCTATCTACACCTCCTCCCTTGGTCACTTAATAACTGCCCATGGCTTCCAATACCACTTATATGCTGATGACACCCAAATCTATCTGTCTACTCCTCACCTCACTCCTTCAGTCTCTTCTCGCATTACTAACTTACTAACTGACATATCAGCATGGGTGTCGCACCACTTCCTTAAACTAAATCTCTCTAAAACTGAGCTATTAATATTCCCCCCCGCCCGTGCCCCCCTCCATGACTTTTCCATCAAAATCAACAATGCAACCATCAGTCCCTCCCCTCACGCCAGGGTACTAGGTTTAATCCTAGACTCTGACTTGTCATTTCAGCCTCAAATCCAATCGTTGTCAAAAGTTTGTAGGATTCACCTCCGTAACATCTCTAAAATTCGCCCCTTTTTAACAAATGAAACCACCAAGCTCATCATTCACTCCCTTGTTATCTCTCGCCTTGACTATTGCAACTCCCTTCTCATTGGCTTACCTCTCCATAGGCTATCCCCTCTTCAGTCTATCATGAATGCTGCTGCCAGACTTATCCACCTTACCAACCGCTCAGTGTCTGCCAACCCTCTCCTCCAGTCCCTACACTGGCTCCCAATCACCCAGCGAAATAAATTCAAAATACTAACCACAACATACAAAGCCATACACAACTCTGCCCCGAGCTACATCACTAATCTTGTCTCCAAATATCACCCAAATCGACCTCTCCGCTCTTCTCAAGACCTCCTGCTTTCAAGCTCTCTCATCTCCCCCTCCCATGCTCGTCTCCAGGATTTCTCCAGAGCCTCTCCCATCCTCTGGAACACGCTACTTCCATCTATCCGGCTATCCCCTACTCTTGCTACCTTCAGGTGATCCCTGAAAACTCATCTCTTCAGGAAAGCCTATCACGTCTCCAACTAATCTCCTACCACTTCCACCAGCTCATTCCCCACAGTTACAACCTTTTGTACCACCTGCCCCACCCTATTAGATTGTAAGCTCTTCTGAGGGCCCTCTTAATCCTCTTGTATTTTATTGTATTATAACTATATTGTCTCCCTTTAATATTGTAAAGCGCTGCGTAAACTGTTGGCGCTATATCAATCCTGTATAATAATAATAATAATAATAATAATAGCCTTCAAAAACAATTACAATTGGGTGAGCTGTTATGTATGGAAAATTTTGTTTCTACCTTTGCCTATAAAACCAAACCTGCACACGTGGGAATGTATCCATATCTTGTATGTGACTATGTGTCCCTAAGGCCCCTTTCACATGATCGGACCGTTCAGGTCCGCCTGTCAGTTTTGACGACGGACCTGAAGGGGCGCTCCATGTTAGTCTATGGAGCGTCGGATGTCAGCGGAGACATGCCCGCTGACATCCGACCAGATCCGATCCGCTAAAAGCAGACGGATGGCTCTACGTCCAGGTTTGTCGCTGGTGGATCGGATCGGATGAGATCAAACGGACATGCTGTCCGTTTTTGTCCGATCCCTCCATAGGCGGCAGCGGCGCACGACGAGCCCCTCCCCGTTCAGTGAGCAGAGAGGGACCTGTCATCCGCCGGCTCAGCAGAGATCAACGGACTGATCTCCCGCTGAGCCGACGGACCGAGGCGGGGTCTGTAGAAACGGAGTCCGCCTCGTGTGAAAGGGGCCTAAGTGTTACAGCGTAAGGTACTAAATGAGAGATTGTATAATATACTAAAAGGGTGTGAATAGGACAAAGTTTACTCCTATTCGTAAGGTGAGTCACAAATATCAATAGGTGACAATAGTCTTGGATGATAGGTGTTATGTCACAAGATTCAATTGTCCAAAAATGGGAGACACTAGAAGGTAGGTAGGACTGACCTGAACCATACCAGGCCACATGTCCTCAACATGGGGGGGTGCCTTGGGGTGGGGAGCTTTTCAGAATCTGGAAGCCCCTTTAACAAGGGTGTTACCAGGTCCTGCCCCCCTATCTGAATGAGTATGGGGTACTCATTCACCAACAAAAAGTGACACAAAGAAAAAAAAAACACAAAGACAGTTTTTGACCATTTTGACATTAAAAAACAAAAAATAATTTCCCCTGATGTAGATCCAATGTCAATCATGAAAAAAACAATGCTCCGCACTCATTGACGGCTGACCGCCGCATGCCTCCCCTGCCCTGTGACAGTTTTAAATAGGTAAGGGGGGGACCTGGTGATGTCACCTGGTGGCCACGCCCCCTTATGACATCACCGACCCAGCATGCACTGCTTTTTAATAAAAGAATTGTCAAAAACTGTCTGTTTTTTTTCTATGTGACACTTTTTTTGGTGAATGAGTAGGGGTACAGTGTACCCCATATTCATTCACATGGGGGGCAGGATCTGGGGACCCCCTTTTTAAAGGGGGCTTCCAGATTCTGATAAGCCCCCAGCCCACAGACCCCCCACAACCTTAGCCCGGTCCCAAAGCACCCCCCCATGTTGAGGGCATGTGGCCTAGTATGGTTTGGGAGGAGGGGTGCTTGCTCGTCCCCTCCCTTTCCTGAACTGCCAGGCTGCATGCTCGGATATGGGTCTGGTATGGATTTGGGGGGGGCCCACTCAATTTTTTTTTTTGGCATGGGGTCGCCCCCCAAATCCATACCAGACCCGAAGGGATCCCGTGTCGTTTTTTTTTTTCTAGGTATTTTTTAGCAGGCAATTCTTTTTCAGATGTCAGCGGGAACTCTCCTGACATCTGATGACTCATCGATTGTTAAGGATGTGGCGGCTGGCTTCCTGGCCCACTACTTAGCAACCCCGTTATATAAAGTGCTTTAAAGGGGAAAATAAAAAAAACGCAAAACACATCAAAAACACAACACTTGCATTTCAAGTGCGACTTCATTGAAGTCTATTACACACAAAACGCATCTTCTCTGGGAAAGAAAGTCCCCTGCCCTTTCCCAAAATGCACCGGCTGCAAAATGCATAGATGTGAAAGTGTACCAGTGTACCATAGGAAACCATGTTAAATGAACTGTAGTGCGTTTTTGGAAAATGGAAAACGCACAAAAAAGTGCATAGGTGTGAATGTAGGACACTGGTCTCATTGATATTAAAGTGGAGCTAAACCCTCCTATTATTTACAGCCAAAAAAACACCCATCTTAGCCTCTACTTGATCTTCAGTTGCCATGGTGCTGTACATGTGATCACTTATGACACCAGCCATTTGATGGTTTCACAGTTCAGTTGAGAATTATAACCATTATCATTCACGGCATGCCTCAAATGTAATTGTTTGGGAAAACCGTTAAATCTATGGGTTTAGTTTAACTTTAATGTCCGAGCACAATAACAACCTTGAACTGAAAGCAAGGCATGGCCGTGTATGGTCAGGATTTGTTGATGACATCCTTGGAGGGCAGAAGAAGAATTGGGGAAATATATGCAGAACCGCAGACCAGATGGTGCCAGCTTCTGTAAGAGTGGGGGGAGAGTGGCCTACAATAGAACACTCAGGCTTGGTTCACACTGCTGCGATGCGAGAACCTGTGCAAATCCAAACAACTGGCAGGCAGTTCACACAGCGAACCGCTGCAGGTGTCAATACAAAGTTAATGACACCCCCAGGTTGGTTCGCATATCGCAGTGCAAACTGTCAATTCAGACAGGAATCAGATTGCATGGGTGAACACCCATGCGATCGGATTCTGGTGCGGACCAAAAAAAAAAGGGTCCTGCACGACTTTGGTCTGAATGTGATGCGAATTCAGCCATACAATCTGTATGGCTGAATTTACATCACACAGACATCACATGTGATTTGCACAGCAGTGTGTTGCGAATCATTCGGACAGTGCAGCAGCGGGAACCTGGCCTGAGTAAGGAAAAACAGCTTTCCCCCTAAGAACTCATGGTGGGGGGTGGGGAACCAGAGCACTGATAGTAGTGAAACGAAGCATAAAGGAGGTAGGTAAGTACTACTAACCTTGTTACTTCTGTAAATTGTTTGCATTTAAACAGCCAGGTTCATTAAGGGAGAGGGGGTCTGCTTTACAACATCACTCTGCAATAAGGTTGTGTTATCACAACAGCTTTAAGGCAATAGAAACTAAAGCTTCGTACACACGATCCGATTTTCCGCAGACAAAGCCTCTAACTTTTGTCCTAAGGGCGTTGGCCAAAAACTTGTCTTACATACAAATGGCATACAATTGTCTTACATACAAACGGCATACAAACATGAACGTAGTGACGTATTAGACATACTACGAGCAGATAAAGAGGAAGTTAATTTATCAGGCGCCACCCTTTGGGCTCCTTCTGCTAATTTCATGTTAGTAGAAGTTTGGTGAGTGTTAATTTTCATTTCGTGCTTTTCGGTTCGTTTCTGAATGGCCGTTCGTTAATCAGACATGTTGCAGAATCAGAGGAGATAACGTTTTATTTATTATTGGCCTTGAAGTTATTGCTTTGACCCAAATCCAGTCCAGGAACAGGAAGAAGAGGATTTCTTGGACCAAAAATTGGTTGCTTTATTAATCGTGACCAATTATGTCATATACCTTTGCTGCGGGAGCTCCAGTAGAATAATCCGGATGATTTTCAGGATTTATCATGCCCCTGGGATTTCTAGCTTTGGGGGTGGAAATGTCCACTTTATTATTAATAATTTAAAGCAAAATGAATTGGTAATGTTCACAAAAGGCAAGGCGTGATCTCTGTATTGGCAGTTCCAGGGGGCAGGTCAAAGCAATCTGTGATATAAAATTGCTGTCCAGCAAACTCTGCAAATGTACTGATATCATGAACTTTGCTTTGTTTACCTTAAAGCAAGTTCTCCTTTAATGCGTTTAGTTAAGATATATTGTGCAGACGATTTATGTTTGCTGAGTGTCACTGACAGTGCCAAACAACAGTCTGAATATTCCAGAGCAGTGTGTGATAGGAATATAACATGTAATTAAAAGGAAACCTTTCACAAGAGAAAATGGGGGGGGGGGTGCCATTGCTCCTTTTGAAAACGATGAGTGCCTGGTTGCTACGCCGACCCCCAAGCTTCATAGCAAGTTTGAAGGTAAAGACACCTTACTTTTCTTTGACTTTCCTGAACTGGACACTTATTACAAGTCAGTGCCTTGGAAAGTAGAAGCCAGCAGGTCAGTATAACAGCCAGGCAGATAGTGTTTTCAGCAATGGTAGCCCCCAAATTTCTCGAATGCAAGTTTAATCTTAAACACAATTAGAATTCCTTAATCCACAAAGGACTTTAAAGGGATAGTTCACTTTTACCACAAAACTGCCTATGCATCTGTAGATAAAAACAAACTGTGTAACTCTGACTAAAGTCGAATAAAGCTCTTGCTATAGGTGTAGGCCATTTACATACTTAATGAAACCTGACTGGAATACTCCCAGGACATGGGAAGTGAGGCCTAGTCATCACTACTCACCTCCACCATCATAGGAGTGAGCTCTCAAATGCTGAGCTCAGAGCTACTGCATCAGCGGAGAGAAAGAGTATGTGAAGGGGTCTGAATAAGAGAAAGAGCTCACTCCTGTGATGGTGGAAGTGAGCAGTGACGACTAGGCCTCACTTAGCAACGTCCTGGGTGTGCTTAGCAACGTCCTGGAGGTATTCCAGTTAGACTTCACAAGGTATGTAAATGGCCTACACCTATAGCAAGGGTATTATTCATCTTTAGTCAAAGTTGCACAATTTGTTTCAATCTACCAACACCCCTTACCTGCATAGGTAGTTTTTTTGTAAAGGTGAACTATCCTTTTAAAGGCTAAGTTCACCTTTTCCAGAAAATAGCCTATGCAGTCAAGGGGTCTTAGTAGATGTAATAAAACTGTGCAGCTTTGTAAAATGTTTTTGTATTTGATCCCTGCAGAAGCCTGAACTAAAAAATTCTAGTTAGCAACCCCCATGTGGTGGCTTGTTTCTACTACAGGAAAATTGTTGGTCTTTGTTTCTGTTGCGCTGGTGTTCCGTCAGAATCGTCGATCCGTCAGATTAGGTAACGAAAGTGATGTTCTGTCAGCTGCGCATGCATTCCACAGCTACCAGGGTTGCTAATCTGACAGAACACCTGCAGTCAGAAGAAGGCAGCGGACATCTTACTACACCCAGCTACGTCTTGAATTTAAGAGTAACTTTAGCAATAAAGTGAGCATATATGAATAAATATAGTATATTGACCTCTGTGATGCAGTTTGCATGTTTAATTGTGAAAGCCTGAAGGTTTAGCACTGAGCAGTGCAGGGTGTACCAACATGGCCTCCGCCACCGTCCTACTGCTGGCATCCAGGTCCTTTCAAAATATAACAACATCACAGATGTCAACACACTATATTTATTTATATCCGCTCAGTTTATTGCTAAATTTACACTTAAATTCAAGCTGTAGCTGGGTGTAGTAAGATGTCCGCTCCACCTTCTCCTGACTGCAGGTGTTCTGTCAGATGAGAAAACCTGGTAGTGGTGGACGCAGCCGACAGAATGTCATTTCCGTTACCCAATCTGACGGAACACTGGCAGTGACTATCCAACGGTTTGTCCATCCTTGCAACACTAAAGCACAAGAGGGTTGCTAACCAGGAACTTGTCAGACAGGCTTCAGGGGAAGCCCAAATGGCCTACAGCATGACAGTATTATTATTGAACCTTTTACAAAACTGCCTAATTTTTTGAATACCCACTTTGGCCATATGACTGCATGGGCTATTTTCTGGAAAAGGTGAAGTTAGGCTTTTAGGCTAACATCACATTGGTAGCTTGGCTTTGTGTTTCCTATTGACACTGCAATGTCATCTGCTAAACACAATACAGAAAGTCTCAGATGGCCCACAAGCTATAACAGAGTTGAATTACACAATGACATTTACCAAACCTTATTAGAAAACAATATAACACTTCTATATTTGACCACAAAGCACTGATTATATCCATTTATTTCACTGCATTAGTCAGCAGGAGAGGACTCTCACAGAGTGATTCATTTATCAAATGTTTTATCTTCAAAGAGGGTTTAATTTCCTCTTTAGTGCTGAGCCTCAGTAAGGAGCATCAGATATTAAAACTTTTTATTGTATCAGTGCTCTCACATATATTGGCAGCGGAAGATGATCATGGATATTTGACTTTCTCATTGGTTTGGGCTGTAGATGGAAGGAATAGATGACTAGTCTATATAAATGCTATATAAAAGCATTTTCATAGTCTTAGATATTCACATTAGTACTTAAAGCAGTTGTCTTTTTTTTTAGGTTCATTTTTTAAAACATTTTTTTTTATAGCCTTATGCCGCTTACACACGGTCGGACTTTTCGACCGGACTTGTCCGACGGACGCCGATGGACCAAATCCGGCGGACAATCCGATCATATGTGGGCATCACCGGACCTTCAGCGGACTTTTCAGTTGCAAATGTGATGGACTTTAGATTTTGAACATGCTTCAAATCTTTACGTTGTAACTCCGCCGGACCCAGAAATCCGCTCGTCTGTATGCTAGTCCGACGGACAAAAACCCACGCTAGGGCAGCTATTGGCTACTGGCTATCAACTTCCTTATTTTAGTCCGGTGTACGTCATCACGTACGAATCCGTCGGACTTTTGTGTGATCGTGTGTAGGCAAGTCCGGTCCTTAGAAAGTCTGTTGAAAGACCGCCAAAAGTCTGTCGAAAGTCTGTCGGACGGGCTGTCAGACTTTTGTAGCTGAAAACTCAGACCGTGTGTACACGGCATAAGATATTTGGGTCAGAAATTGAAGCAGTTGTTGCTTTTATCTTGACCAGTAAATTATATTTTATTTTAGGCCCCAATACTATTTTACATTTTCCATCTAAGTAGATTGTGTAGTTAATCAGTTCCAGTGTGGGCCAATAATGACATTCCTCTCCTAGAGAATAAAAAAGGTGGGCGTTGCATATTTTTATGCCACACGATATTTGCGCAGCGTTTTTTCAAACGCAGATTTTTTGACAAAAAAAAATGCACTTTAATTTTATAAGCAAAAACACAATACCCAATTTGTTGGTAAAATATAAAAGATGATGTTATGCTGAGTAAATAGATACCAAACACGTCACGCTTTAAAAATGTGTATCCCCTTACATCACCAAACTAAAAATCCCCATAGGCGACGCTTTAAAAGCTTTCACAGATTACCAGTTTAGAGTTAAACAGAGTATCTGGTACTAGAATTATTTTTCTCTCTCTGACATTCGTGACGATAGCTCACACGTGTGATGTAATTACTTATGTGTGCGGGACTGACACGCATGTTCACCGCGTAAGCACGGGGGGGGGGGAGCTTTAAAAAAAAATCTTTACATTTATTATTTATTTAAGCCCTGGTTCACACTGGTGCGATTTGACATGCGATTTGATATGTCAAACCGGCGGCAATGGCACTGTCCTAATCGGCGCAGCGATTGTCAAAAACGAATTTCCGTACTACGTTTTGCGATTTCAGGGTGCTATTTCCATTGACATCTGTGCAGAAACCCGCACAGATGTCTGTGAAATTGCCGCAGAAATCGGGACTGATATGCGGGAGTGAAATTGTGTGAGTTCAGCTGAACTCATACGGCTTCAGTGTGAACCTGGGCTTATGTTAAAAAAAATTAAATTTTTTAATGCTATACAGGTCCTCTTTATTATTATTATTATTATTATTATTATTGCTGGTACTTATATAGCACTGTGAATTTACATTCACATCAGTCCCTGCCCTCAAGGAGCTTACGATCTAAGGTTCCTAACTCACATTCATACCTACAAGGGCCAATTTAGACAGGATCCATCCAATTAACCTACCAGGAGTGTGGGAGGAAACCAGAATTCCCAGAGGAAACCCACGCAGCCACAGGGAGAACATGCACACTTTATGGAGAGATTTGAGGTCTATTAGACTCCAGATCTCTCTTCTGACCACCAAAGCATCTGATCAAACTGAGATTGGTGATTATTGAATCTGAATCTGACAGGAATGATTTTATAATTATCAGTCAGCTGCTGCACTTGCAGGGATTTATTGAAAAAAAGTGTCAGGGTTTGCATCCCTTTAGACTCGGTTTAGGAGTATCTCACCAAAAATTTCATTTTTGTTGCAGGGGATGCCTAAAATCTGATTTGTATCTTAGTGCAGACTTCTGGGAAAATCATTAAACCAATCACACAAGCAGGAAATTACATATCTGGGGAAGTTATGTACACTATCTGTGTACAGAACGCCTCCTGGCTGCCATATTGCATTTTATAGAAAATTACAGAGCAGCAGATTAAAAAGGAAAGGTAATACAGAATGTGTCAAATAACGCTTATATTGGAAGAATGGTAAATACAGTATGTGTAGTTCATCTGATAAATTATCCAGAAAACAAAAAAAGTTTTGAAAAAAAAAGGAAAGGTAATTTTTTTAATAGCATTTAATTACAATATGACTTGTGGCGCAAATATATAAGCTACATTCTTTTTTTTTAATTGTTATTTTAAAAGTGGAGCTACCCTTTAAGACCAACTCCCCAGGCCCATGCACAAAAAAAGTGGGTGTTCACAAAGATTGTGCATGGAGCTGGGATACTGAAATATTTATTTGTTTACTACATAGTTGACCTCAATTTTTTTTAGATTTTGTTTTTTAGTCTTCTGTGCAGTTTTCATTTTAAAATGTTTTTAAACTTGTGGGACTACAGAGATGGTATATACATATTATCTTTGCATTTTGTTTTTTCTTTCTACTTAAAGCGGGGGTCCACCTATCTATCGTTTTTTCTTTTTTGGAGTTCATTCACAAACTTTTCTTCTCATGATTATCTACTCACATGTTCTGTGTAATAAGTCCGCCTGTGTCCGATTTTGTTGTAAAGAATAACTTATAAAATTCACTGAAGGTGGTTTCCATCTTCATTGTGGGCATTTGAAGCCCACAAGCATGTATTTCCTGGATGCGGTGATTGTTGTGCTCCCAGCATTCAGCGAGATGTTGTGATGACGCTGTTGCACAATGCATGCTGGGAAGCCTGAGACTAGCTCCCAGGGGACTGTGGGAAGTCTGGGAGAGGCTAGAGACACGCCTACTCCCATGGGAGGAAAACCAGGAAGTGCAAAGAAGATTAGAAAAAAAAAGGTAATTACGGCGATTAAAATTTTTTTACACAGCATGTCAGCATCTAGGCAAGGAAGAGAATGCATAGAGATAATGTTCAAAATTTGTGTGGAACCCCGCTTTAATACATATTTTTTGTGCTTTTCTATGAATTTAGAGTGTAATTGTTATATTCATTTTTTTGGCTGTATACAGTTCTGTATTATTATTATTATTATTATTATACAGGATTTATATGGCGCCAACAGTTTGCGCAGTGCTTTACAACATGAGGGCAGACAGTATAGTTAAAATACAATTCAATACAGGAGGAATCAGAGGGCCCTGCTCATTAGAGTTTACAATCTAGAATATTTATAAGCCTTTATCCTAGTGTTCCCATATTCAGTATAAGCCCTCGTTCGCATTGTACCAACTTGCGATTTGACATGATAAGTCGCTCCTTATTGCCAGCAATTGCATACTGTTCAAATTGGTGCGACGTCGACTGTGCGGTGCCGCATCGATTTGAAAAAGTAGTTCCTGGACTACTTTTGGTGATTTCGGGTGCGACTTGCATAGACAGCTGAGCATTAAAGCGGAGTTCCACCCAAAAGTGGAACTTCCGCTCATTTGTCACCTCTCCCCCTCCGGTGCCACAATTGGCACCTTTTTGGGGGGGGGGGGGGGGGACAGGATACCCGTCTTTGACAGGTATCCTGTTCCCACTTCCAGGAGTCTGGGCCTCGGGCTGTGACATCGCCGCGGGGCTCCCTCCTCCTCCTCTCCCTGTCGCCAGTAGGAGGGAGGAGCAGGGCCTCGCCCATGCGCAGTAGGGTTCCCAGCGTGAAGCCGTAAAGGCTACACTGCCAGGTACCCTCACCCGCAATGGCAGCGGCAGCACCCGACAGCTGATGGAAACATCAGCTGCGGTGATCACTGGACTCCAAGACAGGTAAGTGTCCTATTGTTAAAAGTCAGCAGCTGCAGTATGTGTAGCTGCTGGCTTTTAATTTTTTTTTTGGGCGGAACACCGCTTTAAGTCGCACAGATGTCTTCCAAGTCGCACTGACACGCGGCTTTAAAATCGTGCAATTTCAGATGAAGTCACTCAATTTCAAAGCTGCAGTCAATGCGAACGAGGGCTTATGGATTGAAAGGTCTTTATACACAACAGTTGACTGTTTGCTAGCTATGCACTGCTTTGGGTGAACAGTGAATGGTGCCTTGTGTTTTTGTGTTTTTTTGTCTTTCTGTAACTGGAAGTGCCTGAAACTACATGGAAGGATTACCAGGTATTATTTTATGAAAGCTGCAAATTAAAAAACAATATCTTAAAAATTAGGCTTGAAATAAAAATGAACATGCAAGTCGTATAGAAGCCTTTAGTGATTGGGTTTACCTGTACTTTACCAATCATCTCAAAATAGGTATGTGAAAATTGTAAAATTACTCAAAAGGGGTGCGATCACATGCCTTTCATAGTTTCATCTACATGACTGCATATAAGCAGGAATTTGTGTTTATTCTCTAACCTGCCCTGTAATAATTACACATGTTGAAACACTGGCTTACTTTTCAGAAGTATATTTCTGCTCAGTATATTCATTTGTATTCATATACTGTATCAGTACAATTGACACAACATCCTAAATGAAATACATTTCCTTTATTTGAAGATGAAAGTGTGGTGGTTAATTGCTGGGAGGCTGAAAAAAAAAAAGACAACTTTATTTCTGAACATTGCACTAGAGTAATGTTCCATTAGCATCATTTGCTGTTTACGTTAAAACTCTGGTGGGAAAAGATGGAGCCAGACAAACAATTTGGCCGTAGCTGCTGTGAAGAAGAGAGTTATCAGGGCAGTAGTGTTGTCTTTTTCATTGTAATTTGTCTGTTACCCTTCAGCGAACACCAGAGAGTTTGTTCTTGGGGTGGGATAGCGTGTACTGATATAACACTGGCTGTTTTTATTCATTTTCTAGGTTTTTATTGCAGCAATTTGTATACCTGGTTAACAAGTGAAATGCTGAACAGGCTCTTTGAAAATGAAGATGTTTGAAGTGTGCCTATTTTCTTCAGTAAATAGCACAATAATGGGAATTTTATTGGGTTTTGTAAATATTTTTTCTCTTTTATTATTTATTTATTCATTGCATAGTGCCATCAAATTACGCAGTGATTTACATACATATTGTACATTCACATCAGTCCCTGGGCTCAAGGAGCTTACAATCTAAGATCTCTGAGACATACATACATACACATACTAGGGCCAATTTAGACAGGAGCCAATTAACCTACCAGCATCAGACCCCTTTCACACTGGGGCGTTTTTCAGGCGCTTTTGGGCTAAAAATGGCGCCTGTAAAGTGCCTGAAAAACGCCTCCCCTGCAGCCCCAGTGTGAGAGCCCGAGTGCTTTCACAGTGGAGTACTGCGCTTGCAGGACATTAGAAAAAGTCCCGCAAGCAGCGTCTTTGGGGCAGTGGAGGAGCGGTGTATACACCGCTCCTTCACCGCCACTGCCCATTGAAATGAATGGGCAGCGCTGCCGAAATGCCTGAAAAGCAATTCGGCAGCGGTGCTTTTCGGGCGCATTTAACCCTTTCTTTGGCCGCTAGCAGGGGTTAGAAAGCGCCCTGCTAGCGGCCGAAAAGTGCAGCTAAAATGACGGTAAAGCGCCGCTAGAACTAGCGGCGCTTTACCGCTAATGCCCAGAGCGGCTCAGTGTGAAAGGGCTCTTATTATGGGTACTAAAATAGTGTAAGTATAAATTAGTACATAAGAACATTTAATATTTATTTTATCCACTCAGCAGGTGCAGCTCAAAGCTCCTTTTAAGATGTTTACCAAGATAACCTTAACTGCTTGCCAGAAAAATGCTATTTGGTCTACAGATGAAAATAACAAAACACACAAAGCTGAATGAGCCAGAGGAGTTATTCACAACCAACTCCTTCTCCTGCTTTCCTTGTTCTGTTTAAGGATTCAATAAAGAAATGCTCTGCATAAAAATAAAATAATATTAAATATACAGAAAGGCCCCTTTCACATGGGGCGGAATCCGTCCAAGTGTATCCCCCTGCTCAGCGGGGACCTCTCCGCTGATCACCGCTGGACAGGCAGATGACAAAGCGGCCATATGCAGAGCGGACACGGACACAGCCCGCTGTTCTCTTTGGGGGTGGTCGGATGGAAACAGACTGCATGTTCGTTTCCATCCCATTGTCATCCGTTTCGCCGGATGGATGGGGAACGTATCCCCATCCATCTGTGTTTAGCGGATTTTATCAGATCGAATGCCAGCGGGTGTAAGCAGACACATGTCCGTTAACCTCCCTGGTGGTTTTCCCGAGTGTGGCTCGGGGTTAAATTTCAGTACTATTAGCGGTAACCCAGAGCCACACTCGGGATTGCATTGCAGGATCCTGGTACAGTGTACTTACCTTGTCCCCAGGATCCTGCGATGTCCCCCCGCGCTGTCTGCGGGCTGTGTCCTCCTCCCCGATGTACTGTGTGCCGGGCTCCATTCCCTGCTAGCATTGCAGCGCACGGGGCGGAGCCTGGCGGCAAATTAAAAAAATTGAAAATTCATAACACATACAGTACACTGTAATCTTACAGATTACAGTACTGTATGAAATTATTTCACATCCCTTTTGTCCCTAGTGCTTTGTCCTATGCCCTGCATGCAGTTTTATATTATATATACTGTTCTTTCTGCCTGGAAACTTGAGATTGTCCATGGCAACAAAAAGCGTCCCTTTACGTCAAAAGTGGTTTTAAACCAGCTAGAAAACAGCGATAATAAATTAGAACACCTGCAGAATTGAGCAATAGTGAATCCTGGGGAAATTCATTTTTATTATTATTATATTATTATTTTTTATAATTATTTATAGTTATTTATTATATTATAATTTATGATTTTGTGTTTCAAACTTTATCATACCCGGGATATCTACTAAACTCTTTTTTGGACAGATTTAAGTGAGTTAATCCTAAGAATTACAGGCCTACAATATAAAGTGCCAAATTTCTATGCAAAACAATGTACCGCCTTGAGACGCAAAAATCTGACATAATCATACCGCCGGGGAGGTATCAGTCCGCTGGTGTAAAAGGGGCCTAAATGTAAAATGTGTTCTTTTATTTAGATAGAGTAGGGTACATCTAGGCAATAAATAAAATATGCAGTATATCGCTGCAATATACGCACAGGTATTGTCTCTTTAAAACATGGCAAGAACAGAAAAATATTGTACATGTTGTTTTTTCCAGAAATCCACTGAGCTTCCAATGTCCTGTAGTTAGCTGACAACACAACCTCTGCTGCCCTGAAATCTCAAGCAGTGTTGTCACATCTGCCAAGTTCATCCTGCACAGAATACAGAGTACCCCCTTATAGCATATGGTATTAGAGGTGACGGATGTATTCTGTTGTCCAGAGGGGGATACGTAAATTAGGCAGGGGTGACACTTCTTAGGATTTCAGTGTGACGAAGAAACTTCACCTTCAGCTCGAACAAGTAAGGAGCACCCTGGACTTCTAGCTGTTCAACAGGTATTTTTCTGTACTTGCAGTATATTTAAAGAATTGAAACATGGGGAACTTTGCATGCATGTAAACAGGACAAATAGAGATAGTGAATCTTCCTAAAACACAGACAGCAATAAAAACTGACAGGAGTTCCAATCCCTCTCCACTCTATCCAAAACTAGAAGAAAACGTTTTGCCATTTGTTAAACTTTATATATTTGGTACACTCCCTGCTTGTTCCAGCAGTATATAATCTTTCATTCGACCTGCAATCCCTCTTGTGCTCAAATGGACACACATTTGCTAGTAAATGTAAATGTAAACTCTACACTGACTGCTGTGGGCACCAATGCGCAGAACGAAAGGGCACTCCAGCTGATTTGCCGATCAGCTGGAGTGATGTCACCATAGCGCATGCGCACATCGTAGGAGGGTTTTTTCGACAGGAGATACCATTTCCCTGGCACAATTGAAAGCTATGCAAAGAGCGGAGGGGCACTGTAGATGTCAGATTGTGCCTCGCTGTAAACCCGCGGCGCAACGGTGAGGCACAATATGACAAATAAGATGTCCCTCCTCTGTTTGCATAGCATTAAATTGTGCCCGTGAAATGTTATCTCCCATCGAAAAAAGCTCCTACGATGTGCGGATCATGTCACTCCAGCTGATCGGGAAATCAGCTAGAGCGCCGTTCCGTTCTGTGCAAGCGGATCATGTCACTCCAGCTGATCGGGAAATCAGCTAGAGCGCCGTTCCGTTCTGTGCAAGCGTGGGCACTTTTCGACGGCTGCCACATATTGACAGAACACCGTTTCTGCAGTGAGAACTGAGCAATGAGACATCACTGATCACTCAGTACTCCCCCTCCACTCTAAGCAGAGAGCCGTGACTGTCACTCACTGGCTCTGTGTTCTCCCCTCCAGCGCTCACTGGAATGCCGGGCTGTGGAGGTGGCGGGAGGGGCTGGGCCAGCCTCTCAGCGGATCTCTGAGAGGCTGAGCCAGGTGCCAGCCCAGGCATCTGGGTGGATTCCGACCATATGGTCAGGATCTTTCCTGAGCCTGGACTGGCCGAGTGTTGTAAGCCAACAGCGGGCTTTAGCCCGCTGTCAGCTGAAGACAGGTAACAGGTGAATGAACTGTACTCCTGTGATCCACAAGAGAAGTATGGCCAAAAAAAGCTTTAGCATACTCCTTCTTTAAGCTGCAAAGGCAGTGGATGGGGGTCTATACTCGCTGTGCCGACGATGCCTTGCATCACATTGCAGCAAAAAGTTATCCTTGCTGCTGAGAGCATCCCATTCAACTGAATGGGGCAGCATCACAACCTCAATGGACGTGAAATGCACATATTTGTGACACGGCGGTGTGGATTTTCAGGGGTTAGAACAGGCGGTGAGGAGGGAAACACAATGCCTTCTCACCATCTGTCATACGCCCTCTGAAAAACAATCCACCATGGATCACTCTCTGGAGGGCACCGCTAGTATAAACAAGCCATATATAAAAAGCTAACTCATGGCATAAGACTGATTGCATTGGATCAATATAAATTTCAATTATTTCAAATCCATTGACCCTTAAAAGGCTAAGTTCACCTATTCCAGAAAATAACCTTTGCAATGGAAGGAGAGTAATTTTTTTTTTAAAGGGTAATTTTATTGTACAAATAATAAGTACAAAAGAAGGAGAGTAATTTACTAGATTCCTTCATCCATACTAAACAGTGTAGATGAAGGATTCTCCCCTGCCAGCCTCTGTATTCTGACAGCCAACAACCGTGTCTGCTGAATACCCAAACATTGCATCAATCAAGCTTCACATTTTTATGGCAGCTTGCCTCCTTACACACTTTCCACAGCGCCAGGTTCTTGTTTCTCTTGTAGTCATTGATTGCACATGGATGTATCCAAGTCCTGTTTTTTGCCTTAGGCTGCTGCATTGAGATGTGCTTTGTTATTTAACCCTTTCTGACCAGCCTTCACCTGATAAGTGCCATTACATCCAAACCTGTTTTGTGCTACAGTTATTAAGAGGTGGCCATATACTCTGATGGTATCCCCCCCTGTTAGTCATCAGCAGAGTACTACCCCCACCCCAATTGTTTACCCTATAATAACCTACCACAAAAAAGTTTCTGTGGACTGCAAACTTCTGCAATCTACAATATATAAAGTGCATTAAAGCGGTATTAAACTCAGGAAAAAAAAAAAGAAAATTCCTTATTGCTTAGTATGCATCACATACTAGCACATGTGAAACTTACCTTAAAACGAAGCGCTCCAACGCCGTGCTGTCACCGCTGACAGGGCTTCCATCTTCATCCGGTCCTCCTACCGGGTTGGCAAGTTCCGGTCCTTTGATTGGACTAGCCTCAATGATGTCACGTCGCGTGCGGGAGTAGCTGTTCACAGCACAGGGCTCTGAAGGAATGGCACGGGATTGGGCGCCAGTGACATCACCGGCGGCCTCAAAAGTAAATGTCTCCTAAACTGTGCACGTATAGGAGGTATTTACTGTACCTATAGGTAAGACTTATTATAGGCTTACCCGTAATTATAAATCATACATGGGAGTTTACTCCCACTTTAACAACACTGATATTAAAATGTTAAATACATAAAAGTTGGCTTGTGTGTATTATATTCCAGTGCTACTATTTGACGTCACCCTGGGAGTGGTTCTTCTGTACTCTTCTTGTACTTGCTATAAGATTCCAGCATGCATGACAGAAGCCTGGATAGCTTTACCTGTAGTTTAGAGTGCCACACATTCTTCCCATACCAGATGCTAATTTGGATGATGACAGAGTTGGAAGGAAAGGAACTATGTACTATTGTGAAGAGGAAATTGTACTCAACTTTGTGTTTGTAAGCTTACTTTTATATAGCATTTCAAACTTTACTCACACTGTTATTTCCCTGGTAGATAATTTTTGCAGGTTTACGTTACTAAGTACTAAAATAGGTGACATGGAGGTTGATTTACTAAAACTGAAGAGTGCAAAATCTGGTGCAGGTCTGCATAGCAACCAATCAGCTCCCAGTTTTTTGTGTTTTTTTTTGTCAAAGCTTAAAGTGATTGTAAAATCTATTGTTTTTTTAATACTCTTTTTAAACAACAAACGTTGTTATGTTATACTTACCACCTCTGTGCAGTTGGTTTTGCACAGAACAGCCCAGATCCTCCTCTTCTCAGGTCCCTCTTTGCTGCTACTAGCCCCTCCCTTCTGTCGAGTACCCCAACAGCAAGCAGCTTGCCATGGGGGCACCCAAGCTGAGCTGGAGCTACCTGTGTCTATTCAGACACGGAACTGCCGTTCTGCACCACCCCCTCTCTCCACTGATTGGCTAACTGACTTTGATTGACAGCCGCTGGAGCCAATGGCGCCGCTGCTGTGTCTCAGCCAATCAGGAGGGAGAGTCCCAGACAGCCGAGGGGTTCATGGACATCACTGGACAGAGAGGGGGCTCAGGTAAGTATTAGGGGGTGCTGGGAAGGCTGCTACACACAGAAGGCTTTATCGTAATGCATAGAATGCATTAGTATAAAAAAAAAAAATTCTGCCTTTACAACCCCTTTAATTGAACAAGCTGGAGTTAGAAGCTGATTGACTATCATGCACAGTTACACCAGATTTTCTACTGTACAGTTTTAGTAAATAAGTGAGTCTAGATCAGTGGCGGTCAACTTTCTTGATATAGGAGGCCTCAAATGCAGCCCCTAATATCATCAAAGGACCACATAAATTATTCAGTGAATGTAATGCTTAAGAAAGAGACTGCAGACTGAGAATGAGCTCAAACATGTTTGGATCCTAGTCCGAACCTATCTGAGCGAGCCTGACAGGATGCTGTCCTAGGTCAGTTATACGTGGTCAATTCATTACCTGCCCTGCAGCTGCACATACAATCAGCCATTGGGCTAGGACTGGGAATGCCGCAGCCGCAGATGATTGGCCCAGTATAGGTGACAGCTTCCAGACAGGCTCGCTCAGATGGGTTCAGACTAAGATCCCAACACACCCAAGCTCATCACTACTTGCAGACATGCAACAGGGAGACTGTCAGAGATTGTGAGGCATGCTTTAGCAGTTGTTGGAGAAATCAATGCTTCCAAATGTGTGTTCCCTACAGCCCCCTTTTAAAGATTGTTCATGCCACATTTGATACTTCTTTCTGCAAAATCCATTACCAAAGATCAGAGGAAAATAACTTGAAGGCCACACAGTAAGTGCCAAAGGGCCGCATGTGGTCCACGGGCTACAAGTTGTCCACCAGAGGTCTAGGTGAATGACGTGTCATAGCATGGCTCCGAAGCATAGTACTTTCTAAGAAATGTTCAATGTAAATGGCATTTTTCAGAAACGTTTTCTGACACAGAAATGTGTCCTGATTTTATACTTCACAAGCATCCAACAGCAGTGCCTATCAATTCATTACTCATAATCTAATGCTTGTGTAAGTAGAACTATGTCAACAATGAAAGAATCCACGCAGTAGCTTTTGGGAGGAAACCTAGTATACAGAAATATGGGGTGTAAAACAATGAGGAAATGAGGTAGCACATTTCACTCAGATATTAGCTTTCTGTGTTTTAGATCAGTTAAGGGATGAGTGTTGAAAAAGTTGAGAGTTGCACTCCATCTTAAATTCTTTATATTGTTTTATTCCATGAAAGCCAAAGTGAATGCATACATTCTGTCTCCACCCGACATACCACACTCTCCAACTTGTTTCACCCCTAAGGGCTTGCGCACAGGGATTAGAGTAGGTAGGTACTCACTATGTCAAACATATCGGGGGAGTGTGGTATGTTGGGTGGAGACAGAATGTATGCATTTACTTTGGCTTTCATGGAATAAAATAATATGAGGAATTTAAGATAGAGTGAGACGCTCAGTTTTTTCTACACTTCATTAAGGGATGAGTGTTGTTTCAAACATGACTGAGAGGAGCTATGTCTTGTAAATATAGTCTTCAAGTGCTCTCATCTGGTTTGACATTGTGATAATTACTGAGATTGGTGACAGCCTGTGTAAGATTAGGGGGTTCTGAAACATGCCAGAATCGGGGTACTTAAGAAGTGCAACACCTGGTAAATTGTAATATTTTCCCAGCAAAAGTTTAATGCATTTTTCCATTTTTATTGTTTCAACTCTTTATTTGTATAGTAGCCAAAAGCAGTTATTCATCAAGCTGTGGAGGTCTGTGTGGGTTCAGGTCAAAGAACAATAACAAAGGAAAGGGATTTGTAAGCCAGCATTCTGTAAATCAGGCTAAAGGAGACCTGTTGTGCTACTTTGGAAAGACAAATCTGTGATTAACACTCTAGTGTGGCCGAGATGCTGAACTACAAAATATGAAGTATAACTAAAGGCAAAACTTTTTTTAAAATTTAAATTCACTCTCTTTAATTGTCCTGATCACCAATATCCATGGAAATTGAGAAGCTTACATTATAAAGATGTTGTAAAGTAAATTTTTTTCACTAAAATAAAAAAGATGTTATACTTACCTGTGAGGTCCACAGCTGTTACCAGGGCTGCTGTTATAAATCATTGGACCCCGTACAGCATACCTGACAGCCCCCCCAAAAATATCAAAATTATTTTTTTCACAAAAAATACACTTAAATCATTATTAGTGGACACAAACATAACTTGCAAAATTCCTGCTAAATTGAATTACATACTTCTGACTCCTGCACTCTGTACCTAGGCTCAAGTTTGAAGCCACCCGCCCTCTGTGCAAACTAGCGCAATTATTCTGTTCCGTCCCCATTCTTTGAATTTAAAGTTCTCAGGTCTGGTAATGAGGGGGTATATAGGTATATTCCGGTGGGGATTGAAGTGGTTAAACATAGTGTTCTGTTTTTTTTTTTTGTTTTGTTTTTTTTTTTAAAGAAAAGGGACAATCCCCACATTTCAGCTGTCCTCCAGACTCTCCCTGTATCCTCCTGACCTTCATCCCCTTTAGCCACCTAGAAGGTAGAGCAGGGTATTGATCCTGACCCCCCCCCCCTCCTTTCACATGTCTCCTCCGGCTGACATTCCCACCCTGTTATGCTGATTGCAGTGTGGCTACACAGTATCCGGGGATATACTGGGATAAACTGGGGACAGCGGGTATCGGAATCAGATATTGGCATGACAGGGAGGTGGATCGGTGCGGTGGGGGAGCAATTACAGGAACGATGCCCTATGTGTCTCTCCCTCCAACAGCCAGTGGGAAGGAGAGGGGGAGAAACCGGCTTTCAGCTGCTGCAGAGAGCCGCACAGGGGATCGTTCCTGTAATTGCCTCGCCGATCATCCTCCCTGTCCTGCCCACATCAGATTTCCGCTGCTGCCCAGGCCCCCCTGTGTGCCCGGGCCGGTACAGGGGGACCAGTGGTACCCCCTTATCAGCAGGCCTGGCCATGAAACTTGATGAGGGCTCTCAGACTATCACTTTCACTGTGGTTGCTGTATTGCTTCCAGCAAGGAAGCATAATCACTTCTTCATATATGTGCCTCATGAATACATGTTTTTTATTAGGGCCACTTTTTTATTAATTAATTTTATTATGGATTATTTGTTGTCTCATTTCTTTCTAACCCTGATGAGAGTTAAGTGTTTGAGCCTCCAAAATGTGTTAGCTTTGTAGAAAAAAATTGATGATGGACTGCTTTAGTGACTTCCTTCGGGGGTCTTTTGGGATACCCCTGTTGATAGAGAGAAGCTGCTAAACACCCAACGTTATACTGTTTACTACACATGTCTGCTGGCAGCAGACTCTGTGATCACTGCGTCAGAGAACAATGGTCACAGACTATGCTGTCTGTTACACGTGTATCCTAAATTAATCAGTAATGCATTCATACAAAATATAGTAACATTTTAAACATCAAAAAAGTAATATATGACTACCAACTGGCTCCACCGTTGAAACTGCTTTTAAAGACATTAGGGTATGTACTAGAGACAACTGCTAGATTTCTTCGGCTATTATTCCTGGAAAAAATACTATGAAGAATTTAAATGCTGAACAATGTGTATTTCTTTCATTTACAGATGATGCCATACAAAGCCTGAAATCTAAGAGCATCTCTAATTCGGTGTGCTGTTTACTGACCTTAAACTACTACAAGTATACATTTATTCTTGGAAATTTTCTATCACTAGAAAGGAAACTGTTGTCACATATTGCTGCTGCCAAATGGATGCTATTGAGACTACAAACATTGAAGTACACACAGAAGTTCCCCACAGTGAAACACAAAATGGATTTCCAAGATCGGTTTCTTCAAACAGTGAAGATGACAAAACTGTTAGGACAAAAGCCAAAAGTCTTCCCAATGGTTTAAGGAAAGGAGCAAAGAAATATCAAGACTATATTCAGATTGCAGTACCAGCAGACTCTAAAAACAAATTTCCTCTAGAATGGTGGAAAACAGGAATTGCCTTTGTCTATGCCCTTTTTAATATGGTTCTAACCACAGTCATGATCACAGTAGTTCATGAAAGAGTCCCACCTAAGGAAGTGAACCCACCACTGCCAGACAAGTTCTTTGACTATATTGATCGAGTGACATGGGCTTTTACTGTATCAGAGATAAGTGGGATGATTCTGGTTGGAATCTGGCTACTCCAATGGCTTTTCCTCAGATATAAGTAGGTACCAAAGAGAAAAATATTTTCATAAATGTTCTTAAAGATTACAGTTTTTGTAGAATTAACAAATTGATGATATCATTTGACTAAGATATCATGCTGACAGTGTGTGCAGCAGAAGTCAAAACAAAGAGTCCTCAGTACCAGTGGTTACAGCAACCCCCAACCTGTGTGTTCATATACTACAGTATATGGCCAAAGGTTTTTGGACACCCATCCATCACACTTATATTAGCTTGTTGGATATACCCATCAAAAACCATTAAGAATTACTATAAGTTTGCCCCTTTTCCTTAGGGACTTTACAGTTTCCATTCTTCCGGGAAGGCTTTTCACAAGATTTCGGAGTGTGTCTGTGTGACTTTACGCCCATGCAGCCAAGAAAGTATTTGTTAAGTCTAGTACTGTTGTCGGACAAGAAGACCTAGCTCACAATCATTGTTCACATGCATTCCTAATGGGTGTTTTGTAGGGGTTGATTCAGGGCTCTTTGCAGACCACTCAAGTTCCTCCTCCACACCAAGTTAATCATATTGTATGTTTATAAACCTGGCTTTATGTACATGATGATTTACAAAAATTGAAAATCTTCACTTATTAAATTAAGTGAGGATTCACTTCAATGATACAATCATGTAAAAAGTAAAGAAGAACTCGGATTAGACAGCCACACATCGTAATGGGATGCCAATCGTGAGCTTCTTTTTGTAGTGTAGACAGATAAAATCACAGGAATCCTTGGATAATGGTTAACGTGTTTCACACAACTTTGTGCTTAATCATAACCATGATTGAGCACAAACTCATTCAAGAACCATTGGGAATTACTATAAGGTTGCCCCTTCCCCTTAGTGACTTTACAGTCTCCATTCTTCTGGGAAGGCTTTTCACAAGATTTCAGAGTGTGTCTGTGTGACTTTACGCCCATTCAGCCAAGGAAGTATTTGTTAAACCATGTACTGAGGTTGGACAAGAAGACCAAGCTCACAATCAGTGTTCATGTTCATTCCTAATGGGTGTTTTGTAAGGGTTGGATCAGGGCTCTTTGCACACCACTCAAGTTCCTCCTCCACACCAAGTTAATCATAATGTGTTTTTTATAAACCTGGCTTTACGCACATGCACATGATGATTTACAACAATTGAAAATCTTCACTTAACCACTTCAGCCCCAGAAGATTTGTCTGCTCAAGCATTTTTTACAATTTGGCACTGCGCTGCTTTAACTGGTAATTGCGCGGTCATGCAATGCTGTACCAAAACTAAATTTGTGTCCTTTTTTTTTCCACAAATAGAGCTTTCTTTTGATGGTATTTGATTGTCTGCAATTTTTATTTTTTGCGATATAAACTGAAAAAGACCGAACATTTTGAAAAAAAATGATATTTTCTACTTTTTGTTATTAAAAAAATCCAATAAACTCAATTTTAGTCATACATTTAGGCCAAAATATATTCAGCCATATGTCTTTGGTAAAAAAATTGTCAATATATATATCGTATATTTATTTGTTTGCGCAAAAGTTATAGCTTCTACAAACTAGCGTACATTTTCTGGAATTTACGCAGCTTTTAGTTTACGACTGCTTATCTCATTTCTTGAGGTGCTAAAATGGCAGGGCAGTAGAACCCCCCCCCACAAATGACCCCTTTTTGGAAAGTAGACACCCCAAGGAAATTGCTGAGAGGCATGTTGAGCCCATTGAATATTTTATTTTAAGTGATTGAAGAATGACAAAGAAAAAAAATAAAATTACACAAAGTTGTCACTAAATGATATATTGCTCAAACATGCCTGGTTATATGTGAAATTATACCCCAAAATACATTCTGCTGCTTCTCCTGAGTATGGAGATACCACATGTGTGAGACTTTTTGGGAGCCTAGCCGCGTACAGGACCCCGAAAACCAATCACCGCCTTCAGGATTTCTAAGTTCAGGGCCTCCGTAACTGTGATAGGTAGTGAAGAAGTGAAATGAACCCCCAAACATTTGTATATGTTTTTAAAGCAAAGGCCCTACAGATTAAAATGATGGGTGTTGCAATTTTTTTTTCACATAGTATTTGCACAGCGATTTTTCGAACGCAATTTAAAAAAAAAACACTTTTTCTTTAAATTTTAATGCACTAAAACACACTATATTGCCCAGAGGTTTGATGAAATAGAAAAGATTATCTTATGCCGAGTACATGGATACCAAACACGACATGCTTTAAAATTGCGAACAAACTACATACAATTTTAAAAGCCTTTAAAATCCTTTACAGGTTACCACTTTAGATTTACAGAGGAGGTCTACTGCTAAAATTACTGCCCTCAATCTGACCTTCGCGGTGATATCTCACATGCATGGTGCAATTCCTGTTTACATATGACACCAGACCGACGCTTGCGTTCGCCTTTGCGCGTGAGTACAGGGGGACCGGGGGGCTTTTTTATTTTTTATTATTTAATTTTGCGTTTTTATTTTATTTTTAAACTGTTCCTTTCATTTTTATTTTTTATTTTATCATTTTTATTGTTATCTCAGGGAATGTAAATATCGACTATGATAGCAATAGTTAGTGACAGGTACTTTAAAAAAAAAAAAAATGAGGTCTATTAAACCCTAGGTCTCTCCTCTACCCTCAAAGCATCTGACCACACCAAGATCGGTGTGATAAAATGCTTTCCCAATTTCCCGATGGCGCTGTTTATATCAGGCGAAACCTAAGTCATGAAATGCTTGTAGCTTCCGGTTTCTTAGGCCATGGAGATGATTGGAGCCATTCTGGTCTTTGATCAGCTCTATGGTCAGCTGGCGGAACCACTGGCTGCATTCTCGGGTTCCCTGTCGGGACAGGAGTGCCCGAGAAAACCATGGAAGATGGTGGGGGGGGGGCATTCCCTCCCACTGCTTGTAAAAGCAGTCTAGAGGCTAATTAGCTGCTAGGCTTGCTTTTACATGAAAGCCGACCACTGGCTGAAAAGAATGATACCAAGATGAACTCCTTTGGTAAATTGGCCTGAATAACTTAAAGGGGTGTCCTTATACCTTTTGGCTATTTTGTGTATGTAAGTACCATATGTTATTATTTGATACCCCTCACCAGGTGTTTGAAAATCTCCAATTACTTTCTTAACTACTTATCTACCAGCACCATTTGTAAATAGTAGCTGGTATCAAAGGCTGTTAAGCACACTCCCAGGACATTTGTTATTAATCCAGTGTGAAGCCATCTATTCACTTCCACCCCCCCCCCCCTCAAAGATAATGCCCCCCCACCTAACTACCCTTGCCATGTATTTCAGGTCTCATTGTCCCTCCTGCAGGCATGGGACTGACATGATAAGTGTCATTGACTAGAGCATAGGGAGATCAGAAAACATCAGTTCTCTGATTTCCTCTCAGGTGAATAAACACAGAAGCAATGAGCATTTTGTCACTTTCAGGTTCAAAGCTTTCATTCCCTTGCAGTGCTGACTGGGGAAGAAACTGATCAAGCATTATCTGTGCTTGATCAGCTTCATTGAGGTCCATAGGTGACCTTATGGCTCTAATAAACCCCTGATATCTCCTTAAAGAGAACCTGTCAATTCTACTAAGCTATTATATTGGGGTTATTAGCAGAGAAGCATTGGTGTTTGCACCAAAACAGAGTCATACAGTAATTCACTTCTGTGGTCAACTACACAGCTATTGATCCAAATGTGTCTAGTTTTTTATACTAGACATAGTTTATGCCTAAATACATCCATGTGAATGCAGCCTTATTCTCCAGGGTCTCTGCTTCCAGAAAATATATAATGCCAGGGGGGCTTAAAATTATCTCCTAAAATTTGCATTCCATCATGTGTGCAAAAAAAAAAAAAAAAAAAGCTCTGGTAGACAAGTGGCTAAAGGTTTGTTTTCGATAGGAGTTGAAGAACAGTAGAAGAACAGAGTGACACAAAATTGATATATCTAATTGTAAACTCTGCTTTTTAACTTTCCAATTTTGATAGTTTACTGCAGAATATTCTAAAGTGGAGTCTTTAACTTCTTCTATTACATGAACATACATAGTTTACACTTGGCAAAAAATGCAGGGATTAAATTCCAAAACACTTTACTTAGGAGCTGGCATCAGTAGTATTGAGCACTGCAGATATCAACACACTTTCACTACTACTTATTATATTCAAGCTGCATTGGACGTAAGCTGGCACTTAACTTTTTGAAGACATAGGTGTTCTGTGAATGCCTTATTAGTACATAAACATATTGCTGGAGCTCACTGGAAACACTGAGTGTCAAAGTGGAGCTTTGATCCAAGTACAAAAAAAACAAAAGCTTAACTGGTTCATTTAATCATTAATATGCCATAACAAAATTAAATGGAATAGCCTCAATAACAGTTCCTGTCATTTTTTTCCTTTTTGCTTATACCTAAATTTTGTGAGGGTTTTAAATAGAAGAAGAAGGCTTGGCACCATAAATGTGTCTGCTGGCTCCTAACTCGGGCTGTCTGGCTCCTCAATTCCTTTGTTCATATTAGGGCTTTGGTATTTTAGTAGTCCTTAGATAATCAGCAGTCTCTTTACCAGGGAAGGGATGAAGAGGTGTTCTCGAATTTTAAACTATCATTGCAGGAGACACAAATACCAAATGTTATCCTTAGAAGACTTTAACCTTTGTGAAACACAATACATATAGATCAACGTGAATGAACACACCAAATCCCTGCCTCTATAGATACTTTTGGTGCATAATTATATACAGTAACAACAATATAACCTGACATGTTGTGGTGAGGTAGGCCAAAAGGTACCGAAAAGCCTTCCACTGCACCAGTGGCAAAACACAGTAGAGTCTTCTTAGAAAAGAACATTTCGCATTCCATCATACATTCCATTTATACCGTGTTTCTCCGAAAATAAGCCTGGGTCTTATATTAATTTTGGCAACAAAAGACACAGTAGGGCTTATTTTCGGGGTAGGTCTTACCATGTAATGTGCTTCTCTCCCCCTCTCTCTCCCTGCCTGACAGGCATCCCCAGTGTAAACTGAGTTAAAATGCTTGTAAAATCCTATAATCCACTCTATTACAGTAGTATATAATGTACAATATGTGTGTTTCTATAATATAATTGTGCCAAATACCTTCGTTATAGCGCCACTCTGTGCTTCTGTGACCCGCCGAAGATCTCTTCCCCGCAATTATATTACAGAAACACACATTGTACATTATATACTACTGTAATAGAGTGGATTATAGGATTTTACAAGCATTTTAAACTAGGGCTTATTTTCGGGATAGGGCTTATATTGCAGCCCTCCTGGAAAATACCACTAGGTCTTATTTTTGGGGAAACACGGTACCTTACAACTTTTTGAGATGGGAATGAGGCACACCTATTAGCAAAAGTATATAGGCATAAAACACATCCCCTTAAAGGAGAATTCTAAAAAAAAAATGATTAGTAAAACCCACAAGTGTTTTTTTTTTACCACTACTATTCCTTTATATTGGCTTTTGAAATTTAAAAACGCAGCAATTTGGAAACTGAATGAAAGGTTTAGCACTGGGAAACACTTTTTGAAAGATAAAAAGTGCATTTTATATACAACTGTATAGATCAGACCAAAATGAGGGACAAATGAGAGGAAAGGGGGACAGAGTCCCTTGAAATCGGGGACAGTTGGCAGCCATGCATATTTCACATTTTAGGATGTGGGTGGGATAAATTATTTCTGTTTGCTCCTTGGCCAACTGTGCATCCAGGCTCACTGGTTAATACTATACTAAAATAGTATAAACTAACCCTTTTCTTTTTAGGATTTGTAATGGAATATGATATTTAGATAACATTTATGCTAAGAAGGCTCTGCTGTGTTTTGCACTGGTTCACTGGAGAGGTTTTTGGTTCTCTGTTGACCACCCAACTTCACAGAAGCCATCGTTTCCATGCACTGTACTAATAGTGGTCAACAAAGATGAAACAGCTGTACGCAGTTTGGAACAAATGGCTCTATAATATGGTGCTATAAACCATAGGTTCTGGATGTACAGTAGCCGAATTGAGTAACAACATCATTATTTTGGGGATCTGTGATGACTTGAGATATGTAAATATCTACTGTCCTAGGATGTTGCTACCATGCTTCAACAGCACATTATTAGTAGAAAATTCAAACTACCATAGATTCAAAATATTTTGTTTGAATGGGAAGTTAATTCCCTCAACATAGGAAAAATGTACCTACACTATTCTGGCACAGCCATTCACTGGGAAGCTCAGTGTGCTGCTCCTTCTCCTCCCCCTAGCTCTTATGCAGCTGCAAACAGAGGGAATGTGATCACTTAAAAATGGGAAAAAAAGGTATTTACAGTCAGGTCCATAAATATTGGGACATCAAAACAATTCTAATCTTTTTGGCTCTATACACCACCACAATGGATTTGAAATGAAACAAACAAGATGTGCTTTAACTGCAGACTTTCAGCTTTATTTGATGGTATTTATGTCCAAATCAGGTGAACGGTGTAGGAATTACAACAGGTTTTACAAAGTGATTGTTTACAATTACTTTAAGCTTTAAAGTGTTACTAAACCCAGGACCCTGCATTCACTGTGAACTGGTCTCCCACAGTACACATGGAAATGCAATTATTTTACTAAATATAACTGCTAAATAGCTTTTCTCATCAGCATTATATAGCAGCCTTGTGACTTCTGTCAGTTTCTAGTAAAGCTTGTAGGAGGGGTTTTCATTCTCCCCTGACCCTCTGTCTGGCCAGTGCTGATTGGCCCTGTGCTGATCACATGCACTCTCCCAAGTAAAAAGAAAAACTTTCTAGCAATACACACCAAACTGAGCATGTGCAGCCTGACTCAGAAGGCTCTGTTCTATCATCAGATGTATTGGATTCAGTTAAAGAAGAGGAGGATCAGAGAGACAGGATTACACAGCATTTTACACAATGCAGATAATTAACCACTTAGGTTCCACAGTGAGTATAACAAGCATGCTTTATTGCATATACAGACTGATTTTACTGTTGTGGGTTTAGTAACACTTTAAGGAGAAACCCCACACATGTTTTGTACAAATATTTCAGTGGGTTTCAGAATCTGGACTAGGGATAGTAGTGCTAGCCCTAGTAATGCTAAGTCGCTAAAGCTGGGTACACAAGGGCTGAAAATCAATTGAAAATGCTTGGTTCGACAGGAGCCAGCTGAGGTCTCACAACCAGTTTCTGTTGAACAAGCATGCTGGGAAACCAACTTCTGATCAGCACTTGTAGCCAATGGCTGCTGATCAGTGTGTCCTGGTGGGGGCATTCCCCCTGTCAGAACACAATAGCTCAGTGGGAGGAGTTCACTGCACTAACATCAGCCCGCTGGGTTGAAGGAAAATAAAGTAGTGTGCTCAATGTATAAGAGTTTAAACAACTTATAGGTTGAGACACAAGTAGTTATCTTGGTTGTATCCATAACTGGTTATGCTGGTTGTATCCGTAACTGGTTATGCTCATTTTGATATCCAGAGTTGTATACACAGAATAGGGAAGACATTTTAGTTTAGATAGCTCAGAGATCAACAAAATTCTAAATACTTGTTTTCCTCTGTTCCTATTTACAGATCAATCGTGGGGAGAAGGTATTTTTTCATCATCGGGACTTTGTACCTATATAGATGTATAACAATGTATGTCACAACCCTACCTGTGCCTGGCATGCACTTTCAGTGTGCTCCAAAAGTAAGTTTTGTCCCACTTAAAAGGAAAAGTTACACATTACAATTTGTATACATTATTAGGATGCTTCTGACTGGTAAAATAAAAATGTCAGATAAAATACTATCAATGAGTCAAGATATATTTCAATTGAACAACAAATGAAGATACGGGTTTCTAATATGTTTCAAGCTAAAAAGCACTTAGCTTGAAACATAAGTAAGTGCTTTTTGCTGCCTATATGTTCCCCATCTCAATCTTATAAAGGAGTTTGCATAAAAAAGCAATGTGCAGTCATCCGTTGTTTGATTGAAGTATGATACTCAGTGGCGAGCTAAATGTGCACCTAGCTGTGTATTGTGGGCAAGGGTGGACCAACCTGGTGCAGTGTGTTTTAAGATTGATAAGATAGTTGTTTCAACACTCACCTGCCCCTCCCGATACAACAGAACTTAGCAGACTAGTTTAACTGCTTACAATTTTTATTTTTTACAAGACCCATATTGGACATTAAATAACTGCAAAAAACAAAACATCTTTATAGTATTTATGTAAGCATTGTTACTTTTATGAAGTCTGTATAACATGTAAATGTACTTAAACAGTGCAGATTAAAGAAAGCCAATGTTCAATTTACCTTCAGCAACCACCAGCAATTAAAATGTTTGTTTATTGTAACCATTGTGGAGACAACGAGGACAAGCAAATAACCTGTATGCAGGCCTTGGTGATAAGCTATCCCACTGGAGGATTAGTAATAATTTAGTGGCTTCAGATATTCAACATATAATTTTGTTCCATTTTTAGTGACTATATTTGTCCACTCCTTGCTACTGTTGTAGACTGAAAGCTTAACGTGGATGTAAACCTGATTCATGAAATTTGACCTAAACACATATATCTATGGTGTTTACTTATCTCTCTCCAAAGCCCTAAGTCCAGAGTCTTTCCGCTGGTCTGTTCTTATGTTATCAGCATGATAACTTCTGACAAGTTCTCTGACAACTGAGATACAACCAGCCTCAAATTTGTGTTGGGGTGGGTGCTATAAATAGATAAGCAGAGAGCTGGTCTGTTCACAACACAGCTCTGCACATTCCTTCCTTCCTTTGCCTGTGAGGGGGGGGGGGGGGGGTGTTTGCCTTTCCTCCAATCAGCTGTTACACAGTGTATGCCAAGAACCCACACCCAGTGCTGAACAGGAAGAAAAAATCTCTAACACAATGTTCACTTTCTACAGAATATAGCAAGCTAAAGACAGCAGATATACATGTAAAACTTATGTAGGGAGATTTTTTTTCATTTCTGTGTATCAACTGAGGCTGTTCACTTCATTGGGTATATGTGAGGGTTTACATTCACTTTAAGCTGGCCATAGATGGTACAAATCACGGCTCGTTCTGCAGGAACCGGCCGAGATTCGAACCATGTATGGGCAGGCTGAATGTACCCAGGTCAATTCATTGATTGACTTGGGTACAACTAGCATGTCAGATTTTTAGGATGTGATTTTTGCCAGAAGCTATAGTGTTCTGGCAGGGACAGTTTCCTACCCCCCCACCGGGAGAACACAATAGCTCCGTGGAGGTATTCCCCCATCAACACTTAAGCGGGCCATAGTTTATATGATTTTCTTTCTTGCAACCATGGGTTGCAGGGAAGACATTCTCTCCCTCCCATGGAGCTATTGAGTTCTCCTGGCGGACGGGCGGTGGGGCGGGGATCGATTATTACTAGTGGCAATAATCGCATCCTAAAAATCCAACATGCTCGTTGTACCCAAGTCGATTGATGGATCGACATAGGTACAATCAGCCTGCACATACATGGTTCGAATCTTGACCGGTCCCTGCTGAGCCGGACGAGATTCAGACCATCTATGGCCAGCTTGACTATGTTGATGGGATATTCCAGCAATTTTTGTTTAATCAATGGCCTGTCTTAGATGGTTCAAAGATTCTAGTTTACTGTATTGATCATTGACCCAATTGTTTTAACATCTTCCACCAGGAAATTGTAGAAACGTCAGTAGCAGTTGCAAAATTAACATTAAGCCAAAAGCATTAAAACAAGAGCTTTTACTTTGGAATCTTTCCGCCTACTTATGTAAGTGGTTAGAGGTAAATGTGTCTTGAAGCTTAGTTAACAGTAGCTAATGAGGCAAGCCATGGATTAAATGACTAAGGATATACCAGTTCACGTTACAGCTCAAGGAAGCTTTGAAAATAGGTGCTTAAAATTTCAGCTTAGTAAAACATAAGAACTGTTATTTTTTGTCAGATTTTGCTTCCTATTCCTTTGCATTTTTTTATAGGTACAAAGATTGGAAAGTAGGTCCAAAGTCAACTGACGGTGAATCAGTTTGTCCACTGAGAGATATAGGAGAGAGAAGGACAGGTTCTACAAACTGCTACTGCCTGACAAACCTGTTTGGTGCCAAAATTCCAAACTAGAGAATTCCAAATACATATCATGTGTCTGGATGTAAAGTGTGTTGCCCAGAGGATCCAATCAGATTTCACCTAACATTTTTCCAGGGCAGTTTAGAAAATAAAAAATAACAATCTCTTTAGTATATACAGACAAGTTTCCTTTAGGCAAATTGATTCATGGGGCTTACTGTATATGTATAGCAATGTCTATAAGGATTACAATCAAAAGAGTCTGTACATTGACTGTTTAGTCCAAGCTTTCTCAAACTTTTTTACCCCAGAGGAACCTTTGCTATAATTTTCAGGTCTCCAGGAAGCCCGGTACTAACCATTTCATTGGCGGTCCTTGGGAAACTGGCCCTTACATTAGTAGCTGGTGTTAAAAATGTCTCCCTTACAGTGGTGGTCATAATGCCATCTTCCCAGATAGCTCAAAAGATCATTGGGGTCATGCACCTACCAAGTGGCATTGACCCCAGGAACTATTTGTCTTTTTTCATAATTCTGAGTCTGGACCTTGCCTTATTGGCAAATAATTCTGGTGCTTTGGGGTGTGTCAAATAAAATACACCTAAATGGACATCGCCTGTATACAGAAGTTTAAAAAATAAATCACTTTTAATAGTTTTAAAATATTAGAGTTCAGATTGTGTTTTTTGTTTTTTTTTTACAAATGCTTAACTTAATATAGTGATTAATTTATACTTTTAATATTTCTCAGCTCAGTGGAGATTCTTACGGCAAAGCACAAAGAATTCTGCGACTGTTAACCGGGGGTGGCCTAACTATCACTGGATCTCATATCTTATGTGGAGACTTTCTTTACAGTGGACACACAGTCATGCTGACCCTCACCTATTTATTTATCAAAGAATGTAAGATTACATGTTGTATATGTTGTTGAGTGAAACATTTTAATGTGGTTTATGCTTGCTCTGTTCTCTTAACCCCTTCCCGTCTGCCTTGGCATCCCCTTTAAAAGTTCTTCATGCCCAAGGATAGACAATCATTTGACCACTGTGATTGGCTGTCACAATGGTCACATGATCAGAAGTCGGCCCCGTCGGCTACTGATGTTTTTTTGGGACCGGGAGCTATTTTTGACCACTCAGTCTTTGTGCTGGGAGCGAATATAAACATTGCCTGCCCAGCGATGCATATGTGGGAAATGAGGGTGTTAAAGCCCAGCTGTTTGCCACCACACATTTGGGTTTATTGGGGCATAAAGTGGTTAAAGCGTGTGTATAGCTGAATGCTAATTTGTAGTCCTGTGATTCTCCAGGTAATTGACCAAACCTGGTCTCCAAAATAGTGTATCTTTGCAAATGATTTTTATTAATATTTTAGTGGAAATTTCTTACATTTTATTTTGATAAGTGCAGCGTGTGTACAATTTGGTTTATGTATAGCTGAAACTTTTTTAATTTTAGAAAGAGTATGATATTGTGTAAAACACCTATCAGTTTATTTTTGCTGTTTGTATAAGGAAGTATTTCCTCCACTTCTTTTACCAGGGAAGTAAAAGGAAATTTCTACAAAGAGAAGAGAATTCCCCTGTTAGATAGTTGTCACCACAACAGGTACCCCCACTAGAAGATTTACCATCACCTTTTGTTCTGATGACAACTGAAACATTTTGTATTTCTCATTACCATCTGTCTCAAGCAACAATGGATACCAAGACCATTAGAAGGGATAGATCTTCCAAGCAGGGCACCGGCAGCATTAAAAACTTAACAGGGGTTCTAACCTTTCCCTACTCCATCCAAAACCCCCAAAAAAGCTTGTGATATACATACACTTTAAGTCTCTAAATGGCTGTCAATAGATGTTTTTATCTGCAATTGCTTAAGAAAGCTGTTTTGGGATACTTTGATTACCCCTTCTCGAAATGGGCTACTGTATGGTTATTTGGCTTTTGTATTGGTTTTGAACAGTGCATCCTTAAAGGGAAATGTTAGTCTTTTTACAGTGTATAACATAGTATAGATTATACAGACTATTGTTGCAGCCAAATTTACTAATAACATATGCAGGCTTTTTTCTGTTCAATAATTTTTATCAAGAGTTTATGCCCCATTGCAGTGGGGTTCCACGGTACAAGAATAAACAGAATATTAAGATAGCACTTGATATGTTTGAGTCACCTGGCAGTGCCGTGCAGGCTTTTTTAAGTATCTACGGCGTGTGCTTCACTGATCTTCTCTCCCACTGGTAATCTATGAACCACGTCTAACCTGAATGAAACCTTCACTAAAAGGCAATCAAAGTGCTGCATTAAAGCTGAACTCTAGGCAGATAGAAGATAAAGCATAGACATAGCAATAAGCAATAATTAGATTTTTTTTCAGAATCTTCTATGTTTTCCCTTTAGGCTGTACCATTCACTTCTTGTGCTTCTTCTAAACTTAACTCAACACATGCAATCAGCCATCCAAGCATTGACCAGTCGCATCAATGCCCTTTGCAGTCGGGCAATGGGCAATGATGCCCCCATTGCAAAAAGAAGGGGGGTTTGGGAAGGAGCCCACAAGACAGAAGGTATTAAGTAACCCAGACGGTATGCAGGATAAAAAGAGATACAGCTTTATTGGACTTTATCAAAAATCATACAAAGGTGTAGAAACACATTACACCTCCACCTATCACCATTGTAACAACGTTGTTACGTATAAAATATCAAACACACACCGGGCCCAGTATCACAGCAACATGTGAAGAGAGGTATGAGCATGGATTCAAACCCAGTATTGGTATCCATTATGTCAAGGGCTCAACTAAGCCATCATGTGTAGCATCATATTAATTAATGACATGATTGTGACCATATAGAGGGTGTAACAGATACTTCCATCTCGGTTTTTTGCTTTGCTTCTAGAAACCAAAACACCATTAACGCTGTATCCTGTATCATTAAAAAAAATGTTAAAAAAGAAAATACATTTTTAAAAATGTTTAAAAAATGTAATTAAAGTTTTTTTAACATACTGTCACCACTTGGTATCCCTGATCACAGCCACACCAGTCATTTGATGACGCTGTACAGCACTGGTGACAGTATGTAAAACAATTTTTGAAAAAAAAAATTATTTAATTTCTTCATTTTCCAAAAAATTGTGACAAAAAATTACAACTTCAAAAATCCATGCCTCTTCCTAAGTACCTCAGACTGTTTACGTTCATTTGAGGGGTATTTATACTGTTCTGGCATTTAAGGGCCTCAAGAAATTAGATAGGCCGTTGGTACATCAGGATTGATCCATTTTCAAATATATATATACCATAGTTTGTAGACGCAATAATTTGCATACAAATTAAATAATATACACTTACTAGGATGTTTTTTTATCCAAAGACGTAGCAGAATACATTTTGGCCTATATTTATGAAGAAATTAGATTTTATTGGATATGTACTATAGATTTTATTGGATATGTACTATAACAGAAAGTAGAAAATATCAGGGGGGGAGCTTTAATGTTTTTGGTCTTTTTTTTCGTTTATATAGCAAAAAATGAAATACCCAGTAATGATCAACTACCACTAAAAGAAGGCTCTATTTGTGTAAAATAATTATATACATTTCTTTTGCGCACAGTGTTGTATGATGAAACAGTTGCCAGCTAAAGTAGCACAGTGCTGAAAAGCAAATAATGACCAAGCTATGAAGGGTGTTAAACCTTCCGGAGCTCAGGTGGTTAAGCAGTATTTAGAATGCAACTGGAGTTCGGCTTTAAATATGTAATAAAAACCCTATTAAAAAGTTAGAAAACAAACTGAGGATCCCAATTCTTGCACGAAGACACTCCAGTGCAGAGGCTTCTTCTCACAAGATTCTCAACTTTCCCAGGATCTCCCCAGAAAGATTGTGACTTGGCCTAAGTACTATGGATGAAAGCCTAGAGTATAGTAAATATATTTTCTCACTGGTGTTTTTTCTTACAGCTTTAATGTGGCCATTTGTAAAATTAAGCAAACCTTGCATTACATTGCAAGATCTGCTTTGAAATGATGCATTCATTGTAAACTCACCTAGCAATAACTTCAGTGATCTAATACAAATTTGTACTGTACCATTTTCAGCTTTAATGTTTTTTTTTTATTAACTAAATTGCAAATAATATACATCATTGAAAAATTCATCTGCGCATTGACCTGATTTCCTCCAAAATGTTGCTTCTAGAAACCAAAACACCATTAACTCTGTATCCTGTACCATTACAAGAATATTACTTTGTGGGTCAGGCCACTTATCTCTGCTGTGAGACGGAAGGTATAAAATGATGTAATGATTTCTTTTTATAGATTCATTTTTTCTAGAACAAAGAGCTGTGTCTGTGAAGTGATCATTTTCACAACAATGTAAGAAAACATCAAGAAGGTTTTTTTTATTTATCCACTGGAATTCATTGAGTTTGCTGAAAATTCCATTTAGTCTCATACATTTTCATTTTAGCATGCCCTCCTTTTTTCTGTTCTATTCAGTTTTTTTTTTTTTTTTGCTACTCAAGTTACAAGAATGTGGTTTTCTCACACATCTTGAGGTGTTTCCACTCCTGCTGTGTACATAACATTAGGTATTGAAATAAAATAAGCATCCAATGGGAAGAGTTGGACACCTTGCAATGGCCTTGGGAGGTGTGTAGCCTTGGGGACTCAGGTACAGGGATCTAATGATTGGAGTCTTGAAGTAGATGGTTGTAGCAAAAACTCTCATAGGAAGTGTGAGTTTTCCAATGTTTGTGAGTTATAACAAATTTGGCACTTTCATGTTCTCTCTTGCAGATTCCCCTCGTCACTTTTGGTGGTATCACTTATTCTGCTGGCTGCTGAGTGCTGCAGGTGTCATTTGTATTTTAGTAGCTCATGAACATTATACCGTAGATGTTATTGTAGCTTACTACATCACTACTAGACTCTTTTGGTGGTATCATGCAATGGCTAATGAAAAGGTAAGTAAAATATTAGTTAATCTGCAAGCTATTCTATCTATGTTTCTTTGCAGGCCATTTACATAAATAGAATCTATGTCAAACTAGAAGAATTCACCTTGAATACAATTTGAGCCCTGGAATGTTTGACTTAACAGCCAGTCCTGTTCAACAAAGTGTTCCATGTAATTGGTTGGACCCTGATTTATTGATTATTAACCCCCTGAATGGTAGCTATGGTTTGCTTCTATTACTTGTAACGGTCAGTCTTCTATACAAAGAGGTTCTTCATGTTAGCAGAATATATACTTAACATACCCCTTTCCAGTGGAGGTGGCTGTTAACTATCCCAACGTGTTTATCTCATAATCAAAATGACCACCACAGGGCTTTGTAAGGTCTGGATCTGCTCTGTAGCCCTCTGCATGCACGGTGGCTGTGTAAAGGTGTGTTCAGTTGTCAGAAAAAAATTATAGGGCTTTGTATGGTACAGGACTTTTACTAGAATTCCATCAGGTCTAAGAGCATATTAGTCTTTACCTAAACTGGCCTTGCCTTTTCCAACAAGGTAAGTAGCTGAGAGCTATATGAAGCACAGGATTTCCATTCCACAGGGGTAATTCAAGAAATTATAGTCCTTTTCAAGGAATGAAACCCCTTAATCAATGTGCTTACTTCTTTGTACCTTTATTTTTTGGACAGTCAATGGACACTGTATGGGTACAGATGATTGCCATGAGCTTGAGTATTAAAGTTTGCATTAGCAAGAAGTTATGTTCCAATCATATGAGTGTACATTTTTCTTGGCTGAATTAAAGTTTATTTAGAGCACTTCCTAATGAGCTCTATTAAAGTGATTCGTAGCCTCCCTGACGGTAATCCCGAGTGTGGCTTGAGGTTAAAATTTCAGTCCTATTAGCGGTAACCCCGAGCCACACTCGGGATTACATTGCAGGATCCTGGTGCGGCGTTACTTACCTTGTCCCCAGGATCCTGCGATGTCCCCCGCAGTGTCCGTGGGCTCTGTCCTCCTCCGAAGTCTCTCCTTGCCAGGCTCTGTTCCCTGCGAGCGTCGCGACGCACGGGGCGGAGCCTGGCGGCAAATTCAAAAAATTGTAACAATCATAACACATACAGTACTGTAATCTTACAGATTACAGTACTGTATGAAATGATTTCACATCCCTTTGTCCCCAGTGCTTTAGCCCATGCCCTGCATGCAGTTTTAAGTTATATATACTGTTCTTTCTGCCTGGAAACTGGAGATTGTCCATAGCAACCAAAAAGTGTCCCTTTACGTCAAAAGTGGCTTTAGACCAGCTAGAAAACAGCGATAGTAAATTAGAACACTTGCAGAATTGAGCGATAGTGAATCGTGGGGAAATTTATTTTATTATTATTATTTTTTTTTTTTTTAATTATTTATTTTTATTTATTATATTATAATTTATGTTTTTGTGTTTCAAACTTTATCATACCCGGGATATCTACTAAACTCTTGTTTGGACAGATTTAAGTGTGTTATTGTTAAGAATTACAGACCTACAATATAAAACGCCAAATTTCCATGCAAAATAATTGAACCGCTTTCAGCACCTAAAATCTGAAACAATCATACCGCCAGGGAGGTTAAGACTTAATACATTGTATGCATTAAGGTAAAGAAAAAACCTTTTGCAGAAGATTCCCCCCCCCCTTATACTTTGATCGCAGCAAACAAATACTCTTGCGCACAAGTGTGTTGATCAGGTGATCTAAGGTTCAGGGTGGATAATGTCTGAGGCCTTGCTGCACACGTGCACATACACACACTAGGTACCAGATTCCCACTGTATAGTATAACTGACACTTTACATATGCTCATAATTCAACATCGCAGATCCCCATATCCAGTGCAAAAACAGATGTAGTGTTTACAACAATGGCGGTGTTTTAGGAGACATCTAAAAATAATAGCAATCATATTAGCCCTATCAGGGTCTGGGTCTTACCAATCGTGTATGCTAATCCACATTTTGGGTGTATAGCCGTTAGGTGTAGTACTTGGCTCACTGGTGGTGTTATTATGGCGGTCAGACTGATGTCTGGAATGCACGCCATGTTGTTTACTTTCCAAAAAACTGGAAGTGTGGTCTAGATGTCACTTCCTGTGCGTCTGTCGTCGCACAGGATTAACATTGGCCATTGTGGATTGCGTCCGCCATTTTGTTTTAGACTTCCTATAGAGCATAAAGCAAACAAGTCTGCCGTTACTCTATACTACTCTGCAGATACACATGGAAGAACAGGGAGAGGGGAAAAAAACTGATGCCGTATAGGTTATCCATCTCATACTTCAGATAGAGAGGGGACTGCAAGTCCCTAACATTCGGCGCATCTCACTCTTCAAATTGAAAAGAGACAAAGGGTCCCTGAGCCCCTCCGGGATTATGCCACAGTGAGCAGTTGGCAACCTACAATAAATATGCACATATATGCACATGTGAACGAGTACATATACACATATGCACTCATATGTATATGTAATATATATGTATAAATATATATATATATATATATATATATATATATATATATATATAATATATGTATATATATAAAATTGTGTATATAAAAAGGGGAGAAAGGGGAGCATTAGTAATATATTGTAAAGTTCTATGGCCATACTTGAAAGGGCAGAAGTATATGTATAAAATCATGTTTAAGGTCATGTTTAAGGATACTCCAATTTTTCTTTATTAAGCTTTGTATCTCAAAGGCCTTATTTGTGTACTGGGTGGAGAACCGAGTCTGATGTGCATCAGGGATAATACGAGATGAGGATTCTTGATTGTAGTCTGGTGGATTATCATATAGGGCTAAATATTTGTTCAAGGCTGTCTCTATATGGGTTGCATCATAGCCTTTTTCCTTAAACTTCTTTGTGAGAAGCTCACTTTGTTCTAGGTAGTCTTCCTTTTTAGTACATGTATGCCTCGGACGGCAAAATTGCCCATAAGGGACGTTTTGTATCCACCTAGGATGGTGATTACTTTTCGTGTGCAGGTAAGAATTACCACTTGGTTTGAAGTGGGTTCTAGAAAAGATGTCACCATCAGAATTTCCCTGAAGTTCTAGGTCCAGGAAGACTAGGCAGTTTTTATCGATGACATGGGTAAATTCTACACCAAAGGGGTTATCTTTACAATATTCTAAGAAGTTGCTTAAATCTTGATCTGTCCCATTCCAGATTATAAGAATTGCGTCAATGTATCTGGCATAGGGGACCAGGTTTGTCCCAAACAGATTGTTTTTCCATATAAAAGCATTCTCCAAATATGCCATAAAGAGATTCGCATAGCTGGGAGCAAACCTGGCCCCCATAGCTGTGCCTCTAGTCTGTAGGTAATGTTCGCCCAGGAACGAAAAATAATTGTGCGTGAGGGAGTATTCGACGCAGTCCAATTCGGAATTTAGCTTGTAGGGGATTCAGTCTATCGTCCTCTAGCAGGTAATAGTTTATGTGTATGGTCAATGAATGTATAGAGAGAGGCCACGTCCAAAGACAGCCATCTATAACTAGACTGCCATTTGTTGTTGGACAGGATTTCAAGCATGTGGCCAGAGTCTCTTACAAAGAATGGGAGATTGGTCACAATGTCCTCCAAAAAATGATCGATATAGCATCCTAGGTTACTAGAGAGACAATCGATTCCAGCAATTATTAGTCTGCGTCGAATACTCCCTCGCACAATTATTTTTCGTTTCCGGGGCGAACATTACCTACAGACTAGAGCAGGGGTAGGCAACCTTTTGAGCACAGTGTGCCGAAAAATGTTTTCAAAGAAATTGAGTGTGGCGATTTTATAACAAAAAAATGTCAACTTCACACTCTCAATCACGAAAAGGATTTTTTATAAAGTAAATGCTGTAAACTACTTTAGTAGTGAAAATTTAACATCCTGTACTCTCACGCCTCAGATCAGCCCCAATTCCTGCAACTCCACACCTCAGATCACTGTCTCCCTTGCAAATCTGTTTCACCACTGTACTCGCCTGCCCCACCACTGTACTACCCAGCACATCTGCCCCACCACTATACCCCCCTGCTCATCTGCCTCACCACTGTACCCTCCGCTCATATGCTCCACCACTGTAACCCCCCTGCTCATCTGCTCCACCACTGTAACCCCCATGCTCATCTGCCCCACCACTGTAACCCCCTGCTCATCTGCTTCACCACTGTAACCCCCTGCTCATCTGCCCCACTACTGTAACCCCCTGCACATCTGCCCCACCACTGTAACCCCCTGCACATCTGCCCCACCACTGTACCCCCCTGCTCATCTGCCCCACCACTGTACCCCCTGCTCATCTGCTCCACCGCTGTATCCCCCTGCTCATCTGCTCCACCACTGTAACCACCTTGCTCATCTGCCCCACCACTATAACCCCCTGCTCATCTGCTCCACCACTGTAACCCCCTTGCTCATCTGCCCCACCACTGTAACCCCCTGTACATCTGCCTCACCACTGTACCACCCTGCTCATCTGCCCCACCAATGTACCTCCTTTCTCATCTGCCCTACCAATGTACCCCCTTTCTCATCTGCCCCACCAATGTACCCCCTTGCTCTTCTATCCCACCACTGTAACCCCCCTGCTTATCTGCACCACCGCCGTATCCCAATGCTCTTCTGTCTCACAGCTGAATCACCTTCTCATCTGTCCTAACACTGAACCCATCTGCTCATCTGCCGCAACACTGGAACCCGCTTTCTCATCTGCCCTACCAATATACCTCCTGCACATTTGTCTCACCTCTGTACCCCCCTGCTCTTCTACCCCACCTCTGATCCCCCTGCTCTCCGGCCCCACCACTGCTCCCCTGCTCTCCTGCTTTACCACTGTAACCCCCTGCTCATTTGCCCCACCAATACACCTCCTTTCACATCTGCCCCACTGCTCTACCCCCCTGCTTTTCTGCCCCAACACTGAACCCTCCTGCTCATCTGGCACATCACTGTACCCCCCTGCTCTTCTGTCCCACTGCTGAACCCCCTTCTCATCTCTTCCACCACTGTACCTCCCTGCATATCTGCCCCACCACTGTACCCTCCTGCTCTTCTGTTCCAACTCTGAACCCCTCCTGCTCATTTTACCCACCACTGTACCGCCCTGCACATCTGCTCCACCGCCGTATCCCCATGCTCTTCTGTCTCACTACTGAATCACCTTCTCACCTGTCCTAACACTGAACCCATGTGCTGATCTGCCGCACCACTGTAACCCGCTTTCTTATCTGCCCCAGCAATGTACCTCCTGCACATCTGTCTCACCTCTGTACCCCTCTGCTCTTCTGCCCACCTCTGTTCCACCTGCTCTCCTGCATCACCACTGTAACCCCCTGCTCATCTGCCCCATCAATACAGCTCCTTTCACATCTGCCCCACTGCTCTACCCCCCTGCTTTTCTACCCACAACACTGAACCCCCCTGCTCATCTGGCCCAACACTAAACCCCCCTGCTCATCTGGCCCATCACTGTACCCCCCTGCTTTTCTGTCCCACTGCTGAACCCCCTTCTTATCTCTTCCACCACTGTACCTCCCGACACATCTGTCCCACCACTGTACCCTCCTGCACTTCTGTTCCACCTCTGAACCCCTCCTGCTCATTTTCCCCACCTCTGTACCTCCTGCACATCTGCCCCACCACTGTACCCCCTTGCTCTTCTGTCCCACTGCTGAACCCCCTTCGCATCTCTTCCACCACTGTACCTCCCTGCACATCTGCCCCACTGCTGTACCCGCCTGCTCTTCTGTTCTACCTCTGAACCCCTCCTGCTCATTTTCCCCACCGCTGTACCTTCCTGCTCACCTGCTCCACCGCTGTACCCTCTTCTCATCTATGATATGCGTGATATGCAGAGTGGTGAAAGGAAGCAGAGATGAGACATATCTCCCTGTCCTGGCACACTCATCCTGCTGATCCACCTCTCGCATCCAGCCCATGTGCTTGTATGTGATGTCACATACAAGCATCTGAAATGGATGCGCAATGATGAGCTCAGGTCAAGGGCATTTTCTGAAAGCAGTGGGCCTGTGTGCAGGATCATAAGTTGGGCCCCCACAGCTGAGAAAAAGTGTGGCGCTGAATACTGGCTGTGGCTTAAAGGGACACAGAGTGCATGGGTTCACCTTTCCTTTGAGGATGCCCCACAGATGCTCAATAAGGTTTAGGTCTGGAGACATGCTTGGCCAGTTCATCACCTTTACCCTCAGCTTCTTTAGCAAGGTCATCTTGGAGGTGTATTTGGGGTCGTTATCATGTTGGAATACTGCCCTGCTGCCCAGTCTCTGAAGGGAGGGAATCAAGCTCTGCTTCAGTATGTCACAGTATGTGTTGGCATTCTTCATGGTTCCCTCAATCAACTGTAGCTCCCCAGTGCCAGCAGCACTCATGCATACCCAGACCATAACACTTCCACTACCATGCTTGACTGTAGGCAAGACACACTTGTCTTTGTACTCCTCACCTGGTTGCCGCCACACACGCTTGACACCATCTGAACCAAATACATTTATCTTGGTCTCATCAGACCACAGGTCATGGTTCCAGTAACCCATGTCCTTAGTTTGCTTGTCTTCAGCAAACTGTTTGCGGGCTTTCTTGTGCATCACCTTTAGAAGAGACTTCCTTCTGGGACAACACCAAGCAGACCAAATTGATGCAGTATGAGGCATATGGTCTGAGCACTGACAGGCTGACCCCCACTCCCTTCAACCTTTGCAGCATTGCTGACAGAACTCGTACGTCTATTTCACAAAGACAACCTCAGAAAATGACGCTGAGCACGTGCACTCAACTTCTTTGGTCGACCATGGTGAGGCCTGTTCTGAGTGGAACCTGTCCTGTTAAACCACTGTATGGTCTTGGCTACCGTGCTGCAGCTCAGTTTCAGGGTCTTGGCAATCTTCTTATAGTCTAGGCCATCTTTATGTAGAGCAACAATTCTTTTTTTCAGATCCTCAGAGAGTTCTTTGCCATAAGGTGCCATGTTGAACTTCCAGTGACCAGTATGAGAGAGTGATAGCGATAACACCAAATTTAACACACCTGCTGCCCATTCACACCTGTGACCTTGTAACACTAACGAGTCACATGACATGGTTAATTGGGCCCAATTTGGATATTTTCACTTAGGGGTATACTTACTTTTGTTGCCAGCGGTTTAGACATTAATGGCTGTGTGTTGAATTATTTTGAGGGGACAGCAAATTTACACTGTTATACAAGCTGTACACTCACTACTTTATATTGTAGCAAAGTGTCATTTCTTCAGTGTTGTCACATGAAAAGATATAATAAAATATTTACAAAAATGTGAGGGGTGTACTCACTTTTGTGAGATACTGTATATTTCTGGAAGTCCACAGCATCTGGTCTGTGTATCAGGCTCAGACCAGATGCTGTGGACTTCCGAGTTGGCCGAGCAGTTAACCAGTGGGAGATCGTGAATGCTTATTATCTGCATTTTTCTGGTGAGTTTGAACCCCAGAGGGGCGTGTGGAGCACGGGGTGTGGAGTAAGGTGAATGGTGCACTATCCAACTATTTCCCCTCTTTATCCATACATGAAGCCAGCCACTGACTCTTTTTATATCTTCATTTACTTGCTAGATCTGTGTTTCACTGCTTAGCTACTATGTTTGCATTGTATTCATTCATATGCAGATGTGTCAATCTCTTACAATTTTGACAGAAGCACCGCTGGGATATAGTGTGTCTCTTTACATTTGAGTTTTCTATGTGACAGACTGATTTTATCCTATTTATATTTATATATATATATTTTTGTAAGTGGCAGCTAAATCTCATTTTATATATACTGTGATTAATCTCACCTGATATCACTTGTTATATATTTTTGGAACACATTGCGCTGAGTGGGAAGGAGATAAGGGAGCCGATATTTTCTTTCCATTTGTTTTATTTATATGAGTGCATATGTGTATATGCACTCGTTCACGTGTGCGTATTTATTGTAGGTTGCCCACTGCTCACTGTAGCATAATCCCGGAGGAGATCAGGGACCCTTTGTCTCCTTTCAATTTGAAGAGTGAGGTGTGCCGAATGTTAGAGACTTGTAGTCCCCTCTCTATCTGAAGTATGAGATGGATAACCTATATGGCATTGGTTTCTTTCCCTGTTCTTCCATATGTATCTGCCGAGTAGTATAGAGTCTACAACAAAATGGCAGATGCATTCCACAACTGCCGACGTCAATCCTGCGCGACGGCGGGCGCACAGGAAGTGACATCTAGACTGCACTTCCAGTTTTTTAGAAAGTAAACAACATGGCGTGCATTCCAGACATCAGTCTGACCACCATAATTACACCACCAGTGAGCCAAGTACTACACCTAACGGCTATACACCCAAAATGTGGATTAGCATACACGATTGGTAAGACCCAGACCCTGATAGGGCTAATATGATTGCTATTATTATTTTTAGATGTCTCCTAAAACACCGCCATTGTTGTAAACACTACATCTGTTTTTGCACTGGATATGGGGATCTGCAATGTTGAATTATGAGCATATGTAAAGTGTCAGTTATACTATAAAGTGGGAATCCGGTACCCAGTGTGTGTATGTGCACGTGTGTGTGTATATGTGTGCATATGTATATATATATATTTTTTGGAGCTCACACTCTGGCCCTGCCCTTTTATTGGACCGCCCACGATTGTGGGTGAGGCATCGGAGCCTCTCTGGGATGTGCCCTATAGTAGAGCATATGCATATAAGCAGCTGAAGGAGGTAGTAAAGCTGGGCTCTGAGGAAGAAGGTATCCCTTCGAAACGCATCAGCCACCAGTGGTTCATATGTCCTCTTTCTCGTCATCTGGAGAGTTCTATTTTTAGACGGATTGCCACAAGTTAAAGGCTTTTATATTGCGGTTCCTTTTATATGCTTGTGAGTAGTTTTTATTCTTTCCTTTTAATAAACATATCAAAGGATAATGCACAAGGCTGGTGTGCCCTCTTTTTTCTATCCCTCCAATACTTACCTGAGCCCGATCTCAATCCAGAATTGTGCATGAGAGCAGGCGCTCTCCTGGCTCTGTCACTCCTGACTGAGCAAATTGATAGTTCCTGCTGCTGTCAATCAAATCCCATGATGAGGGGGGGGGGGAACAGGGCCAAGCCCCAATGTCTGTGTCTATAAAAGGCAGTGGAGCTCGGGAGCAGGTCCGAATGAGTGCCCACATCCCCATAGAAAGCGTCTTTCAATGGTTAGCATTCTGTGGGCGGAGGAGGCAGGAGCGCCGGCCGGGAAATCCAGAAGAGGGGGTACAGGGCTACTCTTTTCAAAACCATTGCACGAAACAGGTAAGTATGACATGTTTTTTTTATTTAAATAACTATTATTAATGTAAAATGATATATTTGAAAAAAAAAGAAGCTTTACAATCACTTTAAAATACCCCTTTCTTATGCCCATAAGGTGTACCCTGCATTGATTTGAATATTATCCATCATATTTAACCATCCTTTATTATTAACTTAGACATGCAGTCTGTCAAATCAGGGTCAGCATATTTAAAGATTCTGCTGTATTCTGAAGGATGAAACAATGTATGTTATAAGTTTCCACGTATTGACTAGATTTTAAACTTTCTGGAAAATGTAATAAAATTGGCTTAACCTTTGTTTTAGGCATTGAAGACTTCATCCCCAACTAATTTCCTTTCTCGGTCCTGGTGGTTTCCTGTGTTTTTCTTTTTTGAGAAGAATGTCCAGGCTTCTATTCCATGCTCTTTCTCCTGGCCCATCTCATGGCCTCCCAGCTGCTTTAAGTCTTCATGTAAAACATATGCAAGGGTTCAGAAGACTGGAGAGGACAATGAGAAATGCACCTGAATCACCAAGGAGATAAATAGTGACTCTTCAAAAGAGACATTCTGTCTAACCAAAGGAATATTATTTTTGTGAAAGAAGATGCATCTGTATATAAAGAAGCGGACCAAATTTTCAAATGTTGATTACAACAGTTGTTATAAACAGGATATGTCTGTATCCATGCACATAGTACTAACAACATATTCTTTTTTATGGAAGTGTTTGTTAAGTCTTAATTGGATGACAAAAATATGTTCCCTCTGGAACTTGTGTTTTGTACCTTCTTTGGGGTAGTTTATGTAATCTTTTGTTAAGTTAACTCACACAGAATACCAGTAATATTCCACAAATGTCCCTTACTTAAGTTATTTGCCTTTGATTCAGGAACCAATGTAGATAACAACATAGATAACAGTAATGCCCCGTACACACAGTCGGATTTTCAGACGGAAAATGTGTGATAGGACCTTGTTGTGGGAAATTCCGACCGTGTGTAGGCTCCATCACACATTTTCCATCGGATTTTCCGACACACAAAGTTTGAGAGCAGGCTATAAAATTTTCCGACAACAAAATCCGTTGTCGGAATTTCCCAAAGTGCCACGCATGCTCAGAATAAATAAAGAGATGAAAGCTATTGGCTACTGCCCCGTTTATAGTCCCGACGTACGTGTTTTATGTCACCGCGTTCAGAATGATCGGATTTTCTGACAACTTTGTGTGACCGTGTGTATGCAAGGCAAGTTTGAGCCTCCGTCTAAAAAAATCCTAGGATTTTGTTGTCGGAATGTCCGATCAATGTCCGACCGTGTGTACGGGGCATTAGAAGAGATCCTGGCAAATCACAATTTTTCACCATTGCTTTTCAGATTAATACAAACAGTTTCTTTGGCTTCAAACTCTGGATTTCACTGATCCAACTAGGTAAAGATCAGACTTTGAAGATGTGTACTGTCACTGCAGCCAGCAATAATCCAATGCTGTACTGTGCTTATTACCAAAGACAAGATGCGCTTCACAGTCAAATGCAGAAAACCAATATGTAATTGCAGTTGCAGACTGCACAGGCATTAATGATGGCTGATCTGATCTGCAAGTGAGAAACGGATAGCTCAGCCCTCCAATGGAGATTAAAACAATGGTTTTGGCTTATTTAATATAGCAAAGCAAAAAGTGCAGCATTTCTTTTTAATTTTAAGTCTTCTGTATATTATGGAGTATAGCCCATAAACACATACATTTTATCTACTTGTGGCTACTGTGCACATAGATAGAATTTTAGTTGTTCTGTTGACAACCAAGAAGGGCTGCAGCTGTACAGAAAAAGTTGGATCTGTCACTCTCTTTTGTCATACCTGGGCAACCATATAATTACAACAATTAGTAGTGTCACGTTAATCCATTTAGAAGGTTTACATGTTTGGTATTATTAACAAAACATTGATGATAATCTATTACTGTATTATTTAAAGTATACCTGTTAGCTATACATACATTCTAAACTGGTTACAAGTAACATCCAGCTTCAAATGTCTTCTTGGACATGACACAAGAAGCCCTGAATCCTTGGACACACTAATATACAAACTTTACCCCTTCCCTGCAATGATGATTTGTGTCACCCATTCCATTGGTAGAGAGATTGTGCATTGAAATTATGGGTCAGTGCCAAAGTGCAGGATTGGGTAGGCCAGCAAATAACATTTTAGGGACCTTTTCATAATTTGAATAATAGAGTATGCCAGGATTTGGGGTGTTTGACAAAACATATGAAGGTCTCTGAAAGCACTGCTAGCCAGTTTAGAAATGTGACTAACTGACAGGTGTATATTTTTGTAGATTGACCAAAAACATAGAACAGCTAATTGCTACCTGGCTGTTTTTTCAGCTGAAAAGACATTTTGCCATATTTTGTGGTCAGAATGAAAAGTGCAATAAGATATAAAGGTCTCCTGTCAATTATTGAGAGATTCACGATTCTTCTTGTTATACAAGAAGATAGATAGGGAATGGCTTACGTAAGAAAACCTTTATGTCAATCTACTATTTATGTAACTATGATGTCATTTTATTTGGCATTTCGCCAAATTGGATTTATATGCTTAATAAAACAATATTACACAAAAATACTTTGTTCTGAAAAAAAAGCATCAGAACATGGATAATATACTCAGAGACATGTACCCATGGCTCAGGGAATCTAGGAACAAGTACAGCCAGTGTTAGAAACAAACATTTTTTTTTTGCCTTTTGTGTAACAAGTATATGCTAGTGGTAATCAGCCCCAAATGGTAAAGTTTTGGCCTTCTGAAATGAAAAGTCCTCTCCTAAAAGAGCATGTTAAATGGCTCTTTGATAGTGCAGTTCTGTTTTAGGAAATACTATTGAAGTGTAATTCTTTGAAAGCCACACATTGCTTAAGACTGTTTATATCAGGGGCATCACTAGGCCTGGGCACTGGGAACATGTAATATAAATCTACTACCCAGCACCCCAAGTGTTGGGCTTAGCACTACAATCTCCCTCCCCTGCACCTACTGCGGCTGCTCCCGATACTCTCCCTATGTTATTGAAGGTGATGTTCTGCAGGACCCCCTTAGTGGTGTGCAGACAGACAGAGGAACAAACACTGCAGATACCAACTGTGTCCCTCTCTCTAATCAGGGAGGGATAATTATTCTTCTCCCTGCCTGAACACTGCCATGGGTCTTCTGCAAAATCTCTGTATGGGCAGTCCCAGGTCTTCAGAGGTTAATGTCTGTGGCTTGCACATGTTTGAAAAGTAAGTTTGATAGACAAAAGTTGAAGGGGCCATCATCTACACTTGATTGTTAAATATGTACATACCTAAAGAAATCTGTGTGGCATTTTTACTTTTACATTTAAAATTGCTAGTAGTATACTGTAAATGGCTCTTTTCCTATGGCTGATGTCATTGGGACTGATAGCAATTCTGTGTGGCTGTATCCCTGTGACTGATGTCTTTATGTGTGGCTTTGCGCTTATGTTGCTACATGGTTCTGTGTGGCTTTCTCCTTATTACTAATGACATTCTGTGCAGCTTTACCCCATTCATTATAGCATTCTGTGAGTCTTTGCCCCTGTAACTGATGACATTATGTGAGGCTTTACTACTGTGACTAATGGCATTCTGTGTGGCTTTACCCCATTAATTGTAACATTCTTTGTGGCTTTACCCCATTAGTTATAGCATTCTCTGTGGCTTTACCCCATTAATTATAGCATTCCCTGTGGCTTTACCCCATTAATTATAGCATTCTCTGTGGCTTTACCCCATTATTTATAGCATTCTCTGTGGCTTTACCCCTGTGATTGATGGAGTTCTGTGTAGCTTTAGCCTTGTAACTGATGGCATTCTGTGTGGCTTTACCACTGTGTCTTAAGGCATTCTCTGTGGTTTTGATGCATTAAATATAGCACTCTCTGTTGCTTTAACCCTGTATCTGATGGCATTCTGTGTGGCTTTGCCCCTGTGACTGATGGCATTCTGTGTGACTGTACCTGTATAATTAATGACATTCTGTGTCTTCACCCCTGAAACTATTAGTATTCTGTGTGTCCCCTATAACTGACTTGTTCTATGTGACTTTACCCCTGTCACTGATTTGTTTTATGTAATATTATCCCTGTCATTGAGTTGTTCTGTGTGTCTTTTCCCCTATAACTGACTTGTTCTATGTGACCTTACCCCTGTAACGTATTTGTTTTTTGTGACTTTACCCTCATAACTGACTTGTTCTATGTGACCTTACCCCTATAACTGACTTGTTCTATGTGACCTTACCCCTGTAACTTATTTGTTTTTTGTGACTTTACCCTCGTAACTGACTTGTTCTATGTGACTTTACCCCTATAACTGACTTGTTATGTGTGACTTTACCACTGTCACTGATTTGTTCCATGTGACTTTACCTCTGTCACTGATTTGTTCTATGTTACTTTACCCCTGTCACTAATTTGTTCTATGTGACTTTACCCCTGTCACTGATTTGTTCTATGTGACTTTACCCCTGTTACTGACTTGTTTTTTTTCTCTTTACCCCATAACTGATTTGTTCTATGAGACTTTACCCCTGTAACTTAATTGTTCTATGTGATTTTACCCCCGTAACTGACTTGTTCTATGTGACTTGACTCCTATACCTGACTTGTTCTTTGTGACTTTATCCCTATAAATGGCTTGTTCTATGTGACTTTACCCCTGTAACTGACTTGTTCCATGTGACATTACCCCTATAACTGATTTGTTCTATGTGACTTTACCCCTATACCTGACTGGTTGTATGTGACTTAAGCCCTGTAACTGACTTGTTCCATGTGACATTTTATCCTGTAACTGATTTGTTCTATGTGACTTTACCCCGTAACTGAGTTGTTCTATGTAAATTTACCCTTTACCTGATTTGTTCTACAGTATGTGACTTTACCCCTGTAACTGATTTGTTCTATGTGACCTTACCCCTGTAACTTATTTGTTTTTTGTGACTTTACCCTCGTAACTGACTTGTTCTATGTGACTTTACCCCTATAACTGACTTGTTCTATGTGACTTTACCACTGTCACTGATTTGTTCCATGTGACTTTACCTCTGTCACTGATTTGTTCTATGTGACTTTACCCATGTCACTGATTTGTTCTATGTGACTTTACCCCTGTTACGGACTTGTTTTTTGTCTCTTTACCCCATAACTGATTTGTTCTCTGTGACTTTACCCCTATAACTGATTTGTTCTATGTGACTTTGCCCTGTAACGTATTTGTTCTATGTGACTTTACCCCCGTAACTGACTTGTTCTGTGTGACTTTACCCGTGTCACTGATTTGTTCTATGTGACTTTACCTCTGTCACTGATATGTTCTATGTGACTTTACCTCTGTCACTGATCTGTTCTATGTGACTTTACCTCTATCACTGATTTGTTCTATGTGACTTTACCCCTATAACTGATTTGTTTTTTTGTGTCTTTACCCCAATAACTGATTTGTCTATGAGACTTTTCCCCTGTAACTTATTTGTTCTATGTGACTTTACCCCCGTAACTGACTTGTTCTATGTGACTTTACCCCCGTAACTGACTTGTTCTATGTGACTTTACCCCTATAACTGACTTGTTCTATGTGACTTTACCACTGTCACTGATTTGTTCCATGTGACTTTACCTCTGTCACTGATTTGTTCTATGTGACTTTACCCCTGTTACGGACTTGTTTTTTGTCTCTTTACCCCATAACTGATTTGTTCTATGTGACTTTACCCCTATAACTGATTTGTTCTATGTGACTTGCCCTGTAACGTGTTTGTTCTATGTGACTTTAACCCCCGTAACTGACTTGTTCTATGTGACTTGACTCCTATACCTGACTTGTTCTTTGTGACTTTACCCCTATAAATGGCTTGTTCTATGTGACTTTACCCCTGTAACTGATTTGTTCTATGTGACTTTATCCCTATACCTGACTTGTTGTATGTGACTTAAGCCCTGTAACTGACTTTTTCCATGTGACATTTTATCCTGTAACTGATTTGTTCTATGTGACTTTACCCCGTAACTGACTTGTTCTATATAAATTTACCCTGTAACTGATTTGTTCTACAGTATGTGACTTTACCCCTGTAACTGATTTGTTCTATGTGACTTTAACCCGTAACTGTTTTTTTCTGTGTGACGTTGCCCTGTAACTGATTTGTTCTATTTGTACCCCTGTTACTGATGGTGTTCTCTGTGGCTTTCACTTTTTATACTCCTGTTTCTGATGAGATCCTGGGTGACTTTTCCCTGATACCGATAGCATGCTGTATAGATTTATTCTTGTGACTAAGGGCACTGTCTGTGGCTTTACCCCTGTGACTAGTGGGGTCCTGTCTCTCCCTACCCCTCTGACAAATGGCATTTTGGGTGGCTTTCATCTTATGACTGATTGAGTTATGTGTGGCTGTTCCCTTAAGGTTTTAGGTTAAACCTTGTCCTCAGAAACTGCACTAATAATCTGGGCTGTGCCAAATTACCTTGGCATCAATTGTGTGACAACACTTGCCTTTGTTAGATATGCCCTGAGTCCATTTAGATCCTAGCAACGCCCCTAAATGATACATTGTTTCCTAGGTAGGTGCATTTCCCTCAAAGGGGGTTATTTCTTTAGGGTAAACCTGAACCCATGTGTGATGGTAAAGGATGCAGGTTAAAGCTAGTATGATGACTTGCCCCTTCATATCTAACACCACCTATAGACAGATTTCATATGCACTGAAAATGTAAACAGCACTTAGATGAGAGTACAGCTGCTGCTTTACATTTTATAGAAAGTAAACTGACCGTGGGGCACGCTTTCAGATGAAAGTGTAAAAAAGTTTTTAAAAGTTTTTTCAAAAAAGTTAAACATTTTTTTAAGCAATAAATGTAATGAAGTCCTTTTTAGGCACACATCCTCCCTCTATAGCTTGAAATATTTTTAACATACCTATTTGTGCTGTTTTAAGTCTTGTTTTATTTTATGTTGCACCTTTAAAATAATTCATGCAAGATGTTGTTTCTTGTTTCTAAAATGTTCTGAATAATCGTGCATTACTGAGTTCAGACACAAACATTTGTATTTTATGTTAATCCACGGTCTTTGTTTCTTGATACCAAAAAGTGACTTAAAGAAGAAAGTTTAATGAGAAAAGCAAATAACTCATTCAAAAACCTATTTTTGTAAGCAAAGATCTGACGTTTTTTTTCCCATGAATGTATATACAGAAACGTATTTTGATAAAAGTTAATATTGCAAAATAAACCAAAATGGTGCTGCTGTATATTCACCATGGTGTGTTTAATGTTTATTATGTCTTTTGAAAAAAAAAAAGTGTAATGATTAAAAGCTTAGCAAAACCATTACAACAACATTTTAACAATGAAAAGATACAGTTCTAAAAAACTAACAATAAAACAATTAGTGTAAAATATATGTGAAGACAAAACAGTAATCAAAATCCCCAAATATAAAATGGATAAAAATTATGTGAAAAAAAACTCCATACAGAATTCCCAAAGGAGTATAACTTTCTTAGTACAGAAATTTAAAGTAGAATTCCATATTTAATGTCACTTTAAATAGTCACCAGTACTCATCCTAGAACACACAGCAACTTACTGTATGTAGCTAATGCTTCCACAGCAGTAGCAGCTGGTGTTCCATTTTTTGTTGGGGGGGGGCGGCACCCCAAGCCCACCCTTTTTTTACAACAATTAGAGCCTCAGGCTGTAATCATGTGCTTAAAAAAGAAAAAAAGCCCATTGAAATCCATGCGTCCAGCACCCTGCATGTAGCTTAAGGGCCGGGTGCATGGATTGGGGGGGCGGTGCCCCTACACCCCTAATGGAGCGGCCGCCACTGTTTCAGTCTATTGCAGCACATGCAGCGGGCACATTGTTCATTAGCTACATACAGTAAGGCCGGCCATACACAAAGCAAATTTCTTTCCTGCAACCACAGATTGCAGGAAAGAAATTCACTTGATTCCCCCAATAACACAGACAGTGTTGATGCGGGAATCCCTCCTGCCGGGCCATTGTCTTCTCCCAGTGGGGGGCGGGGGAAGCCGTCCCCGCCGGGAGAAGGCAATGATTATTGCTAGCGGCTATAGCAGCCACTAGCGATAATCACAAGAGAATAGGGCAGGCTGGTTGCACCCAAATTGATTGATCGATCAACTTGGTACGTTCAGCCTGCCCACCGAAAGTTCCAGAACTGGTTGAGGTAATTGCTGCCAGATATAAAGAGAGTAGGGCTTAGTCATTCTCCAACATCCAAGAGAAGCCCTGTATTTTTATCAAAGAATACAGGGCTTCCTCTAATTGGCTGAGGTGAAGACATCAACCACAGTTCATTACAGCACATGCCACAGCCACATCATTCTGTGATGGAGATAGTTTGTTTAATGCCATTTGCACAGATACATTGACCTCTTATTTTCCCGTCATAACATCTCATTGGGCCAGCGGAAATGAAACAAACAGCAAATAAATAAAATAATTGACATAACAGCAATGTTAAAAAAACAGCATATTATGCGTGGGGGAGAGAGGTCCTCCAGGCATGAAGTTCTCTTTGGATTTCAACGGGAACTCTCTTCCCCAGTGAGAGAACAAGATGAGCCAAGATCTTTCATTCTGCTAAACATATTGGCAATCTCCTTCAGTCTCAGAGTTTTTCCAGTTATTACATCTCATTGGGAGAATAGAAATGTCATGAAACATACAGTACAAATGGCAAACAATGAATATGATAAATGGCATAACCGCAATCTTAGAAAAAAAAACATAACAGCATATTATGGGAGCTCCTCCGGGCATAAAGTTGGATCCCAACAAGAACTCTCTCCCCCAGTGGGAAGATGGGTCTAGATCTTCCATCCTGACAAACATATTGGCACTCTCCTCAAGCATTAGAGCTGCTCCACAACATACCCAGCAATACTAAGGATCCCTCTGACAATGAAGATGAGCCGCGCCATCGCTCCCTCTCCACAATCAGTACCGTTACCCTACATCCCTCCAACATGAAGGTATACTCAACACTGCCATACTCAGAAGCCCTCAAACTCCAGAGAGCCCCCAGTTTGCGGGACTCCAGTAAGGCAAGGCATAGCTTAGCCCATTGCCCTGTAGGGGACAGCTACTGGACTAACACTGGGCTAAAATGCCCATGAGCCACATTACTAAATGTACAGTACCTCTAAGATCCAAACTACAAAATGGTATGAACCCTGGGACTTGAATTTCCTTTCCTAAATAGGTTTACTATCCTGAAACACATTCACAGAAGGTACATATTGGGGTTGATTTACTAAAGGAAAACAGGCTGTTCACTTTGCAAGGGAAGTTGCACTTTGCATGGGAATTTTCCCTAGAGCTTAGTGATTGTAGTGAAATTTCAATTTGCAAAAAATACCCAATCGCATGCAGGGAACAATTTAAAAAAAAAAAGATTTTTCCTTGCATGAGATTGGATGATAGAAGTCAGCAGAGCTGCTCCTCATTCACTAAGATGTGGGGAAAATTCCCCTGCAAAGCGCAACTTCTAATGCAATGTGAAAAGCCTATTTGCTTAGAAAATCAACCCCACTATGTCCCTGTCTCCCTCCTCCTCATCTTGTTCACATGGTTCATTGGTTCACTAAGTACACAAACCATATCACACTGAAATCAAAGCCCTGGCGCAGATTGGTGGGGAGAATGGCTGACATATCACTAAAGGACCCTGTGCCAGAACATTCTACTACCAAGCACAAAATAAACATTCACTATGAATGCATGCATGGTAACACACATGTGTAGGTCTGAATAGGCCCATACAGTTTCTCTTTCACACTAAACTGCAGTGCATAGATTTGAATCAGCCACATAGGAAAAAATGGGATTTCTACTGCACGTGCATTTTCATACATAAAATGGAAGTGTTTTACTGCATGACAACAGACATGTTTAAATAGATCCTTAAAATACAAATGGCATCAAGGAGCAATGGATGAAGAATTCTGCAAATCAGAAATTTAATGTAGATCAGACTAAAAAAGAAGTACCCAACACCACATGGGCATTAAATACTAAAAGTATGATAAGTGCATCAAGAAAAATGCCTCCCACTACATACTTGCCCTAAAAGTGAGCAGAGTCTACTTCCTTGTGACAGCGAGTAAAAGGGGTCACTAAGTGTGGGTGGACTCGTGTCACTTCCACGGAGTGCAATAATGACATGTTCATCCATGGTGGGGAGTTATTGCCTATCCTTGGACCAACTGGCTGCCATTAAACTCTCCTGATAATGGTGCTTTGGTACGTTACTACACAGCAGGGAAAAGAACTGGCACTTTTCACCTCTTGAGGTGCTCACAGTTGCCACCTGGAACCAGTTCAATATGACAAAAGAACGTTTAAACTTGGGAGCATCATTTTTCAGTATTGACCCTTTTATGGTCATCCAGTTTATTTGTAGTAAAAAAAGTATAATTTGTTAAAGAAGCCAAGTCAAGTGCATTAAAGTGTTACTAAACCCAGGACCCTGCATGCACTATATCTGATCGTCCACAGTACACAGAAAATGGTAATGCAATTATTTTAGTAAATATTAATGGCTAAATACCTTTTCTCATCAGCTGCATATAGTAGTCTTGTGACTGCTATCAGTGTCTGGTTGTAGGAGGAATTTTCATTCAACTCTGACTGTCCTATGAGGCTGCATGACCCCTGACCCTTTGTCTGGGCAGTGCTGATTAGCCCAAAACTCTAGCAATACACCCCAGACTGAGCATGTGCAGATTAACTCCAAAGGTTCTGTACTATCAGCAGATGGATTGAGGACAGTAAAAGAAGGGGAGGATCAGAGAAGACAGGAGCAAACAGCCTTTTAACACAATGCAGAGGATTAACCCCTTAGGTTCCACAATGAGTATAACAGGCATGCTTTACTGCGTATACAGACTGATTTTACTGTTGTGGGTTTAGTAACACTTTAACTGAATTGAGGACAGTATGGACACCTAATTATGCATATAGAAATAAAAATTCAACAGAATGACGCATGAATGGATAAAGGTAGCTTACCGTGAATACCATTTATTTTTCTGTTGAGGCTTTTTGCTTGAACTGGTGAAGCCATAGGATTTTCCCTGCCTGACCTTGTATTAGATTGTCTGATTAAATGTCTACATGCAAAGAAACAATAACCAGACTGTAACATGCACTGCTGTCTTAGAACAGAGCAGGCTTACAGAGCACAGACTGATAATCACCATCCAATGCGAAAAAAACTAAATTAAGGGAAATAAACAGTATAAAAATAGCAATGTATTTTATTGCTGTTATCTAAAAATACTACAGGGCTAACATCCGTTTCAATATCCTTGACAAGCATAGTTCATCATTTATCGCTAAACAGTTGAGGCCTCTAGGACATAAAGGTTTAAATGCTCACTATCCTTCAGTCTTAAGTAACATAGAATCTGCATGCATTTAACATTGAAGCAATTACTAGGAAATGACAAGCAGAATTTTCCTTTCCTGGCCACCGCCGTTAATGCAATTTAATATTCCATTTAGCCATGCAGTGAATTCATATTTTATATTATGGCTTGATGTTCAGAGTCAACATGCTGTTTAATGCTCATCATTTAACATCACTACAGCAGTAAGCACAGCTCTTATTTGGGGGGGACAGAAATATTGAATGCTGAACGGGGTGTAACCCTGCATACCACGGTACTGTTACTGCACACTATCTACATCTTAAAATAATAAAATATGCAGAATGTTAAAAAAAATAATAATAAAAAAGCAGCTCCAGCTGCAATATTTACCACCACTCTGGCACTGATCCCTGAAGATTCACCGCCCCCTAATCCAGCATTGCTCTTTTTTTGGGTTGGACGACATCCAACGAGTACCAACCCACGTCCTTTAACCACTTCAGCCCCGGAAGATTTGGCTGCTCAATGATCAGAGCATTTTTTGCGATACGGCACTGCGTCGCTTTAACTGACAATTGCGCGGTCGTGCCGCGCTGTACCCAAACAAAATTGACGTCCTTTTTTCCCACAAAAGAGCTTTCTTTTGGTGGTATTTGATCATCTCTGCGTTTTTTATTTTTTGCGCTATAAACAAAAAAAAGAGCGACAATTTTGAAAAAAACACAATATTTTGTACTTTTTGCTATAATAAATATCCCCAATTTTTTTAAAAAAAGAGAATTTTTTTCTGAGTTTAGGCCGATATGTATTCTTCTACATATTTTTGGTAATAAAAATCAAAATAAGCGTATATTAATTGGTTTGCGCAAAAGTTATAGTGTCTACAAAATAGATTTATGGCATTTTTATTATTATTATTTTTTGTACTAGTAAATCTGCGATTTTTATCATGACTGTGACATTATGGCAGACACATCGGACACTTTTGACACATTTTTGGGACTATTGACAATTATACAGCGATCAGTGCTATAAAAATGCACTGATTACTGTATAAATGTCACTGGCAGGGAAAGGATTAACACTAGGGGGGCGATGAAGGGGTTAACTGTGTTCCCTGACTGTGTGTTCTAACTGTAGGGGGAGGGGACTGACTAGAGGGGATGACAGATCGTGGTTCCTAGCTTTTAGGAACTCACGATCTGTCTCTCCTCACAGAACAGTACAGGGATTTGTGTGTTTACACACACACACATCCCTTTTTTGCCTCTCGTGCCCGCGATTGCTCGTGACCAGCGGTCATCGAGACCCTCGGCCACGAGCATCGGCACCCCCGCAGTGCAGTGCAGTTATCTTGCAGCTAAATGAGCCGATGTATAGCTACGACGACTCACGGAAACGTGCAGACCTGCCGCAGTATAATGGCAGTGGCTGGTCGGCAAGCGGTTAAAGTGATACTAAACACACACTGTTTAATTTAAATTATTCCTTCTCTTTCTGTATGTGGATGATGGCACTGTAATTATTTTAATTTAAAAAAAAACTAACTTTTTTCATAGAGCTGTCATATGACCCAGCTCTTTCCCAGCCTGTCTGTAGGGAAACAGTGGCAGGAAAAGCTTCTAGTCCTCCGCTGCTGGTCACTTGTTTAAAATAAAAATAAAAAGCCTTTAGAATACAGAGTAAAAATGAATAAATAATATCAATAAACTGTTTTTAATTGTCACACAAATATATATTTGAAATCAAATCGTTATTTTTTTCCGCAATAACATGGTGTGGCCAGATTTCTGCCGGCCACAGGTTGTGTAACGCCCCTCCAGTCTGGTGAAGGTAATGCCTCCATCAATCAAGATGTAATATCCCGCCCCATTGTGTTTAGCTGTTTATTGAGCATGAAGGAGGAGGGAGGGAGTGAGCTGTCATTTACCAGTGTATATGCCCACATGTGTCACTCTATAGTCACATGGGCTGCTCAGATGTGATCAGAAGGAAATGCTCAATATAGAAACTCACTGAAAACTGAGTATGTGCAGAGCTGCCAACACTGCTCTGAAAAATCCACAACTGCAATGGAGACATGGACTGATGGGGGGAGAGAAAACAAAAGGACAACCAGGGTTTTTGCAGAATACATAAAATAAATCCCATAGAAACGGAGTGAGTATAAACAGCATGTTATACATTTATTGTATTCATTAAAAGTTTTTAATGATGTGGGTTTAATGACACTTTAAGCTCAGACTGTCATAGGCATGCACAACATCATGCTGGCATGGGTTTACAGCACCCTGCACAACGCGACCCTCACACTTTTTTTTTTTTTTAATCAATCCTATTTTATTACATTTCATTTCAGTTGCATATACAAATATTGTTAATAAAATGTTGTTACCAATAAGTAATGAGCATAGATTTCAAATGATAATATTCCAGGAGTTGGTGTCCAGTCTTAGACATGTGGAAACATTTTTAAAAACATTATAACAAAAAAAGAAAAAGAAACCAATGATAATGATCCAAACATTCTGTAGGATGTCGTTTAGTATATCAAGTTCATGAACAGGTGTGTAAAAGGGGTTAAATAATAGCAGGTAAGCAAGAGAGCTGCTACATAAATGCGGTATCTGGTTTAGACAACTGTAGAAAGAAAAACCCAGCTGGGGTTTTCAAAAAGAGGGGAGATCACGAAGGTCAGCAGCTACAGTATTTGTTTTGTTTTTTTCACCCAGGCTGGAACTCCGCTTTAATCAACAACTACAAATACCGTACTTACCAGCCCAAGGAGGCCAGTGGTGTGTTCCGAGACCCGAAGTTTTCACAGCTCGTTAGAATACTGAGCCGTAATCTTGGATTCGGGTTAGAATTATGCTTCGTCTTAAACGTGATTGATGGACCCCTTTAAGAGTGTAGAGAGGACCTCATCATCAGATGCTGTTGTTCTTTTTCTGTAGAGTCAAAAGGCTGGAGGTGGAATGAGAACATTACTGTATTCTTTAAAGTGACCCTGTCACCATGTTTCCATTTGGTTGTAAACCCATACATATACCCAGTGGTCTGGCCTCAGGTGATACATAGAGATGAAACAGATCCTCCTATATAAGTTGTACCCATTAATCTGCAGTATTTTCTTCAGAGTCCATAATTTTTAAAGCTTGTTTGAGCTGTCAGAAAAAAAAGAGGGAGTGGAGAGCAGAAGTCACACTCTACAGAGCTCATTGAGGAGAACTCTAAGAGCTGATTGGAGGGAAGGGACACATCCCCATTCACACAGCACACAGGATTGTCATTCAGCTGGAAGTCCCTCCCTTGTCACCTTTTTTCTCTTGGTGTCAGGAAACATTGTAATAAGTGATTCATGCTGATAGCAAAGAAGCAGCAGTCAGAAATTACACTTCATGCTCTTAATTGAGACGAGTAAACACTAGAGAGGGATATGTTTTGTTCATATTTCATGTATGAGCCACATCAGGGAGGCAGAGGGAGATTAGGGAAGTAAACAAGTGGATGAGGAGCTGGTGTAGTAAGGAGGGGTTTGGGTTCCTGGAGAACTGGGCCAACTTCTCAGTCAGTCACCAGTTCTATAGAGGGGGTGGACTGCACTTAAACGAGGAGGGTGCAGATCTGCTGGGAGTGAAGATGGCTGAAAAGTTAGAGGGGCTTTTAAACTAGGCGACGGGTGGGGGGTGGGGGGGGGGGCAGAGGTAGAGTTAGTCAGCGCAGAACATATTCCAGAGAGTAGTATTGGGCGCATTAGTGGTAGGTTGACTAAAGCACATAAACCCGAGGTAAGTATAGTAACAAGGCCTAGTTGCAATCCTTTTGAACACCCAATAAGAGGACAGTATGCGACCGGATTAAACTATGTGCCATGTTCACCAATGAAACAAAAAAAAGAACCGCTGCAGGTATCTACTTTCTAATAATACAAAACAGATTACAGCGCACACATACAAAAATGACATTTATCCTGCAAGGCTAGGTAAAAGTACCTGAACATATTAAAAAAATACAGGCGTTTGGTCACACTATATGGTCATATAGTGCTAAATGGGTCCTACCCTAGTAATAGAATGAAAGACCCTGTGTCTCAACCATAGGAGACAAACTCCTCTATGTGGGAGAACTGAAGGGATTCCTTCTATCTATGTACCCTCTTGGGCTGGAGCACCCATCCCCCTCCTCAGTACCTCTTATTAGTGGTCACCAGTGCATAGGAGGAATCCCTTCAGTTCTCCCACATAGAGGAGTTTGTCTCCCATGGTTGAGACGCAGGTTCTTGCATTCTATTACTAGGGTAGGACCCACTAATTCGGGGTACTTTGTCGCAGTAAGTGGGCTTAGCACTATAAGACCATATAGTGTGACCAAACCCCCGTATTTTTTGAATATGTTCAGGTGTTTTTAGGCAAGAAATGAAATATTGGCATAATAGGATATTCTGGCAAAAACACATTCATTTCTTTTTGTGTGAAGACACCTATCGCAACTCCCCTTTCCAATAATAATGTTAATTCTTTTTTATAAGGCTGTGTTGGATCACCTCTAAGATGAACATAGGTGCTGGAATCAGAAAGCTGACGGATGGCTTTATTCCTATAGTCTAGATATCCATGACCACTATTAACCCACCCTAGTATTTCTGATTACCACACTGCTGTCATCCTTCAGGGTTTTAATGGCTTTCTTTTCTTCAATAGAAAGGTAGTTAAATGAACATTTAGTAGAAGATTTCTTTGCTAAATTAACTAGATCCCTCTAATTTCTGAAAAGTGTCCATATCCTTGCCGTGTGAATTAATAGGATAAAAATCAGATCTTATCTTGAACGGTATACCAACAGCTAACACTGTTTGTTCATCAGGACAAGGATTGGACTCTGCTGCCAGATCAAGTAAATCGTCTAGTGCACAGATTTCAGGAAAGAGATGCGAGGAAGAAAGGGAGGAAGGAGAAAAAACAGGAGGTGAAGGAGGAGACAAGGAAGCGGAGGAAAACTGAAACGAAAGAGGAGACTCACCCACCACCACATCACCACAAGAAGGAATTGGATCACAATGCTTTCTGAGTGTCATAGAGCGGACCAATCTATCAATATCCAAAACTGTGCCAAAAAGATCAAATTGTTTGATCGGGCAAAAGTTTAATCCACGTGACAAAAGAGACACTTTGGTGTCCTTCATGGCTCTCTTAGACAAATTCAGAACATTAACCGGTGTTAATGGTGGTTGGGCAACTGATATCTGTTTCCGTTGGAGGTGTCTCGTTCCTCTCCTTCTTGTCCCCTTCCGTCTCTTCTCTTTTTCTTGGTGAAGCCTCTGGCTCCTTTGTTTAAAGTCTGCGGATTTGAATTGTGTTTGCCAGCTCCCTGACTACCCGAAGCCTCTGGCGATGAGTCTGAATTAGTGACAGCTAAAGTGTTAGTACGATGCCGACGTGGCTGGGTATATATAGGTTTCTTCCATGAATAGACAGTATTACTTTCATAGTCCACTTTATCTCTGTGCATTTTCTCCTGTTTCCCGCCATAACCTCTCTTTCCAGTTTATCCAGCTTGCAATTAAGTCGCTGGTCAAACTCCCCGAATCTTTGATGATTTTGTGCGTCCATCAAATCTTTCTGAATATTGGTAATATCGCCCTGTAGGCGGTTCCAGATCTTTTGTCTTTGAATTAATGATGATCCTGATTAGTTTGACGGAACATGCGGATAGTGTATCTGTCCATTCTATTTTTAGATCATCATTAAACAGATCAAATGTGGGGAATTTTTTTTCAGGAATTTATTCTTCTCAGCCTGGAATATCTTCTCACACACAATTTTTTCATGTTCGATGGAGACTACTACCTGAAGAGATGTGGGACCTCTATGGGACCCCGTTTTTTCCCGTCCCTGGCCAATCTATACATGGGATGGTGGGAGAGGTCCCGCATCTTTGCATGTGGTAGTCCCCTTCGGGCAAATATACTATTTTATGGTCGCTACATAGATGACCTGATACTTATAGTTTCTGAAGAAGCTGATAGTTTGGAAGAGTTGTTGGCTTATCTAAATGACAATGACCTCAATTTGAAGTTTACAGGACACAAGAGTCCAATTTCAATTGATTTTTTGGATTTCACTCTGTAGGGGGTGGGAGATAAAATTATCACCAGCCTTTTCAGAAAATCTACAGCAGGGAATGCACTTTTAAGAGCAGACTCCAACTATCCAAAACATACCCTGCGGGGGATACCAGTGGGCCAATTTTTGCATCTCCAACGAATTTGCAGTAATGATAAAGAATACACACAGGAATCAAAAATCATGTTCTCTCGGTTTAAGGAAAGGGGTTAGTCTGACTCCATACTAAACAGAGCGATTAATATCGCTAACAAAACGCCAAGAGAAAAATTGTTGCAAGAAAATCCTGATAGAAAGAAGATCAATAGGGGAAACAGGGGACCCAAAAGTAATTTATCTGCCTTTTCTTCCATACCAATTTTCTCTACTCCGTTTAGTACGGAATTTTATAAAATCAGGAACATTGTCTCTAAACACTTACCGGTATTATTTATGCAAAGATTCTTGCTGATGGGGTTAAGACTGTGTCTCGCAGAGATTCCACATTAGGAGGCACTCTATCACCAAGTCTGTATACCAGTACGTGCCCTAGTAGACATTGGTTGCAGTTTAAAGGCACATTTGGATGCGGACACAATGGTTGTCCTTGTTGCCCCCACATTCTCAGAGGTGACATGGATCAGGCGACCGCTATTAACAAACGGATAAACATCACCACATTTGTTAATTGTAACACGAGGTATCTGCTCTACATTGTAACATGCCAATCATGTCATATACAATATGTTGGGCATAATACAAGGAGATTGCGTGATCGCTTGTATGATCATTTGTATGACATTCAGAAAGGCCATAATACCAATCGAGTTTAGTGATCCAGGTTGTTGAGAAGATATCTTTGCCAGTCAGAGGAGGGGACAAATTTAGAATCTTATGTAAAAGAGAGGTATACTGGATCTTCTTTTTTAACACCAGAAAACCGGGGGGAATGAATCATGAATGGGACATTTCCCATTTTTATGAGTGATAATGGGTATACTTCCTAGACTTTAATATCATTATACTCAAATGTGAATATGGAGTCTTTTAATTATCTACAATAGCCGTATGTTGGAGAGTAGCATGCTGTCAGCTAATGACATCTGACTGAAAGACATCTAAACAGTCGGCATAGGGTTATATAGAATGTCTATTAAGCAACCCTGTCACATTAAGTTTAGATGGGACAGACAGATAAACAGTTCCCAAAAGATCAGATAGAATGTTTCTATATATATGTCTTTGACAGTTCCTTCCTGACATGATCACGTCTGTCTGCTTCCTTGCATGTATTAATTCTTTATAGAGTTTATGTTGCAATATGTGTGTTTGATAGGTGATCTTGATATCTGCAGGAGGTATATTGCATATACATAGCAGAGGAGAGCAAAAAAAATCTCAAGAAATTCGTTAAGTATATAAATATTAAAAAAGGGAGGACAGACCATATTGGCCCCATAAAGAATGAAGAAGGAAATCTGGTTACAAAGGATGGGGAGATGGCGAAGGTATTGAATTTATTCTTCTCCTCGGTCTTCACGAGGGAATCAGGGGGCTTCAGTAACCAAAACTGCAATGTTTATCCACATGACACATCACAGGAAGCACCCTCATGGCTAACAGAGGACAGAATTGGAAATAAACTTGGAAAACTTAACATTAATAAGTCACCGGGACCAGATGGCTTGCAACCGAGGGTCCTTAGGGAACTCAGTCAAGTAATTGCCAGACCATTGTTCCTAATTTTTACTGACAGTCTACTGACTGAAATGGTACCAGCTAATTGAAGAAAAGCCAATGTAGCACCAATTTTTAAAAAAGGGCCAAAATACATCCCTGGGAATTACAGACCAGTTAGCCTAACATCAGTAGTATGCAAGATCTTGGAGGGGATGATAAGGGACTATATACAAGATTTTAGTAATGAAAATGGTATCATTAGCAGTAATCAGCATGGATTTATGAAGAATCGTTCTTGAAAAAAAACATTGACCTTCTATGAGGAGGTGAGCTGCCATCTAGATAAAGGAAGGCCCGTAGAGGTGGTGTATCTGAATTTTGCAAAGGCATTTGACACAGTTCCCCATAAATGTTTACTGTACATAGTAAGGTCTGTTGGCATGGACCATAGGGTGAGTACATGGATTGAAAACTGGCTACAAAGGCGAGTTCAGAGGGTGGTGATAAATAGGTAGTACGCAGTATGGTCAGGGGTGGAAAGTGGGGTCCCCCGGGGTTCTGTGCTGGGACCAATCCTATTTAATTTGTTCATAAACGACCTGGAGGATGGGGTAAACAGTTCAATCCCTCTATTTGCAGACGATACTAACCTAAGCAGGGCAATAACTTCTCCGCAGACATGTGGAAACCTTGCAAGAAGATATGAACAAATTAATGGGGTGGGCAACTACATGGTAAATGAGGTTTAATGTGGAAAAATGTAAAATAATGCATTTGGGTGGCAAAAATATGAATGCAATTTACTCACTGGGGAGGTTAACCTCTGTGGGAAACAAGGATGGAAAAGGACCTGGGGCTCCTAATAGATGATAGCCTCAGCAATGGCATGCAATGCCAAGCTGCTGCTAACAAAGAAACAGAATATCGGCATGCATTAAATGGGGGATTAACTCAAGAGATAAAGCAATAATTTTCCCACTCTACAAGACTCTGGTTCAGCCTCACCTGGAGTATGCTGTCCAGTTTTGGGCACCAGTCCTTAGGAAGGATATACTGGAAATGGAGCGATTACAGAGAAGGGCAACAAAGCTAATAAAGGGACTGGAGGATATTAATTATGAAGAAAGGTTGCGAGCACTAAACTTATTCTCTCTGGATAAGAGACGCTTGAGAGGGGATATGATTTCAATTTACAAATACCATACTTATGGCTCCACAATAGGGACAAAACTTTTCCGCGTAAGGGAGTTTAACCACATGCCGACCGGGCCATAGCTGAAAGATGGCTACAGCGCGGTCGGCTTATTCTGGGAGGGAGTCCATGGACGTCCTCCCAGAATTCCGCTCTCGCGCGCCCCCTGGGGTGCGCACCCGAGAACATCCGTGACAGCCGGGCCCTCTGCATCACGGATCATGGTAAACGGCCGCTGATCACATGTAAACAAACTGGCGTCATGTCATGATGCCGGTTCCTCTCTCCCCTCTGTGTACCGATCGGTACAGTGTGAGAGGAGAGGGGGAGGGATCGGATGGCAGCAGCGCTGTGGGCTGGATGTGTAGTGCCCACAGCGCTGCTCTGTGACAAATGCAGTCACATCCAGCCATCCATCCCTCCATGCTCAGCCATCCCTCCATACTCTTATACCCTGCAATGCCCTGCAATACTCTGCAATACCCTGCACTATCCTGCACTACTCTGCAATATTCTGCACTACTCTGCAATACTCTGCAATACCCAGCACTACCCTGCAATACCCTGCACTATTCTGCAATACCCTGCACTATTCTGCAATACCCAGCACTACCCTGCAATACTCTGCAATACCCTGCAATACTCTGCAATACCCAGCACTACCCTGCAATACTCTGCACTACCCTGCAATACTCTGCAATACTGTGCAATACCCTGCAATACTCTGCAATACCCCGCAATACTCTGCAATACCCAGAACTATCCTGCAATACCCTGCAATACTCTGCAATACCATGCAATACCCCGCAATACTCTGCAATACCCTGCAATACCCCGCAATACTCTGCAATACCCCGCAATACCCTGCAATACTCTGCACTACCCTGCAATACTCTGCACTACTCTGCACTACTCCGCAATACTCCACAATACTCTGCAATACCCTGCAATACTCTGTAATACCCCGCAATACTCTGCAATACCCCGCAATACTCCACAATACTCTGCAATACCCCGCAATATTCTGCAATACCCCACAATACTCTGCCATACCCTGCCATACTCTGCCATACCCTGCAATACCCTGCCATACCCAGCCATACTCTGCAATACCCAGCCATACTCTGCAATACTCGGTGATACCCAGCCATACCCAGCCATGCTCGGCCATGATCAGCCATACTCGGCCTCTGTATGTGGCCAGGCTGTGGAAGTCTCACACATGTGGCATCACCGTACACCGTACACCGTACTTATAAATATTGTATAAATGGACAACTTTGTGTTAAAAAAAATGCGTTTTAACCACTTCCCGCCCGCCGGCCGTCATATGACGTCCTTGAATTTGTGCAAGGATATCTGAATGTTGCCTGCAGCTACAGGCATCATTCAGATATCAGCTTTTTCAGCCGGCGATTCCCTACACCATAAGAATGATTATAGCGGCTGTTCCACTGCTTGATCGTTCTTATGGGAGGCGAGAGGGTGCTTCTACCGACTCACCGCTACGATCGAAGCCAGGATCTTTTTTTATTTTATTTTTTTTATTTCAGGCTTCCCAGCCTAGAGGTGAGATGTGGGGTCTTATTAATCAACAGTACCAGTACACCACACACAGGTAAAAGCAACTATGTGAGTCCATGATGTTAAAACACCATAGCAGACATGCAAAATGATATAAGAAAGTGGTATTTTCTATTTCAAACAAATGTCTAATGACCTCTACAATATTCACACACGATCGGTGATTGTAGCAACACCCGGAATAGTGCCTCCACCTTCTGGGGATAAGGGGAATGGGGTACTCTTACCCTAAATGGTGGACCCACACGCCAGCAGCGGTGAATCAATCAGGCATAGACAGGAATGCAGTAAGTGTGGACAGGCCAGTGAGCTTCTGTTGTCGTAAATTCCGAGTGTGTGTAGACAATTCCGAAGCACAAAATTCCACGCATGCTCTGAATCAATTACGAGACGGAAGAGCTCAGTCTGGTAAAACTAGCGTTTGTAAAGGAGATAGCACATTCGTCATGCTGCAAAGTTTTTAATCTTTTAATGCAGCGCATTCTCTTCTTCTTTATAATGCTAAAATAATGAAGTTGTTTTGCTGCTGATATTCACACAGAGTTCTGACAAACTGATTTGTTTATTATTTCTCGTGATATCATGAATATTTTTTTTTTTTTTTGCTGCCAGATCTCCATAATAATTATATATTTTTTTTTATATTTTTTTTTTGGTCAAGATCTCCTGATTTTTTAAATGTTTTTTTTATAGTGATCTCCATAATTTTTTTTTTCTCGTTGTGTGTCAAGCTACCACAACACCATTATTATCGTGTATTTTTTTTTCAAGATTTTATTGATGGAAATTGCAGTACAAGATATGGCAAAAAGGTGATATACATTTTTCATATAACATCTGATAAGAATCATTGAACAAACATCTAAGAGTAAAAGGGGTTTATATGCAGAGAAAACTGGATGGATCCTCTGTGGAGGGCCCTAAGGCTCTGAGAGGAAGTGTAGAAAATGTAAAACAAAAGAGGGGAGGAGACAGGGAAGGGGGAGGGGGGGTACACCATTATGTCGTAGAAGGACTTTGGACAGTAATTTAGTATAAGAGGTAAGCTGGGTGCTCCCGAAAGGAGGATTGATCAGTAAGATACCTGTGCGGTGAAGAAAGAGGAATACGTTGAGATGGGTGGAGGAATATTGGGATCCTCATTTTAGGAGACAGTAGTCGGTGGGTCATTTTGCCCCAGATTTGTGCATGGAGTCCCAAGGTAAGAAAATAAGTATTAAAAGTTGTCGAGCTCCTCTCGAAATAACGTCATTTCCATGAAAGCTTTCCATTTGGAGTAGAAAAGTTTGCTGGATTTTTCGTTGTTGAAGTCGGTGTTGAGCTTGTCTTTATGTAATAGTTGGAGGAGTTCCTTTTTGACCTGAGAGATCTTTGGATTGCAGGGGGAGACCCAATTTTTTAGGATGGATCTCCGAGCGACTAGTAGACATTTCAAGGTCCAGTCTTTGTGTGATGTGCGAGCGTTGGAGGACCACGTTAGCAGTTGGTCATCCCAATAGCCAAAGGTAAGGAGTAGAGGGTCTTTTGGTATTTTCAGCAGGGTTATAGAATATATGAATGATATGACTTGATGCCAGAAGGTAGAGATGAAAGAGCATGACCAGAAATGGTGAGATAGTGAAGGTTTGACTTGTTGGCACAAGGGGCAGGCCTCGAGTCCTTGGTTATTTTTATAAGAGAGGAATGGAATGTAGGCACCGTGGAGGATTTTCAATTGGGTTTCTCTCCATGATTCATTGGGAATCAATTTTAGGGTTTTTACTCCTTTTAGGAGTTTGTCCACTATGTCTTCATCTTGGAAGTCTTTGCCCCAATTCGTTACTGATGATGATGTTAATGGAGGAGTGGATTTTTGCAGAAGAGGTTTATAGATGTCAGCGATGGAGTAGGAGCCCTCTAGGAGCCTTTGGTCTATAACGGCCAGTTTGAATCTTTTACCCTTCTCCCTGCAGGTATTACGTATAAAACTCACACACTGTCCAAAATGGAAGGCATGGGATTGGAGGAGGGAGAAAGCTTTGGCGACTACTGAGAAGGGGTGGGGTCGCCCGGTGACTATATTGCAGAGTTGTGAGATCTTGGTGAGGCCTTTTTGTTTCCATAGCAAGAAGGGTTTGTGTTCCAACTCCGGTGGGAAGTCAGGGTTGTCCTGTATTGGCAGATGTCTGGATATGAAAGGCGAGAACTTCAGGATTTTTCTTGCTTTTCTCCATGCTATTGCAGTATCCCATAGGAGGAGGTTGTGTTGCAAGGCGTGGGGAGTCGATTTCCACTTACAGTGGAGAAGGGCAGACAATGAATAAGGGTGAGCCACTGTTGTCTCCAGAAGGTAGTTGGAGTATCGGGAGGATTGGGATAGCCAATCTAGGCCTATTCGGAGAAGGCAAGCTATATTATAAATTCTGTTCTCCCACATAGAGGAGTTCAGCTCCCATGGTTGTGACAAAGGATCTTCCATTCTATTACTAGTATAGGACCCACTAATTCGGGGTACTTTGTCGCAGTAAGTGGGCTTAGCACTATATGACCATATAGTGTGACCAAACCCCCATATTTTCGAATATGTTCAGGTGTTTTTAACTAGCCTTGCAGGAAATGTCATTCTTGTATGTGTGCGCTGTAAAATATTTTGTACTGTTTGTAAGTCTTATAGCAGCACCATCTTGAATTTAAACGCATTGTATGGTGTGCCCCCCAAATATGTTCTTGTATAGACTAATACCCCCTTCGCGTCTGGGAAGATGTAGTTTCACGAAAGCAATGCATGGTCGTTTGTTTTGCCAGAGAAATTTGGAGATGGCTTTATTCAAAATTTGAATATCCTTGTGTTTCAAAAGTAATGGGATCGTTTGAAGCGGGTATAACAGACGAGCAAAACTGACCATTTTTATTAGCCCTTTTAAGGATAATCTGGTGCAACATTCTGTCTACTCGGGAGATGTACCCAGAGAGTTTCTCCCCCTTTTGTTGATGAGTGTGATTAAATTTGTACATCAGATCTGCAGTTGTTTCAACTCTTCCGAATACAGCATACAAAGCATCTATGTAGTCCATGGTAATAAGGGTTCTCTTTCCCATTCTCAAATTGAGGATTACATTGGCTGCAGGGCCTTGAAGACTCTCACTGATCCTCTGTTGCTTCACGGCCTCTGAAACACTCCATTCCTCTATAGCCTGAATGGCCTGACTCATCCAGGTCTCAAACGCATCTTCTCCGATAGGGGTCGGCAACTGCCCTGAGAAAAATCTGAGTCTCTGATAGCTCTGGTTGGCATTTCCAGATCTGTTCTTCACTAGGCTATCAACTAGCCGGCTCACATCAGTGTAGATGTAAACGGGAGGGGCACTGGCCCCATGGGAGTCTGTTCCAACTGATCCTGAGTCCTTCTCCTGGGTGCTCGTCAATGGTTGCCTCTCAACAGGCTCTTCCCCCACTTTTAGCGGGATCACCCTGGCAGTCACCCCCTTGGCTAGGCGTACCTCCTCTTCCTGAAAGCACACAGGTATTTCTTCCTGCCATTCCAACAGTACCCTGACTTGGTCCAGGTCATGCTCAGCTTCCATATCCACAATGTAGGCCCTCTGTCCTGGGGCCAGGGCTCTCACCCACTGTTGAATCTCCCTCTCAATGCATTTACTTCCTGAGATCTCTAGAACAGTGCTTCTTTCCACTCAAGCTCCCTGGTCTTTGCCCCAAGCAACCACAGCCGCAGAAGCTGCCACCCACGTGGATCGTGGCTCTTGTCTAGGTTGACTAGGGCTGGCTGCAGAATAAATCCCGGACAAGCCCCCAAATGTAGCACAGCCCCCTTGAGGACTGCTTAGATTTATCTGCTCATCTACATCACCATGACCCTGTGAATCTTTCAACCCACCTAACACTCTGGGTTCAGACATCTTTCCACAAACACCTTTAAATGACACGTCACACAAGTCAAAATGTTTATATTATCTCAGCTTTTACTGGAGTAAGCAAAATAGTATTAATTTACAACAGAGGGCAAAAGATCATCCGAGTTCTGAATAGCAGCCCAGACTCAGTAGAGGAATTCCCCAAAAGACAGCTTAAGAACAGTTTAACAGTATGAGGTTACAATACACATTTATGTACAATGAGATACCACCTGAAGCAGGACCTATAGGACAATAAGGGTTAAATGTTTATTGCAGGTAGTCACACTCTAAAGGGGAACCCCAAGCCAGCCTATTCAACCTTTAGATCCTAATGAGAGATCAGACAGAATAAGGATAGTGTATGGCCTTTTAAATAGTAACAACAGCAATGTCCGAGGTGCAGGCCTGATAGTCTTCACCGGCTGTTGGAGCTCATTAGATTATATCCAGTAAGGCACAATGATGTATTAACAGACTGACTGGCTAAACAGGCTAATGGTACTCCTTGAAATGGCTGTAGGTACAGGTCTCTATGTACAGTGTTCAAATAGAGGTGCAGTAAAGTGTTCCCAAGGTAAAGGTGTCTGTACACAGTGTTCCAATAAAGTAACCAGGGAAAGATTGCAGAAGATGGGCAATTGCCCTCTCACCAACAACTGGACCGAACTAGATGCCTTGCGGACAGCGACCAAGGAGGAGACATCCATCAATGAAGTCGCCAGCGATGACCCACAGATGCAGAGTGTGGAGGAAAGTGGTGTCAAACTGCTGAGTTGGTGCCGTGGAGATGTCTGAAGAACAGCAAGCAGAGTTAGGCCCTCCGAGGCCGCGCCGGAATCACTTGAACACCGTGTGGTAGGCCGCAACCTCTCTCTCCCCGTCATGGAGAGAGGGGTGCATAACACAAGGCCCAGGAAGGAGAGAGCGTGGGACAGATCTCCGGTCTCCTTTATAGTCTCTCCCAGAAGTCCCCTGAATGGTGGAAAGGATCCCTGGGATGTGTATTTCCAGTGTATGGTTATGCAATGGAATCGCTGATCAGAAAAACTACTAGTCCTACAATCCATTGGGTAGTATAATCCACCATCGGTACAAACGTGGCCCCGCCCACACAACAGCTAGCACTAATACTAGTGTTTAGTACCTGAGTAAGACAGTAACCGTGTCCTGATTGCCAGTCAACACTAGTACCAGTTTTTCAGTACCAGTATCAGCTAGAACCAATGTCTCCATCACCAGCCACACAACTACCAGTGTTTTAGCACCAATGTCGGCCAGCTACAGTGTCCTGATCACCAGCCACACCAGGACCACTGTCATCAGGTACCAGTGTCGGCCACAACCAGTACCCTTATTGCAAGCCAGCACTAGTATGGGTAGCCAGCATCATTACTAGTCTTCTAGTAACAGTTTCAGACAGAAAAAGTGGTCTGAAGTACAAATGTTTTAGTACTGGTGTCAGCCAGCAACAGTGGTCTGATCATCAGCCAGCACCAGCACCAGTCTTCTAGTACCGGTGTCAGCTAGCAGCAGTGTCCTGATTGCAAGCCACACCAGTAGCAATGTTCTAGCACCAGTGTCAGGCAGCACCATTTTCCTGATCGCTACCAGTAACAGTGCCATCCGGTACTAGTGCCAGGCATAACCAGTGTCCTGTTTGCCAGCCACACCAGTGCAGTGTTCTTGTACCATTTTCAGCTACCACCAGTGTCCCAATTGCAAGCCACACCAGTACCAGTGAAATCTAGTATCAGTATCAGCCAGGACCAGGGTCTTGATCAGTAGCTACACCAGTACCAGTGCCATCAGGTATCAGCGTCTTTCAGTCAGCACAAGTACCAGTGTCATTGGGTACCTTTGTCAGGCTGAATCTCTGTCCTGATTGCCACCTAGCACCAGTACCAATGTCACTAGGATTCATTACAAGCTTTGGAAGTGTAAGAAGACAATGACTTTCCTAAGACCTATCTCTGCAAAGTACTAATACTGACTGAAAGACCATCAAAGAAACAGGGAGTGTCTAGTTAGTACTGTAAGATTCTGGGGTGATTAAGCTCTAGTGGTGTATGCGATTTCAGGAACACGTGTCAGTCCAGACTCTATTTTAAAGGGTTAGAAGCCCACTTTTATTTAAAGGAAACAAAGTTCAAAGAAAATAACAGCAAATTTCCCTCGCAGGGGGTTCCACCATTACTGTATAGTTCAAACCTTCAGCCTCCTGGCTTACTCACTTGCAGCACCGCTGCTTCAAACCTCACGCCTAGACCTTTGGGTTGCTCCTCAGAGCGTATGCTCACACTGCCAGCTGCAGCCTCCATCTCCTAGGGAACATGGGTGTCCTCCTGACACTCATACCCAGACGTCATGTCTGTAGGGAAGAGTCCTCCTGACTCCTCGGCCAGACTTTCTGTCTGCCTGGGTGGAGCTGTCTCCAAGTGGGAGCCCTGAGCTCTAATCGTAGGAATAATATAAACCCAGCCCACAGGTGTGCAACCAGCATGCCTGTCCTTGTAAAAACCAGGCTGAAAATGCTAATATACACAGTGACAACTATACTTAAAATATGACTAAACCCACAACAGTGTATATGCAGTAAAGCAAGCTTGTTATACTCACTGTGGAACCTTAGGGGTTAATTGTCTGCAATGTGTAAAAAGGATGTTTGATCCTGTCTTCTCTGATCTTCCGCTTCTTCCATTGTCCCCTAATCATTTCCTGATAGTACAGAGGCTTGGGAACAAGCTGCGTATGCTGAGTTTGGTGTGTATTGCTGGAGTGTTTTTTTCTTTTTTGGGAAAGTGCATGTGATCAGCACAGGGCCAATCATCACTGTCCAGACCAGTGGTTCTCAACTCCGGTCCTCAGGACCCACCAACAGGCCAGGTTTGTAAGATAGCTGAAATACATCACAGGTGATATCATTTGCTGCTCAGTGATTGCAGCATTCTAATCTGCAACTCCCCAAAGTAATACTTAAAATCTGGCCTGTTGGTGGGTCCCGAGGACTGGAGTTGAGAACCACTGGTCCAGACAGAGGGTCAGGGGTCCTGCAGCCTCATAAGGCAGTCAAAGGAGAATGAAAACTCCTCCTACAAGCTTTAACCAGACACTGATAGAAGTCACAAAACTGCTATATACTGCTGAGAAAAGGTATTTAGCCGTTTATATTTACTAAAATAATTGCATTTTCATGTTCAATGTACTGTGGGAGACCAGATATAGTGAATTCAGGGTCCTGGGTTTAGTAACACTTTAACCACTTCAGCCCTGGAAGGATTTGCCCCCTTCCTGACCAGAGCACTTTTTGCGATTCGGCACTGCCTCGCTTTAACTGACAATTGCGCGGTCATGCGACGTTGTACCCAAACAAGATTGATGTCCTTTTTTTTCCCACAAATAGAGCTTTCTTTTGGTGGTATTTGATCGCCCTGCGTTTTTTATTTTTTGCGCTATAAACGAAAAAAAGAGAGACAATTTTGAAAAAAAAGCAATGTTTTTTACTTTTTGCTATAATAAATATCCCCCAAAAATATATATATAAAAAAATTTTTTTTCTACATATTTTTGGTTAAAAAAAAAATTGCAATAAGCATATATTGATTGGTTTGCGCAAAATTTATAGCGTCTACAAAATAGGGGATTTTATGGTATTTTTATTATTTTTTTTATTAGTAACGGCGGCGATCTGCGATTTTTATCGTGACTGCAACATAGCAGACACATCGGACACTTTTGACACTATTTTGGGACCATTGTCATTTATACAGCGATCAGTGCAATAAAAATTAAAATGATTACTGTGATTACTGTGTAAATGACACTGGCAATGAAGGGGTTAACCACTAGGGGGCGATGAAGGGGTTAGGTGTGTCCTAGGTAGTGATTCTAACTGAGGGGGGATGAGCTTCAACACACGACAGCGATCACTGTTCTCGATGACAGAGAGCAGTTTTCTCTGTCATGACACTAGGCAGAACGGGGAAATGTCTTGCTTACAAAGGCAACTCCCCGTTCTACTTCTCCGTGACACGATCGCGGGCACCCGGCGGACATCGAATCCGCGGGACCTGCGGTCATAGAGAACACGGCGGGTGCGCGCGCCCGCAGTGCCGCTTCTTAAAGGGGACGTACCTGTACGCCTATTTGCCCACCCGTGCCATTCTGTTCACGTACATCATCGTGCAGCGGTTAAAGAGGAGGTCCAGCCCCCCACACCAAACAGTCAACCTATATGACTACTCTCTAATTCAGTAGCACCTGCCACCCCCCTTTACAGTCAAACCAGGTATCCAGGTAAAAACTGAAAATTTCACACCCATTTAATTTTTTTTGAGGAATTATTCAATTTAATTGCCAGACCATTTACGTAGAAGCCTATCATGGTTTCAGAATATAAAGCCTTTCTTGGCCTTCTCTAAACGTGGTAATCACAAAAAAAGAAACTGAAATTATATTGGTCCACACACCTAATCCACCACATGCCCTTAAATTCTGCTGTCATGTCAGGGACACGCAATATCAAATGGTTATGAATTGTTTGCATTTTTACTGATCTCCTGTGTATCGGCTTTTTGCAATTTTTTTTAACCATGTTCCTTTCTGCTGCCTGCACTGAACCTTTGCTGGCATACTGACCATGTATCTACCTGCCGTTGGAACTGACACTTGCCTGTTTATTGACTAAGTATCAGCCTGTCTCCCAGAACAATTCTTTGCCTGTTTGCTGACCACATCACTGCCTGCCAGTTGGACTGCTTGGATGTTTGCTGATCATGTCTCTGCCTGCCCCTTGGACCAATCCTTTGCCTTTTTGCTGAGCACAACATCCTAGCCTGACCCATCTGCATGTCCCACTGACTACGTTCACATCAGTCCCACCCATCATCTGTATACAACTGTACTTCTGTTGCAAAGCAGAGAAGAGTGACACCGCTCCAGGCAACCTGTAAAAATCCCTTGCAGCTGTACAGACCCGGGTGCCAGCCTGGTTCACGGCCAGAAGAACATGTAGAAGAAGGAGAGATTGGCAGCACTTCCAGGGATAAAACCACTTCTTTATTTAAAGTGGGGTTCCACCCAAAAAAAAAACAAACTACATGAAAAATTAAAAAAAAAAATACAAAAAAACATTTGGATATTTTTTTTTATTTACTTACCTCTAAATGCCTGTTGCTAGGTGGTCCCTCGTAGTCTGCCTCTTCCAGTGCCTGGGCTGGTGACATCACTTCCCCCTCGGCACAGGAAGGGCTCAGCTCTGCTCCCTCCCTCCTGTCAATCATCTGGGACCCATTACAGGTCCCAGGTGACTGAGCGGCCAATCACGGCACGCAGCGCCGCTCGCGCATGCGCAGTGGGTGCCAGGCTGTGAAGCCACAGCCCGGCGCCCACAGTTGCAATGCCGGCACCGCTGAACGGAGGGGGAGACGAGCGGGGCTTCGATCCCCCGCATTGTTGGACCCTGGGACAGGTAAGTGTCCAATTAAAAGTCAGCAGCTGCAGTATTTGTAGCTGCTGACTTTTAATTTTTTTTTTTTTTTACTGGACCTCGGGTGGAACTCCTCTTTAAACTTCATAAAAGCAGCAACATGGCACACACAATGTACACTTGGTCAGCAAACACGTTTCACACTCCTGTGCCTAATCATTGCTGATTGCCCATAGTATGCCTGTTCCTTATAAACTCTGTCTGACAGGTGTGATCATTGATGAAATAAATCCCCACAGACCAACGATCTCTACTCTGGCAGTCAAAGTCCAATTAAAACAGCAAAATTTGTTTATAAAAAATATATACTTATTTATTTCAGGTACTTATATAGCGCCATCAATTTCTGCAGCGCTTTACATATACATTGTACATTCACATCAGTCACTACCCTCAAGGAGCTTACAATCTAAGGTCCCTAACACACATTCATACATACTAGGGACAATTTAGACAGGATCCAATTAACCTACCAGCATGTCTTTGGAGTGTGAGAGGAAACCAGAGTACCCGGAGGAAACCCACGCAGATACAGGGAGAACATGCAAACTCCAGGCAGGTAGTGTCGTGGTTGGGATTCGAACCACGACCATTCTTACGGCTAGGCGAAAGTGCTACCCACTACACCACTGTGCAGCCATATACAGTGGGGATGGAAAGTATTCAGACCCCCTTAAATTTTTCACTCTTTGTTATATTGCAGCCATTTGCTAAAATCATTTACGTTAATTTTTTTTCCTCAATAATGTACACGCAGCACCCCATATTGACAGAAAAACACAGAAGTTACGGTTCCATTCTCCACACACTGACTGGACTGCTGGACGGATCCTGGCTTGGGGTTCCTCCTGTTCCTCTTCCTGTCTACTCAAGGTTACCCCAAAAGAGAAACTTCCTGTTGCCACCATCCCAGAATCTTCTCCTCTTCCCGCTGCATATAGCGATTTCTGGAATGTCTCCGGCAATAGTCAGGCTGAGGCACTCTCTGGGTCATGTGGCACTCTGGATGAGGAGCCCACCTGTGAACTTGAGCCGATCATTCACTCCAGTTTGCATGGTCATTTACCTTTGCCTGTTCTTGGACCCCCTTGGATGCACACCCAGGCTGACTCGTCTACCAGCTACGCCCTGTGATGCGATTCTGGTGGTCGCTGCACCTGGCAATGCTGTTCAATCGGCCTCTGCACCAGTTCAGCCTATGCCCAGTGAAGCTATCCAGCTTGACTTCTGTGACACATCTCCATGTGTTCATCTGTAAAGACCAGCTGCCTCTCACCTGACTGGTTTTATAACCTCTCCTCTAAGCATGGCCCCACCCCAGGCCCTATCAGGGAACCCTATATTAACCTGTGCACTGCAAGCCAGCAGTGCTGATCAACCATTGTGTGTTAGCCTCCGTGTGTACTTGCTGTGTTTCCTACGTCTGATTCCTGTTACCGACTTTGGCCTGTTCTCGACTCTCCCTGTCTGCTTGTTACCCTGACCTTTGGCGTGTTATGTTTATCCTTGTCTGCTAGTCGCCCTGACCTTTGGCTTACCCCTTACTTCCCTGTCGTTCCAGTCTGCTGGCTCCTTCCTCTCCTCCTGTAGTCTACGGTGAGCGTGAGCTGTGAGACCCTGGGGGCCGCGACCTGGAGCCAGACTGCAGCACAGTCCATCCTCATCACTAGAGGCTCTGGTGAACACCCGCTGGCTCTTAGACTCCGCGCCCTGGGGAATCTATGCTCTAGCTCCCACTGGGATCCATGTTAGTTATCCTGTAGACCTGCTTCCTGCTTCCTCAGTCCTAGGGTCCACTACCTTAGCGGTGCACTTCCGACTCCTACAGAGTGCATCTGTCACCTGGTCTCAGGTGACCTGACAGGGTAGTATTGGGGGCATTAGTGATAGGTTGACTAAAGCACATAAACCCAAGGTAAGTATAGTAACAAGTCCTAGTTGCAATCTTGGAACACTCAATAAACTATGTGGCATGTTCACCAATGCCAGGAGCCTGGCGGACAAGATGGGTGAACTAGAGATACTGTTGTACGAGGAGGATTTGGATTTTGTGGGATACCCTTTATTGCAAGGGATAGAGAGGGTAAAAAAGGGGAAGTGGTATACCTGTATATCAAGAATAATGTACAAGTGGATGTGAGAGATGAGCTAGGGAGGAGGTGGAATCCTTATGGGTAGAGCTCCAATGGGATGTAGCTAAGGGGAAAATAATACTGGGAGTATGCTATAGGCCCCCTAACCTGAGGGAGGAGGGGGAGGCGGACTTCCTATCACAATTTGCATTAGCAGCAAAGATGGGAAGTGTTATCATAATGGGGGATTTTAGTTATGCAGACATAGACTGGGCGGGGGGAACTACGCATTCGTCTGAGGCTCAACAGTTCCTAAATGTCTTGCAGGACAATTTCATGGATCAGATGGTAGACGCACCAACTAGAAATAAAGCGCTACTAGATCTACTGATTACCAACAATACAGACCTGATCACGGATGTGGAAATATGAGGCAATTTAGGAAACAGTAATCATAGGTCAATTGACTTCAGTATAAATCATACAAATAGGAAACATAATGGAAATACAAAGACACTGAATTTCAAAAGAGCCAACTTCCCTAAACTACGAACCTTGCTAGAAGATATAAATTGGGATAAAATCTTAGGAACAAAGAACACAGAGGAGAGGCATATTAAACATATTAAATAAGCATAGAACATATTAAATAAGGGCATTAGCCAGTGCATCCCATTGGGTAATAAATATAAAAGAGCGAACAAAAGTCCTGGATGGCTTAACGCCAATGTAAAAATACCTATAAAAGCAAAAAAGAAGGCCTTCAAAAAATACAAGGTTGAGGGATCATCAGCATTCAAACTTTATAAAGAATGCAGCAAGAAATGTAAGGGTGCACTTGTACCTAATTTTTACTGACAGTCTGCTGACTGGAATGGTACCAGCGGATTGGAGAAAAGCCAATGTAGCACCAATATTTAAAAAGGGCCCAAGATACATCCCTGAGAATTACAGGTCAGTTAGCCTAACATCAATAGTATGTAAGATTTTGGAGGGGATGATAAAGGACTATATACAAGATTTTAGTAGTGAAAACGGTATCATTATCATTACTTTTATAGTTTGTTATAAAATTTTGGAAACAGGTAATTTTTCTCCTTCATTGATGTGGCGGTACTGATAGGCACTGATAGGCTGCACTGATAGGTACTGATAAGGTGGAACTGATAGGTGGCACTGATAGGCACTGATATGGTGACACTGATAGGTGGCACTGATGGGTACTGATGTTTGGCACTGATGGGCGGCACTGAAGGGCACTGATAGGTGGCACTGACGGGCGCTGATAAGCGGCCCTGATGGGTGGCACTGATGGGCACTGGTAGGCACTGGTAAGTGATACTGATAGGCAGCACTGATGATGAGGCACTGATGGGCATTGATTGGCAGCACTGGTGGGCAATAATAGATGTCACTGGTGGGCAAAAGTAGGTGGCACTGTGGGCACTGGTAGATGGCACTGGTGGGCACTGGTAGGGGGCACTGGTGGGTACTGACAGGTGGCATTGGTGGGCACTGGCAGGTGGCACTGGGGGGCACAGATGAGGCAGCCGCGACTCTCTGTGTGAGGGACCGATGTCCCTCTGACCGAAGTCGGTGATCTGCTTTTTTTTCCCCTCATGCTGACAGCTTGAGGGAGAAAAAAAATACCGATTACTGATCTTCGGTTTACAATACATGATCAGCTGTTATTGTCATCCCGGCCCCTTACTCCGATCTGTGATCAGCCGAGTCTCAAAGACTCAGCAATCACAGAGCGTGACGCATGTGGCCCGCAAAGAGGCGCTGACAGCGTTTTTCAGGAGGACATGTATGCATGCCCTCCCGGCAATTAAGGACCACGCTGTAGCCATCTTTCAGCTATAGCGCAGGCGGGAAGAAGTTAAGAAGGCACTAAACGATATCCTTTTTCACCAAAAATAATCCATAAGCATTCACTATTTAATAGCCCTGTAATCTATTGTTCATGAAATTTTTCCTTTTGTGTTTTTCTGCCTCTTTGTAGCATCTATCCTCCATGAACTCCCAAACATCTTTACTTTCCCCTTCATTTCTGTTTGTTTGGAACAAGTGGTTCATGTTAGTTGCAGTCATGTGCACTGCTCTATGTTCATTACAGATCCCATAGTCCCTAGTCCATCTTGGGAGCAAGCAAGAGAGGATGGCTACATTCCTACATACAGTGTGACCATTGAGAATGAATGTTGCCACCCTCCAACAGGGTATCAGAGCAGCAAAATGATGAGCTTGGAAATTTGGAGGAGGCTGAGAGCAATAGAAGGTACTTTGTTGAGTTAAGAATACATACTCGAATAGTGTTTACTGAATACACACTTTAATAGAATTTTTAAAACCAAATGTTTTTGTCACTTTAAAGGGGTTGTAAAGGTAAAATTTTTTTCACCTTAATGCATTCTATGCATTAAGGTGAAAAAACTTCTGACAGAACCGCCGCCCCCAGCCCCCCCGTTTTACTTACCTGACGCCTCGAATCTACGCTGCTCGTTCTGGTCATCTTCGCTGCAGCTCAGCCTGGTCGCTGATTGGCTGCAGTGGATGGATTGAAAGCAGCGCAGCCATTGGCTCGCGCTGCTGTCAATCACATCCGATGATGCGGCGCGTCGGGGGGCGGGGCCGAGTGATACAGCGAGCGGCTATAGCCGCCGGCTGTATCACGGGAGCGCGCCCGCAAGCACTCACCACCATGCGAGGGAGCTCGCATTAAGGTGGTGAATGCTTGCGGGGAGGAGTTGAAACAGCCGCCGAGGGACCCCAGAAGACCAGGTTCGGGGCACTCTGTGCAGAACGAGCTGCACAGTGAAGGTAAGTATAACATGTTTGTTATTTTTAAAAAAAAAAAAAAATTACCTTTACAAACGCTTTAATGTCACCTAGTTAGGGTTTAAAAATCAAATGTGAAATGCAAGGTCCACTTATTAGATCAGGGTCCCTTCTCCCTGTCCAAATTGCAATGTATTACATGGGGGGAAATGTACCTGTAGTGTAATATGTTACATTTTTTGCACCTGTGATATATGGTGATATTTACAGGGGATAAAAGTCCTGATCTAATAAGTGGTTGTAAAACCCTCTCTTTGTGGGATTTTAAAGGCAAAGGCTGAAACAGTATATTTTTTTGAGAAAAAGAGTAAAAAAGTTTTTATTTATACAAAATTTTAAAATGGATGCCTATATAACAAAAAGTGGCTGTCTATTATGTAATACAACGTCTCATAATTAATGTACAGATGGGAATGCAATACGCAAAGAAAGATGACGATGACATCTGACACATCTCAAGGTTTTTTTTTTAATCTCTTCTTCAAAAGTACAAATGACCTATAATGCAAATATATCAAGTATACAGACGCCTGTTACAAAACAAACATACATGAGTGTCTCATTCTAAAGCCCCATACACACTATTAGATTTTCTGCAGATTTGTGTCGTCAGATTTACCAAAACCATGTAGTGCAAGGGCCTGCCTGATTGCATACAAATTGAAACTCTCAAGGTTTGACCTCATATTATATGGTATTGGTAAATCTGAAGACAAAAATCTGCAGAAAATCTAATAGTGTGTATGGGGCCTAAGGGTTCCAATACTGACCCATCTGTGTGGGATATGTAGGAGAAAGAAGCCACATATTAAAAATTGATCTAATAAGTGGACTTTTTTTCCCTTACATTTTTTAACCCTAAGGGGATGACATACAGTAGATTTTGCTAAAGCACTTTAAATTTTACAGCTTTAAGTTTTTCCATAAATGTATGTTTATGCATGAATATTCGAAGCCAGCAGGAAAACATATATAATGAATGATTAATAATTAAAAAATGAATCATATTTGTAGCACTTTGTGGTTTAGTTTATGTTAATTCTGTTTAAAATGACACTTTTACTGACGAAAGCTCAGTGAGTGCTGGGTCAGAGTTACTAAAGAGTAAGCGCTATTTCATATTCAAGTTGAGCCCTCTAGTGGTAGCACTCACAAATTTTACTGTTATGCTCCTTACAATGAAACCTTTACTGATAAATATGGGTCTACTTCTATTGACCTCTCTCTGAAAATACTAGTTGTCCTGCTCTCTCTGGCTTCCTGCCTGGTGTGCTGCCTGGATAACTGTACGAACATCTGATGGGCTCTCACTAAGATAATGTGCCGCTTTTTAAATAAGTACATGACTGATGTCATTTAGTTGTATCTCTGGCCATGTTACTGGCATTGTCACTGCAGGACTGATTGCATCTTTGTGGATGTGTTTCTGGTGGTGTCACCATTCAGCCATGGCTGAGGCTGGAGGAGGTACTTCTCTTTTGGAAGTTCTATGCCAGCAGATCACAACTCTAATTTAAGTAATGACTGGACTTAAAGTGATTGTAAAGTCCTTTTTTTTAGTTAAACATAACAAACATGTTATACTTACCTGCTCTGTGTAGTGGATTTGCACAGAGCAGCCTGGATCCTCCTTTTCTCGGGTCCCTCTTTGGCTCTCCTGGTCCTTCCCTCCTAAAGAGTGCCCCCACAGTAAGCAGCTTGCTATGGGGGCACCCGAGCTGAGTGGCAGCTCCGTGTATCCATTCAGACATGGAGCTGCGGCCCGGCCCCACCACTCTTCTCTCCTCATTGACTTTGATTGACAGCAGCTGGAGCCAATGGCACAGCGCTGCTGTCTCAGCCAATGAGGAGGGGAGTCCCGGGCAGCCGAGACAATCCTACAACATCGCTGGATATAGATGGGGCTCAGGTAAGTATTTGGAGGCTGAGGGGGGCTGCTGCACACAGAAGGCTTTTTATGTTAATGCATAGAATGCAATAACATAAAAACCTTCTGCCCTTACAATCACTTTAAGGGGTATATCTCCAGCTTAACGCTTGGTACACACTATCAGTTTTTTTTTTCGTTCAACCCAGCGGAATGAATGAAAAAAACTGAGGAGCTCGGGAGGAGCTATCCGATGTTAATAAATTGATCTTACTCTGAGCTATTGCATTCTGACAGGGGGACTGACCCATAACACACTGGTCAGCGCTCGCAGCCATTGGCTGAAAACGCTGATTGGATGCCGATCGGCAGATGTTTTTTTGGCATGCTTCTTTGACAGAAGCTGGACGTTCTTGATTCTCAGATGACCACATTAAATTTCGGCATTCCATAAAGCTTGGCAGCTCTATTTTACGTTACAACTGTAAACTTTCTCTGCTGAATCCAGCAAGGTGGGCTTCATTATTTCCTTGCTGCTGGAGGAACCATAGCCTTGGGCTCATCGTCTCTTCAAGCAGATTAGTCCTCAGTTTGCTTCTTCTTCAAGGCTATGGCCCAGATCTATGATGACTTCCAAGAATCCTCCACAGGGGACCCTCCAACAAGGATGTCAGCCTTTGGAAGACTATGTGGTCAAATTCTGCAAATGGAGTTCCTGACACAGCCTGGAAGGACAGCTTTGTGCTGCTAGTTCCGCCTGGCACTTTCAAAGACTCTTATGGCGAGCTTGCCAGATTATATCCACAGATCTCACTCTCAGATCTAATCCAGCTTACTATCCAACTTAATCACAGGATCCAAAAGAGGTGAGTGGAAAGATCCAGCAATTCACAACCCACCCAGACTTTGCCACAAGTACCAGCATCTCCTTTGCCACCAGCTCCAGCTCCAAGGCTGCCTTCCTCTACAGTGGAACCCATGCAATTGAGACTAATCTGCTTACCTCTTTCTCCTAAAGAAAATTGTTGTTGCCGGCAGAATAACCTATGCTTTTACTGTGGTTCCCTGCCCTGCAAGACCTCGTAGGTCTGCTAGCACTTCAACCTGGAAGGTGTATTCAAACTCAGGCAATTATCAAATTCCAGGGCATGTAGCTGTTTTACGGACTGTACCTTTGCCAGGCAACATCCGATCCCATTGCAAACCAAGGCACAACATCTGAAAATCCATCTGGCCAATGGTTCAAACCCTAGGTCAGGCCCAATCACTCACAAAACCTTCCCATTGTTAGCTGTAACTTCTATGGGCTATGTTGAGTACCTGAACGTGGACAATATTTCATCACCTTTATTTCCTGTCATTCTGGGTATTCCATGGTTACAGGCACATAATCCTCAAATAAACTGGGAGTTAGGGACAGTGATATGTCCAACAACGTATTGTCTTTAGCACTGTCTACCATGAACTTCTATGGACTTAGGCCCCTTAATGGAACTACAACCAGAGACTTCGGCATCTCAACATGTTCCATCTGTATATCATGACTTCTTAGATGTCTTTGACAAGAAGAAGGCCTAGATATTACCACCCCCAGCCATACGATTGTCCAATTGAGCTGCTGCCAGGAGCCGAGATTCAGTTTAGGCATACAGTGGGGACGGAAAGTATTCAGACTCCCTTAAATTTTTCACTCTTTGTTATATTGCAGCCATTTGCTAATATCATTTAAGTTAATTTTTTTCCTCATTAATGTACACACAGCACCCCATATTGACAGAAAAACACAGAATTGTTGACATTTTTGCAGATTTATTAAAAAAGAAAAACTGAAATATCACATGGTCCTAAGTATTCAGACCCTTTGCTGTGACACTCATATTTAACTCAGGTGCTGTCCATTTCTTCTGATCATCCTTGAGATGGTTCTACACCTTCATTTGAGTCCAGCTGTGTTTGATTATACTGATTTGACTTGATTAGGAAAGCCACACACCTGTCTATATAAGACCTTACAGCTCACAGTGCATGTCAGAGCAAATGAGAATCATAAGGTCAAAGGAACTGCCTGAAGAGCTCAGAGACAGAATTGTGGCAAGGCACAGATCTGGCCAAGGTTACAAAAAAATTTCTGCTGCACGTAAGGTTCCTAAGAGCACAGTGGACTCCATAATCCTTAAATGGAAGATGTTCCTGATGACCAGAACCCTTCCTAGAGCTGACCGTCCGGCCAAACTGAGCAATCGGGGGAGAAGAGCCTTGGTGAGAGAGGTAAAGAAGAACCCAAAGATCACTGTGGCTGAGCTCCAGAGATGCAGTTGGGAGATGGGAGAAAGTTGTAGAAAGTCAACCATCACTGCAGCTCTCCACCAGTCGCGGCTTTATGGCAGAGTGGCCCGACGGAAGCCTCTCCTCAGTGCAAGAAACATGAAAGCCCACATGGAGTTTGCTAAAAAACACCTGAAGGACTCCAAGATGGTGAGAAATAAGATTCTCTGCTCTGATGAGACCAAGATAGAACTTTTTGGCCTTAATTCAAAGCGGTATGTGTGGAGAAAACAAGGCACTGCTCATCACCTGTCCAATACAGTCCCAACAGTGAAGCATGGTGGTGGCAGCATCATGCTGAGGGGGTGTTTTTTAGCTGCAGGGACAGGACGACTGGTTGCAATTGAGAGAAAGATGAATGCGGCCAAGTACAGGGATATCCTGGATGAAAACCTTCTCCAGAGTGCTCAGGACCTCAGATTGGGCCGAAGGTTTACCTTCCAACAAGACAATGACCCTAAGCACACAGCTAAAATAACGAAGGAGTGGCTTCACAACAACTCCATGACTGTTCTTGAATGGCCCAGCCAGAGCCCTGACTTAAATCCAATTGAGCATCTCTGGAGAGACCTAAAAATGGCTGTCCACCAATGTTTACCATCCAACCTGACAAAACTGCAGAGGATCTGCAAGGAGGAATGGCAGAGGATCCCCAAATCCAGGTATGAAAAACTTGTTGCATCTTTCCCAAAAAGACTCATGGCTGTATTAGATCAAAAGGGTGCTTCTACTAAATACTGAGCAAAGGGTCTGAATACTTAGGACCATGTGATATTTCAGTTTTTCTTTTTTAATAAATCTGCAAAAATGTCAACAATTCTGTGTTTTTCTGTCAATATGGGGTGCCGTGTGTACATTAATGAGGAAAAAAATGATCTTAAATGATTTTAGTAAATGGCTGCAAAATAACAAAGAGTGAAAAATTTAAGGGAGTCTGAATACTTTCCGTCCCCACTGTATATTCCCCTTGTTGAACTTGATGCCTTGCAACAATACATTGATGAGAACTTAGAAAAGTGGTTTATTCACCTGTCCACTTTTCCTGTAGGGGTCAGTATATTCTTAGTGGAAAAGAAGGAGGCCCTGTGTTGACTATAAGGAACTGAACAATATAATGGTCAAAAACTGCCCCATGTTCCAGAACTCAATTCAGAATAGCAAAAGATTTTTACAAAACTTGACCTGCAAAGAGCATGTAATCTAGTCAGTATTCAGAAAGGGAATTAATTGAAAACAGCATTCTGTAACACTTCGGGCATTTCGAATACTTAGTAATGCCTTTCGGACTGTGGAACGTCCCAGCTACTTTTCAACAGTTTGTCAATGATATATTTAGTTACTTTCTTGATCTTTTTATGATTATCTACCTTGATGAGATCCTCAATTTGTTTCTCCATCCCTGGAAGAACACTGAGTGCAGGTTAAAAAGGTTCTCAACCGTCTATGGGGACACCAGTTGTATGCTAAAGCTGAGAAATGCAAGTTTGGGAAAGATACAATCCACTTCTTGGGACTGCTTATCTCAACCTCAGGCATCTCAATGAACCCACAGAAAGTTTGTGCCATTCTTGACTGGCCTACTCCAGCAGATCGCAAGGGGGTCCAGAGATTCATTGGTTTTGCCAATTTTTACTGTATATTTATCAGGAACTTTTCAGCCATTATCAGCCCATTACCCATCTCACCAAACAAAGCACTCAGTTTCAGCGGACACCAGCAGCACAACCAGCGACACGTGCAATTTGTTTCAGACCGATTCTAAATTTGGACTAATTTTTGGTTATGCGGAAATTTGGATGTATCTGGATGAAGTAGTTGTGAATGGAGCAAAAGAGGACTCTGGGTGAAGTAACTATGGAGGAAGTAATTCTGGATGAAGCAAAAGAGGATTCTGGATGAAGTAAATCTGGATGGAGCAAAGAGGATTCTGGATGATGTAACTCTGGATGGAGCAAAGTGGACTCTGTATCAAGAAACTCTGAATGGAGTAAAGAGAATTCTGGATGAAGTAACTCTGGCTGATGCAAAGAGGAATGCAGTAATTGGGTGGAGCAAGTAGGATTCAGAAATAACATGCAAGGGTGCAGACTCTGGTGACTAAGAGTACTTTAGCAGCCCCTGTAAAACAGTGGAGATGACTGCAGGAGGAATAATTGTAACGCCGACAACCAGCTTTGCAGGAGTGGTTCAGCAAAGCTGATAGGGGGAGAAGGATGCCGTGTATCAGACCCTGAAAAAAAAAGTAGAATTCCAGCTAAAGCCCAACTAGTCTTAAAAGTGCTCCCTGTCCCCTCCGAACACCTATACTAACTAACTTGTGTAAAAAAAGACGTATATACTTACCTATATTCAGCCTGCTCTGGTCACATGATCCAACTCTCCTGTGCGTCTGTAAAGGAGAAAGGGGACCGCCGACAATGGTTGGGAGCCTATGGGTGATCGCTCAGCTCTCGGTCCTCAGCCTGCAGAGAACTTGGTACTGTCAGTCATTGGTTCTCTGCTCTGCCCTTCTCATGCCCACTGGAACGCTGGGCTGGACCAACCTCATCTGCATATATCGCCCAAACCATCCTCTCTGCTCCTCCCAAGATTATTTTCCACCTTAAATACTGCAATTCCCTCCTCACTGGCCTACCTTTACACGGGCTATCCCCCATTCAGTCTTATGAATGCTGCTGCTAAACTAATAACAACAGATCCGTGACTGCTGCCCCTTTCTGCCAATTTCTTCACTGGCTTCCCCTTCCCATCATATAAAATTCAAAATACTAACTACAACCTACAAGGCCATCCACAACATCGCCCCCGCTACATCACCAACCTCATCTGCAGATATCGCCCAAACTGTCCTCTCCGCTCTTTCCAAGACCTTCTGTTCTCTAGTTCCCTTGTTACCTCCTCCCAAGCTCGCCTCCAGGACTTCTCCAGAGCCTTTCCATCCTCTGGAACTCCCTGCCCCAGTATGTCTGGCTAGCTCCTACCCTGTTCACGATCAGTGCCGAGACAAGGTCATCTGGTGTCCAGGGCGATGATGGCAAACTGCGCCCCCCCCAGTATAAAGGTATAATGGCTGGGATCTGCTGACAGATTCTCACTGTGTGTGAAACAGGCAGCAATGTATGGGTACGCTGCGGTGCCTGTAGCTGCAGCCCTATCCCCGTACTGCGGCAGGTTGGAAAGTGGATAATTACCAATGGTATTTGTAATATGCAGCATGAAGGGGGTTAATGTATTGCCACTGGTCGCTAATGCATTAGTAACCACTGTTAGTTAATTAACCCTTTTGTGCTGAATTAGTGGCAGCGGTGTCAGTGTTTATAAAGGGGTTAATGAACACTGATATTGGTGCCACTAATGAAGCACAAAAGGGTTAATTAACTGACACTGGTCACTAATGCATTAGTGAACAGTGGCAATACATTAACCCCCTTCATGCTGAACATTACAAATACCATTGGTAATTAATTAATCCACCCCCTTCCCAGAGTTAGTTGATCCATCTGTAGATGCCCATCTGCTTACTTCTTTGATGCACTGCCAGGTTGGTTCCTCCTCTAGGTGGCACTCACTGCGCTGCTCTCTATGGTCCTCTCCTATCCCACCTACCGGCCAGCCTCTTAGTGACGTCATGCCTCACGGGGACTCGGAAGCGCCAGTTGGGCGGAGATTACGCCGCGGCTCCACCTGACAGGGAAGTGAAGGCCAGTGTTGTACCAAAACAGATTTCCCCCAGAAAACCGGGGGGCACGCACAGGGGCGGGTGAGGAGTGAATAGCATTCTGAGGGAGACAGGGAGGAGCTGGAGTGCAGAGGGCTGGAGGGGCGGAGACTGGGAGAAGCTGGAATGCAGAGGAATGGAGGGGCAGCGACTGGGAGGAGCTGGAGTGAAGAAGGCTGAGTTCAGATCTCAGCCGACACCGGGTCCTATGCTTGTGCCGGGTGTAGGAGCTCACTCAAGACATTGTTGCAGGCAGCTCTGCATTTCAGCAGAAAGATTTTATCAGCATACTGCCGGCACTTTACATGCGCCCTCCTTCCTACAGTGAATAGGGCATCTGTCCCTTAAGCCCCCCCCCCACCGATCCTTGAAATTTCACTTATTCAAGGAAGCCTACCACACCTTCACCTAAAAACTGTACTTTAGTCACCTCCATCAGATCATTCCCGCAGCTATTACCTTTTGTATCACCTCCCCTTTCCTTTAAATTGTAAACTCCATGAGCAGGGCCCTCCTATTTATTCTGTATTGGACTGTATTGTAATAAATCCTGTACCTATAATAATAATATTAATGTTAATATTTAAGTCAAAATTTTTTAGTTTTTTAAATTTTGGATAGAGTAGGGGAGAGTTAAAACCACTATTTTGCCATCTGTGTCTCAATTTCCTTTCACTTACTGTCCTGTAGACTCAACAGGAAGTAAGAGAATAAAAGTGGGGGGAGGGGCAAGAATTGTCCCCGCCCACAACATATGGGATTCTGGTAGACAATTAAATTACTGTTTAAACCAGTTTTTGGCAGTTTTTATTACTTACATTTGATTGGCTTATGAGGTCTGCAATGGTCCTGGCATGAGTAGGAATCTATAAAAGAAAGAAAAATGCGTCATTAGCAGCACAGTCAGCGGGATCAGAAGAAGGAAACACATCTGCGGCTTTACCATGGATTTGTTGCTGAACCAGATGATGGGCCGGATCCGATGACGGAGAACGGAGGCTTCGGTTGTGTCTCTCTTTACCTCCCCCTTCATCTACAACATTTATGGCTTCCCATCAGGCTACTCCAGTGTCTCCACATCCTTCGTTCATCCACGGCCCTCCTATGGATGTCCTCCCACCTATGCCTCCGGATCTTCCTTCTGCTGTGACGGCCTCTTCCTCCTATTTGGAACCACCCATTGACCCCGTAACGCATTATGCTTGGTTCGGAGCTGTCAATGATGATCTCGGCTATTCTCCGGTCTCCAAAGATGGCGCATGCACGGTACGGCCTGCGGCTTTGACGAAGAGGATCTGCAAGAGGCCGCGCAGGTTCGAATCCCCATCGGTACCTCAGGATGCTAGAGGGGAAAAGAAGAAGAAATGTGTGAAGAAATGCAGTAAAAACAAGCTTTACATACTAGCGTATATGATGACATTGCTCAATGCTCAGCTGAAGATGTATTGACAGTTAACCCTTCGGTTTCCAGAGAGCTGTTAGTGGAGGTTGTTGTGATTGCTGTAGCAACCAGCAATGCACAAAGTAATGTATCTGCTAATTCCATGGTTAGAGATCAAGTTCCACAAGGCCTTGTTAACGCTACGCAGTCTAATTTGCAAGTGTCCAGAGGTGAGTCTTTTGATCAGTGGTGGCTGGTGAAGTTTTAGGATGGGGGGCCAGACCCCGCCCTTCCTTTTTGACCCCTCCCACTTCACATAAGCCCCACCCCTTATAGAAGCAACCCACTCCATCCCCTGTATTGCACTTACTTCCACCCATAGTACAGCCCCAGAACCACAGGACAGAGTATACAGCTCAGCCTCACAGATAGGGTATATAGCTCAGCATTACAGATATGGTATATAGGTCAGCTTCACACATAGTATATAGATCAGCGCCACAAATAGTATACGGATCAGCACCACAGACAGTATATAGATCAGCACCACAGATAGTATATAGATCAGCACCACAGATAGTATATAGATCAGCACCACAGATAGTATATAGATCAGCACCACAGATAGTATACAGATCAGCACCACAGATAGTATATAGAAAAGCACCACAGATAGTATACAGATCAGCACCACAAGTGCCCGTGGGTGGCTTGCGGCATTCTTACAGCACCCCCCCACGCGGGTGTCTCCTCACGGCATTTTTACAGCACCCCTCCCCCCCGCGGGTGGCTCCTCGCTGCATTTTCAAAACAACCCCCCCATGCGGGTGGCAACAAGAGGAATCTCAACCCTCTCTCTATATCTGTCATATTCATGCATATCTGACAGGCAGTGTATGATTTCCTAATAATGCCAATGGCAGGTGGATCTGGGAATTTAAAAGCCAGGTCTTTCCCATCACAGTCTCCAAGAGGCACATGAAGCTGAGGGTGATTCCTCCAAAGACATCTAAAAAAACCTGAAAGTTTTGTGTGAACTGACTAGAGAGATGCTTGGATCACTAAATATAAATATCATTATAGGCAAATCTTGACTTTCTATAAAAATAAGCAAGCTTGGTCCTGCCCTCCAGCACTCAATAATGGTCATTGAAGCTGCCTATCACACCATAGGACAAATAAAGAGGCTGGGGAGATGGGAAGTTGTGAAATCAAACTCAATTTATACAGGAAAAGTTAAGATTTGCATTGACTATGCAAGCTGCTTATATCTCTGGATCTGCTAATCAGTCTGCTGAAGGTAACCTCTGTTTACAAAGTTTTTATCACATGTTCAGTTTAAATTACTTACGCTCGTGACAAGTTTACTTTTGCAAAGCTATTTTCTAAACTTTGAAAGAACCCTGGCAAAAAAAAATTTGAACTTGTACACACACACCCTCCCCCCCGTCCCCCCCCCGCTCGGGGCTCACAGCTGCTGGCACTTGCACACCTCCCTTCGGGGCTCGCAGCTGGCACTTTCACCCCCCCAGCTCTAGACCCCCCCACCCTCACGGGAGGTCCGGCACTTACCTGAAGAGCATCCTCTGTGTCTCCACTCTCCTCCTCTCCTCCACACTCGGGCAGCAGCAGCGGCGGAGGTGTCTGCTCCTCTCATGCTTCCTCCTCTTGCCAAAGCGCCACTAGGCATCCAATAGATTTGCCTGGCGCTTTGGCCAATTGGGAAACAGGTCTCACCGACCTGCCTCTTGATTGGAGGGGAGGCACTGTAGTATGAAGATAGCAAAAATTCATTCGCTATGGTCACACAATTGGGTGGGATTAGGGCGCACTCTCTGCGCCCCAAGCCTACCCATTTTTGAAGCCGATTAGAGCCTCTGGCTCTAATCACGTGCTTAAAAAAAACACCCCCTCCCACCCCCTGCCATAGGAATCCATGTGTCCGGCATCCTGAAAGAGGCCGGGCGCATGGATAGGGAGGCAGAGGCAAGGAAGGGGGGGGCGACACCTGTGTGCCCTCAATGCACGGGCTGCTACTGCTTTTGATGCCTTGATTTTACAAGAATTTGCCTTGTCTATGTCAAATTTATTATCTAAATTATTGCCTGCTTCCTCTGTTTTGCCTCAACCACCTAATCAGGCTGGACTAGCCTCTGTATGGAGAGATAATTTACATAATGCTGTTGATTCTCCTGTAATACAAAATATTGCTTTGTCTGCCCCTGCTATGTCTGCGGGGCCTTCTCATACAGCTGCATCTCTAATACCTGAATCGTGTATGAAAGAAGTTCTTTCTTGCGAATTTTCACCTTTAGGTTTCCATTTAAATGTTGCGATTAAAGAGAAGATATGGAAAGGAGATTATGTTGCATTGCTTTTGTTATTGCCTTCTATTAAAGACAATAGGCTTGAAAAAAAAGAATGGAGAAAAATTTGAGGATGAAAGGCACAGGTCAATTCCTCGTAATTTCAACAATTGGTTACAAGCCTTTTGCATATGTGCAAGTATTATGGGTGAAAGGCACCCAGAGTTATGCAGTGGTCTATTCCAACATGTAGAAATAATTTTAGAGGCGTATAAGAATTTTCCAGGTCTTTCCTGGTTCTTCTACGATTAATCTTTTCTGCAAAAGCTTTCTGTACATAAGTCTCTAAAATGGGATATGAAGGATGTTGGCCTGTGGCTAAATCTATTGTTGCCACAGAAACAATCTATTAAGCCAATTACGCCAAATGCTGGACCTTTTTGTAAAGGATTATGTTTTCATTTTAACAAAGGTCAGTGTAAATGGCTAAACAATTGTAGATACAAGCACGAATGTTCTCATTGTACAGGGCCGCACCCAGCTGTTCGTTGTTTTAAGAAACATGTTACCATGGCTTCTTCTGTACCCAGATCGCAAGAAAGCGGACATGCTAATTAATGGTTTCTGTTATGGTTTTATTATGCCTTTTTTTTTCCGGTAATGGTTGCGTTGTTTTTAAGAATTTGGTTTCAGTTGATTTACATTGTGATGTTGTTCGGGTTAAAATTTATAAGGAGCTTGAAGAAGGGAGAATTGCTGGCCCCTTTGATCATCCTCCGTTTTCTAATTTTAGGGTCTCTCCTTTAGGGGTTATTCCTAAAAAAGAACCTGGCTCTCTCCGTATTATACATCATTTTTCTTTCCCTGATGGTTTTTCTTTGAACAATGAAATTAATTCTGATTTGTGTTCTGTGTCTTATTCCTTCTTTGAGGATGCTTTGATAAAACTCCAAACTGTTGGTACTTCTGCTCTGTTGGCAAAAGCTGACATAACATATGCATTCTGTATTTTGCCGATACGTTCGTCTGCATTAAATTCTTTGGGTTTTGTTTTTGATAACAAATACTTTGATAAATGTTTACCTATGGGTTGTTCCATATCCTGTCATTATTTTGAGCTTTTTTCTACTTTTCTAGAAAGGATAGTTATCGTTTGGGTTCTTCCAATTGTATACATTATTTGGATGATTTTTTTTATAGGTAGGGCTGATACTTTGGATTGTTTATATATTTTCACTGAATTTAAGATGATTTGTCATTTATTCGGGGTTCCTCTAGCTCCTGAGAAGTCTGTTTCCCCGACCACGTGTTTGGAATTTCTTGGTATACAAATTGACACTGTGGCCATGGTATTTCGTCTCCCTATAGAAAAAGTTTTAAAGACCAAATTGATGTTAGATTTTATTTTATCTAAACAGAAGGTTCAATTGAAGAGGATTCAGTCATTATAAGGTTTGTTGGCATTTTCTGCTGGAGTGATACCTATGGGAAGAATTTTCTCAAAATGCCTTTATAGAGCTATTTCAGATGTTAAATCTCCTAGACATTTTATTAGGATCACTGCCGACATTCGTGCTGATTTGTTGGTTTGGCAGAAGTTTTTATATTCTTTTAATGGATGCTCTTTGTGGCAAATCCCTTTTTGTGTCGCATCTGCTCTTAATCTTTATACAGATGCTTCTGGAGCTTGCGGATATGGGACCTTTTTGGCAGGGTCACTGGTCAGCTAATAGATGGCATTCTTCTTGGATTGATGAGGGTTTTAATAATAATATTGTACTTTATGAGTTGTTTCCTGTTATTGTACCTCTATGGAACTATGGGATAGAATTATGAGATGAACAGTTTAAAAATAAGAGAATGCATTCGGATAATAAAGGGGTTGTTTTTGCAATTAACTGTTAACTGGTTTCCAAAACACTTCCGGTTATTTCTATTCTTCATTATTTGGTGTTTCAGTTTAGAATTTAATATTTGGTTGAAGACTAAATATGTTCGGGCTATTAATAATCTCATTGCTGACTCATTGTCTCTTCAACAGATGAGCAGATTTCGGGAATTGGTTCCGAATGCAGACGAGATCGGGCAGTCGTCTCCTCCACATTTATGGAAACTGATCTGATTCCTGTGAAGATTGCTATTCGAAATTCTTTGGCTCCATCCACGTGGGCATGTTATGATGCCGCGTGGAATATGTGGTGTTCTTTTCAGCAATGTCACAATGTGCCTAATGACTGCTTTACGGAAGAGTTAGTATTGTCTTTTTTAATTTTCTTGATGGCTAAAGAATACTTTTATGCCCCGTACACACGATCGGACATTGATCGGACATTCCGACAACAAAATCCATGGATTTTTTCTGACGGATGTTGGCTCAAACTTGTCTTGCATACACACGGTCACACAAAGTTGTCGGAAAATACTATCATTCTGAACGCGGTGACGTAAAACACGTACGTCGGGACTATAAACGGGGCAGTAGCCAATTGCTTTCGTCTCTTAATTTATTCTGAGCATGCGTGGCACTTTGTGCATCGGATTTGTGTACACACAATCGGAATTTCCGATAACGGATTTTGTTGTCAGAAAATTTTATAGCAAGCTCTCAAACTTTGTGTCGGAAATTCCGATGGAAAATGTGTGATGGAGCCTTCACACAGTCGGAATTTCCGACAACAAGGTCCTATCACACATTTTCCATCGGCAAATCCGATTGTGTGTACAGGGCATTATTCTCATATTGTGAAGACATTGGCAGGAGTGTCTTTTTTCTAGGAATATACAAGGTTGTTCTTCCTGCTCTAGTTTTTTTTTAGTAAAACAAGCCTTGAAGGGCTATCGCAAAAAAACACAGCTTACCAGTTCGGAGATTACCTATTACTAGTGATCTATTGGGTATCACATGCTCTGCTACTGAAGTAGTGTGTTTTTCGCAATTTGAAGCATTATTGTTTAAACTGTCTATTTGCTTATGTTTCTATGGCGCTTTCAGGATCTCTGAACTGCTTCCTCCTAATCGAACAGCTGGTTTGGGTCTTCTGCTTTCTTCTGTTGTTCTCCATTCCGGGGTTCTTCGTATGTTGTTACGCAAGAGTAAAAATGTTCTATTTGGTTGAGGAAGTTGGATTACTGTCCACAAGCACATGGATATGTCTATATGTGCAGTGTCTCTGATTCAGAATTACTTAGCATTACAGCCACCTCTTGATAAACAATTCCTTATCCATGCGAATGGTGATCCTTTGACGATTTATAAATTTATGGCTGTTTTGAAAAGATGTCTACATAATTTAAAGCTTGACTATCTTCCAATTTCCTCACACTTTTTCCGTATTGGCACTGCAACTACTGCTGCGAATTTAGGTTTTTCAGAATCTGTTATTAAAAAATATTGGTAGGTGGAAACCACATGATATAGTTCTTATGTTCGTCCTAATGTTTTTATTTGAATTTCAGATTCTCCATTTTTTATTTGGATCGTCGGACATTCTTACGTATACTGGGCTCATAGAAGAGCTGAACTTCGTTGTTATGGTAGCAATCTAGAGCTACCTACATCTCGCTTTACCTTATATTGGTACGGGCATCGCGGCTTAAAATGGACTGAATTGCGTAAAGTGTTATCTTTATTAAAATGGCCTGCTCCTGATGTTATCTTCCATTTGGCGGGAAATGACTTTGTTCTCCGCAAGACTTTAAACATAATCTCCTGTGTTAAATCTGATTTGTTGTGCATTCATAATGTACTTCTCTGAAGTAGGTGAAGTACTACTTCACTTAGTCTTCTCTGAGATTATTCCTCGTTTGAGTTGGCTTTCCCCCGAATGGAAGCATTTTGACAAAATCCGTAAGAATGTTAATAGAGCTGTGGCTAAGTTTATGCCTGTTTTAAATGGAATATCTTACAGACATGTGGATTTGGAGAGTGTTATTCTGGGTTTTTACCATCCTGATGAAATCCACTTGTCTGACATTGCACTGGACATCCTGAATATGAATTTTGCAGTCTTGTGTGGAATTGGCTGCGCTATTCAATAAAAAGCAGCCAGCAGAGTTTGTTGATCACCAAACATAAAGATAGTGAGTCCGAGGTAAAGGGAGGAATGTTCCAGTCACTGGTAGAAGTGCATGGATGTGGAAGCACACAACACCACGTGGTATTCTGCTTACCAGAAAGCAAAAGAAACTAGACGTGTAATTTAATCCACGGCTCATCCAGCATGTCGGCCTCCGCAATACACCCTCAAGGATTGGAACAGCAATATCCAGATAACATTCACAACCGATATAACTTCTCCAGGGATTCAAATCAATAATACAGGCTCTCAGCAAACCGATCAGCCATGCTCAATGAAAGAAACATAAGCGACCAATAGTGAAGCCTCTGCTCTTCAACAAAGCCATGACATTCTGTTGGACAGCCAAGCATCTATCGGTTGTGAATGTTATCTGGATATTGCTGTTCCAATCCTGAGGACCGGAAGCAATGTCATAACGTCAGTCTGATATACCAAGGGCATAGAGATGAGCCATGGCCATCTTGCCACTGCTTATCTCTATGGCAATCCACCGCTGGTGCTGGATGGTTTCCCTGGCTCAGCGATCGGTAACGTAAGTCCCAGAACCACCCCTCCTGCTGGTTCTAAAAGTGATTGCTTTTATCTGAAAGTGCCTGAGGGAAAAGAAAATACCGGAGTTGATACCGGAGTAGCTGCAGCCATTACCCCAGTATTTAACGTCAAACAAATGACGTATTTTCCCAGTTAGGTGGTCGGCAAGTGGTTAATTTGTTAGTCACTTATGTAAAATTCCAAATATACTAGTCTGTCTAATGCTGCGTACACACAGTCAGAATTTCAATTGTACAACACTTCCAAGCAATGTTTCATATTACTATTTCTGGCCTCAAATATCTGTGTGTGTGTATACCTTTTTTTATTCACATAGGGGAGAAAAGACTCAGGACATCAATTGATATCTCTTACAAGCTATTCTTAATTTTTTATCAATTATCTAATATCCCTTTGTATATTGCTCACCCCTATCCACAGCTGTCTTCCCCTAGCGCAACAAAATATTGTAAATTTTCTCAAGTAATAGATGTATGCCTGAATATTTATAATACATTGTGTGTTTTTTAATTTTAGGTGATGTGGATGTTGTGGAAGAAGAATCTCATTTCACAAGTGCAAGTGCACAGATCCTCATCGGGGAGATCATGGTATGCAATCAAGATTTAAAGAAGATCAAGGAAGACATCAATGATGTTGAAAAAAGACTCAAAAACATCATTGATGTTTTAGGCAGAATCTAAAACACACCAAAATTAGTCAATTTGTTTATATTTTTATTATTTTTCTAACTTTTTTAAAGTATATTGAAAGCAAAATTTTGAAGATGCACACAATGTGTGCATCTTGCTCCTATTTGCTATCTGCCATCACGGGATACCAATGTACGCGTTTTGTGGGTGCAACACCTTCCTCACAACTAAAGTAGCTGAGAGGAAGGGGTTGCACCCCCGAAACACGTCCATTGATCCCCCATGATGAGAGCAAGCACATGTTGACATTATGCAAGGGATCAGGAGGGAAATCTACATTTTGACTCTCAAATTGTGTGCATCTTCAAAATTTGGCTTTCACAGAGGTGACATCACCCCATCTGATGAAGGCAAGATCAACACAGTTTGGACATACTAATGTCTGATATTGCCTTCAATTTATCAAAGTTAAACTTTGTAAGTTCCTGAGTTGTATATTGTTTTATGGTTTTAAACATACCTGTTTACCCCAAAAAAGGATATTTCTACTGTCAAGCAAAAAAATGTTATTCAAAAAATATGTTGGTTTGTTCAAAAACCCTTTTCTAATGCACATGTAAATGTGCACAGAGTAAAATGTTTTCTACTCAACAATGTGTGGCTTCTTCTTTCAATGCTCAATACCAGTTTTTGGAGTAAGTTGGTGTTTGCGGTGACAATGGGGCTTATTTACTACAGGCAAATCCACTTTGCACTACAAGTGCACTTTCAGTGCAGTTTCAGTGCAGTTTCAAGTGTAATTTTGCAGTACACTTGTAGTGCAAAGTGGATTATCCTTTAGTAAATAACCCCCACAGAGCTTTAAAATTTGCCACAATCAGGCCATTTTCGTGACTCAAAAAATTAATTCATGGTGCTGAAAATGATGAATATTTTTATCAGTAATGCATTACATACATTAACAACAAAAACAAGGTGTGTGTGTGTAGCAGACTCACAACATAATAGTTAGCTGAAGAAGAGATTGTCATCTCATGTATCAAAGAAGTTACGTTTTCACTATTGAAGAAAATGACCAAAAAGAAAAGCCCATTGGATAACCTAGGAGACATCTAAAAGAAACACAAGCAGTAAATCAAAGGAAATATTATTTCAGTTTAAATTAAAAATGTATTTTAAAAATGTTTCTTAATGTTTCTTAAACATTTTCTGGCATATCAATGCCCCCCCCACCCGCAAAGTACTTCATATATTTAGGCGCTTTGGGGGGGGGCAAGCCAGGACGGCCAGCTTCAAGCGCCGTCAGGGTTTGTTCTTGAAATCCGGCCTCAGGCCCAACTGAGGCCACATAGTTCATAGCATTTCTCCTTAAAAAGTTGTGTAGAATGCAGCATGCAAGCATTATGTGGTTAAGTTTATATTCCGCCATGTTGATTGGCATCAGGAATAGGCGGAACCGGCTGGCCATTATCCCGAAAGCATTCTCCACCACTCTTCTGGCTCTGGCCAGCCGGTAGTTAAAAACTCTCTGCTCCAGGGTGAGGGTCCTCATCGGGAACGGCCGCATCAGGTGATCACCCAGCCCAAATACTTCATCAGCACCAAAGACAAATGGCAGACCAGCCAGGTTGTCTTCCGGAGGTGGCAATCCCAAGCCACTATTCTGGAGCCGTCCGTAGAACTCGGTCTGGGCGATGACTACACCATCCAACATCCGGCCATTCTTCCCCACGTCCACATAGAGAAACTCGTATGTCGCCGACACCACCGCCAACATCACTATACTATTAAACTCCTTATAGTTGTAATAGTATGACCAGAGTTGGGGGGTGGGACTATGTGGACGTGTTTACCATCAATTGCCCCTCTGCAGTTGGGAAAGTGCCACCGCTGGGCAAATTGGGAAGCCACAGTCTGCCATTCCTGTGGCGTTGAAGGAAACTGTGGAGTCAAACAAGAAAAAAAAATTAGTACTTTTGCACATTTTAAAATTGCAAGCAGATTAGACACAAACATTCTTGGCCAACATCAGTATAACATTTATTTGAAGTATTTAAAGACAAAAATATAAGGTCCACTTATCAGATTCCTCACCCCTCTGATGGCCCAGTGTAAAAATTTTAGGGGGGGGAGATGTTTTGGACAGGTAACCCTCTCCACTTCACTGAGACCTAAATGCATAAATAATGTGTTTTACTTTGGCCAGCCCCTCTTTACTTACACTATTGGCAGCCCACTGGAAAGTTAAGAAGTGTCATAATACAAAAATATGAATACACACTGTACAAATTGAAGATCTTTTTTTGCATTCTGCAATTACCTATCAAGATAATAGGAGAACAAAACTTTAAACAGTACCATTTGAAAGTATTCAGGCAGGCTCTTTCACTACATGCTTTGGTGAATTCATCCATACATATACATACCACAAAAGAGGTAGGTATAGTGTTATAGATTTGGCAAAGTCAGCAGATGAGGATTGGTATCGGTTGACTTAGCGGTTGCGGGGAGGGAGGGTTCCAAATGATTTTGTGACCCCCCAAAAAAAGCCTCTGGCACTCTGCATGAATTTAAGGACACAAATAACATTTGTACACATTTTAGGGGGTGTTTAGGGTAAAGCACTACTATGGAGCTGACAAAATACATTGTTAAGTGACTAGGCTAGGTGTGTATGGGCCCAGGATAGCATGCTGGGGAGGTTAGTGAAGGCAAATATGCATGAAGGACAAAAAAGGAACTTTAAAAACTTCCAGCATGCATGAGGATAAAGAGGACATTCACAGCATATTACAATCATGGTAATTAGGGAATGATGAAAGAAATACAATACATTAGCAAACAATAAATACATAGCATGTGATGTTAAAAGATAAAACTTACCTTAATATAGTCCTTCTGCAGGACCTGAATGATGGCAGAACAGGTCTCTGGAATAATGATCCCCAGAGCCTGGGGGGAGATGCCTGTCGAGAACTTGATGTCCTGCAGACTTCTCCCCGTCGCCAAGTACCGCAACGTGGCGACTAACCTCTGCTCGGGAGTGATGGCTTGCCGCATGCAGGTGTCCTGCTTCATAATATAAGGGGACAGCAAAGCCAATAAACGGTGAAAAACGGAAACCGTCATCCAGAGATAATTCCTGAAATCATCAGGATTATTCTCACGGATCTCCCGCAACAAAGGCATATGAGAGAATTGGTCACACTGGAGTAACCAATTCTTCGTCCATGAACTCCCCCCCCCCGCCCTGTTCATGGACTGGGCTTAGGTCAAAGTAAGAACCCCAACACCAAGCCCCCGCACAGCACAAACTCTACGAGGAGTACGTACCCGCAACATGGCTTCAAAACGGTCGGCTGGTCAGAACGAACTAACAGAATGCACTGAAAATCAGAAAGGCCTGAGAAGAGCGAGCTGAAAATCAGAAACGAGCTAGCAAGAACACACTGAAGATCAAATACATACTATAAAAATATGCACTGAAAACCAGATACGAACCCACAAGCACAAACTGAAGAGCAGTAATGATCTGAAAAGCACGAGGCTGAAAAGCGTGAATCGTCTCTCACCAAACTTCTAACACGAGATTAGCAGAAGGAGCCCAAAGGGTGGCGCACTGGCTATTGAACTTCCCTTTTATAGTGCTGTTGTACGTGTTGTACGTCAGCGCATTGTTGACGATCAGAACATTTGTGCGACCGTGTGTATGCAAGACAAGTTTGAGCCAACATCCTAAATCCAGGATTTAGTTGTCGGAATGTCCAACCGTGTGTATGCGGCATAAGGCTCCATTCACACCTAGGCGATTTGAATCGTGTTGGGGCAAAACGCATGATGCATTTGCAATGCCATTACTTCTTAATGACACCCCAATCGCTGTTGCAATTTTGCCGAGATTGTTGTGCGATAAATCAGGAGCTTCTTTTGGGCGACACGCGTGTCGCGATTCCACGCATGATTCAAATCGCCTAGGTGAACACCCCTGTCATTGGAATCCATGCGTCCGGCCTCCCTGTATGTAGATCAGGGGGGCGGGTGCATGGATAGGGGGGCGGCGCCCGTGCGCCCCTAATGAACGGGCCGCCACTGCGCCTAGGTGTGAATGGAGCCTAACACAAATCTCTTTGCAGGTTTAAAATGTTGCTGTTCAAAAGTGGTTACATTGCATAGCTCATAGATAGAGTGGAGGAGTGAGTGTAGCCAACCTGGGACAAGAAGCATGTTACTTGGCCAAATCACCAGCTAAACAAATAAAAAAAAAAAAGAAAATGAATACAGCCACCGCATTTATTGTTAAGCAGCAAAATATTACATTTTTGTTATAGACCCCTTTCACACTCACAGTGTGGCCACGTTAGCGGTAAAGCACCGCTAGTTTTAGCAGCGCTTTACCGTCATTTTAGCGGTGCTTTTCGGCCGCTAGAGGGGTGCTTTTAACCCTCGCTAGCGGCCAAAGAACGGATTAATTGCGCCCAAAAAGCGCCGCTGCCGAAACGATTTGCTGGCGCTTCGGCAGCGGTGCCCATTCATTTCAATGGGCAGGGGTGGTGGAGGAGCGGTGTATACACCGCTCCTAAACTACTCAAAAGATGCTGCTTGCAGGACTTTTTCTAACATCCTACAAGCGCACCGCTCCAGTGGGAATGCACTCAGACTTTCATACTGGGGCTGCAGGGGGGGGGGCGTTTTTCAGGCGCTTTACAGGCGTATTTATTTTTCCTTTTTATACCAAGTAAGGGGACTTGTGGGCAATACAATTACTGGAACTTTTTACCATAATGCAGGGAATGCATTAATGTAAAAAAAAAAAAAAGTCTTGGCTTTACAACCACTTTTATTTATTGGGTATGGCGGTTTGAAATGCCGTTTTTCTGCTTATAGCTGTACTTTAACAAGGTAGTGAAGCAAGTTTAAGGATCACAGCCATACAGTTGAAAATAAAAATACCTTAGAAATGCTGTGCCTATAATATTGACAGGTTCCCTTTAAGCCTTTGGTCCCTGCATTACAGACCATTTACAAAGAAGGCAGGTTTTCCTTCCACGTTCCAGTCCCTGCCCTCCATTGTGTGGACAGAAAAAGAGAGCAGATACTGTACTGTATAGTGCCATGGAAGGAGAGCCCACTGAGCGCTCTCGTGACACAGTATTAAAGACCCGCAGACTAACAAACAGTCCATGGTCCCTCTCAGTTCGGCCTCCTGTCAACCTTGCCTGGAAGTGGGCACTGGTAGGAAAGGCGTGGAACGTTTTGTTAGCAGCCAATCAACAGAGCCACCACCTTCTAGAATTATACGTCACATTGTTTGGCAACAGCACAGAATTACAAAGAGTGCACCCCCTGCTTCCCTTTAGATGTGCACACGCCCTAGGCCGGGATACTAGACTCTGGTTTAAAAAGAACATTCTATGCAAATATGTATCCTTTAAGGCCTCATTTACACTTGCTCCAAAATGTGGCATCTGACACATTTTTGTAAAGCACTCTGAGGGCCAATCAAAGCATCTCACTAAAAAAAATGGTTGCCTTACAGTCCTGTACACTGTTGAGTCTGCTCTGCTTTACTTCAGAAATGATACCCCATGTCGCTTTCTTGGTGCTTCAAAGCGTTTCAAAGCTGCAATAGGCTTTAGGATTGCTTTTCTGACAGTGATAGACAGGCAGTGAAGAGGCATTGTATCGTCTCCTCACCACCTGTTGTATCCCCCTAACCACTGGAGAACCGCACCACAACTACACAAGTGTATGTGAGGCCTATCATAGCACTCCTAATTCAGAGTAGCTGTTCTTTGTGTTCAGGGGATCAGCAGATATCACACACCCACACGGTGTACAGTATGGGAGTGATACAGCAGGAAGGTGAGCGGGGACTGGAGCCAGGGGATCAGCAGATATCACACATGGTGTACAGTATTAGGATGATACAGCAGGAAGGTGAGTGAGGACCGCAGAGGGGGATCAGCAGATATCACACATGATGTACAGTATTAGGACGATACAGCAGGAAGGCAAGTGAGGACCAGAGACGGGGATCAGCAAGAAGGTGAGAGGGGACTGCAATGGGGGATCAGCAAGAAGGTGAGAGGGGACTACAACGGGGGATCAGCTAGAAGGTGAGAGGGGACTGCAATGGGGGATCAGCAAGAAGGTGAGAGGGGACTGCAATGGGGGATCAGCTAGAAGGTGAGAGGGGACTACAACGGGGGATCAGCTAGAAGGTGAGAGGGGACTGCAACGGGGGATCTGCTAGAAGGTGAGAGGGGACTGCAACAGGGGATCAGCTAGAAGGTAAGAGGGGACTTCAACGGGAGATCAGCTAGAAGGTGAGAGGGGACTGCAACGGGGGATCAGCAAGAGGGTGAGAGGGGACTGCAACGGGGGATCAGCTAGAAGGTGAGAAGGGACTGCAACGGGGGATCAGCTAGAAGGTGAGAGGGGACTGCAACAGGGGATCAGCTAGAAGGTAAGAGGGGACTGCAACGGGAGATCAGCTAGAAGGTGAGAGGGGACTGCAATGGGGGATCAGCAAGAAGGTGAGAGGGGACTGCAACGGGAGATCAGCTAGAAGGTGAAAGGGGACTGCAACGGGAGATCAGCTAGAAGGTGAGAGGGGACTGCAACGGGGGATCAGCAAGAAGGTGAGAGGGGACTGCAACGGGGGATCAGCAAGAAGGTGAGAGGGGACTGCAACGGGGGATCAGCAAGAAGGTGAGAGGCGACTGCAACGGGGGATCAGCAAGAAGGTGAGAGGGGACTGCAACGGGGGATCAGCAAGAAGGTGAGAGTGGACTGCAACGGGGGATCAGCAAGAAGGTGAGAGGCGACTGCAACGGGGGATCAGCAAGAAGGTGAGAGGGGACTGCAACGGGGGATCAGCAAGAAGGTGAGAGGGGACTACAACGGGGGATTAGCTAGAAGGTGAGAGGGGACTGCAACGGGGGATCAGCAAGAAGGTGAGAGGGGACTGCAACGGGGGATCAGCAAGAAGGTGAGAGGGGACTGCAACAGGGGATCAGCAGATATCACAAATGGTGTACAGTATGGAGTGATACAGCAGGAAGGTGAGTGAGGACCAGAGAGGGGGATCAGCAGATATCACACAAGGTGTACAGCATGAGAGTGATACAGCAGGAATGTGAGTGAGGACCAGAGAGGGGGATCAGCAGATTTAATACATGGTTTACAGTATGGGAGTGATATAGTTGGAAGGGACCTCCTGAACAACGACTAAGTGGGAAATTGAGCAGTGGGTAATCAGCGGGGAGGGATATTACTACTGGGGGGGTGAAATGTAGCACTGACCAGGTGGGGTACTATTAACCGGGGGGGGGTACATTTCCTCCTGAGTGTGTGGGGTAATACACTGAGCATGGAGAGGGGGGGTGTACTAATGAGCGGGGGAACTACTGAGCAGGGGCAATAGTAACTAAGGAATGTACTACCGAGCAGGTGGGGTAGTACACTCAGCATAGGGGGAGGAATGTACTACTGAGCAGTGCGTACTCCTGGACAGGGTGGGGGGAATGTACTACTGAGCAGGTAGGATACTACACTGAGCAGGGAAGGAGGAATGTACTATTGAGTGGCAGGTACTACTGGACAGGGGCAGTGGGGAATGTACTACTGAGCGGGTGGGGTACAACACTGAGCATTGGAGGGGGAAGGGGGACAACTGAGCAGTGGATACTGCTGGACAGGAGCAGTGGGGAATGTACTACTGAGCGGGAGGGGGACTACTGAGCGGGTGGGGTACTACGCAGGGGCTGTGGGGAATGTACTACTGAGAAGGCAGGAGACTAATGAGTATGGGGCGGATGTACTACTGAGCTGGCAGGGGACTAATGAGCATGGGGGGGGGGGGGGTACTATTGAGCAGGTGTGGTAATACTGAATGGGGGGGGGGAGGGGGTAATGTAGTTCCGAGCAGGGGATACTATTGAGCAAGGGCGGTGGAGAATGTACTACTTTTGTATTTCTTTAGCCCCCTAACTACAGCTCTCTTATATAGTATATGCTTAAAGTATTAAGTATTTAGGTCAATGATATGCCTATTGTAAATCCACACCCATTTTAAATGAATGCCCCACCTCTAAATGTCCTTCTTTATCATTTCAGGAAGTTGGGAGGTATGTGTTAACGGTTAATATAAATGCAGTCATTACATAAAGCTGCCATGAAATTGAGCGCAGTGTCGGAACAATAGAATTTCGCTACTTCAGTGGCTGCCCAATGGCCAAAAAAAGAAAGGCTGTGAAGAAGAAAAAGCAGCAGAGACAATGGCAGTGGTGGCAGACAGAATGGCAAGTGACAGCTCTGAACTGTCACCTTTGGAAGAAGGTAAACAGAGGTAACCTGCCATAATGTGTAAGTATGCTGTACTTGTACTCTCTGCAAAAAAGCAGCATACAAAATTTGCAAATTTTTCTTTTTATTTTTTATACTACAATTCAGTTTTTAATACACAGTATCAGAAGTAATACGGTTAGGCCTTATGTGAGGCCTTATGTGAAATGACTGCAAAGTCAATAAGTGATGTGCAGTGAGGAGAGCTGAAGTCTGTAGCACACAGAGACCAGCAGAAGGAGTATGAAGCATGCACGCCTAAAGGGATGCTGGGCTTCCTCCTTTAATATGACAACACCAAAGGCGGCAGTATAAGTGTGAGTACATATGTGACATCCTCAGAAGCCTGCACACGGGTGACTGCAGCGTGATCATGGATGCACTAAGAGACACCATGTTCTGGAAGGAATACATATCCACCTGGCTGCCACTCAGTTGCAATGTGACCTGGCCTGTGTTGCTTTCCTACACCTTCCTGTTCTTAGGGCTGTACTGGCTGATGAGTTCTCTATGGGCCTATTTCCAGATTATCACCAGGAACACACCACCTGGCCCCACTCCTCTGCCCTTCATTGGGAACTTTTCCTTTATGCTGATGCCTGGGTGGCTTCTCCAGCTACTGCAGTATGGCATGGACAGCAGTAGACTCAGCAGGTCGCCTCCTGGGGCTACCAGAAGAGGGGCTTTCCTATATCCACACATTGTACTCACTAATTTGGCAAAAACTTATGGCAGGATCTACGGCTTGTTTATTGGCACGCGCCTCATTGTCATTCTCAACGACTTCGACACTGTGAAAGATGCCATGGTCAATCATTCTGAAGTATTTTCTGATCGACCCAGTGTGCCACTGGTCAACATCATCACCAAGAGGAAAGGTAGAATCATGGAATACTGTAGGAGACCTAAAGCATTCTATACTTTACAAGTTGTGGTAGTTGAAATATTTGCTAAGGCGATAAGTATAAATGTTGATATATAAGCAATAAGCATTTATTTGACTGGTGACAATTATGCTTGGACTCAAAAGAAACTTTTAAAAGGTAATAAAAAAATATGACAAACCAAATGACCAAAACAACATTTTACATACAAAAACAACCAAAAGCAATAGAAATAGATGACATCAGTCAAAATGGGTTTGAAGCTTGAAGAGCACCCACAGCTATCAGTACGAGAAATCATTTGAAGTACATGGCAGTTGAGGTCTAAAAGACATCTGCTATAAGGTCAGTCCAAAAATGACTGGAGACAACCATTAATTGCCTTATAAATAAAAAAAGACCTTCAAAATATAAATTATTATAATGAGTTTACTCATTTTGATAATACTTTTTAATATTTCTAAAATGTGATCTGCTCTTGACTAGCCTAAGGCTACTTTAAAAAAATTTAACAAAAAAGTGACTTTTCAGGTTTTCAGTATTGCTCGGAATTATTCTGACATGTTAGAAGTTGATAAGGAGCACCTCAAGCATTGCAATAAATTATTTGTGCACAGATATAGTTGTTGGAATATATCCCTTCTGTGCAGCCTTTCCTTAAGTTTTCTATGATGAAGACTCAAAATAGGTTAAAGATCCTATGTACCTTGTATATTCCATCAGTGTTGGTCAAGGATCATAGCAGATGATGATCAGTTGACTTGCCAAAGGGTAGGCTCATGCCTCCTGCCCATTTTTTTTGCAGGGCTAGTTCACACAAGTGGCTACGTTACAACGCAGCAGCTGGTGTGCAGTGCGGTCCTTTTTTTTTTTAACAAACTACTAAAATGTCACACAGACATTTCATAAAGTTTAATTGACCACTGTGCTGTGCGAGGCAGAGGATTGCCTCACACTGCACTGCGCTGAAAAAAAGTACGCTATGTAGTACTTTTTTCAGTGCACATTGCCCGCACTGCACAGTGGTATGAATCGGGCACAAAAGGAGACAAAGCATTTTGCCTTGTTTTGCCTTGGGACTGTGCTTGTATAGCTGCCCACTGTAGCCCCAGCGCATCTAATGTGAATACTGTATATCGTCAAGCTGAAAAACTACTGATATGCCATGTACCTGATCTCTTTGACACTTGGGAATGACTTACTTTAGGCTGTTCTTTTATATCCATTAAAATTAAGGACCTTCACATACCTCTGCCAACTTAGCTGGCAGTTAATTGGGGTCTGTGGTCATCATGAACATGATGCAAGATGTGGCAGATGACAGGGCAGGTCCTTATACCAGTGGGCCAAAATTAGAGCTGTATGCATGCCATGATGGACCTTTAAGTCATTATGGAGATAAATGGGGTCCACAAGCTGCTATCTTGGTTTGTCAATGTAAGGGTAACCTAAAGCCTAGTATACAGGATCAGAAAATCGGAAAATAAATATTGCTTTTGGAGCAATCATATGATAATCTGATTGTTAGTACACATCTTTTGAGAGCCGATCACAACAGTTCATCTGAAATTATCCAAAGGGACAAACACAATTTTTTTCCTCATACGATACCAGATCGTGCAATTTTCGTTTAATCAGCATAGTATTAGTACAAAAAATATCTGAAGACCAAGACCACACATTCTTGGAAACAAAAGAAAACATTACAATACAATACAACACATTACGTCACTTCCGAAGTTGTATTCTGCCGTACAAGAATTTTCATATGTTTAGTTTATGTACAGTAATTTACGTCTATACGCCGTCATACTCAAGTACATACACACAAGGATACAGGCATATAGACATAAATAGAGGGCTGGCCGAATCAGATTCACTCCCACTGTCTCCTCTACTTGTGGGAATGAAAGGTTGGAAAGTGAAGGAGGGTGATCAGAGTGCCAGGAAGGGGGGTGGGTGGCACAATTATTGGAACCAGTCCCCCTGTCTGAGTATCTCTTGCTACAGTGCATCGGCTTCTCCTCCTCTCCCTCCCTGATGGATTTCAGTTGTTACAGGTAGAGCCGCACAGGGGGATTCGTCCCAATAATTGTGCCACCCACCCTCCTTTTGGCACTCTGCCAACCCCTCCACTGGCTTCCACTAGGCCAATGTATAAAATACAAAACATTAAGTACAACATATAAAGCCATCCACAGCACTGGCTACAGCTACATCACCAACCTCTTCTTGACATATCACCCAAATCAACCACTCTCAAGACCACCTTCTCTCAAGCTTTTTCATCACCTCCTTCCACGCTTGCCTCCAGAACCTCTCTCATCCTGTGGAATCCCTTACTTCAATCGGTCTTGTTATCTCCTACCATGTCTGCCTTTAGGTAATCACTAAAAACGAATTTATTCAGAGAAGTCTACCCCGCCTCCACCTAAAAAGGTTACATCGAGCACCTCCATCAGCTCATCCTCCACAGCTATTACCTTTTGTACCATCTCCTCCTCCCTTTTAGATTGTAAGCTCCATGAGCAGGACCCTCCTAATCCTGTAAGTCTTTGTAAAAATATGAGTCTTTAGCTGTATAGGGAACACTGAAGATTTCACTATCAGTATATATATGAGTTCATTATAGTAAGAGCAGTTAAGGTGTGGAATACCTTATCATATTCGGTGGTAATGGCAAAAACAATAATGGCACTTAAAACACTAAAGATTGCAGGCGCTGTGAGACGATAAACCTCTGTGCTATTTTTCATTGGATTGCAAACTGCTCCATTTTTAGGCACTTGGCAGCCTACCTGCGTTCTGTATTAACCTTGCCCTTTCATTACCCATGTTGAACAACCTGGCATGTTAAAGTCCTTGTGTTCAAAGGTCTTGATTTATGGACATGGGCTGTATTAAGATGACCTGATATAGTTATAATACTTCATATCAAAAGATAATTACAGAGTATCTTAGCACCACTGGACTGAATGTCCTGGCTGTGTTTCACTATGAACATTCAAAGGGTTTTTTCCTTAGATCTACATACTAAAATTAATTTTATAGCAAAACATGCATGTTCTTGTGCTGCTACAGTGCTGCATAGTACCATTAGGCACTATTTATGAAGCAGTGGTATGACTTTACAGGAGTAATTCTGCTGCTTTAAAAAAAATTACACTGTACATTTATATAGAAAAGCAGCATGCTTAACAGATATGTAGTGCAACCTTCTTGCTTCATGACCCTGAAAGCAAATCACCATTCATTCAATTAAAGTGATATTAAAGACTGGTTTTACACAGAGCAGCCCTGATTATCCTCTTCTTGGGTCCCTCGCCGGTGCTCCTGGCCCCTCCTTCCTGCAGAGTGCCCCCATAGAAAGTAGCTTGCTATTGGGGCGCTGGAGCAGGCTCTCTCCTGAGCTGCTGCTCTGTCTGTCCATTCAGAAACAAAGTGCGGCTTGGCCCTGCCCCCGCCCTCTCTTTATTGGCTTACTGGCTGTGACTGACAGTAGTGGGAGTTTGCTCTTGCTGCTGTCTCAGCCAATGAAGAGGCAGAGACCCCAGAGAGCTGCTGCTCTTGTGCACATTGCCGGGTCGAGATGGGGCTCAGGTAAATATTGGCGGGTGGGGCTGCTGTACACAGATGTTTTTTACCTTTGTGTATAGAATGCATGAAGGTAAAAAAAATCTTGAGCTTTTACAACCACTTTAATAAAAGTAAAAGAAATAACATGGGAAGAGTAGAGCCTAGTCATGTGATCTGTCAAAGTCAGTCTTTCCTCCAATCATGGAATTTTGGAGCATTAAAAGAGAACTCTGGGGAACACAGCAGGTTCCATACTGCAGCCTGGGTTTTGTTAATGGCATGTAAAATTCAGGTTGCAGCAATGCATGCACAGACAAATGTATTTTTAATGGCACCCAAATGCACTAAAGTGGAGCAGCTAATTCACCTGTGATGTGGTGTACCACAACACACGGTGATGCAGTGCTGTGCATTGTGGTGTTTTTCATCATCAAAATGTGCAGCTGTGATTTTAGGACCCTTGTAGTGGGTTGGAAGCTCATTCAAATGAAAGGGATTTTCTTAACAATACAGATTGACATTGTCACGATAATTATTGTGACAAACTTCTTTGCAATAGTTCTTAAGAATATTCTTATACAAATACAGTAATTAATAGTCTGTACCAGCCTATCCCTATTGGGTTCAAACTGTAGGCATGGATAGGCCATCAATTGCGTTAATTAGTTGAATACAGAAAATTGTAAGGAAAGGGCTGCTTACATTTTAATGCACCACATGGGTCCTTACACACCCTGTCATTTACACTTTCTTACCCAGCCAGAACGCATGTTGAGTGGATCAAGTATACAACAATAGTATGCATGAGCTCTCATGCTGTAGACAATTTGCAGAATAAACAGACATATTACCTAAAGCTGGCTGTAGGCGGATTGAATTTAGACCGGTTCCGCTGGGACTGGCCGAATTTCTGTCAGTGTTTGGCTGCCCCTGCTCAACAGAGTCAATCATTTGACTGACTTCTGTTGAAGGGACATGTTGGAAAACTATTGTCGATCAGCAGCTGCTGATCAATGTATTCTGACAGCGGAGAGTCCCCACTGTCGGCAGTGGGCATTCCTTCATCCACCTCACTTGTGCAAATGGAGGAATCTGTTTTCGTTTGGTTTGGTTGTTCAGTCCACTGGCTGAATGAAAAAAACACTACCTATCTATGGCACAGCTTTAGGAAAAACTCATTTAACTTTTTTAACTTTTTAGCTTTAGATTACTTGGAGATTTGTGTAAAAAAATATTGTCATACTTTTTCTAATTTATATGCTGAAATTGTATAAATTGCTGTACCCCCCATAAAACTTTGGACTGGTAGCTACCTCTGAGGGCCCATTCACACTTGGGCATTGCAGAGTTTTATGCTAAATCAATTCTCATTTCTGAAACACGTTACAACACAGCTGTTTTATATGGGGTGCATTGCAGTGCCATTCATTGTGAATGGCACCCCAATGCATTGTACAATGTGGCACACCGCAAAACACACACCTTGCATTTTGGTGCCAAAAAAGAGTCGTGTGCATTCTCTCATTGTGGTGCATTGGCAGCCCAATCATAATGATGCATGCCATAAAGTGTGCTATCACATGTGTTATCATGTGTGCATTAATACACGGTAACAGAACACCTAAATGTGAATGGGCCCTGACAGATTTTGTTGGTATACACCAACAGTTGTATGCTTCCAAGGATAATGGTGAAATCACCATCTAGTACATACATCAAATGCTAGTAAATGGAGCAGAATTACTGCTGTAATTGTCACTTCACAGAACCTGTACTGACATAAATATGGGTCTACCATCACTGACCTCCTTGCCAGGCTGTCTCTGGTTTCAGTTCTTGGAGTCACTGACCTTGACTGATGGGTATATTAGAATTTCAGAGTGAAGTCAGAACATCTGATCACATACTTGTTTCAGGTCGGAGCCTCAGAAGGATTTAAAGACATTGGATCAGCATGACTTCCATGCTTCTGCAGTACACCTATGGTACAAGGTGGTCACACAAAGGAATGTGAGAACTACAAGTGCCACTTATTCCGTGAAGAAATAGGTTTACTTTTTTATTTTACTTGTATACAGTACTTAACTTACTTAGCCTTTCAGTAAAGATTGCCCCTTCCTTTAGTGTTGGCAAATGTCGACAGTAGAATGTACTCTATTTCGGTTCTGAAGACACCTGCCATTGTGTAGAAGGTAAGGGGAAATGTCCCTGTTGGGGGCACAAACATCAAATAAACCCTGGCAGAAGTTCTAACTCTTCCCCATGCCATACAAAACTAAAAACAAAAGAAAAAAAAAACGCATTTTGCTGCAGTACCACTTTAGGAAGGACTACAGTCATGTGCAAATCTCAAAAAAGACCAGTGTGGCAATCACATGGCAAATTGCATCATCAGAGGGGTTTAGTTGTGTTTTTTATTTTTTAAAAATGTATTTGAGGTTCAAATAAATTGCAGCAATCGCAGTTGTACACTTGTGTTACTGCTAACTGGTAATAGTCTTGTTTCCTGTTTTGATTTTGCATCACAAGACTTGAATCATGTAGCTAGCTATTCCGTGTCTGAGTTTTATTTTGAAGAGAGGCTTTGTTTGCATAGCAAGGTTCATGGTAACAGCAGGATACTGTGTGCCAACAGACATTTTTCTAACATCATTATCGTTTTGATAAAAAGGTAGAGGAATTTATTCTTCACTTGCTTGTTTAGTTCAGCTCCTACAAGCCTTACAAAACCCACTTTGTAAAGATATGTGATGCCTTTAAAATGGAATATACTATCAAATAGTGGGCTTATTCATTAAAGGAGAAGTTTTGCCAAAGTTAAATTGGCCATACCTCTCCTATGAATGACCCGTTTTCAGCCGACAGCAGACTGAAGTTACTGGAGCCAATCCAGGCACAGGAAAGGTCCCGACCATAGGGTCCATATGTATGACCTGCTGAGAGCCTGAGCCAGCCCCTCCTGTCCTCTCCACAGCCCAGCGCTCCAGTGAGCGCTGTAGGGGAGAGCAGAGAGCCGCTGACTGACAGTCCCGGCTCTCTGCTCGGAGCGGAGGGGGGAAATGAGCAATGAGCGGTGTCAGAGGCTGCAGAGCCAATGGGGGACAGATGCAGCATCGGATTGATGCTGCATCCACCTGAATGAGTATAATTGTTTGTTTTTAATAAATCCTGAACTTCTCTTTTAAGCCAAAAAAACATAACAGCCAAGTACTAGTTGTATTTAAGCCCTTCATAATAGAAAGTAAAACAAACCTTAAAGATTTGGTAAACCTTCCTATTAGCACCCTGTGTTTTTCATCTGAACAAAATGTGCATTGGTTTCATTTGTTGCCCTGTACGCACACAGCCCATACTAGAGTAAATAGATCTTCATGATCTTGTGTCAAAAAGTTTCTGTTTATGTTCAAACATGAGGTACTTAACATGGCACTGCACAGTTTACTGCATAACCTCTGTCTGTAGTGTGAGACCTGACACTTCCTACAAAGAAACAACGTACCCCCAATCCCTGGGTCTTTCAGTCTAGCACTGATGCAGGTAAGAGCTACAGTACATTGTGACTGGATCTGATAGATGCAAACAGGCAGAGCAAGTAACAGAGAGATCACCATACTGGAAGATATATGTTTCATCACATTAGCATTCCCACATTTGTGATGCTATACAGAGGAAATGGCAAGGCATGCGCTTGGATGCTGTGTGACTCGGAACAGGGAGTTGTCCTGTCTCCTTGCTGCATAGGGACGAGCTAGCTGCAGCAATTTATGGACATAGGGGAATTGATCAGTAATGACAATGTGTTCTGCAGCCACAACGCGGGAGCATATGATTACTGCTTATTACTATTATTACTACTATTATTACTACATTATTACTTGATGGACTTGTGTCTTTTTTCAACCTCACCTACTATGTAACTATGTAACTATGTAACTATGTAACTAAGGAAAGGCAAACATACAACACAAAGAATATAACTACACCAATACCTAGGTAAACAAGAAAAACATTTGAAAGTGTATACTTTTCCCCAGTTTTTGCAACCCAAAGGGTCACTAAAGGCAAAACTTTTTTTTATTTTGAATAGAGTAAGGGAGGGTTATAACCCCTGTCATTTTTTTTTTTTGCTATCTGTGTCCCATTGGGGAAATTTTCCTTCACTTCCTGTCCCATAGCCAAAACAGGGAGTGAGAGGAAATCCTGCCAAGGTGAGGAAATCCCTGGGTGTGACCAGGGCCACCAGAACTAGTGTCTTCATTGAAACGTTTGCCCCTTGTAGCGCCCCTTTAGGCTACTAGTGGTTAAAATTTAGTTTACAGCTTTTTCTACTCATTAAACTCACAGTCGAAACCCACAGAGTGACTGGCAGACTTCAAATGAACAGGGACCTGCAGATGGCATTTAATGTTTCTAGATAATAGATGACTGTTCTTCTACACAAGAAAATGAACACATACAGAAATATGGGGGAGATTTACTAAAACTGGCGCTCAGAGAATCTGATGCAGCTGTTACTAGTAATCAATCAGCTTCTAAATTCAGCTCGTTCAATGAAGCTTTGACAATAACATCTAGCACCTGAATGGTTACTATGCACAGCTGCCCTAGATTTTCTGTGCTCCAATTTTAGTAAATCCCCCTTTATATGTTTGTCAAAAGACACCATGCAATACAGTTCCTGTGTAAGGAGTTTCCAAATTATTATTTCACTAAATTAAGCACTCACTGGTTGTTATTAGCTTTGGACTCCGCTGTTGTCCAGAAAAATGTACTCCGCTGTTGTCCAGAAAAATGTACAGATCCGATGGAAAAAAATTAAAAAACACAGTTTTTCTTACCTTTTTACTTTTTTTAATTAAACATGCATGGAGTAAAGTAATAAAATATTAAAGAACTGTACCTGAGCACCACAAACCGAAAGTGCTATTTGGTTCATTTTTATTATTTAAACAAACCCCCCCCTCCATCCAACCGTGTTTCCATGCTTTATTTGGCTGAGATATCACTTAGAACCCCCCCCACACACACACACACACACACACACATCATTTACGGCTGAGGTCATCTTGAGTAAGGGCAGACAATTCATGAAGCAATTACTTCCTGGAATCCATCTGCCCTTGCATGCAGGAAGGTGTGCTTAGCTGATAAAATCCCTCTTCCCCTCCAGAAGACTCCTGGGATTTATGACATCATTTGCCTAGGCATGGAAACCAGGAAGTAACTAATGAAATTAAAAAAAAAACAAGCAAATATAACCTTCCTATTTATTTACAAATGCTAGCAACATGAGGATCTAAAATAGTCAATGTTGATTAAGTGAAAATCCACTGAATTAAAAAAAAAATCTAAAGTACAGCATCTAAATACTTATCTGACCTTTCAATAGGTATGTAAAGGTACCTTTATTCAAAAAAACTATCACCAAAACTGCCTATTTAATGCAGTGAATGTGACATTCGCCAAACATTCACTACGGGTGGATCAATCACTGTAATTTAAACATAGCTTCCAACTGTCCCTGATTTCGAGGGACTCTCCCTGATTTGGAACAAAGTCCCTCCCCCTCTTTCCTCCTCATTTGTCCCTCATTTTGGTCTGATCTATAGAGTTGTACATAAAATGCACTATTTATCTTTCAAATATTGTTTCCCAGTGCTTTACCTTTTACCAGTTTCTAAATTGCTGCATTTGTAAATTCCAAAAAACAGTACAGGAATAGTAGTGGTAAAAAAAAGCACTTGTGGGTTTGACTAATCATTTTTTTTGTATAAACCTCCTTTAAAGTGGATGTAAACCGGAATTTTTTTTTTTTTTTTTTAATTTAGGCTTGCACCTTGTACAGTATAGGAGTTCATGTCAACCGTGCCCAGTCTTGCCACAAAGAGTTAATCCAGCTCTGATCAGTCCTCATCTTTTTTCACTGAGATAAAAACTGACACACACAGAAATAGGAGTCAGTTCTTCCCCCTTGCTGTGAGTGACAGGTGATTTACATATCTCATGCACGAGCCTGAGAGAGACATTCTGTGTACTTCAGATCCCCTCCTCCTTTCTTCTCCAGCTCTCCCAGGATTGGCTGCTCCACACCTCAGCATGATTGGGCATGCTGAAGTCATGTGGTGTCTTTTCTGGGTTTTGACTGGATGTTAGTGTTCATAGCAGAAGTTCAGAGTAAGAAATACACAGGAGAAAATGCATGTTGACAAGGGGAGTGTACAGGTGGGCGGAGAGTCTACTGACATCACGACTCCACCCACCGAGCTCCGGACAACAGACCCACCCACAGAATCTGCAGTTTTTCGGGTCTCATAACAGACAGAGGGGAGACATTTGACAGGTAAAGATACATGCAGGAGACACGTATATCTTTATAGATCACCACTATGGCAGTAGTTTAAAAAGAATAAGAGTGGGTTTACATCCATTTTAAAGGGGCGTGGCAGGGGGTGCGTCCAATGCCTACATACTTTTGCTAATAGAAGTCCCTCATTTCCATCTCAAATGTTGGGAGGTATGCTTTAACACATGCAGCAGAAGGATGCACTTGCAGTAATTATTTTGAGAATGGCACGTTCACTGCTTTATAAATATCCACCTTAGGCTATATGATATCATTCCAGGTAAAAAGAAAGTACACAAATGTGCTCAGGTCCAGAAGTGGTGGTATAATGACGTGACCAGTGCTGTGGCAAAACAAAGATTGTGTGTTTTAATAAAAAGAGATTAAAAACACCCATTTACACATAGCTTCCAACTGTCCCTAAATTCCAGGGACTGTCCCTGATTTGAAACAAAGTCCGTCTGTCTCCCTTTCCTCCTCACTTGTTCCTCATTTTGTTCCCATCTATATAGTTGTATATAAAAAGAACTTTTTATCTTTCAAAAAGTGTTTGCCAGTGCTAAACCTTTCATCCAATTTCAAAATTTTAGTTTTTTGCATTTTTCAAAAGCCAGTATAAAGGAATAGTAGTGGTAAAAATAGTGCTTGTGGGTTTAAGTAATTATTGTTTGTATGATTCTCCTTTAACCACTTGCCTACCAGGCCATTTCTCTTGTACATGTAAAAATCATATTTTTTTTGCTAGAAAATTACATAGAACCCCCAAACTTTATATATGTTTTTTTAGCAGAGACCCTAGAGAATAAAATGGCAGTCGCTGCAACTTTTTATCTCGCACGGCATTTGTGCAGCAATTTTTCAAACGCGTTTTTAAAAAAGAAATAAAAAGTTTCATGCTTTAAAAAAAACAAAACAGTAAAGTTAGCCCAATTTGTTTGCATAATGTGAAAGATGATGTTAGGCAGAGTAAATAGATACCTAATATGTCACGCTTCAAAATTGCACACGCTTGTTGAATGGCGCCACACTTCGGTACTTAAAAATCCCCATAGGTGACGCTTTAAGAATTTTTGCTAGTTACATATTTTGAGTTACAGAGGAAGTCTAGTGCTAGAACTATTGCTTTTGCTCTAACGTTCACAGTGATACCTCACATGTGTGATTTGAACCCCGTTTACATATGTGGGTGCGACTTACGTATGCGTGCGCTTCTGCGTGCGAGCACACGGGGACAGGGGCACTTTAAATTTTATTTTTCTAGTTTGACACTTTTTAAAAAATATATATTTTTTGATCGCTTTTATGCCTATTACAAGGAATGTAAACATCTATTGTAATAGGAATAAGCATGACAGGTCCTCTTTACAGTGAGATAATAGGTCCCCACATCTCACCTCTAGGCTGGGAAGCCTGAAATAAAAAACAAAAAAACAAAAAAAACTATCTCAGCTTTCTAGCCAAGGCGGCGCCGTTTTTTCGAATGCAGAGGCCAGGTGTGATGTCATAACATCGCGCCTGGCCTTCGAATGATCACAGAGACGCCGGGGACCATCTGGTCCCCCGGAAATCTCTATGGTCAGCATCCGGGGCTGGCGGATCCCTTCTCCGGTTCGCCGATGACAGCAGCGAGCCCGGAGAAGCACCAAAGGGCGGCAGGAGGGGGGAATGTCCCCTCTCGTTGCCCGTAAGAATGATCAAGTGGCTGAACAGCCGCTATGATCCTTCTTATGGTGCAGGGAATCGCCAGCTGAAAAAGAAGATATCTAAATGATGTCTGTAACTGCAGCCATCAATCAGATATCCCCACTCAAAGTCAAGGACGCCATATGATGGCCGGCGGGTGGGAAGCGGTTAAGTGGTGTGTCCTATGTCTACATACTTTTGGTAGTTGGTGTCCCTCGTTCCCCTCTCAAAAGGTTGGGAGGTATGATATACAGTGTAGCCAAAACTTTTTGCTTTAGTTTTTGATAGAGCGGGGTTGCCAGACACAACAAGTGTCTGGCAACCTCTACAAAGTCCTAGGAAATACCTCTTATAGTTTTGAATCTAACCAGCAGGAACAAGATAGACAAAGGTTCTATTCCTTTTATTTTCCTATATTATCAAAACTGAAAAAAGAAAATTAGATTTTACATACATTTAAAAAAGCAAATAAAATACAGTAAAACCTTGGATTGCGAGCATAATTCGTTCCATAAACATGCTTGTAACCCAAAGCGCTTGTATATCAAAGCAAATTTCCCCATAAGAAATAATGGAAATTCAGATGATTCGTTCCACAACCATTTATTCATAAATCCTTCAGTTTATAGTCCATATAAAAAGATCATAGCAATGTGATAGGTTGGGTAATCTCACTTATGTTCATCCACAAGTGGAAGCCTCCACAAGGGGATTAGAAGTAAAATCCAGCAGGAGCTACAGAGTATAAAAGATAAGAGAGGCGCCTCTAAGTGTAGCAATACGCTTACATTTAGGTACAACATTTAGCAACTCACATGGTTGATGATTAAAACAGGCACATCTAAGTATGCAGGCATCCGGGATAAAGTGGTCCACATAGACCGTCCTCCGCACCGCCGACTCTCACCGCTGTCAGTCTTCAATCATGACAGGGAAGACTACCCTGCAGTAGAGCGATCTGAAAGTAAGGCTTGAGGCACTTGAGGAGCGCAGTGTGGAAGGGATGATGTCGGTGGCGGTGCGGAGGACGGTCTATGTGGACAGCTTTACCCCAGATACCTGCATACTTAGATGTGCCTGTTTTAATCATCAACCATGTGACTTGCTAAATGTTGTACCTTCATTAAATGTAACCATATTGCTACACTTAGAGGCACTTCTCTTCTCTTTTATACTAAGTTGTGACGTGACGCTACTTGTATATCAAGACAATCGCTTGTATATCAAGTCAAAATGTATAAAAAATGTTTGTTTTACTTGCAAAACACTATTATGCCCTGTACACACGGTCGGACTTTGTTCGGACATTCCGACAACAAAATCCATGGATTTTTTCCAACGGATGTTGGCTCAAACTTGTCTTGCATACACACGATCACACAAAGTTGTCGGAAAATCCGATCATTCTGAACGCGGTGACGTAAAACACGTACGTCGGGACTATAAACGGGGCAGTGGCCAATAGCTTTCATCTCTTTATTTACTCTGAGCATGCGTGGCACTTTGTCGGATTTGTGTACACACGATCAGAATGTCCGACAACGGATTTTGTTGTCGGAAAATTTTATATCCTGCTCTCAAACTTTGTGTGTCGGAAAATCCGATGGAAAATGTGTGATGGAGCCCACACACGGTCGGAATTTCCGACAACAAGGTCCTATCACACATTTTCCGTCGGAAAATCCGACCGTGTGTAAGGGGCATTAGACCAAGTTACTCTCAATCCAAGGTTTTACTGTATATCTGTCTGACAACCATACTTTAATATTGTTGATGCGTGCAAAAAATAAATAAATAAGACCAACTTTAAGAATTCTATCATATGACCGACACAGCATTTAAAGTGGGTAAATTAGGGTGACCGTGTTTAAAGAACATATAGCAGTACTATGTTATTAGAATTTTGTAGAAACATTGATAATGTGATATCAGTCAACTTAATAAGCATTTATCTCCCTACATTAACTTTACATGCTGCAGCCTTCAGGAGTGTTATCTATTCTGTTCTTTATCAAATTCCTAGCTTGTTACAAGTTAATTATTTAGTTATTTTATCGCAAGTAATTATTTTTTACTATACCTCTATAAACTATAACTTAGTTTTATAGAGCAAGTCATAAAATCCTTTACATTTCCTATTTACAGGTAGTTTTAAATAAACTGGAATAGTATTTTATGTTTGATCCAAGTATGTATGTATATCTGCCTCAATGTTATACTATCATTTAACCCACAATTATCATATATGATTTGCTGGGTCTTCTCCCTTGATCAGTCCTTCAATAACTGTGCATTCCAGAAGATAAAATTTATCAGTTACAATTTTTACTTAAAGTCTCTCTAAACCCACATCATTAAAACTATCAATATGGTGTATTACATGTTGTTCATACTCACTCGGTCACTATGAGATTTGTTTTCTGTATTCTGCAGAAAACCTGGTTGATTCTGCTGCTCACTATCTCCACCTTCTGTTCATGTCCCCAGTTTAGCCAGGGATTTTGCAGCTGTGGTAGAAACTCTGCACATGCTTAGTTTTCAGTGAGTTTCTATGCTGAGCATTTCCTCCCTATCATATCTGAGCAGCCCACGTGGCTATAGAGTCACACATGTGGGCGTATACACTGTAGTAAATGACAGCCCACTCCCTCCGTCCACCTCCATGCCCACTAAAAAGCTAAACACAATGGGGACAGGATATTACATGTAGGTTAATGGTGGCTTCGCCTCCCTCTTATTCTAAGACATAGGCTGGAGGAGTGTCAATTTAAAACAGTTTATTTATTTATTTTTACTCTGCAATCCAACAGCTGTGTTTTATTTTTTTATTTTGAACATGTGACCAGCAGCAGAGGATTAGAAGCTCCTCCTGCTTATGTTTCCTGCAGACACGCTGGGAAAAATCTGGATCATGTGACATCTGTATATCTATTAGGGAAAAGGTGCTTATAATTTTTAAAAAAAATTAAAATAATTTCAGTGCCATCATCCATATACAAAAATGGAAGGGACAATGTAAATTAAATAGTGTGTGTTTAGCATCCCTTTAAACAAGGGTTATTTAAAGCGGAGTTCCACCCAAAAGTGGAACTTCTGCTCATTTGTCTCCTCTTCCCCTCCAGTGCCACAATTGGCACCTTTCGGGGGGAGGGGGGACAGGATACCTGTCTTTGACAGGCATCCAGTTTCCACTTCCGGGAGTTCGGGTCGCGGCCCGTGACATCACCGCGGTGCTCCCTCCTCCACTCCTTGTTGCTGGACCAGTAAGAGAGAGAAGTAGGTAGGAGAGACCAGTAGTAGAGAGAAGCGGGGCCTCGCGCATGCGCAGTAGGGTAGGAGAGACCAGTAGGAGAGAGAAGCGGGGCCTCGCGCATGCGCAGTAGTGTTCCCGGCGTGAAGCCATAACCCTACTGCATGAAGCCGTACCCTTTTCCGCAATGGCGGCGTGCTGGCATCGCTGGACTCCAGGACAGGTAAGTGTCCTATTGTTAAAAGCCAGCAGCTGTAGTATGTGTAGCTGCTGGCTTTTAATTTTTTTGGGGGGCGGAACACTGCTTTAACCACTTCCGGACCGGCTCATGCCGATATACGTCGGCACTTTGAAGAAGGATATCGCTGTTATGCCAGCAGCTAGCTGCCATAACCCCGGTATCCTCTTCTTCAGTGAGCGGTCCGGTTTCAGATAAAAGTGGTCTCTTTGGCGGATTCGCCGCAAGATCACTTTTATCGGTGGTGGGAGAGGGGCCCCCCCGCCCACTGCTCTCCAGTGCCCTCTGACGCTTACCGGAGCCGTCAGTAGCAGCAAAGGTGATTGGGTCCTCTGCCTGGCTTGGTATGGAGACGAGTGAGAGGAATATGGCCCCCACCCGTCTCCATACCATTGCAGGGCGGGAGCAATGGTTTTTTTTTTAAATGACATTTAATTATTTTATTTTTTTAATTGCATTTTAGTGTAAATATGAAATGAGGTCTTTTTGACCCCAGATCTCATATTTAAGAGACCCTGTCATGCTTTTTTTCTATTACAAGGGATGTTTACATTCCTTGTGATAGGAATAAAAGTAACAACATGTTTGTGTTTTTAAAAGAACAAAAAATAAAAAACAACAATAAAAAACAGTGTAAAAATAAAAAACAAAAGGTAAAAAAAATAAGAAAAAAAAATATTTTTTTTCAACGCGCCCCGTCCTCGTGTGCAGAAGCAAAACGCATCCGTGAGCAGCGCCCACATATGAAAACGGTGTTCAAACTACACATGTGAGGTATTGCTGCGATCGGTAGAGCAAGAGCAATAATTCTAGCCCTAGATCTCCTCTGTAACTCAAAACATGCAACCTGTAGATTTTTTTAAACGATCCCTTTGGAGATTCTTAAGGGTAAAAGTTTGTCGCCATTCCACGAGCGGAGCGCAATTTTGAAGCATGATATGTTGGGTATCAATTTACTCGGCGTAACAATATCTTTCTCAATATAAAAAAAATTGGGCTAACTTTACCTTTGTCTTATTTTTTAATTCAAAAAAGTTTACTTTTTCTCTCTAGGATGTTAGAAAAGAAAAAAAATATATATATATACATATATGTTTGGGGGTTCTAAGTAATTTTCTAGCAAAAAGAAAATGTTTTTAACTTGTAAACAACAAATCTCAGAAAGAGGCTCGGTCCTTTTAAAGCAGAACTCCGGAATTTTCAAAAAATCCCCCATTAGTACACCCCCCCTCCCCCCCCCCCCACACACAAAACACTAAACAGTTAGCACACTTGCGAAATTTCTTACCGTATAAGAGATATGTCTGATTGAATTTTCAGGAAGTCAGCACTGTGATTCAAAAAGTACAGTGCCGTATGTAAGGGACCACCAGTGCAGCATGTCGTTATCAGAAATCATTGGGATGACAGAGCGAGGGATATCCCGCTGTGACAGGTATTGTATTGTATGTGCAATAATGATCTCTGTAATGTCCCGCCTCCCGCCTGCATTGGAACAGTGCACTTTCAATCACAGTGCCGGCGGGAGGTGGGACATTACAGAGATCAGTATTTCACATACAATACCTGTCACAGCCCGAGATACCCGCAGTGTCATTCTACTCATTTGTGATCCCGCTCTGCATGGAGATAGTGGGTGGCGGTGGGGGGGGGGGGAGGTGACTGGCAGGGAGCAGAGGATGAGGAGAGAGGAGAAGGAGGACACCTCCTTCATGGGTGGCACAGACCGGGGGCTGTGAGACCCCCTCCGCTCACTACAGGAAATAGAACTCCCTGCTCTCTTTACAGAGATCTACAAGGGGGAGTGTCAGACCGCTGGCTGAGGATACGGGAGAAATAGCAGCCAGCAGCCTTACAATCAGGACGTTACTGGGCACTAATGGTTTTTCAGCAAGATCAGCAGGCTATTACAGAAGAACTACAGAACTCAGAAGAACATGGATGACATAGTTTCTAAAGGTAGGAGATCAGCAACAAGGACATGGAAAAAAAGTTTTTGCCCGGAGTTCTGCTTTAAGATGCAGTACAGTGGTACCTTGGATTTCAAGCATAATTTGTTCCAGAAGAATGCTTGTAATCCAAAGCACTCATATATCAAAGAGAGTTTCCCCATAGGAGTCAATGGAAACTTATATAATTCGATTCACAGTGACTGCTATTGTATGCAGTACCGGATGTGGCCAGAGGTGGGGGGGCGCCGAAGCCGCTCAGATGCACTCGGAGACACTCAGAGAGGGAACGGAGTGTTTCCGAGTGTCTCCGAGCGGATCCAAGTGCCACCGGCGCCCCTGCACCTCTGGCCAAATATGGTACTGCACACCCCAGAGGCTTGAATCCTGCCCACCTTGCGAGACAACGCTCGCAAACCAAATCAGGATTTTAAAAAAATAATAGCTCATATTGCGAAGCGCTCAAAAACCGCATTACTCGCAATCCGAGGTATTGCTGTACTTGGTGATAACAAATTATTTACTGAAATTCAAAGAATGTAGGTCATTCTGATTGTGATTATGTTGAATTTAGTCATCAGATCTGTTACTTTTTGTAAAGCTGTGTGGATTCCCCAAAGTCACCTTCAGGTTTAAAATGAACTTGTAGACAGATTATGAAAATGTAAGGATTTCCATATTCTTTACAAACAATATAATGGCTTTATAACAATGACTCATTGACCACTATAGCTGCATGCACTGTACAACAATTCATTCTCCCGAAGCTGGCCATAAAGACTGCTGACTCAATGCTTAGGAGGGAAAAATGGGTGAGCAGAGCTTGTTTATTCTGTAATTCTAATATGAAATTTGAGGATGAATTGCTCCGTGTTGCCTACACATACAGAAGTCATTGAGGACTTGTTTTAAAGCATCTGTAAAGTTATAATTTGCAAATCAGACCTGTAAACCTTACATCTTCTTTAAACATGTATTTTTGGTAAAATGCAGAAACAAGCACTGTAAATACCTTATTTTTTTTACCTGCCCACCAGGTACCCTGTTTTCCCCCTATATCTGAGGGTTGGGAGGTAGAAGAATGTAAATGACATCCAGCAGCTTTTGTAGATGTCACAGGTCCCAAGAGCTGCTGTGCAGACAAACCAATGGGTGTGCCAGGAGCAGTGGCAGTCCCTCCTAAACCATGCCCCCGGCCCCTAATCTCCATGCAGGGCACCAGGCGCATGAATTTCAATGTTTTTTTTTTTAAACTCGTGATTAGAGCCGGAGGCTCTAATTGGCTTCAAAAAGGGTGGGCTCAGGGCGCAGAGAACTGCGCCCCAAGCCCACCCACTTGTGTGGCATTAGCAAACTAATATTCGGGAGTCTAAGGACGGGTCTTAGGACCCACCTCCTGTTCAGCCGGGAGGAGAAGCAAAGCCCCAGCAGCAGCAGTCTCTTCTTCCTACCCAGGATGCAGCAGAGCATTGCCACCTCATCCTCCTCCCCGCACCTCTACCGCAGTAAGGTATGGCAGTCGATCACGCGGGGTATTGGCGCTAGTGCGAGAGGATCACAGCCAGGGGTGTTTGTGTAGTGCCAGTGGATCACCCTGTTTTGATCGATCGATGTGTGAGTACGGGGGGCCACGTCTGCTTGCCTCCACTGGCCGGGAATGTTTCACACAACTTGACTACATCAGCATACAGGACACAGTGTATCAATGCAGCATACTGTACATTGAATGAGGGAGTGCACAGGACAGCATGACAACAAAAAAACAAAACTCTGCAGAAGAGCAGGCTGCAGAAATACAGTCTACAAGGAAACACAAGGCCTGCAGGGGATACATAGTACTACTACACTCACCGGCCACTTTATTAGGTACACCTTGCTAGTGTTGGGTTTGGTACCCTTTTGCCTTCAAAACTGCTTTAATTCTACGTGGCATATATTCGGCAAGGTGTTGGAAACATTCCTCTGAGATTTTGGTCCAAATTGACATGATAGCATCACACAGTTGCTGCAAATTTGTCAACTGCACATCCATGATGGGAATCTCCTGTTCCACCACATCCAAAAGATGCTCTATTGGATTGAGATCTGGTGACTGTGGAGGCCATTGGAGTACAGTGAACTCATTGTCATGTTCAAGAATCCAGTGATGAGATGATTTGATCTTTGTGACATGGTGCATTATCCTGCTGGAAGTAGCCCTCAGAAGATGAGTACACTGTAGTCATAAAGGGTTGGACATGATCAGCAATAATACTCAGGTAGTCTGTGGTGTTTAAATGATGCTCAGTTGGTACTAAGGAGCCCACAGTGTGCCAAGAAAATATCCCCCACACAATTATACCACCAACAACCTGAACCGTTGATACAAGACAGGATGGATCCATGTTTTCATGTTGTTTATGCCAAATTCTGACCCTACCATCTGAACGTCGCAGCTGAAATCGAGATTCATCAGACCAGGCAACGTTTTTTTAAAAACTTCTATTGTCGAAATTCTGGTGAGCCGTGCAAATTGTAGCCTCAGTTTCCTGTTTTCAGCTGACAGGAGTGGCACCCAGTGTGGTCTTCTGCTGCTGTAGCCCATCTGCCTCAAGGTTCAATGTGCTGTGCATTTAAAGATGGTATTCTGCATACCTTGGTTGTAATGAGTGGTTATTTGCGTTTTTGTTGCCTTTCTATCATCTCGAACCAGTCTGAACAAGGCATTTTTCGTCCACACAACGGCCGCTCACTGGATAGCTTCTCCTTTTCTGACCATTCTTTGTAAACTCTAGAGATGGTTGTGCGTGAAAATCCCAGTAGATCAGCAATTTTTGAAATACTCAGACCAGCCCATCTGGCACCAACAACCATGCCACGTTCAAAATCCATTAAATCCCCTATTCTTACCCATTCTGATGCTCGGCTTGCACTTCAGCAAGTCGTCTTCATCACATCTAGATGCCCAACTGCATTGAGTTGCTGTCCTGTGATTGGCTGATTAGTAATTTGTATCACCAATCAAATGAGCCTAATAAAGTGGCCGGTGAGTGTATGTGGAAGCTGAATCACAGTTTGCAATAATTGACTTTACAAACTCTTTTAGAGACTGTATCAGAGGGCTTATGTGTACTTGCATCTCTTTACAAGCCTATGGTAATGCAAATCCCACCTAAAGCAGGTCAGAAGGAGGTCACATGCAAGTCAAATGCACCCTTTAAGGAATTCTGCATGATCCCAGAGGGACCTCAAACTGATGTCATCAACACTAGTCCAAAGCCTCTTAACATAGGTGCTAAAACTCCCTGCTAAAATTATGTGAAACTTTCACTGTTTGTGGCCTGGCCATGGGTTCATTTTAAGGCCTGTATACATTACAAATAGATTCAAGCATGCCTGAATCTACAGTCTACATCCATTGTTAGATGTGAGCTACTGCATTGCTTATAACTGGAACTATTCATGCTATAATGCTGTGTTTAAGACACCGTGGGATTTATTTACGAAAGGTAAAGACTGTTCACTTTAGAGAACTTTTACTTAGCTTAGCGAAAGTAGGGAAGCTGTGCAGACTTTCATCATCCACTGTTTCCAATAAAAAAAAGTTTGTAGACAAAAAAAAAGGCTCAGTATAGACTCTTACAAGACTTTTCAATGTCCATAAAGCACCACAATATAACCGATTTTTTTTTGTTTTATTTGAAAAATTTCTTTTTTTTATTGTTTTCAAAAAACACATAGTATACAAAACCAACAGTAAGGACCGCCCACCACAATATGGTAAGCCATCCCAAAAAATAAAGAAACAAAAAAGTGATACACAACAAGTAAAAGTGCATTGCATTAAGGTGTCCTTTTATGAAACTGAGATCAGCGGCGATCCCGAGTCTCACCGCTGATCTCAGCTCATTGCCAGTTTATGAAACTGAGATAATCAGTGGAGAACATGTTCTCCGCTGATTATCTCAGCACAGTGAGAATTCACAGAAACGGCCAGTTTATGAAGGTGCGATCTCAGCACCTCACTGGCGATCTGTGACAGAATTCTCACTTTCTGATTCACCATTTCAGAAGTGGAGAATCAGAGTGAGAAGCCTGAAACTGGCTGATATTCTGGAGAAAGCAAGAAGTCTTTTGACTTCTTTCTTTCACCAAACAGTCATAGTACATCGTCCCCACCATTACACACCCCAAAACCAGCAGGATAGGATATATATATATATATATATATATATATATATATATATATATATATATAAAAAATATGTATATATATATATATATATATATATATATATATATATATATATATATATATATATATATATATATATATATATATATATAGATAGATATATATAGATATATATCTATATATATATATACATATAGATATAGATATAGATATATATATCTATATATATAGATATAGATATATATATTTTTTTTTAGATGTTCATGTCTCTGGCTGGGTTCACACTTGTGCGATGCGTGAACCAGCGTGAACCAGCGGGTTTTCACATCGCACCTACATTGACATCTGCGCACCACTGCGGGTGTCAATGTAAAGTTAATGACACCCCCCAGATCATTTCACAGATCACAGTGCGAACTATGTAATGTTGCAGGAATCGGATCGCATGCGTGTTCACACCCATGCGATCAGATTCCAGTGCGGACCAAATAAAGGATCCTGTACCATTTTGGTGCAAATGCAATATGGTTTAGGGCCAGTTCCCACTGCTGCGGTGTCCAAGATCAGATGTGATTCGCACCGCACTGCAGTGCAAAATCACATCCGATCTCTGTGCGATGCGATTTCAGCCATACAGATAGTATTGCTAAATTTGCATTGCCCTCGGACCAAACTCTTACAGGACCCTTTTTTTGGTCCACAGCAGAATCGGATCGCATGGGTGTTCACATCCATGCGATTCAATTACTGTCCGAGTTTGCAGATCGCACTGCGATATGCGAACTGATTTGGGGGTGTTGTTAACTTTTAGGCCCAGTTCACACTTGTGCGATGCCCGACATCGCACAGGCATCGCATGTTATTCGCAGCACACTGCCATTCACATTACATGCGATGTCTGTGCGGTGCGATATCAGCTGTACAGATAGTATGGCTGATATCGCACCGCATTCGGTGCAAACACGCACAGGACCCTTTTTTCTGTTCGGACCAGAATCGGATCGCATGTGTGTTCACACATATGCGATCCGATTCATGTCCGGACTGTCAGTTCGCAGTGCGATATGCAAGCTGAACTGGGGGTGTTTTTAACAATGTATTGACACTCCCCAGCGATTCGCATATGGCAGTGTGAACTGACATGCAAGTTGGTGCGATGCAGGAACCCGCAGTGGATTCGCAGTGTTCTCGCATTGCACCAGTTTATCAATTTTTATGTATATCAATTATGAAATATATTTTATTTTAATTTATTAATACATTTTTATACTTGTATACTTTATTAAAATTATTTTTTTAATGATTATAAATGTATTTTGCATTTATATGAATGGTGTATAGCTGCATTACATATGTGCATTACATTCATTTACTATACACCATTCACATTTAAATAGGGACATGTATGATCTTTAAATATTGATAAAAACAATGTTTTTTTTTATAATTAGGTTAATGTATATTGTGTAGGGGGAATTTAACTTTATTATTTTATGTTGGGGAATAATGTGTGCTGAATTGTGTTAAACATTTGTATTTTATGGTTCCTCATACTGTAATCCCGCTATATCACGCGAGATTACAGTAAGAGGAGCCGTTTCTCAGGAGTTCCTGGCATTTGTAGATCGCTCCTCAACTCAACATGAGAAGCGATCTACACACTTTCATAAACAGGCACTCAGAGGAGAGCGATCTCCTCTGAGAATGCCTGAGAACTGAATCGAGGTATTTTACCTCACTTTCATAAAAGGACACCTAAGACATAAGTATGAACACTGCCTGTGAAGCTTGTCTACCCAACCCACACCACTCCCTCAACCCCCCACTACATATTTAACCAATAGACAGAGGATCCATGTAAAAAAACACCCACACTGTCTAGGAGATTTTTGATTGAAAATGTATACTTTATTTTGCTTAAAAATATACAAAAAACGAATACTTCAACAGGGTACATTCCACTCTGTACTGCGACGCATCGCATAAATACACTACATAACAATACAGTTCCAAGCATACAAATAAATTACATTCATCCTGCGGTATGATGCCTAATGTGTTGCGCAGAGTAATAATACCTTGAAACATCACTTCATGCATGACGCCGCATTACCCTGAAAGCATTGACTTAAAGCATGTTACTAGCAAGTCATATACCGTTTCCATCAGATTGCTTTTCAACAGGCAACGGGTGTGATGGGGATAGGAAGGGGGGATAGGGAAGGGGGAAAAAGAGTTCACAAGCCTGAAGCTTTATTGAACTGCCAAAGGATACACGGGGGGAAGGGGAAGGGGAAATCTTCAGACCTCCTCTTCCTCCTTAAAGTCCATCAAGTTATAGTCTCTGAGCAGACTGTGGAACAGTCTGCGACAGTCCTCAATGGACATCTTCTCCCGCTGGTGGATGAGGCAGTTTCTGGCGCACCATAAAGCGTCCCTAAAGCAACGCAGTACCCGCCAGGCACTGTCAATGTCCTACTGTGAATGAGTTCCACAGAAGAGTCTGTTCAACACACCGAAATGTGTGATTGCAGTCTGTGGCACAAAATCTTTAAGTTCAGGTTCCAAGGCCCTCAATAGGCCCTGTGCAAAGGCCTTCTCCCAGAAAACGTGCGAAGCAGTTTCCTCCTTGATGATACACAAAGGGCAGTGCCTGTATCTGCACAGGTTTCTGGCATGCATGAATGTGCCGAGCGGCAACCCCCCTTGGATTGCCATCCATGCCAGATCTTTGTGCCTGTTGGTGGGTCTCTTTGAAGAAACATTCCTCCAGACCACTTTTCAAGTGGATGAAGGGAGGCCTGGAACAGTTTCAACAATGTCCGATGCTCTAATCAACTTGTGGATAGTTTTTGGCTTCCACAAGTCAGGCTTGACTCCATGCAGCCCCAGTTGCTTGATAAACTTAAAAGTATCCAAGTAATACCAAGAAGTGTCCCAGTTGTAGGGGATGGAACTATCCCATTTGTCCCATCCAAGGAACCTCCAAAGAGGCAGGAGGAAAAAACAGGACATGGAGTTACCGCCAGAGTCCAAAGTTCTGTCAACCAAAGTCCTGCGGATGCAGTTACAATCGAAGAACACCCTCAGTAGAGTGGTGATGTCAGAAACGCCCTTACTGCCCTTACCGCCCACCTGCTTAGCTCTGTCCATTTTGGAGCTCCAGATGAAGTGAAACACTGCCCTGGTAATAGTCTTGCAGGTATTAACCCCGGGGGGGGGGGGGGCAGGCCTGGGCGAGGTACTGCAACACAGAGAGAATCTCGCTGTGGAGTACCAGTGTTTTACCTTCGATGGGTAGCTCTCTGAGGCTCCAAAGTCTAAAATTTTGTCACATCTTGGCCAGTCTCTCCTCCCAGGACTTTAGGGCTGCTCCCTCAGCTCCAAACCAGACCCCAAGGATTTTGATGAAGTCTGTATTGATGCTGAAAGGAATGGGTGCAGAAGGAGGCAGGAACCACCTTCCGAAGAGCATGACTCAGACTTCCCGCAGTTGACCTTTGCTCCTGAAGCTTTGCCAAAGTCCTCACAGGTCTTGATGAGTGTGTCAATGGTGCGCCGATCAGCACAGAACACTGTCACGTCGTCCATGTAGAGTGAGCACTTGACCTCCCATCTGTCCGATCCTGGTGCAGTAATCCCCCTGATCTCTGGGTTTGGTCCGATGCTTCGGGCGAAGAGTTCTATACAGCAAACAAAAAGCAGAGGTGAGAGAGGGCAGCCTTGTCTGACTCCAGAGAGAACCGGAAAGGGGTTCGTTTTCCAGCCATTCACCAACACCAAATTATATGAGATACGAAACCCACCATACATTTAGCACAGAAGGCCTATTCACCCACTTTGTTAACCACTTCGATACAGGGCACTTACACCCCCTTCCTGCCCAAGCCAATTTTCCGCTTTCAGCGCTGTCGCTGTTTGAATGACAATTGCGCGGTCATGCTACACTGTACCCAAACATAATTTTTATCATTTTGTTCCCACAAATAGAGCTTTCTTTTGGTGGTATTTGATCACCTCGGCGTTTTTTATTGTTTGCTACACAAATAAAAAAAGACCTAAAATTTTGAAAAAAAAAGTTTTCCTTTTGTTTCTGTTATAAAATGTTGGAAATAAGTAAGTTTTCTCCTTTACTGATAAGGAGGCACTGACGGGCATTGATAAGGCGGTACCGATGAGGTGGCACCAATGAGGTGGCACTGATGGGCACTGACGGACACTGACAATGGGCACTGGTAGGTGGCACTGATGGGTGGCACTGATAGGCAGCACTGATGGGCATTGATAGGCAGCACTGATGGGCACTCATGGGTGGCACTGCTGGGCACTGATACGTGGCACTGATATGCGGCACTGATAAATGACATTGATAGGCATCACTGATGGCACTGGCAGGCATTGGGCATGGGCACTGATTGGCAGCTGCTTGGGCACTGATTTGCATTTCCCTGGTGGTCTAGGGTGGCATACCTGGTGGTCCAGTGTGGTGGCATCCCTGGTGGTCCTGGCGGCATCCTGGTGGTCCTGAGTGGGCATCCGAGGAAGGGGCTGTGCTGATAAACAATCAGCACAGACCCCCCCCCCTGTCAGGAGAGCAGCCGATCGGCTCTCCTCTACTTGCGTCTGTCAGACACGAGTGAGGAAAAGCTGATCAACGGCTCTTTCTGTTTACATCGTGATCAGCCGTGTTTAGACAGGCTCTTTACCGAGAAATCGGTTTAGCGGTGTGTCAGACTGACACACCAGGTGCGGGAGAGCGGTCGTTCTGGAGGGCCATCATATGACGTCCACCCAGAACGAGAACCACACCGCCCAGCCGTCATTTGATGGCCGGCGGGCGAGAAGTAGTTAAAGGCCAAGAGATGCATATCGTAACCACTCATAGGACATAAAAGAAACCTGCAAACAAGGGTGAAAATAAATCTGTTACAGTGAGAGGTGAAGCCATCCGTCCCCTCAGACCTTATCAAATTTAAGCGCCCCCCTGTTCAGATATGTGGCTTTGTAATATAACCAAATCTTTAATAGTCTTTGCTGTGAAAGACTTCAAATTCTATGTTATTGCTTTGAAAAGTCGAAAAAAATGCACAGTTACAAAATTTAGTATGGACCTGTTATTTTTTTTTGCAAAGGTCAGATGCTGGAAAGAGTCCAGAACAACTGCGTGTATTTTAGTGCTTGAAGACAAGAGTCAGTTATCATGAAGATTAGATGAAAGCGATATTAAGAACCGTAAGGTTCATGTTTTTCACTATGTGTGTCCTTTAGACTTGAACTGCCCCACCTACACTGTTTGCAAATCTTGCAAACTGAACAGCATGAATTTCTGTATAAAAAAACGATTGACTCTACCTCTTATTAAAGTTTGGAAAAATAAAAATAAGACTCTTACTAAAACCTAACAGTGCAAAATCTGGTGCATCTGTGCATGGTAGCCAATCACCTTCCAACTGCAGCTTGTTCAAATAAGCTTTGACAAAAAAACCTAGAAGCTGATTGGTTTGTATGCAGAGCTGCACCAGATTTTGCACTCTTCAGTTTTAGTAAATCAACCCCAGTGTGACATGCAGTAAATTAGCGTTAGGTGTATGTACATTTTTAACAGTAAACTTAGAGATAAAAGATCCCATCATAACATCATATCTTAGATACAGCCCAGAACATAGAAAGGTGGATGACATACAAAGTCCTCAAAAGGGATATCACAACAATGGATTAAAAAAGGATGACCATTTCTATCATCAGGATTATAACAGTGGTCTTCAGTAACACAGAGTGCAAATATAACCGTACATGATGATAATCACACACACATATATATAAATAAATATATATTTATATATATATATATATATATATATATATATATATCATTTTATATACTAAACATTATAGAAATAATACAAAATAAGTGTTTGGAAACTTGGAAAAAGAGAGTCTATAGACTGATACTGATATTTATATTCTAACAATTAAAGGAATAATGGATAAAAATAAATTATTTACGAGTATGGCTCCACATAAATTGGACTAAAATTTTGGGGAAAAGCGTTACATTATAGCTGTTGGCTATTTCCTGAATTCGTTAATGTTTAAACTTGATGGGCATGTGACCTTCTTTCCACCTAACCACATTAGGGCCAAACTTGAAAAAGGTAATAAGATGAGAGAAAAAACAAGACACAAAAGAACAAGAACAAAGACACATTGGCAGGAAATATAGGACAAGAGGAAACCCTCTGTACAAGACAGTTTTCAGGGCGATTGACATTCACCACCTTAACTGAGCTTTGTTGTTGACAATTTGCTTCTGCTCACGGCTGATCCTGAGAAAACCAATCATTATGGCTATAATGGTGCTTACCGTAGCCTACTAGTCAAGCAGCCAATGCAACAAAATAATGTTACAAAGTGCTTGGATGCTTATCGACACATCGAAGTTGCCCAGACAAACATGATATCTGAAGCGTGGAATGACTAAGGCCTGGTTCACACCTATGCATTTTTTAGTGTGTTTTCAGTTTTGCAGAAGCACACCACGGTCCATTTTACATGGTTTCCCATGGATGTAGTTCACATCTGTGCATCTTATGGAAAGGGCCAGGGATTTTCTTATGGTTTTTGGTTCCATAGACTTCAAGGGATCAAAAATGTGTATTGAAAAAAGGCAAAATGCACCTGGTATATTCAAACTGCAACCTGCATAGGTGTCAACCAGGCCTTAAAATGGTTGTAAAGGCAGAATGTTTTTTATCTTAATGCATTCTATGCATTAGGATAAAAAACCTTCCGTGTGTAATATCCCCCCTCAGCCCCCTTAATACTTACCTGAGCCCATCTGTATTCAGGGATGTGCACGCAGTCCGGGACTCTCCCTCCTGATTGGCTGAGACACAGCAGTGGCGCCATTGGTTCCCACTGCTATCAATCAAAGTCAGTTAGCCAATCAGGAGAGAGAGGGGGCAGGCCAAACTGTGGCTCCATGTCTGAATGAACACACAGAGCTGCGGCTCGGCTCAGGTGACCCCATAGCAAGCTGCTTGCTGTGGGGGCACGTGACAGGGGGGAGGGACCAGGAGCGCCGAAGAGAGACCCGAGAAGAGGAGGATCTGGGCTGCTCTGTGCAAAACCAACTGCACAGAGGGGGCAAGAATAACAGGTTTGTTATTTTTAAAGAAAAAAAAAGCTAAGGTAAGTATTAGGGGGGCTGAGTAGGTTTTTTTTTTAATCTTAATGCATCGAATGCATTAGGATAAAAAATGTTATGCCTTTACAACCACTTTAAAAACTTATACAATACATAGTGAATTTTACATATAATTCCAACTGACATATAGTTCTTTATAGAACAAATTGTATGGAAAAAATGAAATTGTGTTGTTTATAGGCATAGGGCCCCCTTAAAAATAGAAAGGATTATATTGTTGTCTAAAATTATATTGGTAGTTTGCTACTGTACGTGGCTATTTCACATAGAATTAGTACACAGTGTAACTTTTTTTATTAAGGCTTTGTAAGGCAGAGCATAATTTCAGCAAAAACTTCCACATACTTATTTCAATGCAGCAAATTGTTAAATATTCAGTTGAAATACATATATATAACTTTTACTTGTAATTCTGTTTAGTCAGTCTTGTGATTCACACGATGCCTCCTGCTTATTAGAAATATTGTTTCCTGGTTTAAATTTGTACATTCCTACACAGATATGGAAGCAACTTGAAAAATTTGCTTCCACAGTAGTATAAACCTCACTCTCCACAACTGTGTCCTATTTTCTCCTATCATTGGACTCACCATTCATAACATGAGACTGATCCATACAATATGTGTAGCAATACACTGGTTGATAGCATTCCATTGGAAATCCTCATCAGTTCCTCTAATGCCCCGTACACACGGTCGGACATTGATCGGACATTCCGACAACAAAATCCTAGGATTTTTTTCTGACGTATGTTGGCTCAAACTTGTCTTGCATACACACGGTCACACAAAGTTGTCGGAAAATCCGATCGTTCTGAATGCAGTGACGTAAAACACGTATAAACTGGACTATAAACGGGGCAGTAGCCAATAGCTTTCGTCTCTTAATTTATTCTGAGCATGCGTGGCACTTTGTGCATCGGATTTGTGTACACACGATCGGAATTTCCGACAACGGATTTTTTGTCGAAAAATTTGATAGCATGCTCTCAAACTTTGTGTGTCGGAAATTCCTATGGAAAATGTGTGATGGAGCCTACACACGGTCAGAATTTCCGACAACAAGGTCCTATCACACATTTTCCATCGGAAAATCCGACCGTGTGTACGGGGCATTACACATTTAAAAACCAGAATTAACAATATTAATCTTATGGAAAAAATATTCCACACACTACAGAATACTAATCATTTTTATAATAAAAAATGGGACCCATGGCTTAACCTTTCCAATCTCTTTTCCAACCCTGAATGACATTACCAAGAATCGGAGTCCGAAGAACAATATACCCGTATATACTCGAGTATAAGCTGAGGCACCTAATTTTACCACAAAAAACTGGGAAAACTTATTGACTCGAGTATAAGCCTAGGGTGGGAAATGCAGCAGCTACTGTAAGTGGAAAAGAGGGTCAACAATGCCCATCTGCAGCTTCACTGTGCCCATTTGCAGCCTCACTGTGCCCATTTGCAGCTTCAGTGTGCCCATTTGCAGCTTCAGTGTGCCCATTTGCAGCTTCAGTGTGCCCATTTGCAGCTTCAGTGTGCCCATTTGCAGCCTCACTGTACCCATTTGCATGCCTCACTGTGCCCATTTGCATGCCTCATGGTGCCAATCTGCATGCCTCACTGTGCCTTTGGTGACAATGTTGGTAATCAGGATCCCAGAAAGCCCTGCAGATCCACAGTAGCCCCTCACTATAGGATATGTGGACAGAACAATATTGTCAATTATGTCTCTGGTTGGAGCATGGTGTGTCCTGCTGCTGACAAGCTTGACATTGAGGGTTATCAGTAATAACACAGCAAGCATGCAGCCCTGTACTCTAGCGGCTACAAGATCTGCACAAGGTGACAATGCTGAGTGGTTTGACTACAGGAGAATTAGTGCTGTTGTAGATCATGCATACACAAGTACTGTTTTGCCATATATAACAATCATAGAGTTTATTGTTGACTTGTTGACTTACCAAAAAAACAACAAAAAAACATATATTTATCAACAATCACACAATATATTTTGATAGTTCATATGTGTAAACTACCTTTATTGTACTTTTTATGGCATATGACAAATACTTTTTGTACCACTTTTTTGTACCCAATGAAAATAGTTTGTAAACAAAAAAAAAGTGTACATTCCTGTGTCACCTCCATGCTTTACTGGCCAATAAGTCATTATTGTCATACAGCAGATTTAGTGCCGGTTCACACAGGGGCGGCACGACTTGCAGGTCGCCTCACCGGGGCGACCTGCACACAACTTCAGCGGCGACTTTCAAGACGACTTCTGTATAGAAGTCAATGCAAGTCGCCTGAAGTCGCCCCAAAAATACTACAGGAACCTTTTTCTAAGTCGGAGCGACTTGCGTTGCTCCGATTAGAACGGTTCCATAGTACAGGAACCTGACAAGTCGCCCCTGTGTGAACCGGCACTTAGAGTTTAGTGGGTAATCAGATGACAGTTGAAAACGAAGAGTTCCACTTTCCTTTACACAATCATAATTAATTAAGTAGTATACAAAGGGAAGTTGGGACTTTAGATGAAGCAGTTGAAATGCGGAGGATGAAGTAAAAAATGTATATTTATTAATCATAGTAGGTATTGTAAAAAGAATTTAATATATATACATACACATATAATTGGCACAAAAATGTACGCATGATGGATAAATCAGTATATGCAATAGAATACATAATCATACTGGGTGTATAGTAATCAAAGTGGTATTAGAACAAGACAGCAATATGGCCTACAGGTGCCAAATGTGGCATGACCGGTAACTGTATCTATGATCGCATGATATATGTAGATATAGTAACAATAAAATAGTGATAACATCATTGAGGTGTAATGGATAAGGCTGTAGCATCAAGTAAAGCTCGACGCGTTTCGTGGATGGTTTTCTCCACTCATCAGGAGCAGAGGCGACAGATTCCTGTTAGATATATACATATAGTAAACCACACTCTATATAGAGGGGAGTAGAGTAAAAATTGCTAAAATAGTTGGCCAAAGCCACACTTACCAACCCTGGCACTGAGTGCAGCACGCGGCAGAAGGCATGGAGTGGGCCAGAGGCACAAACCTCGCCGCGGGAGCTGAGGCGGCATGATATGTCTTAGCAGCATCAGGTGATGGAGTAACAGTGTCTGGGTAGTAGGGTAGTCTCCATATGACAACAATTATGGTGTAAAGCTTGTCAACACAGGGGTATCTGGGGACAAATATTGAATATATATGTACCGTATTTATCGGCGTATAACACGCACCGGCGTATAACACGCACCGGCGTATAACACGCACCCCAAGTTTAGGAGAGAATTTTAGGGAAAAAAACTTTTAGGAGGGAAGTTTAAGGAAAAGAAACTTACATTAAAATGCCCATCAATGCAGCCTCATCAGTGTTCATCTGCAGCCTTTTTAGTGTCATTGACCCAGTGTCCATTGCAGCCTCGTCAGTGCAGCTTTGCCCCAGTGCAGCCTTGTCAGTGCAGCTTTGCCCCAGTGCAGTCTTGTCAGTGCAGCTTTGCCCCAGTGCAGCCTTGTCAGTGCAGCTTTGCCCCAGTGCAGTCTTGTCAGTGCAGCTTTGCCCCAGTGCAGCCTTGTCAGTGTGCAGCCTTGTCAGTGCAGCTTTGCCCCAGTGCAGTCTTGTCAGTGCAGCTTTGCCCCAGTGCAGCCTTGTCAGTGTGCAGCCTTGTCAGTGCAGCTTTGCCCCAGTGCAGCCTTGTCAGTGCAGCTTTGCCCCAGTGCAGCCTTGTCAGTGCAGCTTTGCCCCCAGTGTCCATGCCTACCGCCGCCGCTGACATACACATAGCTGCATGTTTTAAATATGGTGCCGCGGAGTTCGGAGGGAGTCGGCACCGGCGGAACTGAACGAACGCCGCCGAGATACACATAGTCGAGTGTATTCGGCTCTTTCCGGCGCCGCTCACAGTCCTGCCCAGTCCCGCCCTATGATGGACATAACACAGGTCCAATGGCGGGACTGGGCATGACTGTGAACGGCGCCGGAAAGAGCCGCATACACTCGACTATGTGTATCTCGGCTCTGTGATTTCGGCGGCGCTCGTTCAGCTCCGCCTAGTCTCTCCGAACTCCGCAGCGCCATATTTAAAACTACTCGCTATGTGAATGTCGGCGGCGATCGCCGCTGATAGCTCACAATTAGCGGGGATCGGCGTATAACACGTACCCACTATTTTCCCCTGATTTTAAGGGAAAAAGTGTGTGTTATACGCAGATAAATATGGTATATAGTTTTAATTCAATGATTTTGTTGATCATAATTAATTAAAGTGTATTTACAAAAACTAAGCATTTATTTTCATAATGTCAGCACTAAAGTTCTTTCACTTTCAGCCACATACACAATTAGCCTTACAGAATACATTTTTTTTTTTCACAAAATGCAAATTGAGCGAACAGAAGAAAAATCTAAATCAAATCAATATTTGGTGTGACTACCCTTCAGCTTCAAACCAGCATCAATTCTTACACTTGCATGCTTTGTACACTTGCACAAAGTCAAGGATTTTTTAGGATTAGAGTCAGGTGAATGATTAACCAATTATACCAAGCGGGTGCTAATGATCATCAATTTCATATGTAGGTTGAAACAGTCATTAACGGAAACTGATGTGTAGGAGGCTTAAAACTAGGTGAGGAACAGCCAAACTCTGCTACTAAGGTGAGGGTTTGGAAGACAGTTTCATGTCACAGGCCATACACCATGGCAAGACTGCGCACAGTAACAAGACACAAGGTAGATATATTGCATCAGCAAGGTCTCTCCCAGGAAAAGAAGAAGCACAAAAAACAGGCAACGTTCGGATTGTAGATACAGTAGTTGACCAAGGAAACTTAATGCTATATATGAAAGACATATCATGCTTACTTCCATTCGACATCGGAAGGTGTCCAGAAGTGCCATCAGCACAGAACTGGCGGAAAACCAGTGGGACCTAGGTACACCCATCTACTGTCCAGAGAAGTCTGGCCAGAAGTGGTCTTTATAGAAGAATTCTAGTCAAAAAGCCATATCTCCAACGTGGAAACAAGGCTATGCGACTCAACTATGCATGAAAACATAGGAACTAGGGCGCAGAAAATGGCAACAGATGCTCTGGACTAATTAGTCAAAATGTTAACTATTTGGTTGTAGCAGGAGGAAGTTTGTTCACTGAAGGGCTGGAAAGTGATACAATAATGAGTATCTACAGGCAAGAGTGAAGCATGTTGGAGGTTCCTTGCATTGTTTGGAACTCTATTTTGGCAAACGGAGTTGGGGATTTCATCAGGATAAATTATTATACTTATTATTATACAGGATTTATATAGCGTCAAGAGTTTGTGCAGCGCTTTACAAAAAGGGTAAATGGTGTCCTCAATGCTGAGAAATACAGACACCGTACAGATATTTATCCATCATGTCTTACTATCAAGGAGGTGTGTGATTGGCCCCAAATTAATTCTGCAGCAGGACAATGATTCCAAGCATACAGGCAATGTCATTAAGAACTATCTTCCGCCTAAAGGAGAACAAAGAGTCCTGGAAAGGATGGTTTGGCCCCCACAAAGCCCTGATCTCAACATCATCCAATCTGTCTTGGATTACATGAAGAGACAGAAGAATCTGAGGCAGTCTACCTCCACAGAAGAACCGTGGATTAGTTCTCCAAGATGTTTGGAACAACCTACCTGCAGAGTTTCTTCAAAAACTGTGTTCAAGTGTACCTAGAAGATGTGATGCTGTTTTGAAGGCAAAGGGTGGTCACACCAAATATTAATTTGATTTGTATTTCTCTTCTGTTCATTTACTTTGTATTTTGTTAATTGATAAATATAAACTATTAACACTTCTTTTTCTGAAAGCATTCTTAATTTATAGCATTGTTTCAATTCTGCCTAAAACTATTGCACAGTAGCATAATTCTAAAATGTTTACTAATGGATTTGACTGCATTCGACCTTTAATTTGTACCTCCATTTTGCTAACCTTCATTATACAACCAATTTAGTAAGTATTCTATTGCTTTTGTTTTTTAGGTATTGTGTTTGCGCCTTATGGTCCCATATGGAGACAGCAAAGACGATTTTCTCATTCAACTTTGAGGCATTTTGGGCTGGGAAAACTAAGTCTGGAACCCATAATCATTGAAGAGTTCAAATATGTGAAGGAAGAATTGTTGAAATTCGGTGATAAAGGCTTCAGCCCATTTCAGATTATCAATAATGCTGTTTCCAATGTCATCTGTTCTATCAGTTTTGGTAAACGTTTCAACTATGAGGATAAAGAGTTTAAGACCATGTTGAACTTCATGTCACGAGGCCTTGAAATCAGTTTAAACAGTGAAGCTGTCTTGACTAATGTGTGCTCTTGGATGTACTACCTACCTTTTGGACCCTTCAGGGAACTCAGGCAAATTGTGATTGATATCACAGCCTTTCTGAAAAGGATAATTGAAGAACATAAGGTTTCCTTAGATCCTGAGAATCCAAAGGATTTCATTGACATGTACCTTATTCATGTAGATGAAGAAAAGAGGACTCAGATTGAGACCAGCTTCAACACAGAATACTTGTTTTACATTGTTGGTGACCTCTTCATTGCTGGAACAGATACCACCACAAATACCTTACTGTGGTCTATCTTATATATGTGTCATCATCCAGATATGCAAGGTAAGTCAGCTAATGAATAACGTGCAAATCATACAGATTTTATTTAACCTTGTGACATTACCTTTACCCAATAATGAACGCTAAAAAAATTGTATAAATGTTGGAAGCACATGTCTAATGTAATACATAAAGTACTGTATATTCTTTAAGAGATTGGAAAAATACATTAAACTTAGCAACCACTAGACTAAGGGATGATGAAGAAAGTCTAAATATTCCAAAGCGATAATTCAAGAATACAGTAAAACAGGGATGTGGAATATCAGTGAGTATGAGATGAAACACAACATTTAGATTTTTACAAGGCTTTGGTTTATGCGTATTATGATGTCATGGATGGTTGGGATAGTTGCAAAAGACAAATGACTTTTATATGTTGTTTAGACAATTGTACAGAAAAAATATATTGATCCTGTAAATACTTTTTGTCTTTGCACAATGTTATCACCTTGAACGTAAAGAGACCAAGTCACCAACCTAAAGAAGTAAAGGTAGAAGCTAAAAATAAATAAAAAAGCTAAAAATAAATAAATGCTTACTTACAATGTTTTTCTTTTCCATAAAACAGTTTTTCACCTGCAATGTGATTTTGAATGTATTAACACTAACATAAATTGTTAAATGCAAGAATAATTTCATGGGAACATTTTGATTGGAAATGAATGGTCTGGCAACAGGGTCTCTTTAAAGTGGACATGAACTTAAAAAGTGAAGATTTGCCATGTTATGGGGGAACATTCAAAAATGTTAAAGTGAAACTGTAGCCTTACAAAAAAAATTGCTGGCACTTAAATTTAAATGCAGAATAAATTCTGCAGTGTTTCTCCTAAATGCACATTGATGCACGTGTGGGAGTTACATCAGCTTGTGCCAACTAGTGAAGATGTATGAAGAAACCAAACCAGGAAAAACTTCGTGAGAAGACATCAGTGAGAGGGAACTTGCAGAGATTGGGGGGAAGGAAAGTATAGCAGATTTAGTTCTTCTAAGTTTACATAAGTAATACTCTGAATGTTTCCCATTCATCTTGAATGTCAAGATGGAATGGAAAGATGTGCTTCCTGTGCCTTGAACCTTATAGCAGTATGCATTTAAGGGCACTGCTCCCTGTAACTGGTAGTGTCACAAGATTTAGTGATGTCACTACCGTGCTGTTCAATGTTCTCCTTGTTGGAGAGCAGGGCTGTCTTTTCGCATGGGCATGCTGGGCAGTTGCCAGGGGGCCCCACTTGTCTGGCGGGCCCCACCTGCCCAGCGACCCCAGCCAATCATCATTCAGATGTCACAAAGTTTGCTGCCGCATTGTGCCAGTGCTGTGTGGTGCGGCTCCTTCTTCCCTCACAGAGACAGAGTACCACACGATCAGTCCCGATATCAGTCAGCGACTCAGCGGCGGGCAGTGTGGGTCAGCTGTCATTGTGAAGAACAGAGCCAATGCTTTCTGTGTAGTTCCGGCTCTTCACAGGCAGAGTGATATGAAAAGCACTCCGCCTGTGACAGATACAGGAAGCATCGGCTCTGCTCTCTACTGCAGCCGCATGCTGCAGCTTCCTGTCACACTTCCACGTCTCAGAGGAGCCAGGCAGCAGTACACACACCAGCTTTAATACCCACCAGCACCAGCAGTACCCACGCCAGCATTAATACCCACCAGGCAGCATCAGAAGCACCAGAGTGTGAGTGTGTACATTTATATATATTTATTTAGTTTTTTTAGTTGTATCATTTAGTGGTGAAAGGGGGCAGCTGTCGCCACTAAGGGACCATCCACTTTGTTACCGGAGACCACCGTGAGTAATCTGTAGTCAGTACCAGAGCAGTCTTCTCATCACCCGGGGATGGTGAAGAAGTGGGAAAACTTCAGTGAGTGCCAAGTCAGGGACCCAGCGGGACAGCAGAGGTGATGCATGCGGAGCATCAGTGGGTGCCAAGCCAGGGACCTAGCGGGTCAGCAGGGGTGACGCTTAAAGAGTATCTGTGAGTGCCAAGCCAGGGACCCAGCAGGGAAGCGGGGGGTGGCGCTTGAGGAAGATACTGAGTGCTAAAAGTGGAAGAGCTCAGGGGATTCAGTGGCTATTGGATCTGAAGTCTAGTGAAAGACTGGGAGTTTGTGAGTGAAGATCCACAGTGAGTGACTGTGGAGTAAGCGGAGGACTGTTTGTGTTGCCAATAGCTGAATACACTAGTAACTACTACAAGACTGTTGCCGTAAGAGACAGCGATACTACCTATACAGAAGTGGTGTCTGGCTGGAGGCCTTCACCTGTATAGCTTTCTTCCCATAGAAGTCTTGGAGTCTGCCAATTATCCTTGCATCTACTTAAGGGTGTCCTAGCCTTAACCCTCTCTCCCAGTTCTGTTCAAGAGACAATAAATCTCTTTGCATTCAAAAAGTGTCTGGCACCCACCATTTCATCCTGCATTATACCCACCATGCCTTGTAACCCACTCTACACTGAAGGATGTCAGCTGTCCCTAACTCTGGAGGTCACCATTAGGCCTCAGGGGACTCAGGGCTTTGCTATAAGTAATGGGCAGCACAGTGGTGTAGTGGTTAGCACTTTCACCTAGCAGCAAAAAGGGTCGCTGGTTTGAATCCCGACCACGACACCATCTGCCTGGAGTTTGCATGTTCTCCCTGTGCCTGTGCGGGTTTCCTCGGGGTACTCCGGTTTCCTCCTACACTCTAAAGACATGCTGGTAAGTTATTCGGATCCTGTCTAAATTGGCCCTAGTATATGAATGTGAGATAGAGACCTTAGGTTGGAAGCTCCTTGAGGGCAGGGACTGATGTGAATGTATAATATATATGTAAAGCACTGCGTAAATTGACGGCGCTATATAAGTACCTGAAATAAACAAAAAAAGAAAATATCATGGGAAAGGGTTTGGATTCTGCATGTGCAGGCAGCATTATGTAATATAAATAATAATATTTTATAAGTTGTTCATATTAATGCATTTGCCATGACTAAGTTGGTCTTAGATGGAAATGTCAGTGTCACCTTTGTTCCCTGTGACAAAAGCTGCCCGTTATCTACAAATAATTTTACTGAAGAGATCATGGAAAATGTTTTTCCATGCTTTCATAGTGGCCGAAAACACATGCTGTCACTGAGATCAATTTTTTTGTAACACCATAATTAACCAGTATTGATGGATCCTTATCAGAGTTGATTTACTAAAAGGGTAGAGAATTTTCAGTTTGATCAGTGTATAAGGTAAAGCTAAATTTACTTTTGTAAATACAGTTGTTTAAAGCTGGACCAATGTAACTATGCATGTTATACACCTGGCTGTTACACATGGACACTGGAAAGCAGTTTAGTAGGCACTACTACCACAGTGATTGCCGCTGGCTTCTAAGTTAGGGTTGCCACCTCATCCCTTTAAACCCGAACACATATGATTTACACAGGTTCTGAGGCTAATTTAATGCAGATAAGGCACCAAGTGAGTTTAAATACCACCTTAATCAGCCACAGAACCTGTGTAATTAATGTGTTGGGTTTTTTAGGGATGAGGTGGCAACCCTATTCTACGTCCAGATTGGACAAAACGCTCCTCCAAATGGTCCTATCAGAGTTGACTTAGCATTCAATAGGAAAATGCAAATTTATCTCTGAATGGTGCCCGTGCTAATTGAGGGGGAGGTTTTTTTTTTATATATATACTTATAATATAGATGAAAAAAGACTAAAAATAAAAAAATATATATAATAAATAAATATATATATATATATATATATATATATATATATATATATATATATATATATATATATATATATATATATATATATATATATATATATATATATATTTTTTAATTTTTTTTTACTTTCTGCTATCAAACATCTCCAAAAAATTAATTTAAAAGAATACAATTTCTTCATAAATTTTGGCACAAATGTATTCTGCTACGTGTCTTTGGTAAAAAAATAAAAACCCAATAACTGTATATCCATTGGTTTACATGAAAGTTATAGCATCTACAAATTATGGTATATATACTGGAATTTTTAATACTAATGGTGGTAATTAGCAACCTATAATGGGACTGCAATAGCGCAGCAGGCAATCTGACAATAACTGACTAACTGTTACTGACATCACCAGTGATCCTAATACAGTAATCAGTGATAATACTATACACTGTCACTGTACTAATGACTGGGAAGGAGTTAACAACTTGGGTATTTAAGGGGTTAAATGTGTGCCTAACAAGTGTTACTTTGAGTAGTGTTTGCTGCTTTTTACTAAAGATCTCTTTGTTTTTAAGAAACAGAGAGATTGTTCACTCTGCACAGAGCCCTGTGTTGACTGTCAACACAGGGCTCTGCGCTGTGATTGAACACAGGCGATCAGCAGGTCCTGGCCATGAATCATTGGCTGGGAGTCCCAGGACCTGCTGACACTGACAAACTCCTGCTGTGTATGCCTCTCCCTGTGTCGGCAGTGAGAGGGGTTATACGCACATGCCCTAAACCAGTGGTGGCTGGTGCTCAATATTTTGGGGGGAGCGGCAAACAAACCTGCCCCCTTACTCGCGGGGGGCGGTCGGCGGCGATCAGAGGGCTTACCGTAAGGATGATGAGGATCTGGGGTAGGGCTACTGCTCCTCGCTCCAGCTTCCCCAGGAGAAGAGCCGGGGCTTCTCCTCTCGGCCGAACAGGCGTTGCTTTTCCTTCTAGTCGAATAGGAAGACTCCCCGGCCAATCGGGCCTCAGGACCCACTTCCTGTTCGGCTGGGAGGAGAATTGGGAAGACAATAGCGAATCACTATCGCTCAATTCTGCAAGTGATTCTAATTTATTATCGCTGTTTTCTAGCTGGTCTAAAACCGCTTTTCACATAAAGGGAAACTTTTTGGTTGCTATGGACAATATCAAGTTTCCAGGCAGAAAGAACAGTATATATAATATAAAACTGCATGCAGGGCACTGGACAAAGCACTAGGGACAAAAGGGATTTGATTACATTTGATACAGTAATGTAATCTGTAAGATTACAGTGTACTGTATGTGTATAGAGTTTTTCACTTTTTACCTATTGCTGTCAGACATATACATATATAGTATGTAACATACAGTATCTCACAAAAGTAAGTACACCCCTCACATTTTTGTAAATATTTTATTATATCTTTTGATGTGACAACACTGAAGAAATGACACTTTGCTTCAATGTAAAGTAGTGAGTGTACAGCTTGTATAACAGTGTAAATTTACTGACCCCTCAAAATAACTCACATTAATGTCTAAACTGCTGGCAACAAAAGTGAGTAAACCCCTAAGTGAAAATGTCCAAATTGCGCCCAAAGTGTCAATAATTTGTGTGGCCACCATTATTTTCCAGCACTGCCTTAACCCTCTTGGGCATAGAGTTCACCAGAGCTTCACAGGTTGCCACTGGAGACCTCTTCCACTCCTCCATGAGGACATCACAGAGCTAGTGGATGTTAGAGACCTTGCGCTCTTCCACCTTCCGTTTGAGGATGCCCCACAGATGCTCAATAGGTTTTAGGTCTGGAGACATGCTTGGTCAGTCCATCACATTTACCATCAGCTTCTTTAGCAAGGCAGTGGTTGTGGTGTTTGGGGTCATTATCATGTTGGAATACTGCCCTGTGGCCCAGTCTCTGAAGGTAGGGGATCATGCTCTGCTTCAGTATGTCAAAGTACATGTAGGCATTCATGGTTCCCTCAATGAACTGTAGCTCTCCAGTGCTGGCAGCACTCATGCAGACCCAGACCATGACACTCCCACCCCAATGCTTGATGGTAGGCAAGACACACTTGTCTTTGTACTCCTCACCTGGTTGCCGCGACACACGCTTGACACCATCTGAACCAAATAAATCTGAACCAAATAAGTTTATTTTGGTCTCATCAGACCACAGGACATGATTCCAGTAATCCATGTCCTTAGTTTGCTTGTCTTCAGCAAACTGTTTGCGGGCTTTCTTGTGCATTGTCTTAAGAGGCTTCCTTCTGGGACGACAGCCATGCAGACCAATTTTATGCAGTGTGCGGTGTATGGTCTGAGCACTGACAGGCTGACCCCCCACCCCTTCAATCTCTGCAGAAATGTTGGCAGCACTCATACGTCTATTTCCCAAAGACAACCTCTGGATATGACGCTGAGCATGTGCACTCAACTTCTTTGGTCGATCATGGCAAGGCCTGTTCTGAGTGGAACCTGTCCTGTTAAACCACTGTGTGGTCTTGGCCACCGTGCTGCAACTCAGTTTCAGGGTCTTGGCAATCTACTTATAGCCTAGGCTACCTTTATGTAGGCCCAATTTGGATATTTTCATAGGGGTGTACTCACTTTTGTTGCCAGCGGTTTAGACATTAATGGCTGTGTGTTGAGTGATTTTGAGGGGACAGCAAATTAACACTGTTATACAAGCTGTACACTCACTACTTTACATTGTAGCAAAGTGTCATTTCCTAAGTGTTGTCACATGAAAAGATATAATAACATTTTTACAAAAATGTGAAGGGTGTACTCATTTTTGTGAGATACTATATATATATATATATATATATATATATATATATATATATATATATATATATATATATATATATATATATATAAATAATCTTATCATTAATAAAACACTAGTTACATCATAAAATAGAATGCTACTTGATTACAGTATGCAAAAGCATGCATTCCACTGCACGCCATCTCTCACATGTTGCCACAACTGAACCATTGTAACAAAACCATATTACATCCATATACATGATTGAGTTGTCTTGGAACCATGCATTGAGACTGGCTCAGTTCAATGCTTTTTGTAGTTGCTAATTGTTCAGGAATCCAGAGGTATATTCCATATGATTATATCATGTGGCTAGGGTTGCAACCCAGCGGTTAGAAGTAGACAAGAACGCTAATATCTGTAATAACAGTGTTAGGAAAATCTGAGGCTTTTAATGAACTAAGCAATCATAACCTCAAATCCAAGATGTCTGTAAGTGTCTCAGTGTCGTCAGGCCCTTATACATAAACTGTACTGCTCTCGAGCAATCCATAGATAGCAGCTGTGAAAACCCTCTTCACTTAGACCCCTTTCACACTGGGGCGGTGCGGGTGTTAGCTGTAAGACGCCGCTAGTTTTAGAAGGGGTTAAAAGCGCCCGCTTAGCGCTGCTTTCAAAGTGCTTTCAAAGCGCTGCCCTCAATCAAAGTCAGTTAGCCAATCAGGAGAGAGGGGACGGGGCCGAACCACAGCTCAGTGTCTAAATGGACACACAGAGCTGCAGCTCGGCTTGGGTGCCCCCATTGCAAGCTGCTTGCTGTGGGGGCACTCAACAGGAGGGAGGGGCCAGGAGCTCCAGCCAGGGAACCGAGAGGAGGAGAATCTGAGATGCCCTATGCAAAACCACTGCACAGAGCAGGTAAGTATAACATGTTTGTTATTTTTATAAGAAAAAAAAAACAAAACTTTACAATCACTTTAAATATTTTTTATGTTTTCTATTTTCTATTGTGAATAAAATGTATATTTTTATTACAGGTAGTTTTATAGTGCCATCAATTTACGTAGCACTTTACATATATATTATACACTCACATCAGTCCCTGCCCTCAAGGAGTTTACAATCTACTCATTTTCATACTATGGATTTATGAGATTTTAAAATCATTGCATTCTGTTTTTAGGTAGATTTTACACAGTGTCCCAACTTTTTGGAATTGGGGTTGTAGCAAAGGAGAGATAGTGTAAGCCTGTAAGAACCAACATTACCTTTAGTATGATTTCTAGTTTTTCAAAGCTGCTAGCTAGTGAGCAGCAGAGACATGAGAATAAGGCTACTTTAACACTGGGGCCAGTGGGCATCGGCGATAAAGCACTGTTATTTTTAGCATTGCTTTACCCTTGTGTAGCAAGAACCCCTGAAGGAGCTGCTGATATTGATTGGGCCTGTTCTCTGATCTCTTACACCCCTTCTAAATCTGTTTCAATCTGTTTCAATCCTCTTGACACAGCTGTAGTGCAAATAACACTGTGTAATAATACTGATACAAATTTTAGCTCACTATATATATACTACAATAATTTATACCTCTACCTGGGTGTTTGTTGCTCCACCTGCAGGAGAAAAACAACACTGCACACAAAAATTTGTGGTTAACCAAAATTACTTGAACTGATATAAAAAGTAATTACAAAGACTATACTGTCACGCAAACATAAAAGCACAGTGAATATTCACAACAATCTTAGTACGTATACAAACACATATATATGGTTTTCTTGAATAGGCCCCCTATTATTGTGTCTCCAGGTGGGACCAGTGCTCAAAGTGACAACTCCTTACTTCTGGGCACCTTCCCGCCTCCAGCACACTGCAGCAAACACAAAAACACTGGAATATTAACACCCCACAGTTTTAATACACTAGGGAGCCCCCCCTGCTTTGACAGTGCAGTCACTCTATTTTTGACTAAATGCAAGGCCTTGCGTTGATAGAAATAGTCCTGTTATCTTCAGTCTTCTGCTAGCTAAAGAATCAATAATTGTAATCCACAGGGCTTGTGACCAAAAGAAATGGTGTAGAATGATGCATGATAGTAGTTGCAATCAGGTAAAATTGGTTGTATATTCCTTCTCAAGGGGAACAAATATTCCACGTCAATTCCTAGATAATAAAGTCTAACTTAAGGTCTGTGCAAGTATGATGTTTTTCTCTCTGAACTTGTTCCGTGGGACTATCAGTCCCAGCAACACTTTGCAAACAATATAAATGTGTGTAGTGTGACACAAACTTCTGGGCGTTATTCCTCTCACCACACTGGATTCAGATGAATGGATGCCTCCATTCCACAAGTCCTCAGCATAGGTGTGCGCACCCTTCTGCATTAGGGTGTGCACCCCCCAAGCTTAAACACACATGCCTTTCTCTGCAGCCTCAGCTGCACGGGCAGTGAATAAATGGGAAGTGCTCTGTGCTAAGTGGCTTCCTGTTCATTCACAAACTGAAGCATAGTAACAGTTTACTATGCTTTGGTTATGAATGGACACAGTGAGCAAGTGTGTTTACTGTGTTCAATTAGAAAAGGAAGGGGCCGGTAAATTACATATTTACTAGCCCCTTCCCCCACTTTCCATACTGAAACATCCCCCGCAGCAGCTGGGGGAGAGAAGGGAAGCCAGCAGCACTGCGGGGCGGGAAAGCCAACAAGGTGGGGGGGGGCAGGCAGGAGGTGGGGGGGAATCGGCACCGCACATGGTGATTAGGGTGTGCCCAGGCACACCTGGCATACCCTCCGCACACGCCTATGGTCCTCAGTCTATCTGAAGTTACAGCTGCGCTGCTACGCCGTTCCGTTCCTTTATGACCAGGAGTCCTCGGTTACCTCCTTCACGGGTCTCTGAAACGATCACTTCTGCTGCTACAGCACACTGTGATCTAAGGCAGGATCGCTGGCTGCTGTTCCGCTCCGCACAGGGTAGGCCGCAGCTCTGTGGGACACACGTCCCAGGAACAAGAGACCTAAGATAGCCGCTCCCAGCCTTTTTATAGTCTTCCCACAATGCAGTTCTGTTCCCTGAGGTTTGTGGGAGTTACTGAGCATTGTTGGTAGGTCAAGTTAATGTCCAGAAGTAAACAATAAAACACTTCCATGTCACTTCCCAAGTGATGAAATCTAAAGGTGCTGCAATTATATATTTTGGCCACTAGATGGCATCATATACCAACTTATTAACCTTACAGCATTACATATAACTAGAAAAAAAATATTGTCAGCGCTACACTTGTATTAGTGGCGCTATTCGGCCGCTAGGGGGGCGCTTTTAACCCCTGCTAACGGCCGACAAAGGGTCACAACCATCAGCAAAACGCCGCTGCAGCAGTACTTTGCCAGCGATTTGGCGGCGTTTCCCCATTGATTTTAAGAGTCCTACAGTGCTGCAAAGATGCTGCTTGCAGGACTTTTTTTACTGTCCTGCAAGTGCACCACTCCAGTGTGAAAGCACTCGGGCTTTCGTACTGGAGAGACAGGAGAGGCTCTTTACAGGCACTATGCAGGCGCTATTTTTTGCACTGTAGCGCCTGTAAAGTGCCTCAGTGTGAAAGTAGCCTAAGAGAAGAAAAAAAGCTTCTAACAGCCTTTATAAACAGGTATTGATAGCTGGGATGCCAAGAGGAATGGCATGGTTCACCTTACAGGTTACATTTTACAGCATTGCTTATCGCATAGAATGTGTTGGCTAAAGTACCATTTTTTTTACATGTAAAATGTGGAAAATACTTATAATAATAATTATATGAAATAATATTTCCAGCACTCAGCATTTGTTTATGTCCTGTAAGTGCTTGATACAGGCACAAAGTACTCATCATGTTTTCCTGAAAAAGCTTCTTTGTTGACCCAGGTAACAGGTCAAATAGAAAATGTTTACCTGAAATATAAAATCAATATAAATACCGCCGGGAGCAAAGTGTAGTCATTTAAACATCCTTGGACAAAAATGAAGAGCAGCAGGAAGAACACATCGTGATAGCAATCAGTGCTCATGGGGTTCATGCAGTTCTGAATGGTTTACAATATCTGGACTGTGATTTCTCAGAACTGAGTTAATCTTTTCATAAATAACGTATTTTTTTCTACTTTACCAATGATGTCAGGATAAATCATTTTGATTGTTTATGCCTCATTAAATAAAAATGTAATCCAAGCAAGGACATGGTAGAGGATCTTGGGGCAAATTTAATCACCAGACATCATGAATTTAATGATGGTGGTGGAACCTGCCAAGGACAAGTCAAACTTAGAACACTGATCCTTTATTTGCCATGATTAGTAGATCAAGTTCAAATGGTCTATTAGTAAGCAGCACTGGATATATGATGAGATCCATCTTGAAAACTTGTGAAATAATTTTTTAGGTGGATATGTGTTCTCAGGGCCGGACTGGGAATACAAACCAGCCCTGGAAACAATTTCATACCAGCCCCATAGCATTAATATACCAGCCCAACAGCATAACATCATTATTTTCTTGTTCATAAAAGGGAAAAACATGCATTTGAAAGCACAATTGAAGAGTGTATTGTACTCATCAGTGCCCATCAGCTCAGCATCATCAGTGCCCATCAATGCAGCATCACCAGTGCCCATCAATGCAGCATTATCAGTGTCCATGAATGCAACCTGATCAGTGCCCATCAATGCATCCTCACCAGTGTCCACCAATGCAGCCTAAACAGTGCCCATCAATGTAGCCTCACCAGTGCCCATCAGCTCAGCCTCACCAGTGCCCATCAATGCAGCCTCATCAGTGCCCATCAATGCAGTGTGATCAGTGCTCATTAATGCAGAGTCACCAGTGCCCCTTTGGTGCAACCTGATCAGTGCCCATCAATGCAGGCTCACCAGTGCCCATCAGTGCAGCCTGATCAGTGCCCACCATTGCAGCCTCACCAGTGTCCATCAATGCAGCCTCACCAGTGCCCATCATTGCAGCCTCACCAGTGCCAAATAGTGCAGCATCATAAGTGCCAATCAATGCAGCCTCACCAGTGTCCATTAATGCAGCCTGATCAGTGCCCATCAATGTAGCCTCGCCAGTGCCCATCAGCTATGCCTCATCAGTGCCCATCAATGAAGCCTCACCATTGACCATCAATGCAGCCTCATCAGTGTCCATCAACGCAGCCTCATCAGTGCCCAATCAATGCAGCCTAATCAGTGCCCATCAATGCCACCTGATCAGTGCCAATCAGTGCAACCTCACCAGTGTCCATCAATGCAGCCTCACCCGTGCCCATCAATGCAGCCTCACCAGTTCCCATCAGCTCAGCCTGATCAGTGCCTATCAATGCAGCCTCACCAGTGCCCATCAGCTTAGCTTCATTAGTGCCCATCAATGCAGCCTTACCAGTGCTCATCAATGCACCCTCATCAGTGTCCACCAGTTCAGCCTCATCAGTGTCCATCAATGCAACCTGATCAGTGCCCATCAATGCAGTGTCATCAGTGCCCATCAATGCAGCATAATCAGTGCCTATCAATGCTGCTTCACCAGTGCCCATCAGTGTAACCTAACTAGTGCCCATCAGTGCAGCCTCACAAGTGCCCATCAGTGCAGCCTCACCAGTGCCTATTATCTCAGCCTCATCAGTGCCCATCAATGCAGCCTCACCAGTGCCCATTAGTGCAGCCTGATTAGTGTCCGTCAGTGCAGCCTCACCAGTGACCATCAGTGCAGCCTCACCAGTGCCCATCAGCTCAGCCTCATCAGTGCCCATCAATGCAGCCTCATTAGTGCCCATCAGCTTAGCTTCATCAGTACCCATCAATGCAGCCTGATCAATGACCATCAATGCAGCATCACCAGTGCCCATCAATGCAGCGTCACCAGTGTAGCCTAATCAGTGCCCATCAGTGCAGCCTCACCCGTGCCCATCAATGCAGGTTCACCAGTGCCCATCAGCTCAGCCTCCTCAGTGCCCATCAATGCAGCCTCACCAGTGCCCATTAGTGCAGCCTGATCAATGCCCATCACTGCAGCCTCACCAGTGTCCATCAATGCAGCATGATCAATGCCCATCAATGCAGCCTCACCAGTGCCCATTAGTGCAGCCTGATCAATGCCCATCACTGCAGCCTCACCAGTGTCCATCAATGCAGCATGATCAATGCCCGTCAATGCAGCCTCACCAGTGCCCATCAGTGCAGCCCGATCAGTGCCCATCAATGCAGCCTCACCAGTGCCCATCAGTACAGCCCGATCAGTGCCCATCAATGCAGCCTCACCAGTGCCCATCCAATTCAGCCTGACCAGTGCCTATCAGCTCAACCTTACCAGTACATGGGGAGAGTAGGGAGCTGCCTGATTACACAGAGCAGGGATCTTCCGCTTACCCGGGGGCCGCTGTCATACCAAGTCCCGCCTCTTGGACCAGCTCCTATAATGGACATAACACGTCCTGGCATTGAACCAGTGTGACGTCCATCATAAGAGCGGTCCCAGGAGGCTGGACCTCGTATGACAGCGCCCGCTGGGTAAGCGGGATATCACTGCTCTGTATAATCGGGCACTTATCCCCCCTTGGACCCAGCGGCGGGACCCATGGTGGGGCCAGTCCTGTGCGCCCCACCCTGCCTCAGATCTGTGTGCACCCGCCCAGAATCAGCCCTTCAAATTGGCCCCAGGGCAGACGGGCAACCAGGAAATTTACCGCTATCCCGGTAGGCCAGTCTGGCCCTGTGTGTCCTGAATAATTTTAGCTATGCATATACTGTATACATTAAAGTGTAATGACACTTTCAATAAGTATTTTTTAAAGTTTCCTTATCTTACAAATCCCTCCCACTGTGTTAATCTAACTCACCCTCTCTCTCCTCAGCTGAAAACTTAGCAAGTTCTGCTATTGGGTCCTCTGGGTTTCCACCTCTATGTACACATGCAGCCAGTCATCCTGTTCTTCCGCTGTCTGCCCAATGCACAGTAGAAGCCCATTAACCTTTATGGTGCAGGGAGATAAATCCTGTTTCCTTGCCCAATAGAAGTGAATCGGGATCTAATGTCCACATGCGGACAGCAGAAGTAGAGAATGGGACGCACACATGTAAACATTGCAGTGGTACCCCAGAGGATCCACTAGCAGAACTCTGCATGTGGACAATTCCGATGAGGAGGGTGGCTTAGAATAGCACAGTGGGGGGGTGGGGTTAGGTAAACTTTAAAAAATGCTTATTGAACGATTCCTTACACTTCAAGGGTATTTGTCGATAGGCTTTTGTTCACATCAGAATAATTTTTCCATACAAGTCAATGGGGATGCAAAAGCAGCACAATGCAGGTTGATGGAGCTTAGATGGTGCTCAGATGCAGGTCACATCATAAGCTTCTCAAACTGATCTCAAATGCAAAACTGAATGAAGCTGAATGCAAGCTGCATTTGCACTTTGACCCAAGCCTTAATAATCCTGTCTTCTTTTTCATTTATCCTGACAGAAAAAGTCCAAGCTGAAATTGATGCAGTCATAGGACGCGATCGGCCTCCATCACTTACTGACAAGATTTCAATGCCGTTCACAGAAGCCACCATTATGGAAGTACAGAGGATGACTGTGGTTGTCCCTTTGTCTGTACCACACATGGCTTCTGAAAGCACAGGTAAATCATTAGCAGTGTCAATAAAACACAGTTTGGATCAGTTGTTTTTATAGTAAATATCTGTAAAGTTACGCTATATTGTCAAAAGTATTGGGACACCTGCCTTTACACACACATGAACTTTAATGGCAATACTGAGTTGGCCCACCCTTTGCAGCTATACCAGCTTCAACTCTTCTGGGAAGGCTGTCCACAAGGTTTAGGAGTGTGTCTATGGGAATGTTTGACCATTCTTCCAGAAGTGCATTTGTGAGGTCAGGCACTGGATGAGAAGACCTGGCTCGCAGTTTCCACTCTAATTCAAGGTGTTCTATCAGGTTGAGGTCAGGACTCTGTGCAGGCCAATCAAAATCCTCCACCCCAAACTCACTCATCCATGTCTTCATTGACCTTGCTTTGTGCACTAGTCCAAATCATTTGGCGGGGGGGGGGGGGGGGGGTTATGGTGTGAGATTGATTTTCAGGGGCTGGGCTTGGCCCCTTATTTCCAGTAAAGGGAACTCTTAAGGCGTCAGCATACCAAGACAGTTTGGGGATGGCCCCTTCCTCTTCCAACATGACAAGCAAGGTCCATAAAGACATGGATGAGCGAGTCCTGACCTCAACCCAATAGTGCACCTTTGGGATGAATTTGAGCCGAGACTGCCAGCCAGGCCTTCCCGTCCAACATCAGTGCCTGACCTCACAAATGCGCTTCTGGAAGAATGGTCAAACATTCCCATAGACACACTCCTAAATCTTGTGGACAGCCTTCCCAGAAGAGTTGAAGCTGTTATAGCTGTAACGGGTGGGCCAACTCAATGTTGTACCCTACAGACTAAGACTGAGATGCCATTAAAGTTCATGTGCATGTAAAGGCAGGTGTCCCAATACTTTTGACAACATAGTGTATGTACACCCCAATGTTTTCTCCAATGTTTCCTTGCTTGTTTTTGTTTGCAGAAAGATCTTGAGCTGCATGCATGTTTGGCCAGTGAAGATAAAAGCTTTGTGACACAGAAAATAAATGTCCCAATTTGTCTTATTTTTTTAATGATTTTTACATGTATATGAGGGAGGAGAGGTATCCATTAAGGTTGATTTATCTATGCATTAGGGTAAAAAACCTTCTGGGTGCAGCCCAACTGAGTCCCACCCATCTCCTCCCAGCAATGTGCATGTTTATAACAGCCAGTAAGCCAATGAGAAGAGAGGGGGGGGGGGGGGGGTCGAGCCTGCTCGAGTGCCCCTATAGCCTATAGCAAGATGCTTCATATTGGGGGCACTCAGCAGGGGGGGGGGGGCAGTACCACCATCAGGGGACCCAAAAGGAGGAGGAACAGGGCTGCTCTGTGCAAAAGCATTGCACAGAGTAGGTAAGTATAACATGTTTTTTTTTGGTTGTTTTATTTTTTTTTTTACATTTATTTTAACCTTTAGAATGACTTTGAAGTGCATATCCAGTCATAATTGTGTGTGTGTGTGTTTGTGTGCTGGATAGAACGAGTAGATCTCATCTTCCTCAAGCGTCTCCCCTGTGTCCCTGCTGGGTCCCTAGCTTGGCACTCACAGATACTCCTAAAGCATCACCCCACTGGCCTGCTCGGTCCCTGGCTTGGCATACAAGACTGTTCTCGTAGCGTCACCTCCGCTCGCTGGGTCCCTGGCTTGACACCTGCTAAAGTTTCCCAATTCTTCACCATACCCGGTTGGTGAGAATACTGCTCTGGTACTTGCTTCAGCTACTGACGGTGGTCCCTGGTAACAAGGTGGATGGTCCTTTAGTGGCCACAGCTTCCCCTCTACCTCCGACCACGACAGGTTCTCCAGCCGGCAGAACAGCCACTTTGGTTGGACTGCAAGCCACAGTCCCAACCCTGCGCTGCTCTCTTGCTTCTGGATAGGCCCTCACACAGCCTAGCAGTCAGATGTCCCCGGATAGGCTTCAGGCTCTGGCCTAGCAGCCACGTCCACCCAGACAGCCGTCCAGGTGGCACAGAACCCTGATCACCTGACCTCACCCAAATAAATAGGCTCTCCCAGCAGGCCAAGGGACCCAAGAAGATCCCTGCCCATTGGCTGAGACATCCCACCTATTCCTAATCTGTCTTTGCAATGCCCTTGTCTTATCTAATGCCACCAGATACCCGGCCATCTAGTGACAGAAGAGAGAAGTGCAGCAATTCCAGAATTAGAGTGGAATCAATTGATCTCCTATCAATTGACCAAGGCAACTATACTTGGCAGGTACATTTACTAGCAACCCTGCCTAAACACCAGGGTGCTGCATAATCTAAATGGTGCCCATGATTTTTTCATTCTGAATTACCATGTTAGAAATTTCATCCTGGCTTCAGGTGTAACAGCAGCTGTATATCAACAATTTAGCAAGAATGTAATGGGATTAATTCAAGTGACTGCTATAGGAGGGGAAGGGTCATTGTACTTGTTAAATGGGAATCCCTCTTAAGAAAATGGATTTTAAAAATCCTTTTTGATATACCGTTGAGCAGACTCAGCAAGCCTTTTTTATGCTAATTGCAGTAGTTTCAACCATGCATCAAATTGAATAAGGATCTTCATTATTAAAAAAATGAATAAAGACAATTTTATTTAGATGATTCAATTAATAAGATGGTATCTGTAGTAGATTTGAACATCATATGTTTATACTAAGTGTTCCATCTAATTTGATTTTACTAAATTAGATTTGTGTGTTTTTTGTTTGCAGTGTTCCAAGGCTACACCATTCCAAAAGGCAGTGTGGTTCTGGCTAATCTCTGGGCTGTACACCGAGATCCGCAGGTCTGGGACAAGCCAAATGATTTCAACCCAAGCAGATTTCTAGATGACCATGGACAGATTCTTAAGAAGGAAGCCTTTATTCCTTTTGGCATTGGTAATAACTCTTGTTATTCTTGCAAACCCAGTCACTAAACTCTCATATCATAATCTTTAACAACAATTTTTTTTCAATTTTTCTAAATCTGTCTGTAGGCAGATTTTCTCCACTGCAGGTTTCACTCATCCGCAGCGGCAATGCAGGTGGAGGAGGAAGTCGAGAGGAACCTAGTTCCTCTATGGTTTCTTTGGTCACAGAGAGGGAGCATCCGATTGGATCCTAGCATCCCATGTGACTTTGGTGGCCATCTTGGGTCAGGCAGAGTCTATTTAAGACCCGGCTCCTGGGTTTGGTGCGCATTTCATGCTAGAGTAGGGACCAGTTACTCACCTGGCAGGGAAAGTGCTTACCGTCAGGGAGAAGTTCTGGAGGAGTAGGGAAAGAGCTGGAATACGCCACACTTCTGGAAGCCTTCCCACTTGGATATGGACTGGCCAGGCTGCATTTCACCCCTCAAGACAGATGCCATCAGCACACCTGATGCCTAATTCTACTGACACACTGCTGTAGGATTCTGTGAGTTCTCCCGGTTGGGTTGCCTTCCCACCGGGCTTGTTCTGCATTACTGAACTTTAGTTATAAAATAATTCTGTTTCTCTACGCTGGGACTCTGAGTGGTTTCTGACACTGCATCACGCTGTGCCTACTCACATGCCTCTTTTATTAAAATAATACTTGGTAATCCCACCACGCTTTGTCCCTGTCATGCTGTCACATGGGCTACTTTAGAGAATACAAGTAGTCATGCATGTAGACAGAGAGTGGCTTTAGCAGTTCAACAGCACTAAGATGCAAAATGGATCAAAAGAAGATGAAAACTCATATTTTTAGAGATAAAATGGGAATTGTTATGAGACACCATTCTTTAGCAAGATATAGGTCATTCATGTTTTAACCTTCTTGTCCATTGCCTGTGATATTGGCAAAGCAATATTTTGGCTGGATCCTGATCAATTAGCCAAAGTTTGAAACTTTGGTGGCCATGTCTGCAATCTCCCACTCAACATCCTTTGATCTGAAATTTGAAGGAGCCGGGTGGAAAATTTTGACTGAAAAGTGGCTCCATCCAATCAGATGCAGCCACTGTTCAGGTATTCTGACGGCTGGAAGTACAGAATATATTATAAAATGTAGCTGTTTTTGATAATTTGTGATTATTATTCTGACAAAAGATGAAAATATTAATGATATACCTTTTCTGTAACCAGGTCGAAGGGTCTGCATGGGGGAACAACTGGCCAAGATGGAGCTCTTTCTTATGTTTGTCAATCTCCTGCAGTCTTTCAGTTTTTCATTCGCTGATGACAGGTTTCAGCCTATGTTGGAAGGACGGTTTGGCCTCACACTTGCTCCTTTCCCATTTGACATAAAGATACAAAAAAGATAACCAATTTTTATAAATCAAGCGTTTGCTACCAAAGATGCATCAATGTTGTCATTCAAGTGTTCCACATATTTCAAGGTTTTTTTTTATTGGACCAGGAGTAAAAATACAGCAGTGAGACGACAAAAATGTATTACTTTTTTAGTACTGTGTCATATTTTACTGAAATGTGGAGTAGAATTATATTGTTATTATTTTGTGAATTATCACATTAGTAGCTCTAGGTGAATGCTTTATTGCAATCATTGAGCATAGTTCAATGCAGATGAATCAGGCCTAATGTCCATTATCAAGTTAAGGAAAGCATTAGACTTTCTTTGATAAAGACATTTCACAGTTACTGACTGTATATCATATTCATAACATATTTCAGATACCAAAAGGGTTTAAGCCTACATTTCTTTTCATTTCGGATAGAGTAAGGAAGGGTAAAACCCACTGTCAGTTTTCTTTGTGTCACATTAGGGAGATTTACCTTCACATCCTGTCCTGTAAGCTCAACAGGAAGTGAGAGGTTATCTTTCCAATGTGGAAAAAAATCCCCATTTAACAGTTGGCAGGGGAACAAGTGTCTCATTGGAAGATTATCCCTTTTGTCCTGTTCAACTCAACTGTTTTGCTTTTATTCTTTAACCCCTTGCCGACTAGCGCACGGCGGCACAATGGCATGGCGGGGCAAATGGGTGCAAATGGGCGTACAGGTACGTTCCCTTTAAATCGCGGCCTAGTGGGTGCACGCCACATACTCTGTGAGCGTGCCCGCGGGTCCCGCAGACTCAATGTCCTCCGGGGGCCCGCGATCATGTCACGGAGCCGCAGAATGCGGAGATGCAGGGAGATGCTGCATTTCCCTGTTCTGCCTAGCAACATGACAGAGATTTGCTGCTCTCTGTCATCGGGAGCAGTGATCTCTGTCATATTCTAGTGAGACAATCCCCCCTACAGTTAGAATCACTCCCTAGGACACACTTAACCCCTTGATTGCCCCTTAGTGTTTAACCCCTTCCCTGCCAGTGTCATTTACACAGTAATCAGTGCATTTTTATAGCACTGATCGCTGCATATATGACAATGGTCCCAAAATAGTGTTCGTCATAATGTCGCAGTCACGATAAAAAAATCGCAGATTGCTGCCATTACTAATAAAAAAAATAAATAATAAAAATGCCACAAATCTATCCCCTATTTTGTAGACGCTATAACTTTTGTGCAAACCAATCAATATACGCTTACTGCGATTTTTTTTTTTTTAACAAAAATATGTAGAAGAATACATATCGGCCTAAACTGAGAAAGAAATTAATTTTTTTATATATTTTTTGGGGATGTTTATTATAGCAAAAAGTTAAAAATATTGCTTTTTCTCAAAATTGTTGCTCTTTTTTTTTGTTTATAGCGCAAAAAATAAAAAACGCAGAGGTGATCAAATACCACCAAAAGAAAGCTCTATTTGTGGGAAAAAAAGGAAGTCAATTTTGTTTGGGTGCAACGTCGCATGACTGCGCAATTGTCAGTTAAAACGGCGCAGTGCCGTATCGCAAAAAGTGCTCTGGTCAGGAAGGGTGTAAATCCTTCCGGGGCTGAAGCAGTTAACTAGAAAAACGAAATCGCACTGCAATAGTGGCAAAGCACTAATCTTTAATCATCATTTTTAATGGCACCTCAAACGTGACAATTTGTCAAACGTGGCACTGCATTTGAGGTACCATTAAAAATGAATGGCACCCAAACACGCGTGGTGCATTTTGCCACTATTGCAGTGCAATTTGGAATTTGCAGCAATTCTGCCCGGGATCCCAAATTGCTAGATGGGAATGAGGCCTTAGTGGTGAAAAACATGAGCTTAGAGTTTAGCTTTAAATTCTGTAACAGAACATTTTATGGTGATGGCACTGCTGAATTTTGTGTTGATATATCTTTTGAGGATATTCTTATTTATTTTACATTAAGTATCAGGATAATCAGTCCAGCCTAAACTAGTTTTGCAAAAAAAAAGATTAAAATACAATTTACATACCTGTAGTATACTAATGAGCTTTTCATAAAAAATAAAAAAATTCTACTTAGGCGAATTTGGAAAAGGGAGCTGTCTGTGTTTACGACCCAGCAGCAGCTGCATGTAAAACACAGTACAACACTTCGGAAAACTTTAGAAGACGTCTGAATCAGACACCAAATACATGGAGGCACTTGTCACATAATATAGGGTCTTACAACTGGAGTAAACAATACTGTAGGTTTTATCGCAGGGGCAGTGCATTTTCCAAAGGTGGATAATAACTTACATACTTACAAGTAGTACACTGCAACACAGGGAGGTGGGCAGCAGGCATATGTATAGGTAGGCACAGGCATATTAGGGTGCCTGTTGTACCACTGCGCTGTTACTTTGTTGCCTATGGTGACAACACAGGGTTACTATAAACTAAATCTAGAGTATGTTTTCAGTAAGAAAGCATGTTGCATTATTTTTGTTGCTGCATTATGCTAAACATAATTTGGATGGGACTTAAACCTTTTTACATGCTTGCTGATCATATGTTCATGATTGTATTTTAGACACAGACAGGGGCGGAATAGGAGATTATGGGGCCCCCGGGCAATAGGAGATTATGGGGCCCCCGGGCAATAGGAGAAGATTATGGGGCCCCCGGGCAATAGGAGATTATGGGGTCCCCAGGCAATAGGAGATGATGGGGCCCCCAGGCAATAGATTATGGGGCCACACAGTACACACACATACACATACAGTATACACACACAGACACACAATATACACACACAGTATACACACACACACACACTGAAAAGGTACTGGAGAGGCGGGGCAGCTATAATCTTGGGATTTTTTTAAAAAACACAGATTTTTACATACTGTACCTGGTTTTATTGAGGCTGGCAACCCTGATGGGGCTCTTTAGTGGCAGGGGGCCCTCGGGCAGTGCCCGAGTGACCGAATGGTCAGTCCGCCCCTGGACACAGATATGTAGATTCTCCTTTTAGGAGCTATCTGTATAGCAGGCAGTGTATTTAGCACCCCAGCAGAACAGATGCAGAGGACGCTCTATTATTTCTAATCAGTCTGAGCAAACAGATAGATATAGGCCAGCCATAGATGGTTCAAATCTCGGTAAGTTCGGCAGAAACTGGCCGAGATTCCAACTGTGTATGGGCAGCCTGAATGTACTAAGTTGATCAATCAAGTTGAGTACAACCAGACTGTCAGATTTTCCTTGCGATTATCGCTAGTGGCTGGTATAGCAGCTACCAATAATCACATGTCTTCTCCCGGCGGGGACAGCTTCCCCCGCCCCCCGGGAGAATACAATGTCTCTGCACAAGGGCTTTCACCATCTATGGCCATACATGACTCTTTAGCAGGCCGAACAAAAAGAATCAATAGAGTCCACCATCCGTGCTAAACAGCCTGGATGGAGGACTCTCTCTGACAGCAAATATATTCTGACAGCCACTGACACCGGCAGAATACATAAAGAGTGACAGTATCTGATAGAATGCAGTCATTGTTTGGCCAATAACTTTTCACCCAGTTCCTTCAATTTTTCAATCAAAGTTTGTTGAGCTGGGTAGTTTAACATGCTTCCCCTGGCAATTCTGTCTCAATACAAAGCAGCACAGGCAGACACTGCCAGCACCGCTCAGCTTGAGGGAGAGAAATAGCAATCTGAATAGGCTGTAGAACCCACCGAATCAAAGGTCCTCCCAAGGGTTCTGCACACCTATCTGCCACCATAGACGTGATATTGTGTCAACTAAAATCTATAAGCTGCCTTTGTTGCTACTGCACAGAAATGGTCCAGCATCTGATGTACAAGTCAGGGATATCAGATTTGCACTCAAAATATAGTTCCATGGCTTAATGGAGTTGGATACTTCTACAAAAATAAAAATCACGAAATAATATTTTTTAGGTGCACATACCAATGCAAATGATAACCAAAATATATGTGTGCCTTAATATGTTGTAACTGCTTGTAAACCATTAACAGGTTTGGGGATCTATTTTCTAAAAAGATATGTATGTGTTTGTATACTTGTAAAAAAAATGCTGGTCTCCATTAAAAGTTTGTTCAGCTGTTTTCCTTTTGTAATAACTGTGGTAATTAAAATAAAAAATATAAAAAGACACATATTTGTGTTTGTCACTTATTTATAATATTGGGAAATATAAAAGCTGATTTCTTATATATTTATATGTTAAAGTTGACCTGTAGTCCAGACATTTGAATACAGTCGGGAAGGGTTTTTATTGCTATCTGTGTGCCAATTATTTAACAGATTCAGTGCAGATGTACAAATCTCCTGCCGCAGCTATTGTATTCTGACAGCAAGTACCTGCAGAATACCCGAACAGCAGCTGCATCTGATTGAATGCAGCTGCTGTTCAGCCAACAATTTTATAGATGGCTCCTTTGATTTTCAGTTCAGTTCAGGATATTGAGTGGGATGGTGGCAACAGGGTCACCCATGAAATGATTTTAGCATGGTGTATGGTCAGCTTTACTTCCTAGGCTGGTAACCAAGAAGGTAACTGAGGGAATATCTTTCTGATAGGGACTAATGCCCCGTACACACAGTCGGACATTGATCGGACATTTCGACAACAAAATCCTAGGATTTTTTCAGACGGATGTTGGCTCAAACTTGTCTTGCATACACACGGTCACACAAAGTTGTCGGAAAATCCGATCATTCTGAACGCGGTGACGTAAAACGCGTACGTCGGGACTATGAACGGGGCAGTAGCCAATAGCTTTCATTTCTTTATTTATTCTGAGCATGCGTGACACTTTGTCCGTCGGATTTGTGTACACACGATCGGAAATTCCGACAACGGATTTTGTTGTCGGAAAATTTTATATCCTGCTCTCAAACTTTGTGTGTCGGAAAATCTGATGGAAAATGTGTGATGGAGCCCACACAGGGTCAGAATTTCCGACAACAAGGTCCTATCACACATTTTCCGTCAGAAAATCCAACCGTGTGTACAGGGCATTAGCAGTACATTTTTTTTAGTAGATTTAGGAAAGGTTAGAACCTTTGCTGACAGCTGACTTCATAGTACTGAGGAGGTTCCCTCAATTTTTAGGACAGATGGGGAGGGATCATGTTTACAACGGGGACAAAACCCTTTCCTTACTTTATCCAACATCAAACAAGAAAGGCATCTATGTCTTTACCTGTTGCTGTCAGCCATATACATATATAGTATGCCACATATATTTGTACTCAGAGTCAAATCACATGTCAAATCGGCGGCAATTGTCGGCAATGGCACCGCCCTATGTTGCGGCGCCGCACCGATTTCAAAAAGTAGTTTCTGTACTATTTTTTGCAATTTCAGGCTGCCATTTACATTGACATCTGTGCAGAAACCTGCACAGATGTCTCTGAAATCGTGGCCGAAATCAGTTCCTGCCTTGGAGGTGGATCAATCAAGATCCACCTCCAAGGCAGGAACTGAGTAGTAGGGACACAGATAGCAATGAACAGCCAAACAGGGACTTTAGCCCTCTCCTAAGCCATCTAAAACTGAATTCAAAGTTTGTGCCTTACCAACACAGCTATCTAATAATAAAAAACAATGTACACTTGAGATAATGGTTGCCATAATAATAGGTAATTTAAAATATAGTAGGATATATACGGAGTGGGGGCACTCTAATACAGGAGGTGTGCTACTGGCCAGATCACTAGGTGAAAACAAAGGGGAAAAAGTCTAAAAAAAGAAAACTAATGCAGTCAACCCATCTAATGATTGGTAAGCAGTGCAATATATTGCATTGTTGGTTTGGGTTTAATTTTGCTTTGAAACCATAGGGTTATTCCCCACCTCCACGTGATTGTACACTGGCAAATAGCAAAGCTTAACTCAGCCCTGCATATCCCCACCCACTCAAAACATTTGCTAGTGTCTGTAGGTGATAGACTTGTCTCCCTCTACTGAGAAAGTACAGTATTTTCCTTTGATACACTGTATGCCAACGGCTGCTGAGCCTCAGCGCTGAAGAGCAGCTGCAGTTATCTCTATTGGTCCCTGGATCTTGCTATTTCTAGAGGAATATACCCAGACCCTGTTAAAAGCAGGAATGGCCTGTAAGCTGCTTGTACTGAAGTCAGAGACAGGTGCTCACCCTGGCAGGGGGTTGCACCACATGAGTTAGCTGGTGGGGTTTTATACACATCTAGGTCTGAGGTGTGCTGCAGTGGAGCCCAGGCTTGGCATACTCTGCTGCATATGCCTAACCTGGAGAGGTTAAGAATGAGCTGTTAAAGTGGTTGTACCGTCCGCTATAATAAGGCTTACCTGGCTGTAGGTAAAATGAATATCTCCTAAACCTGCACCCTGCATGCAGCCTCTTATGTCAGCGGCGCATGCACTCTGAAGGTCCGGCAGATCGTGCCGAAACTTGCTGGAATGGAGGACTCTCGCGTGCATATGCGGAAGTGACATCTTTGCTGCCCCGGCCACTCACAGCGCTGGAGCATGCGAAACCGAAAGAAACGCAGAGGGAACATGTCAGCCCCCTCAGCGGTGAATGGGTGCGCTGCAGGAGCTTCGTTCTAAGGTAAGTATTTCATAATGTGCTAGTATACCAGGGGTGTCCAAACTTTTTTCAAAGAGGGCTAGATTTGATGAAGTGAAAATGCGTGAGGGCTGACCATTTTGCCTGACATTTTTTGAACCATTAAAATTATGTTTAATCATTTTTATTGGTATTGCAATAAAACAAGACAAATCAACAAAAACAATAGCATGTCAGTAAATACAAATGGGTCAGAGGAGCTTGATCATAGCAGTGCTCACCATTGTAGGTAGTGCATAGCAAGAATACAAATATCAAAAATATGAAGGCCAACAACACATGGATTAGGAAGCATCCCACATTTCCATTATATATATTTAAGATCAAACAAGATACATAGACATGGGTCTTAATGGTGGGGGGCGAACAAAACCCATAGCTATGTATTAGGGGTGTGGTGGGAACACATATAATCCTTTAGAGACTGCACCACAGGGAAGGGGAAGAAAAAAAAAACTGATCAATAGAAAATAAGGGAAAGGGAAGAAAGGCCAGGAGTATCTAGAGAAACAACAAAAGATAACATAGGCTGATGAGAGGATCTCGGGACGACCCAACTTTCTACAGCAGGGTAGACGCATCAAAGGTAGAGGAATACCGGAAATGATTCCAGACAGTCCAAATTAGTTTATGAAAGTCGTATTTGTCTTCATACCATGCTACAATATTCTTCAAGTATTCAATTTGGTTCATTTTACAAGCCCAAACGGGTAAGGTTGGTGGGTCGGGTTGGTGCCAATATCTGGCAATAACAGAACGAGCTGCAGTCAAGAAATATCTAATCAGACTCTTTTTGATCTGTTTATAGGAGCCCGGGACTAAGGATAAGACTGAAAGTTGGGGTTGGTTGGGGAAGTTATCACCTTCCCCAACCAGCATACAATTGCAAAATCTTTTCCCAAAAAGGGGTAAGACGTGGGCAAGTGCCCCAAATGTCAGTCATAGTACCAACGGCAGCATTGGTCAGGGATGGTAGGGTCAATTTTATGGAGAATGGAAGGGCAGCGATACCACCTGGAAAGTATACGATAATTGCGTTCTTGGGCAATGGAAGATGCTAAGAGCTTATAAGAAAGTGCAAATATTTTAGGTCATTCCAATTCCTCTGCAGGTATATTTAATTTCCAGTTCCCATTTGGATTGATATTAAAGGTGAATTTGGATAGGACTCCTGTACTAAGATTTGATAGAGCAGGGAAAGCGGGTGGTCAGGTCTGGAGGACTGGGAGATCAATGACTCAAATTCCATAGTTGGTCTAGTCAGGGTATCCAGAGAGGAGTACTGTTTAACCACTTGCCGCCCACCCACCGTCAAATGACGGCTGGGCAATGCGGCTCTCGTTCTGGGTGGACGTCATATGACGGCTTCCCAGACAGACCGCTCTCACGCGCAGCAAAGCGATCGCAGCAGGGCCGTGTTGCTAGGACATGGTGCTACCCCGATCTGTGTAAAGAGCCGCGGCCGCGGCCATGTGATCGGCTGTGTCCAATCACAGTCGGTCACATGTAAACACGGAGATGTCGGTAATTGGCGCTCCTCGCCTCACACTGACAGAGTGTGAGGAGAAGAGAGCCCACCAGCGGCATCTCCTCACAGGGGACAGCTAGGTATGTAATCAGGGCACTGATCATCAGTGTCCTGATTACTATTAATTGATTGATTACTATTAAGTACCCACCAGTGTCAGCAATGATTGTCCACCACTGCCAGCAGTCAGTCCCAACCAGTGCCCACAATTGCCACCAATCTGTTCCCACAAGTGCCAGCAATCAGTGCCCATTAGTGCTGGCCATCAATGCTCATCACTGCTGCCCATCAATGCCCATCAGTGCCACCTATCTGTGCCCACCAGTGCTGCCTATCTGTGCCCAGTGCCACCCACCAGTGCTGCCTATCAGTGCCCATAAGTGCGGCATATTTGTGCCTCCTCATCAGTGCCACCTAATCAGTGCCCATAAGTGCCACCTCATCAGTGCCTATCAGTGCAGCCTATCAGTGCCCATCAGTGCCGCCTCATCAGCGCCCAGTGAAGGAGAAAAGTTTCCAAAAATTTTTGGTCTTTTTTTTTTTTACGAAAAAATAGAAAACCCAAGTGTGACTAAATACCACCAAAATAAAGCTCTATTTGTGTGAAGAAAATTATAACCATTTCACATGGTTACAGTGTAGCATGACCGCGCAATTGTCATTTAAAATGTGACAGCACTGAAAACTGAAAAATGCCCTGGGCAGGAAGGGGGTGTAAGTGTCCAGTATTGAGGTGGTTAAGGAAATGTAGCTGAGTACATTCCAGCCAGGCACTCTGTGGATTAAGGCAATCAGGAAGGATTCGGGAAAGCAATACCGGGGTTATCATTTTTCCACCAAGAAAGAAATGCAGATCTAGACAGGGTTGGGGTAAAATAAGCATTGCCAAACAAGGGGGTCAAGGGGCTCAGTCATGATGACAGTTGTCCCCTACGCAAATACCTGTCCCAGATATGTAAGGTAGTGCTAGTAAGGGTCGGTAAAAGGTCTCTCGGAGGTCTATGACTGGGTTATGGCCATAGTAAAGAAGTGATGTTAGGGGAAATCCATCCATCCTCAACATGAGTCCACAGTTTAGACGATTTACTATTATAGTACCAGTCCAGAATGTGAAGTAGGGACGCCGCTTGAGAATACAAGGACATGTGAGGCAAAGCCACCCCTCCTCGGCACTTGGGTAAAGAGAGGGTGGACTGGCTAATCCTTGGTTTATTATTTCGCCAGATATATGAATAAATGGTTTTGTGAATAGAGAGAAAAAACGCTGGGGGTGGAGGAAGGGGGGCGGCTTGAAACATATAAGAGTCTGGGCAAGATATCCATTTTGATTACATTTATGTGGCCAAACCATGAAATGTGGGGTTTGTCATACGAGGTAAGACAATCTGAACCATTAAAATTAAATGCAAACTAACTAATACAATGCACAACAAGAATTCTCTTGCCTTTGTGGCTGTGTATAGTGAAGAGTCTAAGGATGAGCTTGGGCTTGTTATTTGGATATATACCATATTTATTGGCGTATAACACTTTAAGAGGGAAGTTTCAGGAAAAAAATTTAATTTTAAATAAAGAACTGTGAAGCAAAGTAAGGGTCAGTGCCCATCAATGCAGCCTCACCATTGCCATGAATGCAGCCTCACCATTGCCATGAATGCAGCCTCACCATTGCCATGAATGCAGCCTCACCATTGACATGAATGCAGCCTCACCATTGACATGAATGCAGCCTCACCATTGACATGAATTCAGCCTCACCATTGCCATGAATGCAGCCTCACCATTCACATGAATGCAGCCTCACCATTGACATGAATGCAGCCTCACCATTGCCATGAATGCAGCCTCACCATTGACATGAATGCAGCCTCACCATTGCCATGAATGCAGCCTCACCATTGCCATGAATGCAGCCTCACCATTGACATGAATGCAGCCTCACCATTGCCATGAATGCAGCCTCACCCTTGCCATGAATGCAGCCTCACCATTGACATGAATGCAGCCTCACCATTGCCATGAGTGCAGCCTCACCATTGCCATGAATGCAGCCTCACCATTGCCATGATTGTAGCCTCTGAATTCAGCCTCACCATTGACATGAATGCAGCCTCACCATTGCCATTAATGCAGCCTCACCATTGCCATAAACGCAGCCTCAATATTACCATGAATGCAGCCTCACCATTGCCATGAATTCAGCCTCTGAATGCAGTCTCACCATTGCAAAGAATGCAGCCTCACCGTTGCCATGAATGCAGCCTCACCGTTGCCATTAGGGCTGAAACAACTAATCGATTATGAAATTAATCAATTACTTTTTTCATAATCGATTAATTGCCCAGTGACATAATGGGGTTAAAAAAACCCCTAAAATGAGCCCCTATAGAAGAGCAAATAATTGCTACTGCAAATATTTCTTTCACAGTTCTACACTAAAAAAATTAACCCCTTACAGTAGTGATTATCTGCTTTTTTTTGTACTATAAAGGGCTAATTTTAGTTTTTTTAACCCCATTATGTTACTAAACGTCTTAGACCTGGTTCACATCTTTGTGTTTTTTGGTGCTTTTTGCAGAAACGCACTACAGTTCATTTACATGTTTTCCTATGGGTCACGTTCACGCAAAACTGTGCTTTTTTGGTTCAATATACTTCAATTGAAAAGCTGCAGAAATGCATGTAATGCGTTTTTGCAGCAATTTGTGTTTTTTAATCTTCCCAACAAAAAATTGCCCCAAAAAAATGCAAAAATGCAAATCACAGCAAAATCATGTGCGCAGAATTTAAAACGCACAGCAAAAAGCACTGCAAAAACAGATCAAAAGCAAAATGCATAGGTGTGTACCGAGCCTTATGCTGGCCACACAGATCAATTTTCAGATGAGAATATTCACACGAAAAATCTTTGTACATTCGCTGAATGAAAAAACGAACGTTCTTAAAATGACATTATTTTTGAAGGAAGACATTGTTTTTGTTTTTAATAAAAGAATTGTATCACTGAGTCTGATATTTACCAGATTCACCCTTTAATAGTATATACAGTATATATCCTCTAATAGTATATACAGTATATCTCCTCTAATAGTTTATACAGTGTATCTCTTCTAATAGTATATACAGTATATATCCTCTAATAGTATATATCTCTTCTGTCTGTTATGCTCAGAGTGGATTCCCTAACCATATAGTTGGTTATTTATATTTACCACTGCATAGAGATATTTAAGAATAAATTACCTTTTTTTTTTTAAACTTTACACATTAACTTTTTTTTTTAAGGTTATTAACCGAATAATCGATTAATCGAAACAATAATCGGCCAACTAATCGATTATGAAAATAATCGTTAGTTGCAGCCCTAGTTGCCATGAATGCAGCCTCACTGTTGCCATGAATTCAGCCTCACCATTGCCATGAACGTGGCCTCACCATTAACATGAATGCAGCCTCACTGTTGCCATGAATGCAGCCTCACCATTTCCATGAATGCAGCCTCACCGTTGCCATGAATGCAGCCTCACCATTGCCATGAATGCAGCCTCACCATTGACATGAATGCAGCCTCACCATTGCCATGAATGTAGCCTCTGAATGCAGCCTCACCATTGCTATGAATGCAGCCTCACCATTGCCATGAATGCAGCCTCACCATTGCCATGAACGTGGCCTCACCATTGCCATGAACGTGGCCTCACCATTGCCATGAACGCAGCCTCACCATTGCCATGAATGCAGCCTCACCATTGACATGAATGCAGCCTCACCATTGCCATGAATGTAGCCTCTGAATGCAGCCTCACCATTGCCATGAATGCAGCCTCACCATTGCCATGAATGCAGCCTCACCATTGCCATGAACGTGGCCTCACCATTGCCATGAATGCAGCCTCACCATTACCATGAATGCAGCCTCACCATTGCCATGAATGCAGCCTCACCATTACCATGAATGCAGCCTCACCATTGCCATGAATGCAGCCTCTGAATGCAGTCTCACCACTGCAATGAATGCAGCCTCACCATTGCCATGAATGCAGCTTCACCATTGACATGAACGCAGCCTCACCCTTGACATTAATGCAGCCTCATCATTGACATGAACGCAGCCTCACCATTGACATGAACGCAGCCTCACCATTGCCATGAATGCAGCCTCTGAATGCAGCATCACAAGTGCCATGAATGCAGCCTCACCATTGCCATCACTGCAGCCTGATCCATGCCCATCTGCAGCCTCGGAGGGGACAAAGAGGGGGGCGGGCCAACAGATTACACACTGGAGAATCTCCTGTTTACTCAGTGGCCTCTTTAATACAAAGTCCCTCCTCCTATGATAGACAGAACAGTCGTCCAATGCCAGCCCAGGAGACGGGACTTCCTATTACAGATGTCGCAGAGTAGACAGGAGATTCTCCTGTATGTAATCTGATGGCACTCGTCCCGCCCCACTAGGAGGAACAATAAATACAATATATATCTTTTTTTTTGAATCCCCGAGTGCTGGGTGGCGCTCGGGGATTTGCTGGGGACCACAAAAGATATATACCGTATTTATCGGCGTATAACACGCGCCGGCGTATAACACGCACCCCAAGTTTAGGAGGGAATTTTAAAGAAAAAAACTTTTAGGAGGAAAGTTTAAGGAAAAAAACTTACATTTAAATGCCCATCAATGCAGCCTCATCAGTGTCCATCTGCATCCTTGTCAGTGTCCATCTGTAGTGTTGTCCCCCATTGCAGCCTTGTCCCCCATTGCAGCCTTGTCCCCCATTGCAGCCTTGTCCCCCATTGCAGCCTTGTCCCCCATTGCAGCCTTGTTAGTGTCCATCTGTAGTCTTGTACCCGATTGCAGCCTTGTCAGTGTCCCTCTGTAGCCTGTGTCGTTTGCATCTTTGAAAATGGCGCCACCGTTCTCGGCCGCTTTTGGCCATTCTCGGCGGCTCTCGGCCATTCTCGGCGGCACTCGGCCGCTCTCGGACGCACTCGGCTTTCGGCGGCTCCCATGGGACTGCGAGAGGCACCGAGAATGGCCGAAAGTGGGCGAAAGCCGTCGAGAATGGCCGAGAGCTGACGAGAATTGCCGAAAGCGGCTGAGAGCCGCCGAGAATGGCCGAAGGCGGGCGAGAGCCGCCGAGAATGACCAAAAGCGGCCGAGAACGGCGGCGCCATTTTCAAAGCCGCCGAGAAAAGCCAAGAGCCCCTGAGAGTGGCCTGAAAAGCTCACAATCGGCGGGGGATCGGCGTATAACACGCACCCATGATTTTCCCCTGATTTTCAGGGGAAAAAAGTGCGTGTTATACGCCGATAAATACGGTATATCCAAATTACCAGTGGGGCCGTATTAAACCAGAATGCAGGCCGGACTTTGGACATGCCTGTGGTATACGATGCATACTTGCATATTATGCTATTGTCTTGCAGGTTTCTTTTTTTTCAGTGGTTTACTACCGTTTTAAGGCTCTGCAGCATTTAAAGTAAGGCCTTGTTTAGACATGTGGCTCGGAGGTTGGGGGGGAGAGGTGGTTGCTTGTCAAGCATGGCTGAGCCGTGCAGCGAGATTTTTGGCAAAAATAGGGTTAAAACGGGTGGTGAGGAGACGTCGCATTGCTTCCTTCATGCCAGTCATTAGCCTTTTTGGAGCACAATCTGGAAGCTGATCAGGCTTTGTGAAGGTTCACTTTAAACTAAAAGCATAGCTCCCAACTGTCCCTGATTCGGAGGGACTGCCCTTGATTTGGAGCAATGTCCCTCTTTCCTCATTTGTCCCTCATTTTGGTCTGATCTATATAGATGTATATAAAATGCATTTTTTATCTATCAAAAAGTGTTTCCCAGCGCTAAAAACGTTTTTATCCGATTTCTAAATTGCTGCATTTGTAAATTCCAAAAGCCAATATAAATGAATAGTAAGGATGAGCTCCGGGGTGTTCGCACAGCCCACGTGCAGAGCCCGCCAGGAAGTCAGCACTGCGCTGCGCTAATCACAGGCAGTGAGACATTGTCCCGATGCACGGCTGCAGAGATCAGGAAATGTCTCACTGCCTGTGATTAGCTCAGCGCCGACTTCCTGGCGGGCTCTGCACGTGGGCTGTGTGAACACGCCGGAGCTTATCCTTAGGCCCCTTTCACACTGGGGCGGTTTGCAGGCGCTATTGCGTTAATAATAGCTCCTGCAAACCGACCCGAAAGTGCCGCTGCTCTGTCTCCAGTGTGAAAGCCCCGAGGGCTTTCACACTGGAGCGGTGCGCTGGCAGGATGGGAAAAAAAGTCCTGCCAGCATCATCTTTGGAGCGGGGAAGGAGCGGTGTATTCAATGGGACAGCGCGGCTATACCGCCAGCAAAGTGCCTCTGCAGAGGCGCTTTGCGGTGGTTTTTAGCCCTTTCTCGGCTGCTAGCGGGGGTAAAACTGCCCCGCTAGCGGCCGAATACCGACGGTAAAGCGTCGCTAACGATAGCAGCGCTTTACCGCCGACGCCGCCCAACTGTGAAAGGGGCCTTAATGAATAGTAGTGGTAAAAAAAAAGGACTTGTGGGTTTAACCAATCTTGTTTTTTTGTACAATTCTCCTTTAAGGGGGCGTGGCCAGGGGTGTGTCCTATGCCTGCATACTTTTGCTGATAGGTGTCCCTCATTCCCATCTCAAAAAGTTGGGAGGTATGGTAAAAGGTGTTTTGGGACTTTGCAACCCCATGAGGCCCCTTTGTGATTGTTGTGGCCCTAACGTGGTGACTAAAGCACCATGAAAGGATAACAGAGGGGAACATAGCTGACAATGGGGTTTATTGAGCTGGTCAGCCGCAGGTGGTTTTGTTCCACCGTTACCCTCGCATCCATGGCAGAAAAAGGGTTAAATGTAAAAGGTCTACTATTCGGTAATAATAATAAGCACGGTCTAGCGCCCCCTTTCTGCCTGGCTGTTCTCCCCAGTCTGCCGGTGACCCCGCCCCTCCTGTCTGCGCTGTTCGGCGCTGAGTGTTGACGTCACGAGCTGTCACTTGCAGTGTGTCCTTCACCCACAGACTTCATAGCAGACATGGCCTCCGCCAGCCGGCAGCTCATCGCCCGTATGTCCAGTAGCACTGCCGCCAAGAAGCTGGTCATCAAGCATGTCACTGTGATCGGGGGCGGCTTGATGGGCTCCGGGATAGCACAGGTGAGATCGCCCAGTCTTGGCCATCTGGCACTGAGTGCAGACTATGGAGGGAGAAGCATTGCTGGGGAGAGCTGAATACATTGCAGATCAGGAGTGACAGCAAGTTGTTGTGTTTTTTTTTTTTTTAAAGAGCAGATCATTCTGAAGCAGATGTCCTCATTACAGCATAAAACACTGTGATGGAGTGATGTTCTCATGTCTGTGGATCTTATTTATGGGAGCTGACTGCATTGTGAGCAATTCATCCTTCCCATCGCTGTTATTGGCCCCAAGTTATTATTATTATACAGGATTTATATAGCGCCAACAGTTTGCACAGCGCTTTACAACATAACGCCAGTGATGGGTGCGCTTCTTGTCTTTCTCCCCCTCCATTGATTAATGGTGGCCATACATGTCTCAGTTTTATTGTCCGGTCGTTGTGTCGTTTGATCAAAATGAATAAATCTGCTATAAAATGAAAAAGCCATAACTTCCCTTCTGATCAATTGAGCTCGCATTTGAGTAAAACCGAATCAGTCAGCCAGGGTGAAAAATGATCGATCGTTTTTTAGAGGTGCACCAAATAGGAATTTTGAAGTCGAAAATTCAGGATGGACTTGGCCGTCATTTATTTTATTTTTTTTAAATGACAGTTTAAAAAAAAAAAATAAAAAAAAGAATTTTTTTTTTATATTTTATTTGACTTTATTTAAATGAATATATTGGCATTTTTAGCGCAAGAAAATCTCATGAAAAATGCATCTCTTTAAATTCTATGTATGCCTTTGCACCGGTCCGTTGCACTTCCGTTGTGGTGTTAAAAATCTTCCTTGCTGCATTTTTGGTCAGTTAAAAAGCTGCACCAAAAACACACCTCCCTGTTGAAATGCATTGAAAATGGTGCAAGAATGCGTCAGTAACGCACCTGTTTTTGATGTGGTTTTTAAGTCACATGACCTATGAACAACAGTGAAATCACAGTAAAATCGTGTGCATTTTCGGCACCATTATCGGAACCTTTTTCTCTAGCGGCAAAATACAGAAACCACCACTTTCACCAGGTATATGTCAGCCACCGAAATTTCAGTGCATCTCTAATAGCAATGGGCTTGGACATGTTCAGGATCTTAGACCCAACCCACCTGTCTGATCCCACCAGGAAGCCGACACTGCACACCTCTAATCACAGGCAGTGAGACATTTCCCAGTCCCCAGCTGCACACATTGGGAAATGTCTCACTGTCTGTGATTGGCCGTGTGCAGTGTCGGCTTCCTGGCGGGGATCAGGCAGGTGGGTTGGGACGGAGTTCCCGAACATGTCCGAGCCCATCTCTAATCGTTTTGCATCAATTAGCCACACTGTGATACCTTATCAGATTTTGAGATTACAGAGATGTGATTGTTAATGTACAATCATATTTTAACTAGTAAAATCCCCCTGTGTGTGTGTGGAATATCGATTAAATTGGTTGTCAACTATAGATAAATGATTGCTATCAGAGGAGATCGGAAAATAAATTGATCGTTTATCGAACCTTGTGTGGCCACCGTAAAACTTTGACAGTCAGGCTAGATGGGCATTAATGTCAATGGATGTTCAGTAAGGTTTAGAATATAAAAAAAAAAAAAAAAAAAGGTAGATCATGTGATGCATTGTAACAATAAATTGCACACCCTATACAGGGTATAACACACGCCTGCTGGGGTGAATGGGCCATTAAAGGGGTTGTAAACCCTCGTGGTTTTTCACCTTAATGCATTAAGGTGAAAAACCTTCTCATGCTGCAGCTCCCCAGTTTTACTTACCTGAGCCCTGTCTTTCTCAACCCGGGGACGAGCACACCAGCTATGGCTGGTGTCTCGTGTCCTGATTGGATAGATTGATAGCAGTGCAGCCATTGGCTCCCGCTGCTGTCAATCAAATCCAATGACCGGGGGGCGCCGCCGAGCCCTGCATTCTGTGTCACCGCACAGGTGTCCCAAAGGAGAGCGCTTCTCCGACAGGGCACTCGAGAAGAGGAGCCGCCACCAGTGCCGCCGAGGGACCACAGAAGAGGAGGATTGGGGCCACTCTGTGCAAAACAAATTGCACAGTGGAGGTATGACATGATTGTTATTCAAAGAAAAAAACAAAAGAGGCTTTAGTAACACTTTAAAACTTTGAATATACCTAATGAAGTGACTGGCCTCAGGGTGATACACAAAGATGAGACAAATCCTCCTACCTAAGTTGTACCAGTTTATCTGCAGTCTTCTCCTCTCTACAGACATTCAAAGTCCAGAATTTATAAAGCTTGTCTGGGCTGTCAGAAACCATAAAGTTGTGATCTGGTGCCTAGTGATGCCATGTCGCCATCCCCAGCATTACATACACAAAACAAAAACATTTTTTCCATGGGACTTTAAATGAGGCATAACATTTGCGTAAATTTTTTTTAAATTTTTTTTTATTGCACAATAGATTAAAATCTTATACATAGTAGATTTAGTAAAAAAGCAAGGTGATTTGTTACCACTAGCGAACCTCGGTCTGTAGATGAGGGAAGTTTAACCACTTAAAGACTAAGGCCTCATGTACACGTTCATGTGCTGGTAAATGGAGCCGTTGGGCATTTTTTTCAGCTGCCCCTGAACTCTTCTCTATGTTATCTTATTAGTACATGTACACAGGGTCGTTTTTAGGCAGTTGAGTTTAGAAGCATTTTCTGGAACGCAAAAAAATGCGTTCAGGATTGATGTGCAGAGGCATTTGAGATGTCAAATGCCTGTAACAGCTTGTAAACGCAGTAACTCGCATTTAGCCACATTTCGTTTACAGGTGTTTTTAATTTTTGACTATTTCAGAAAAAAAAAAAACGCTTCTAAACGTAAAGCAGCTAAATGGACGTTTTTAAACGTTGGTTACTATCTGTCAAGTTAAATAGTTCTGGAGAGGTTGTAGAACGTCCCGTGTACATTGGTCTAAACCTTTTTTCTGGCACTTGTTTGAAAGTGGTCAGGTTTGCCCTTTTATATTATAGGTTTGGGTAAATCTAAAGGAAAACTGTATAATGTATGGCCCACTTTAGTCATTTCATTTACTAAGGTGCTATTCATACCCGGATGTCATGGTGCAGTGTGTTAAGAGTGTGGTTTTTCACACGTTAGCATGTGTTGCATTAGGTCAGCCTATTTAAATGAATAGTTTGGCAACACTAAAACAAGGAAAAAAATGGTCCCATTCACACGGGCTGTCTGATCAGGTCTGCCTGTCGGTTTTTCAGGTGGACCTGATTGGATCTTCTATTCACTCCTATGGAACGGCAGATGACATGTTCGCTGACATCCGCCGCTATCTGATCCGATCTTGTCCACCAAATTCAGACGGATGGTGGTCCTATTTTCCATCTGATGGTGGATCGGATGAAAATGGACAGGCAGTCCATTTTCATCTGATTTCCCCATAAAGGAGAGCGGGACTCTGTCTGCTCTGCACAGTGAGTTGAGATGTTCCTGTCATTCGATGGTTCATGGGAGCGATCCCCACTGAGACCGTCAAATGGATCTGCCCCATGTGAAAGGGGCATAACAGTGCAATATGTCAACGTATGTAACATGTTAACATACATTGAGTGAAGTTTAGTAAATCGGGGACTATGTGTACACATAACACATAATGAGAAGTAGTGAGCCAGGCTACGTATGAGGGGAGGACCCTCAAGTGATTTTTAGCTCTATATATTATTGCAGAGCATGAAGAATTCATGTTCATTATTTGTCTCAATACCTTTTTATATGTGCTGAAAATCAGCTGGAATATACTAGGCATTTTACCTTTTATCAGAAGTGTATACAGGCATACCCCACTTTTAAGCACCCAATGGGGTTTATTTACTAAAGCTGGAAAGTGCAAAATCAGGCTCACTTCTGCATAGAAACCAATGAGCTTCTAACCCCAGCTTGTTCAATTAAGCTGTGGTAATAAAACCTGGAAGCTCATTGGTTTCTATGCAGAAGTGAGCCTGATTTTGCACTTTCCAGCTTTAGGAAATAAACCCCATTGTGTACTTAAAAGTGGGGTATGCCTGTAATGCACCAGTTCAGACAATATAAAGTGTATTCTAACTGGTCACTTGCTGAGAGTAACATCGGAGCTATAACTTGCTCACTAGAATGTAAAAGTATGTGACACGGGACCTCCCCTTACCTTTCCCCTACTGTCCTTTCCCCTACTCTCCTCTGCTTGTTGGATATATTAGAAGAAGCTTAGAGTTGTAGCTCTGTGCAGAAAAAAACAATTGTATATGCTAAGATTTGTGTGTAGGGTGACATCCACTGTAACTTAGAATACCCATAATGATTTTTACAAATCCTGATTAAATACGTATGCATGAGATATAATCACATCTTTTAAATGGTATTCTGTATTACCCAATCACAGAAAGTGCTGATACCATGTTCTATATAAAATAACTAAGACACGTATTCAGATTTAATAGATCGGCATTGGCAACTTCTCCCCGGCTTTTCAGATGCCACTCCTCAGCCAGCACGATTGGCTGGCACGGATGTTGTCAGTTTTGCATATGCGCGGGAGTGCATTCATCCCCAGTTCAGTGTACATTCTATAGGGAATTGTGAACAGGCACTATAGGTGTATTTTATTGCAGAGGAGACACTGTATCTCTTCTACAATAAAGACCATTTCATTTTTTAAACTTTCATTCCAACTTAAAGTGGTGTTCCGGCCGAAATGATACTTTTTAAATAAAAATACCACTGTAATACACAAGCTTAATGTATTCTAGTAAAGTTAGTCTGTAAACTAAGGTCTGTTTTGTTAGTTTATAGCAGTAGTTTGTTATTTTATAAACTTACAGAAGGCCGTGGCCATCTTAAGTGTGGGCATCTGAAGCCAGACTGTATTTCTTCCTGGATCTCATCCTTGCAGATCTCGCACATGCTCAGTGCAGCACAAGCAGTGTAATAGGTTTCAGGTCAGATTTCCATAGCAACGGCAGTTTCAGAGAAAGTTGCCGCCCCTTCCCAGAAGGCATTGCAAACAGGAAATGATGCGATGGGCCGCGGCCAGGGAGGAGGAAGTGAAAAATGAATACAGCAGATATACAGTAGGTGCTGAGAAAAAAAATAAAAAATATCCAATTTGTTTACAGTGCACAGTTTAGTGAGGGATGCTGAAGAGTGGTAAAAGTGGGTGGAACTCCACTTTAACAGTAAAGTTCAAGGCCTCAAATGATAACTGTTACATTTACTAGTGTGCAAATGTTTGCTCCCAACCGAACTATGAAGCCATCCAATGGCTGATGTCCATAGCTGATCACATATGCAGCACCACGGTAATTGCTGATCACACCAAAAGTAGTGCATGGATGTACTACTTTTGGAAACTCTCTGCAAACGGATTGCACAGTACTTCTGTACCATGCCATCTGATGCGGGCAAACACACTGCGTTTGCGAGCTACATTTGGGGTGTCCATTAACTTGATATGACACCCTCTGTAGATTGTAACTTCAGTGCCTTTTGAATGCACACGTAACACAGGTGAACGCCGTGTTCTGGTGTGAACGGGCCCTGGGGCAAGAAACCTATTTTTGTTTATACTTTTGTCACCTATGACTAGTTTCTTCAACAACTAATTCAAAAATAAGAGACCTGTAAAAATGGTTGTGAACTGAAGACTGATATACGTACTGATGGAATCTGAATCGGTATGTAGTGCTTGCTTGGCAATAATTGTAACTGAACTGATGACGCTCATGTGAAAGGACCTTAAGGGGAGTTTGAATTGCTTTGGAGAGATTTCTGGTTTTTGGTCCATGCTGGTGGTTGGGCAACCCCATTCAAATGAACAGGCTGCCCAAATGCATGGCGCATTTTAATGAACTGCAGCGGATTAGGTGGGTGTGAACCTCTCCGTAAGAAAAGGGACTTCATCACAATTTGCTAACCAAGCTGAATGGTAAGTTGGGAATTGTTTGTAGATATCCACTGATGACCAATATACCTGATCTTCAGCAATCCTTGAATCCTGCGGATGTGAATTTGCTCATCTGTAGTCAAATGCAAAGGTCTGTAAGGTCTACAAGTCTCTGCCCTAAAGCTGGCCATGGATGAATCGAAATTCAATTTTGATCCATCTATTGGCTGTTCCCATTCATGGGAAGTTAACCTAATGATTGACTTTTCATGAATGGGCTTGATGGAAAGTTTTGTTTCAGTCAGTGCATACAGCCAATCGGGTGAAATGCAGAGCAGTGTATTCTGATGGTGGTGGAGTCTCGCTGTCAGAATACAATGGCACAGCAGGGGGGATTTACACATCCACCTGGAGTGTGTGGAAGGGGAACCAGTTCAATTTTAGCGGGCTAAATGGAAAAAACCGAGCCAGCTTTAGGTTAAAAGGTAAGTTCAACTTAATTGTCTCCCTTCGTTTTGGATGGATACCTGTGGCTTAAAGGAGAAGTACAGCCAAAGCTTGTTTGGCTGTACTTCTCCTGTGGATCACAGGAGTACGGTTTGGTTTTGCACTTCTGTGACCCGTTTTAAGCAGACAGCGGGCTGAAGCCTGCTGTCGGCTGAAGTCACAGAGCTGGTGCAGGCTCGGGCAAGATTGCGACAATGAAGTCAATCTGATGCTGCATCCACCTGGGTAAGTATGATTCTTAAAAAAAAAACCCATACATCTTTTAAATTATGAAATGCCTTATGACATTATTGATAGGTTGCTAACCCCTTCCTACTTTTTACAACACAAGACACTGTTTACCTTTTTTATTGAAATGACAAAATGACATTCATTCTGGTCTATGTCCACAGCTGCAGTGTGGTGCTCAGATCAGGTGAGCTCAGGTGTGTTGTGAAAAATAGCAGCATATCTGGATTACTCTGCAAAGCACTGCAATTTACCAGAAGGCAGTGTTGCAGTGTGAACAGGGCACATAGAAAACATTTGGCTCTTGAGGTGACTGGTGTTGACCCCGGGGTGCAAAAACTCCAGTCACCACCTATAGAATGCATGAGCCTTTAAAGTGTCAATAAGCCCACATCATAAAATACTGCCAAATGGTGTATTACATGCTGTTCATACTCACTTAGTCACTATGAGATTCATTTTGTGTATTCTGGAAAAAACCTGATTGATCCTGCTGTTCTCCATCTCCCCTTCTGTCCATGTCCCCAATTCAGCTAGGGATTTTGCAGAGCAGTGTTGGCAGCTCTGCACATGCTCAGATTTCAGTGAGTTTATAAGCTAAGCATTTCCTCCCTATCATATCTGAGCAGCCCATGTGACTATAGAGACACGCATGTGGGCGTATACACCGTGGTTAATGTCAACTCACACACTCCCTCCTCTTTTATGCGCACTAACCAGCTAAACACAATGGGGGTGGGATATTACATGTAGATTAATGGAGGCTTCACCTCCCTCTTTTTCTAATACACAGACTGGAGGGGCGTTACACAGCATGTGACTGACAGAAATCTGCCCACGCCATGTTATTGCCAAAAAATACAAAATATTTGATTTCAAATATATATTTGTGTGGCAATTTAAAACCGTTTATTATTCATTATTTTCGCTCTGTATCCCACAGGCAGTTTTATTTTTATTTTGAACATGTGACCAGCAGCAGAGGACTAGAAGCTCCTTCTGCTTATGTTTCCCCTGCGGACAGGCTGGGAAAGATCTGGGTCATGTGATAGCTGTATATCAATTAGGAAAAAGGTACCTAGATGCTTTTATTTATTTTTTTAATAATTACAGTGCCATCCTCCACATAAAGAAATAGAAGGGACAATGTAAATTAATCAGTGCGTTTACTATTACTTTAAGGTTTGCTTCATCTAAATTGTGAGATTTGTGTAATGGTGATTATATGTAACGTTCACCAATGTGTAAATCCACTCCATACCTAAAGACAAGCAGCCCATTGCCAAATAAGATGGTAGATAGTAATAGAGCTTGGCTCCTCTTTTCATAATCCTAAGTAAAATGTGCTTCTGACTTCGTCCATGTATTTGTAAGGTTTATTAGATGTTTTCATTTTGGATCAACCTGTTTTTTTTTGGGTAAGTATGCTTCTGACATTCACTGGAATTAAATTAAAATGGAGAATGGATAAAAGGCAAATCAAAGTCATCTGCCCATACAGAGGTTAATGTTTAGTTCAGTCTGTGCTAACCTTGAATTTTGCTTCATAAGTTTGTCCTTCAGGTCAACCTTTGGACTGCATTCATTGCTGATAATGGCGGTGGTTAGTCTGTTTTACTGTATATTGTTACTGTTAGAAGAGCTCACTCTTATAAAGTAAGAAACGATTCACATAGAATGTTTTCAAACAGTTTTCTTGCACTAGTAAATAAAAAAGTCAATTAAATAATTGAATCTTGGTATCCATACGTGTGCTCACTGTTGCAGTACAATGGGTGGTTTTTGATTATGTTTTTAGCAATCCTGCAAATGGGGTGAAATGCGGGTTAATTTTTGCATTGTATGGCCAACAAGAATGATACTATCTTTCATATGAAGTTTTCATTTATTTGATGTCTGTAAGGCCCCTTTCACACCAGCAGACTGATTGGGTCCGCCTGTCTGTTTTTCACGTGGACCTGATCGGACCACCCATTGTTCTCGATGGAGCGGCAAATGTAAGCAGAGACGGGTCCGTTGATACCCGCTGGCATCCGATCCGGTCTGCTAAAAACAGATGGATGGAGGTGTGTTCGCCATCCGTCTAGCACGTCAGATGGAAACGTACAGCCAATCCGTTTCCATCTGACCGCCCCTTAGAGAACATTGGGTTCTGTCTATGTCCGCTCTGCATAGCGGAGTGGACACGGACCTGTCGTCCTGCTCAGCAGGGATCAGCGGATAGATCCCCCACTGAGCAGACGAATTCTGCTCTGTCTAAAAGGGGCCTAATTTGGGACCTGTTCAGATTTGGTTTAAAGCTTGTTCTGGAGATGCACTGGCCAAGATTCAAACCAAGCATGGGCAGGCTGAATGTACCAGAGTTGATCAATCGAATACCTTGGGTACAACCAGCCTGTCGGATTTTATATGTGATTATTTCTAGCGACTGGTATAGCTGCTATTCTTCACTGTGTTCTCTTGGCGGGGACGACTTCCCTTACTGGGAGAACACAATGGCTCTGTGAGAGGGATCCTCCCATCAACACTGACTGTTGATGGGGGAATCAAGTGTTTTTTTTCGAGAAAATCGCTCCGTCTATGGCCGGCTTTAGATATGATGGAAAACTTATCCGGCTGCTTTTGGTTTTTCTCCTGATACGCCAAAGACAAGTGTCTGCAAGTGAGCTTCTGTCTTTTGACTGAACTGCATCAGTGAAAAATCTGGTTTCTTCCGCTGCCAGACAGGAACTATGTGGTGTGACAAAGCTGTAAAAAAGTAGAACTGGGTTGACAGAAATATAAAAAAAAATTTTAGCAGGTAAAACAACTTTTCTGTATTTCACCTGTGTATTTGGATGTTTGCCTAGATTTCAGATTTAAGCAATCCATTAAATGATCAGGTCCACTGGACCACTTTTGTCCAGGGACAGACATCCTAATCTTAAGGCCCCTTTCACACTGGGGCGGTTTGCAGGGGCTATTGCGCTAAAAATAGCGCCTGCAAACCGACCTGAAACTGCCGCTGCTTTGTCTCAAAGCCTCGGGGCTTTCACACTGGAGTGGTGCGCTGGTAGGAGGGAAAAAAAACTCCTGCAAACAGCATCTTTGGAGCGGTGTATACACCACTCCTGCCCATTGAAATCAATGGGGCAGCGCGGCTATACCCTCGGCATAGCGCCGTTGTAGCGGGGCTTTGCGGACGTTTTTAACCTTTTTAAAACCGCCCCGCTAGCGGCCAAATACCACAGATAAAACGACTGTAAAGCTGCCAATGCACCTCCTGCCCCAGTGTGAAAGGGGCCCAAAAGATTTGCCTTGCACATGTATGGTGAAATCTTGCAAATTTAAAGATTCAGCATCAAGATTAAATTTCTGGACTATGGGGTTTATTTACTAAAAGCAAATCCACTCTGCACTACAAGTGCACTCACTGTAGATCTGAGGGGAATATCTGAAATGAGTGGAAGCTCTGCTGATTTTATCATCCAATCCTTGCATGTCCCCCTCAGATCTACAGCAACTGCACTTCCAAGTGCACTTGTAGTGCAAAATGGATTAGCCTTTAGTAAATAACCCCTATGTGTTGTATAGACTGCATATACAGCATGTCTTGTAGCATTCCATCCCTTCCAATCAATACCCATATGCAAACCAATGGGGCAGGATATTTTGTTTGACAAATGAGGTCTAAAAATGACATAAACGCACCAATAAAGAGGCTATGCTGCATCGGTGCAAAAAAAAAAAAAAAAAGCCTATTATGTAAGAGTAACTATCGGTTATTTACACAGTTTATATTTTTCATTTTAGCTACCTGGCCATATCCCTCAATGTATTTTTCGCTTTATTTTCTACAGGTGGCTGCAGCAACAGGACACACCGTAGTATTAGTAGACCAGACTGATGAAATCTTGAAAAAGTCCTCCAAAAATATAGAGGAGAGCTTGAAGAGGGTTGCCAAGAAGAAGTTTGCAGACAAGCCTGAGGTGACATTCTGGTATTTTAGTACTACTGAACTACTTGACATGGCATGTAGAGGATACAGGAAAGGATTCCTCAGAGAAGCTTATATTAGTTAGCAGATAAGTGCATTTAATAGCTGATAGCAGATAATAATAATACATTTTATTTATAATGCCCTTTTCATCAAAAGATCTCCTCCAAAGTGCTACAGGTTAAAAACAAAGAAGAAAATTAAGCAATTTATATGCTAAAACAAACATCTAAAAGGGACAAAAAGCTTTACTAAGAAGAAATGTCTTAAGACCCTTTTTAAAGCAGTCAGTAGTAGGGGTGCATCGGATCGTCATCGATCCGTACGGATCAACCTCCGCGGATCGGGACACCCGCGATCCGCGGAGCGCTCTGTGGCCTCGGCCATAGGAAAGGCTGCAGCTTCGGCCTAGCTCCGGAGCGGCGGCCATCTTGGAACACCCGGCGGCCGTTTACCACGTGATCGCTCCGTCAAATGACGGAGCGATCACGTGTAACAAACCGGCGTCATGTCATGACGCCGGTTCCTCTCTCCCCTCTGTGTACTGATCTGTACAGTGGAGGGGAGAGTTCAGGTGGCAGGAGTGCCAATACTCTGCAATGCCCTGCCGATACTCTGCAATGCCCTGCCGATACTCTGCAATGCCCTGCCGATACTCTGCAATGCCCTGCCGATACTCTGCAATGCCCTGCCGATACTCTGCAATGCCCTGCCGATACTCTGCAATGCCCTGCCGATACTCTGCAATGCCCTGCCGATACTCGGCAATGCCCTGCCGATACTCGGCAATGCCCTGCCGATACTCGGCAATGCCCTGCCGATACTCGGCAATGCCCTGCCGATACTCGGCAATGCCCTGACATTACTCTGCAATGCCCTGACAATACTCTGCAATGCCCTGACAATACTCTGCCAATACTCTGTAATACCCTGCCAATACTCTGCAACACCCTGACAATACTCTTCCATGCCCTGCCAATACTCTGCAATGCCCTGCCAATACTCTTCCATACCCTGCCAATACTCTTCCATACCCTGCCAATACTCTTCCATACCCTGCCAATACTCTTCCATACCCTGCCAATACTCTTCCATACCCTGACAATACTCTTCCATACCCTGACAATACTCTTCCATACCCTGACAATACTCTTCCATACCCTGACAATACTCTTCCATACCCTGACAATACTCTTCCATACCCTGACAATACTCTTCCATACCCTGACAATACTCTTCCATACCCTGACAATACTCTTCCATACCCTGACAATACTCTTCCATACCCTGACAATACTCTTCCATACCCTGACAATACTCTTCCATACCCTGACAATACTCTTCCATACCCTGACAATACTCTTCCATACCCTGACAATACTCTTCCATACCCTGACAATACTCTTCCATACCCTGACAATACTCTTCCATACCCTGACAATACTCTTCCATACCCTGACAATACTCTTCCATACCCTGACAATACTCTGCAACACCCTGACAATACTCTGCAACACCCTGACAATACTCTTCCATGCCCTGCCAATACTCTTCCATGCCCTGCCAATACTCTGCAATGCCCTGCCAATACTCTGCAATGCCCTGCCAATACTCTTCCATACCCTGCCAATACTCTTCCATACCCTGCCAATACTCTTCCATACCCTGACAATACTCTTCCATACCCTGACAATACTCTTCCATACCCTGACAATACTCTTCCATACCCTGACAATACTCTTCCATACCCTGACAATACTCTTCCATACCCTGACAATACTCTTCCATACCCTGACAATACTCTTCCATACCCTGACAATACTCTTCCATACCCTGACAATACTCTTCCATACCCTGACAATACTCTTCCATACCCTGACAATACTCTTCCATACCCTGACAATACTCTTCCATACCCTGACAATACTCTTCCATACCCTGACAATACTCTTCCATACCCTGACAATACTCTTCCATACCCTGACAATACTCTTCCATACCCTGACAATACTCTTCCATACCCTGACAATACTCTTCCATACCCTGACAATACTCTTCCATACCCTGACAATACTCTTCCATACCCTGACAATACTCTTCCATACCCTGACAATACTCTTCCATACCCTGACAATACTCTTCCATACCCTGACAATACTCTTCCATACCCTGACAATACTCTTCCATACCCTGACAATACTCTTCCATACCCTGACAATACTCTTCCATACCCTGACAATACTCTTCCATACCCTGACAATACTCTTCCATACCCTGACAATACTCTTCCATACCCTGACAATACTCTTCCATACCCTGACAATACTCTTCCATACCCTGACAATACTCTTCCATACCCTGACAATACTCTTCCATACCCTGACAATACTCTTCCATACCCTGACAATACTCTTCCATACCCTGACAATACTCTTCCATACCCTGACAATACTCTTCCATACCCTGACAATACTCTTCCATACCCTGACAATACTCTTCCATACCCTGACAATACTCTTCCATACCCTGACAATACTCTTCCATACCCTGACAATACTCTTCCATACCCTGACAATACTCTTCCATACCCTGACAATACTCTTCCATACCCTGACAATACTCTTCCATACCCTGACAATACTCTTCCATACCCTGACAATACTCTTCCATACCCTGACAATACTCTTCCATACCCTGACAATACTCTTCCATACCCTGACAATACTCTGCCAATACTCTGCCAATACCCTGCCAATATATCCGCCAATGCCCTGCAATACTCTGCCATACCCTGCTAATATATTATTACAGTGGGGGAGATTGTGGATATTACACTGGGGGAGATTTTTTTTTGTTGATCCGAACCGTGACTCCTGATCTGAGGAACGATCCGAACCGTGAGTTTTTTGATCCATTGCACCCCTAGTCAGTAGATTGTGGAGCCCTCAAGGTGTCAGGTAGAGCATTCCACAGGCGCAGGGCAGCTGCACAAAAAGCCCTGTATCCCATTGTCCTAAGTCTATTTCTGGGTTATATAAAGAAGGTTTGAGTGAATGGAGCGGAGGGAACGTGTTGTATTTTGTGGTTTAAGAAGTTCTTTGAGGTATGGGGGGGGGGGGGGGGGGGGGGGGGGGCGCATGTCCATGGATACACTGGTGTGTGAGAAGGGAAACCTTGTACTCAATCCTGGCGGAGACAGGAAGCCAGTGGAGTGAGTGAAGAATGGCGTTAATGTGCTCATGTTTCCGCACTCTCATCAGGATCCTTGCTGCAGAGTTTTGGATGTACTGAAGCCTCTGTAGATTCTTTCTAGGAGTCCCAACGAGAAGTGCATTACAGTAATCAAGTCTGGAGGAGACAAAGCATGAACCAGCTTTTCAGCATCTGAAAAGGAGAGAATGGGATGGAGTTTAGAGATATTACGGAGATAGTAGAAAGAGGTCTTGCATAGGTGATTTATATGGGCTTCAAGAGATAGTTGAGAGTCCATTTTTACACCAAGATTTGTGACTATTGATGAGAAAGGGATATTAGAGCCAAAAAAAGTGATGCTGGTTATGGATGATGATTTGGTCTGGTAAGGAGTGCCAACAGGATGACTTCACTTTTGGAACTGTTTAGTTGAAGAAATTATACTCCATCCATACCTTTATCTCCTCCAGACAAGTAGTGAGTGCTGATAGGGATGACTGTGAAGGTGGGGTTTCAGTTGTTGCCTTTACATATAGCTGTGTGTCATTGGCATAGCAGTGGAATGAAATTTTGTGGTGGCTGATAATTTGGCCAAGGGGAGTAAGATAGAGGATGAAAAGGATGGGGCCAAGCACTGATCCCTGGGGGACACCGCAAGTAACTATATGTGGATTTGATTTGAACTGGCCTAGGGAGATGTATTCTGTCCGGTTTGTGAGGTATGATTTAAACAAACTGAGAGCTGTGTCATTTAGTCCAGTGGTGAGGTAGAGCCGGTTTAAAAGAATGCCATGGTCGACAGTGTCAAATGCAGCGGAAAGGTCAAGAAGGATGAGGAGGGAGGGAAAGCCAGCATCGGATGATATGAGGAGGTCGTTTGTAACTCTGACGAGAGCAGTCTCTGTACTGTGAGCAAAGCGGAAACCTGACTGGAATTTTTCAAAGAGATTATTATGTTGAAGGTGGTCCTGAAGGTAAGTGGCAACTGCTTTCTCAAGTCTTTTCGATATGAAAGGGAGATTAGAGATGGGCCTATAGTTGGATAGGACTTCCGGATCAAGAGTGGGTTTTTTGAGCAATGGTCTGATAATGGCATTTTTTAAAACGGGGGGAACGTAACCAGTTTGGAGCGAATGCTTTATAACAGCGGTAATCAGGGGACTTAGGACAGTGATGAGTTTTTACCAGGGAGGTTGGGAAAGGGTCCAGGAGACAGGTGGAGGGTCTCATCTTCCTGACGATATTCTGCAGCTCTTCTGATGACACCTCAGGAAAGCAGTTTAGGGGTTGGGAGACAATATATGTTGGGGGAAAAATGGATTTATTACACTGCTCTTCTGTAAGGGCAGTAAGTGGAGGGAATTTATGGTTTAAGAAGGTGATTTAGAGTGGAAAAAAGCTGCTTAGAATTTCCTGGGCTATTTCTGATGGCATTGGAGTAAAACTGTGACCTTGCCTCTTTGAGGGACTGTGCATATTTTTGTTGTTACTCCCGGTAAATTTGTTTGTGGACAGTGAGGCCAGATGCTTTAAAGCGCCGCTCAAGGACCCGCCCTGCTGCATTCATCTTACGAAGCTCATCTGTGAACCAGGGAGCTGAGCTGGTGAAGGTAACTTTTCTTGTTTTAACAGGGACGTGAAGGTCCAAAAGGCTGCTAAGTTGACTGTTGTAGTAATCCACTGCTTCGTTGGTGATGAAAAGTGTGTGGAAAGATGCTAAAAGTCTGCTGCCAAGAGTTCTGGGTTTATATTTTTTAGGTTTCTGAAACAAATATTCCGCTTAGGCTTGTAGAGGCTGGATGAGGATGGCAAATCCATGGAAATAGCCTTGTGATCTGACACACCTAGGACATACACCTGCAGGTTGGTAAGAGGAGCAGAGTTTGTAATGACCAGATCCAAGGTATGCCCCCTGGTGTGGGGACATCAACAAGTTGGTTTAACTTAAAAACAATCCAGTAGTTGAAGAAATTCAGCTGCAAAACGGCAGGAAAGGGTGTCAACGTGGATGTTCATATCGCTTTATAACATTAGCAAAGGAGATTTGACATCTCAGTGATAAATAATGGGTTTGGTTTTGGTGGTCGATAGATGAGGAGAAACAGCCCAGGGGAAGGGGACTTACATTTAAATGCAAGGCATTCAAAAGAAGACCGTTCAGGTAATGGTTGCAGAGATAGCTCCAGATCGCTATGATAAATGACTGACAGGCCACCCCCCAGCGCCCTGTGCTGCAAGCTTTTTGGAGGTAACTATATCCTTTGGCACAGCTCTCATTTAAAGAAGAAAAGGCATTTGGTTGGTGCCAGGTCTCTGTAATGCACATATAGTCCAGACATTTATCCTGGATATTGTCATGAATGAGGCAGGATTTGTTTGTAATAAACTGTGCATTTAAGGGTTAAATTTTGCTGCTTGATGATGCAACAAGTCTTTGCATCGGCCGTAGCAGACTATAGTCCATTCCACGTTTCTCATGATGCCATATAATGACTTTAATGTCTTATTGTAAGTAAAGTTATCTTTTAAAAATCTGTGATCCTTGTTTGTAACCAGTTTTTTTTTCCCCCTGGCCTTTGTTTTGCAGGCATCATCTCAGTTCATTCAGAAAACATTATCGAACCTAAGCACAAGCACAGACGCTGCAGCAGTAGTACACAGCACTGATCTTGTCGTAGAGGCAATTGTAGAAAACTTGGAAGTCAAACATGAACTCTTCAAGAGACTGGATAAATTTGCCCCCGAGTAAGTCATCGGACACCTAATATTGCATTGTTAAGATACAGGTTTAAAATATTTTTTAATAAATGGAGACGCATAATTATTATCTTATGCTGATGATACACGGCTCAAAATATGGCTGGTGGCACCACCCAGTTCAGATGCAGTCACTGTTCAGGTATTCAGACAGCCACGTTAGCAGCAGTATCAGAATATAATAGATAGCAGGGGGGGATTCCTCCATCCTTGCTGTTGGATTGGGGATTGGGGAATCTAATGATTTCTCTCATTCATCCTGTGGGGCTAAGAGGAATGTTAACGTGTGTGGCTAGCCTTATGCTAAAGCTCTGCTACATTTACTTTATGTGACTATAGACCAGGGGTCTCAAACGGGTGGCCATCCAGCTGTTGTCGAAACTACCTATCGTGCCTCTGTGGGAGTCATGTGTGCAACTGTCAGCCTTGCAATTTGTAGTTTCACAACAGCTGGAAGGCCGCCAGTTCGAGATCCCTGCTCTAGACTGTGTACGTAATTGATCCTGTGCTGTGTAACTTGCTTCTTGTGACAGCAAAATGTCCAGTCCTGCTGCAGGCTTACATCCCCTTATCTTCTATAACAGTGGGTTCAAGCTTCCAGCGGTCACTGGCCACCCCATAGAGTCCACTTCCAGGCACAAAAGAAAGGAAGCCGCTCTCCATTAAAAACCTTGTGTATACTTATTGAAGAATTACTTCACTTAGAGCCCTTTCACACTGGGGCGGTTTGCAGGCGCTATTGCGCTAATAATAGCGCCTGCAAACCGACCTGAAAGTGCCGCTGCTGTGTATCCAGTGTGAAAGCCCCGAGGCCTTTCACACTGGAGTGATGCGCTGGCAGGACGGTAAAAAAAGTCCAAACAGATCTACTTGTCCCGCAAGTTTTTAACGCATTTCACTCATTTCGGATCTTTTTCATCGAGAGCTGACTTAAAAGTGCTTGTATACAATCGCCTGGTAAAACAACCCATTTGGTTTAAAATAGAAATGAAAGGCAAAACCTTTTTATATAGATATATATAAAAAAAAAAAAAAAAAAAAAAAAACATTCTAAATACCTTTTTTTTTTTTTCCCTTTTTTATAAGTGATCACATTCTCTATCTGTTCTCAGCAGCTGCATAAGATCTGGGGGGAGGAGAAGCAGCAGCACAATGAGCTTCCCAGTGAATGGTTGTACAGCGGGGCCTGTCAGGACAAGTCTGATCATTGGAGGAGAGCACACTGAGTTCACAGCATAGCTAGAGAACTGACCAGTGTGCTCACTTGCTTAGTATGGTCAGTTATTAATAGGAAAGCAGAAGGACTGGCAGGAACACCAGGGATTTCACACAAATGAAGCAATACAAAGAGAGCAGGATACTTTCTCATACAAGTACATGGTACAGCAGGTGCGTATTAGGAATATGCAGTGTTGGGGTAACAAACGTTTTAAGTTATTCTAGAAATACGCCCTGGATGGAGTGAAAATCATTAGGGTTCGTAGGACAGGTGGATTGGATTGTGTAGAATACTTTTAATAAATATACACAAGAGCAACTTCCTTTCATTTGTACTTAGAAGTTGCTTCCTGTGGGTTGAGGCTTTCATGGACCTGCCCACTTGTAGTTTATACTTCAGCAAACTCTCTGGCCTTGGCTCACAACAGAACTTCAGAGCATAAATTTATTTACTAGAGCTGCACGATTCTGGCTAAAATGAATGAGAATCTCCTTTTTTTTTTTTTTGCTTAGGATAAAGATCACGATTCTCAGTGTAACATCTTTCACAATATGCAAAAAAATTGAGCTAACTTTACTGTGTTTTCTTTCTTTCTTCTTTTTTTTTTTCTCCCTGTAGTGTATTTTTTCCCAAAAATTGCATTTGAAAGACCACTGCGCAAATAGTGTGACATAAAATATTGCAACAACCGCCTTTTTATTCTCTAGGGTCTCTGCTAAAATATATATATATATATATATATATAATATATATAAAATATATAAAATGTTTGAAGTAATTTTCTAGCAGAAAGTACTGATTTTAACTTGTAGGCAGCAATTGTCAGAAAAAGGTTTGGTCTTAAGTGGTTAAACTGACCTCATTTACAGACAAAGTTCTTCCTCTAAAATAACTAAAATATACTTTGTTTATAGTTCTCTCCCAGCGCTGACAATGTTGATAGACATTTGCTTTTTTTTTTTTGGACACCTCTGAGTAGAGAACATCTTTGCACTTACATGAATGGTGTAAATGCTGCATAGAGATCGTGAGAGGGGATTGAAACAAGATTGCAATTTTTTTTTTTTTTTTTTAATGTTTAATCGTGCAGATATATATGTTTTAATTGACCACCCACATTACTTTTATTGCGAGCAGATGGCGTGGGCAGCCTCAGTAACCAACCACTGTGTCCGGACACGGGATGACGGTTCCCAGTACGCTGCCGCTTTGAGCAGCTTGGGGAAACACGTGATCGCTGTGCGATCACATAATCGCAATGTGTACACAACCCGTTAAGAATGAGTTTCATTCATTACAGCTGTGCTTTCTGTAGAGGTGTTGTGATTGGTCTACAGCTATCACATGGTACCTGAGCCAATTGCAGCACCCTGTACCATGTGATTAGCTGTAGCCAATCGCAGTATGTCAACAAGAAAGCAAGCTGTCATGAATGGAAACCCATTAATTGCTGTTACAGTGTTCATCACTGTAACAGCAATCGGTGTAATGAAAAAAAAAAAACCACTGTTCACTGCCTAGAGTAGCACAGTGTTACTTGGTTTCTACTAAGATCTGGCTGGAGTCCTGAGAGCAACAAGGTATATTTATTTAGTTAAATATTGTTTGGTTGTAATAGTGAGTTTTTAATATATTTTAAATTTATATCCGTAGCTTCTAATTATATACAGAATGTACATGTCAGACACTGCTTCTTGCATCGTAATGGAACACAATGGTTAGGTTCCAGATATGTATCCTAGACTGGTGGAAAACAATGTTGTATTTGGAGAGTATCCTGCAATCTCAGCAGTTAACAAATGTGGCTTTTGCAGTTGTCGGACAAACGGAGTATAAGCAGAGCTTATGAAGTTTGCATAAGAAAAACCGTCATGAAACCATGCCATAGCTTCTCCTATACATACTCTGTAAATACAGTACATGTTCTTGACCATGTTTCCTTCAATCTTTGACAGACATACCATATTTGCCAGCAACACTTCATCCTTGCCAATAACTGACATAGCCAATTGCACAACCAGACAGGACCGCTTTGGAGGCTTACATTTCTTCAATCCTGTCCCAATGATGAAGCTGGTGGAGGTAAGCTGTACTAATCTGGACCTTTTTGTGATAAGTTGTGTAACATCTGTAAAATCGGGAGCTGCCAAAAGATGGGACTGCTTTGTGTAATCTTTTAGATCTGATGTCTGAGCTTTATAATTGCTTGTTAGTAGTGGATATTGTACATGGCCCTGTAAACTTGATTTTGTTGTAGATTTTGTCTATGCCACTACATAGCAACACAAAGGGGTTGATTTCATAAAGGCAAATCCACTTTGCATTACAAGTGCACTCGGAAGTGCAGTCGCTGTAGATCTGAGGGGAAGATCTGAAATGAGGGGAAGCTCTGCTGATTTTATCATCCAATCATGTACAAGCTAAAATGCTGTTTTTTTAAAAATTTTCCTTGCAGGTTCCCCTCAGATCTACAGCGACTGCACTTCCAAGTGCACTTGTAGGTCAAAGTAGATTTGCCTTTAGTAAATAAACCCCATAATATCTTTACGCAATGGCATCATTCTCCGATTAAATTTGTATAAAAATGGACAGTTGCACACAGGACGTTTAAAAAAAACACCATAAAAAAAAGTTGAAAAAACACGCTTTTAGCCTTCTTTTTTGACTAGCATTTATGTACGTTTTTTGTCATTTTTGGGCAATTTTACAGTAAAAACACTCCCTATAATGTAAAAACGTCTAAAAATGCCAAAAGCGGCTGAAAGTTTTTGTTACAGAATTTATCTGTGTTTAGCAGCGTTTTTGGCCATTTTTACGTTTTTACAGCTCAACAGCCTCTGCTCCTGGGCACACCAGCTGTCGATTTTTTTTTTTCTATTGCCCTTTAATGCTTATGCCTTCAAATGCCTCTGAAAGTTTTTGTGCACATGGACGCAGGCTAACATGGAGGGGCGTTTAGAGGCATAAAAAAAAAAAAGTCAGACGCCCCTAACAGCAGCTGTAAAAACGTCCTGTGTGCATGAGCCCTTAGTGTGGACAAAGTCATTTAATCTTGTTAAAGTAGTATTACACCCTCCAGATTTTTAGTTTCCCTTGCAAAGTGAACAGCCTATTTACCTTTAGTAAATCAACCTCATTGAAGCTGACCTAGAACAGTATCCCTCAGTCACTCTTCTTAAAGGATAAGTTCACTTTTGGGAAGATGTTACATGTTCTATCTGTTTTTAAGGTGGAACTTGTAGCATGTTCCTGCTCCTGCAGCCTCTCCCTGATTCCCTCCCCCCCCCTTCCTTTGACAGCGGGCGGAGTTCTTCTCCATGCACCCCCGTCACAATTTGAAAAGAGCGTGCCAAGCGGGGCTCTGCCCACACGGCTGCCTCATTCCGTCAGAGATCTGTGAATGAATGGCTACAAGTACTGTCCTCTGCGGCTGACGGCTTGTAATTCTCAGTTAACTGAGTGTACTGGTTACTGTTCTCGTAGTCCATTGAACATCCAGGAATTGAGTAACTACCAGCCTGTATCAGAGATAGGGGTAGACAGCTACACTGACAGTCTACAGGAGCCTGGCATCACACCTGATTTTGATTTTCTGATAGCGGGTGAAATACTTTACAGACTCCTAAGAAAAGGAAAAAAAAATTTGTAAATGCACATTTTTATGCAGGTAAAAAAAAAGTGCATTTTATTTATTTATTTTTTTCAAAAAAAGGTGAACTTATCCTTTAACACACATAGGACAATAAAATAACCATTCCCCAGTAAACTATTTGTTAAAATTGTTACCAAACACTTGCAGTGTACAACTTTCAATGCTGCTGACGCTTGCTCTCTCAGTGCTGCTTCCCTGAACTTTCTGTCTTTAAAGGAAAGGGTGTACAGTGGAAAGTACAGTCTTGAGTTAGGCCAGGTTCACACTGCTCCGACACAGAAGTTGGATAACTTCCGATATGTCTTAGCCCTGCGACTTCATAGCAACTTCATTGAACGGGATCTGACTTTGATCCGCCCATACCAGGCCCTTTTGAGTCTGGATATTAACCTCGAGGTTGAAGCTGACACTGAACCATGACGCTGAGCACCTGCATTAACTTTGGACGACCATGGTGAGGCCTGTTCTGAGTGGAACCTGTCCTGTTAAACCATTATATGATCTTGGCCACTGTGCTGCAGCTCAGTTTCAGGGTCTTGGCAATCTTTTTATAGTCTAGGCCATCTTTATGTAGAGCAACAATTCCCTTTTCTCAGATCCTCAGAGTTCTTTGCCATGAGGTGCCATGTTGAACTTCCAGTGACCAGTATGAGAGAGTGAGAGCGATAACACCAAATTTATCACACATGCTCCCCATTCACACCTGAGATCTTGTTACATTAACGAGTCACATGACACCGGGGAGGGAAAATGGCTAATTGGGCCCAATTTGGACATTTTCACTTAGGGGTGTACTTACTTTTGTTGCCAGTGGTTTAGACATTAATGGCTGTGTGTTGAGTTATTTTGAGGGGACAGTAAATCTACACTGTTATACAAGCTGTACACTCACTGCTTTACATTGTAGACAAGTGTCATTTCTTCAGTGTTGTCACATGAAAAGATAGAATAAAATATCTACAAAAAATGTGAGGGGTGTACTCACTTTTGTGTATATCTCATCTGCAATAAAAATATTTGTTTCTAAGGGTTCTGAAATTTAGTGTTAAATCTGTATTAAAATTCCAAAAGGAAGTTAGGTCTGCGTTAACACACACACACACTTCCATTCTGGCTTAGGCCAGAATTATGTGTACCTGGTCCTGCAACCTGCTGAGATACTTCCATCATGTGTCCCAAGAGGCTGCAGGATCGGGGGTCCGGCATGTGCTCAGACCTGGCTGCACTCGGAAGAGTCAACCAAATTAATAGGACCAAGATGGTTAGACGACACTTGCTGTGTGGCACCAGAATAGCGGATTACAGGAGGACAACACTGCATTTGCTGTAGGGGTGAGTATGTGCTTTTAATTGCACTACAGTATTGCGGGTAAGTGAGGAAAAAAAAACATGGGGGGTGGGGGGAGTTGAGTATCGCATTAAGTATCTGAAGTCCTCCTTTTATAGAAGGGCAGATCCTTTTCTTCACCACCATAAACCTGTTTTGTAGTTGTGTACTTGTATGCAGTGACCACAGTTTAGTCCACTTTTCATATCTTACAGCTTGGCCATTCTTCTTGCTCTTGGGCTTAGCATGAGTCTGCAAGAATCCCCACACTATAAATAGGCATGTATTTTGGCATCAAAAATGAGTGTTGGAAATGAGATACCATGAGAGTGGAGGTTTATTATAAGATTATCGCTTTGTTCCACACTGGAGTGCCAAGTCACTTTATTAGAGACCTGGAAAGCTGGGTGGCTGTCAGATTTGATATTGTAATAGCCTCCTTTCTTTATTTTAGAAAATCTGGCAACAATCCGTGAAAGTTCTTTACAGCGTATTTCCACTTTTGCAGTCAAATTTGAGAACCTCAGTTCCCATTCACACAGCATGCATAAAAAAAAAAAATATTTCTTACCTTTCGGATGTTTCTAAGGAGAATGTGTCATGGCTGATTCTAGGAACTTCTGGAGAGTCTCGCCATGTCTACTGATACCTAAACATTTTTTACCTTAATGCAAAGAATGCATTAAAGTGATTGTAAACCTTCATTTTTTTTTTTTTTTTTTTTTTTAACAAACATCATACTTACCTCCACTGTGCAGTTCATTTTGCACAGAGTGGCCCCAATCATCGTCTTCTGGGGTCCCCCGCCAGCGCTCGCGGCTCCTCCCTCGCATCAGTCAACCCCCTGGGAGAAGCGCTCTCCCTGGGGGTTATCTTGCGGGTGCGCTCCCGAGTCCAGCATTTGCGCGTGTAGACACAGAATGCCAGGCTTGGCCCCGCCCCCCGACACCTACGGCATTGAATTTGATTGACAGCAGCGGGAGCCAATGGCTGCGCTGCTATTAATCTATCCAATCAGCTGAGAACCCTGGGCAGAAAAGGTGAGCGTGTCTCCACCGAGGGAACTAACGGGCTCAGGTGAGTAAAACGGGGGGGGGGGGGGGGCTGAGGGGCCGGTCAGTGTCAGAAATGTTTTCACCTTAATGCATAGGATGCATTAAGGTGAAAAAACATGAGGGGTTACAACCCATTTAAGGTAAAAAATGTTTAGGCTTTAGAACCACTTTAATTATGTTAAGCATTACTCCACAGCCCGCTCCTAAACATTACAGAATAGGGAGATCATGTAAGAATTTTTAGTTAAGTTATGCTATGTTAATGGAAAATAATACCTACTTTATATCTGTTACTATGTCAATTTGACTGCAAAAGTGAAAATGCACTTTAACCTCTTCTCGCCAAGTGGCAGCATATATGCAACCCTATGTAAACACAAAACTCTGCTGATAGCGTGTGCCCTGCGCGCTCCCAGCACAGTCACCGGCAGGGACTGGAAAGCTCCTGATGCATACTTGTGATCGGGAGCTTTCTGATCATGTGACAGCCAATCACAGCGGTCACATGACCTGAATGTCCGCCTCTGCCTCCTGGAGCCTAGAAGCTCTTAAAAAGGCCGGGAGGCACCGGCGGGGAGGGGTTAAAGCTGAATTTTAAGCACATATGAACAAAACAGTTCATGCAGTTATGTGTTCATATCACTGAATCATTCCATGTATTTTTGAATGCAAGTAAAGCCGGTACTTGAATTTGACTTGATGCCTGTCTACTGTTATCTGCAGTACAGCAGACTGGAAGAAGGTGGGGTAGTACTAGGAAACAATCAGGTGTGCTGCAGTGCAGGAGGCGAGAACAAGCAGAAGGATGATATCATCCGTTTGCTGACGATGCTCCTACACTAAAGTACTATTTATCATAAACCATTGCAATTGTTTTGTTCAGTTTGGGGTTTTTTTTGGTTTTTTTGTTTTTTTGTTTTTTTGGGGGTTTTTTTTTGTTTTGTTTTTTTTTTTGTTTTTTTCATCATCAAACTCTGTGCTCCTGATCACTTCCACTTTTCTTACAGCCACTTCCTTTCTATGCATGTAGTCAATAGATGTATGATATTTTTAGGGTAGGTTTCCTGATGGTGACAACAGTGGATTACGCCTGGGTAGCCACTTGTAGAAAGCAATGTGACAGACTGGCAAGGTAGGAACACCTTTAGGAGACAGGGACAGAGGATTGTCACCCTATAACAGGAAGTGCCTGAGCTTCCTTCATAGCATGTATTAACTGAATGAATATTGCAAATTTTTAACTATTGAAAGTTCAGCTTTCATGATGAGATCCATCCATAGGTGTGTGGCAGGTGTGCCTGGGCACACCCTAATCATTACGTGGGATGTCCATTCCCCCTATTGCCTGGGCTTCCCCTCATGTTGCGCCCCCTGCAGTATTGCTAGATTCTTTCCTTCTCGTCCTCTGGCTGCTGCGGGGGAGGATTCAGAATGGAAAGTGGGGGAAGGAGCTAGTAAATTTGTCATTTACTGGCCCCTTTCTTTTCTAAATGAACACAGTGAACACACTCACTGTGTTCATTTATAACTGAAGTATAGTAAACTGTGTTTACTATTCTTCAGTTTGTGAATGAACAGGGATCTGCTCAGCGCAGAGCACTATCCTGTTCATTCACTTCCCAACGCAGCTGAGGATGCAGAGAAAGGCACGTGTTTTGAGCTTTGGGATGCACACCCTAATGCAACAGGCTGCACAACTATGGATCCATCCATGGTGTGAATCAAGATTAGCCATTAACCACTTCAATACTAGACACCTTTACCCCCCTTCCTGCCCAGACCAATTTTCAGCTTTTAGTGCTGTTGCATTTTGAATGACAATTGCGCGGTCATGCAACACTGTAACCATATGACATTTTTATCATTTTTTTGAGACAGATTTAGTTCTCTTTTGGTGGTTTTTAATCACCACTGGGTTATTTATTTTTTTGCTAAACAAATAAAAAAGGCTGAAAATTTAGAAAAAAAATTTTTTTTTTAGTATGTTATTAAAATTTTTTAAAAATGTTCTCCTTCACTGAGGGGCGCCGTGGGGGCTGTACGGAGGGCCGCTGTACGGAGGGGCACTGTGGAGGCTGCACCAGGGGCCGCTGATGGGGCTGCACCGCGGGGCGCAGGCGATCAGTTCCCTGATTTATTAGTGTAAATGTGCCCTGTCAGAATTGTTGGTTACCGGCTCTCCTTTCCTGGCGCTGTGACAGCATATGAGGAAAGGAATGCCGATAACCGGCACGTTTGTTTACATGCGATCAGCAGTGATTGGACACAGCTGATCACATGGTATGGGGTTGCTGTGATTGGCCCCTTTCCACAATCTGTAATCAGTTGTGTCCAAAGGACAGAGGGATGCGCCCCCCCCCCACCCCAGGGGGCATGTGGGGAGTGTGATTCTGGGAGGACGTCTATGGATGTCTTCCCAAAATTGGACAACTGCGATGTAGCCGCCTTTTGGCTGTAGTGTGCTTGGGAAGTAGTTATTTGAAGTTCAGTGATGTTGTTTAGTGACCATCAATAAAATTTTATCCATTTCTTCTATAGCAGAAACATAAAGGCTCCATGCACACTAGCGTTTTTTTTTTAAGCTCCTAGAAGCTAAATAGTGTTATCCTAGATTTTTTTTTTTTTTTTGTACTAATAAAATGCTAAAAGCTACTAAAATGCTATTATCAGCGTTTTTTTTTTCTAGCTTTTTTTGAGCTTATGAAAAATGCTAGTGTGCATGGAGCCAAAAAGGTTCACAAAAAACCAACATAGATGTGTAATAAACACACAACATTTTTCTTTTCATGTAATACCTATCATTTCTTGTTATTACTTTGTATATTTGTGCTACTCCACCCCCCCCCCCCTTAATTTAGCTTGATTGTTGAAAAATAATGTATAAATGATATTTTTTAGCTGAATGAAGTAATCATTTGTTGTTTACAGGTCTTTTTCTTTTCTTTAAGGTCATTCAAGCCCCTATGACAAGCCAGACAACCTTTGACTCTCTCATCGATTTTAGCAAAGCACTTGGAAAGATGCCCGTGTCATGTAAGGTAAGGCAGAAAGTTTATGACTTGTTCTGTAATCAGCTCTAGGCTTTTCCACATTTACCCTAAAGAGGTACCTGTCATAAACGAACTGGTATTTGGCCAGCCTTGGTCATTTAAGGGGTCCCATAAACACAGGCTAACTAACAAAGTACATATTCCAAAAGCTTACAAAATGTCTATATAAAATTCAATAATGTTTGTGTAACTCAAGATGTGACATTGACCAATTGTAAGGATATTCAAGGGAATTCATAATGATTGTCTTACTAAATGTCTGTGTAGGTACCAGGTTCAGGCACCTGTCATAAATGGATACATGAATTTGAGACAAGCACCATGTGTGGAGGTGCGCTGAGACTGGAGGGTCCTTATGGACATTCCATCCTTTTGTACAGCTAAGTTCCTTCCCCTCCGCTGCAGCAATCATAAAGACAGAGCAGCCGCTAAGGAGTTCTGAAGCTGAGTAGACAGAACCTAGTCAGAACCAGACCTCATCAGTAGTGGACAGATCCTTAGCCAATAGACAGCCATTTATTTGCTATAGAACCCACCCAGCCGCAGTGGCTGTATGCAAATCCAGAAAAACAAAAATACACGGGTGGGGGGGGGGGGGTGTTTACTAAAAGCAAATCCACTTTGCACTGCAAGTGCACTTGGAAGTGCAGTCACTGTTTCTATCTGTTTCAGTTTCTATCATCCAATCATATAGAAACAAAAAAATGCTGTTTTTTTTTCCCTTGCATGTACCCCTGGGATCTACAGCGACTGCCCTTTCCAGTGCACTTGTAGTGCAAAGTGGATTTACCTTTAGTAAATCAACCCCACTGTCTTTACACTGCATGGACAAATACACCCTTGTGCATACAGCTTAAATGTGTTCACAGATATTTATTCAAGTTTTGTATTTAACGATTTGGCAGTTTATTGTCCTTCTGCCAACTTGTGTTTTCATTCTTACCCTCCAGTGATGTCTGATTTATTCCACAATAAAATATAGAAAGCTGTGCTCCCAAAGTAAGCTCTAAATGTTCAATAATGCGTGATTTGATACTTTCTTCAAATTCAGGACACTCCTGGCTTTATTGTTAACCGCCTTCTGGTACCCTACTTGATGGAATCGGTCCGCCTTTATGAGCGAGGTAATTTTGGTTTAATAAGACACTAGTAATGTATTCCACAATTGTGTTGGTGGTTGTTAGTACACCCATTGGTCTTTCCATTTAATCCTGCCCCCAACACACACACAACCCTTCCCAGTATCTATACCAGCAGTAAAGCTGGTCATTGACCAGTCAGCGGGCTCAACTGGGAGAAAAAAAAAAGATTTGAGGTTGATGGGGGAATCCCCCTGCTGGGACATTGTATCCTGACAGCAGATCTCGCTGTCAGAATACATTGATCAGCAGCTGCAGCCACTGATCCAAAAAAGTTTTCCAACGTTAGCGATCGACTTCTGTAGAACAGGAATGGCTACACATGGATGGAAAATTCATCTTATCACTCCTAATTTGGCCAAGTTTCGATCAATGTATGGCCAGCTTTAGATAGCCCCTCCAATACACCGAACTAACTTGCTAGTATTACACCAGCAGAGTATGTGCATCAATCCAACAGTGGACAGTCTGCAATGTATGTGCATTACCCTCTGTTATCGGCTCATACCGAAGAATTAACCCCTTAGAAACCTATCTTCTTTAAGAGCATGTGCATCAACCCCTTAGAGACCTGTCTCCCTGCATTCATTTCGAAGCACTAAGCTCCAGCTTGGGTGCATTAAAGTGGTTCTAAAGGCTCAAGGTTTTTTACCTTCATGCCACGCATGAAGGAAAAAAAAATCTCCTCAGTGCAGCAGCCCCCTCAGCACCCCCTTATACCTAAGCCACGTTGTGATCCAGCGATGAGCACAAAAGCCTTGGCTCTCCGGGAACTGTCTCTCCTTATTGGCTGAGACAGCAGCATGAGCCACTGGCTCCCTCTGCTGTTAATCACAGCCAGTGAGCCAATGAAGAGGGAGAGGGGGTAGGGCTTAGCCACAGCTCTGTGTGTGGATGGACACACAGTGACCCGGCTCAAGAACGAGCCTGCTTGGGTGCCCCCAGAGCAAGTTACTTGCTCTGGGGGCACTCAGCAGGAGGGGAGGGGCCTGGAGTGCCGGCGGGGGACCTGAGAGGAGGCAGATCCAGGCTGCACAAAGCAGATGAGTGCGAAGAGGAGGATCTGGGCTGCACAGAGCAGGTGAGTATAAAATGTTTGTTATTAAAAAAACAAAACAAAAGCCTTTAATATCACTTTAAGATTTCAGTGCCTATTGCTCTGAATATATGTAATAACTTCTGAACACCCAGACCTCCGCCCATGTGCATTAGTATTCAGTCCCCAGGAACATGTGCTGTTTCCTCAGCGTCGGCCCCCAGGCATATATTTGCCCACTTGGCACCCTATACTAGGCTCAGGTAAGTAAACACCACAGCATTCAGCACCCAATGTATGTGATTTATCCTTTCAGCACCCTCTGCTTTTATTGCATTAATCCCTCTGCTGCCAGTACCCAGTGCATGTGCATTTAGTCTCCAGCAGCCAGTCCCCAGCGCATATGTAGTAAAACTATTGTGCCCAGCCATGCGTGTGTTAATCCCTCAGCGCCAATTCTCCACCATATTTGGGATAATCCCCCAAAGTTATTCAGTGCAGCATGCCAAATTTAATTCTCAACTTTACTGAGTGGGGAATCTCCGCTCCACTGTCCCATTTCTGGCCTAAACGGTCCTTGACCACAAAACCCTGCCCCATTTCCCATATCCCCAGTACTACTCCACTATTCCTGGACTCCATGACAAAATCCCTGCTAACAACCCAAAAAATGTTGGGGTCTCCTTTTTGAAGATCTACAGTACTGTCCCCAATTCCACTGCCTGACTCCCCTGTTTCATTTTTAGTATGTGCCAAACGACCTCGCCACTTTCACACTCTTCCGTCACACATTCTTCCCCAGTCCCATTTTTTTATTTATTTTTATTTTTTAGAACTCTACTGCCATCTAGTGTAGAGTTGTTAAACCTCATCTTTCCTTTGTACTCTTACCACATTAAAAGATGTAGTTGTAAGAAAGGAGAAGGTCTTGACGCCTGTTCAAGATGCAGATATCTCAAGGTTCAATCACGCTAAGTGTGTTTTCTTGCATTAATTGGTGTACAAAACATAGCTTATACAATATATATTTATTTTGGCTGTGCTCATAACATGGTTTTGTTTGTTTTTGAGCTTGGGACACAGTAAATTAGAACTCCAGGTAAACAGATAATTATACACAGTCCTTTAAAAATACACAGTGCCTCAGACACAAGCAAATGAGGCCAGCTTGTTTATCTTATAGATGTATGCAGACGTCTTCAAGATCTTTACACCAAGGTAGGCTGCTCTTTTGACATATAGGGAAACCTGTTAATATGAATAAACAACAAAAAAAAATGACCCAGAGGGCCATGTGAAATATGCAAAGTTAATTATTGAAATTTAAAACGTGAACATAACCCACAAATGTAAAAGATCGATAAGCATATCAAGATGATCACCAAACCACATCTAAAGGTAGGATGAATGACCAACGACCACCATTAGCATCCAGCAGAATGGCTGTCAACAGCTAGTTGACCCTTTTCGCCGAAGCCTATGGCCTCAGACTCGGATAAAAACGGGTAGGGCCCCAGAAACTGCATTCAGCCATTCTGTGTATATATGATCTTTTTGTAACCTATTTAATTTGTTTTTTAGGACATGCATCTAAAGAAGACATAGACGTTGCAATGAAATTAGGAGCTGGATATCCAATGGGCCCTTTTGAACTCTTGGATTATGTTGGTCTTGATACTAGCAAATTTATCATTGACGGTATGTAAATAAATTAAATAAGTAATTTAACTTAAACTGTAAAGTTAGGCCCACTTTATTCACACAGATGGTATTACAGTGGTAAGTTAGCAGGGTGCAAAACCTAACTGTCATCTGTAAACAGTGGGTCACATGATCTGAAGCTATGGTGGCAGCACACTGAAGTATCACTGACGTTTGAGTCCTTGGTGTTACCAAACATGCTGGCTTCAGGTTAGAAGAAGCCTGCTATATACCAGTAAGGTTTTGCACAGTTTCATATTATTAGCTTACATCTCTAATGCATGCCTCCTTGATTAAAGCAAAGTTAAATTTACAGTTTAGTTCCGGTGAGAAAATACTTTGTCAAAGTGCAAAATGGTTGCCGTTTTAGAAATTGGAGGTCTAGGTGGCGCACACACGAAATGCATATTAGAGTATATATGCTATCCTTTCTAGATGGCTGATACAAATCCCAGAAAGCATCCTAGTTATGACCTTTATTTGGCCATATCATGCAGGAAGCTTTGTAGCAACTGCAAAGGTTATTTGTAGCTGGTTATAGAGTTTGCTGTGATTGAATAAAGTTTAGATCTATGCAGCTACACATTCCTTCTATGCCATGATCATCAGGTGCTGCATTGTCTAGGATATGAAAGCTGAATTGTTGGATATTCTACATATCTTGTGTTGTACTCCTACATTGAAACGGGTTAAGCTAGTCTTTTATGTTAGTCATCTACAAAAAATAGGCCACAGTTTTGGGATGGGAACAAAATCTATGTAATTCTTCAAATATATTAAAATAAAAATGCCAAAAACTTAATTGTATGCTCTTAGTTGTTGTGAACTTTCACTTAAATATATTAAAGTAAATATATTCACTTAAATTACATCAAAGGGATGTAAATTCACTTTGTTTGCATAAAATGTCTTTGAAAATCTAGATATTACTTTATAATGTAGTGGTGACATCTCTGAGCTGTACAAATACCTGAGCAGAGCTATGGGAGGGGCCCAGCAGAAAATTAAAAGGGGTGCATACAAGACCAGTCACCCTGCACTGGGAGAGAAGGCAGCAGTGACCAGTCTTTACTGCAGAAAGCTTCTGCACACAGGTAAAGTTTAACACTGGAAATACACAAAGCACAGAGGTTCAAGTAAAGAATACACATGCCTCCTCCTTAGACAAAATTTGTTTAGCTCAGGCTTCAGCTTTCAAATGGTGTCTAGTTAAAAGAAGTTTAAGTTTTCAAAAAAAACTTTTCAAAATTATACTCACCTAGGTGGAGAACTGAGCGACCAAATACCACTGATCGCTCAGTTCTCCCCTCCACTCTGAGCGGAGAGCCGGGACTGGCTGTGCAGGAAGGGCTGGCTCAGTCTCCCAGCGGCTTGCTAAGAGCCTGAGCCAGCTGCCAGTCTAGGCGTCTGGGTGGATCTTGACTGTAAAGTTGGGATTGATTTAGCGCCTGGACCAGCTGAGTGACATCAGCCATCAGCAAAATTTTAGCCGGTTGTCAGCTGAAAACATGTCAAAGGATTGCAGAACGAACTGCATGTCTGTGATCCATAGGAGAATTATGGCCAAAAAATGCTTCTCATTTAAAGTGTCATATCATTCCAAAATAAATATAGCCTCAAGTACAGGTAGTGAGATTCCACACTGCTGTTTAGGTTTGTCTGCTTACCAACCTACTGTATTGTACTTCCAGCTTCAGAAAAACATAACAAGCATTTCCAGAATTGCAGAATTTAGCTGCCTTGTTTGCAGTGATAGAATATAATTCAAATAAATCTGAGCCTGTTCAGCAGGTAAATAGAGAAATAGAGTTTGTGTCTGGATTTCCCCCAAAAAAGAAAACTGTAATTCTGAATTGAAAATCGGCCACCACGCATTGTCTCTCTGCAAAGTAACATGCTCTGGCTCACTAAAGATTTGCAAGACCCCTGTGAAAGCAGCTGGTCCTTCCACCGAGAACAATCACAACAGTGCCCTAATTGCCATTAATGTCTCAAGTTCATCAGGTGTACATGGCACTGTAAAGCATGGTGGTGCTAACATTACATTTGAGGCTTGTGTTGGTCAACAAGGAAAAGGACACTGAGGGGGACTTGGGGCAAGATGGATGGGGCCAGTTACAGAGCAGAGAGTGCAAGAGAATTGAAACTGGGATGGAGCTTTCAGCCGATCAGTGACTTTAAACACAGACAGATCTACATTTGAGTAGATTAAAGGAAACCAGTCTAAAAAGAAAGATGTGGGCTGACGTTGCTTTTTCCTTCTGAAAATGTTTGTTGATTGGACAACAGATGACAACGCTGCTTCTCTATGCATACAGTTCAGTAAGTGAGCGTTGTCACTGTAGGACAGGAAGTGTTACTGGCATGATGACCAGGTGAAAATAAAGGTGCGGGGAAATAAACAGTAATATAGTGACCATCTAGGACTGCTAAACTGCAACATATTACATTTTGTTCTTTGGGTTTTAGATACATTTTAAAGGATAACTTTACTAGGTCATTAGACACCAGGATTGTCCATTTTGCTTCTCCCTTGTATATACCATTTGGCTGCAGATGTTGTCTGTCTTGCCCTACGCTTGTTTTTGAAAAAAATTATTGAAAAACCTCCTTCATCCTCCACCATATTCGAACTGCATGTGACACCTTGACATGTATTCTGTCTTTTATTCGTAAATCGCTGTTCAGCTAACACATTCCACTTGCCTTTTAGGTTGGCACCAGATGGAACCTGAAAACCCTCTCTTTGCTCCCAGTGAGTTGCTAAATAAACTGGTGGCTGAGAACAAGCTGGGAAAGAAGACTGGAGAAGGTTTTTATAAATACAGATAACCGGCTTACCACTCTGCAGATATCCTTTTTTTTTTTATAAGCCTTTCCGCTTTGCCCATAGTGACTGTAACAGTCAGTTGCTTCTTGTTGACTGGCCATTTTTACCATAGTAGTCTTTTCTACACTCTTTATGTCCACACTAGTGCCTTAGTGCAAAGATTGTTTCTGTTCAGGATGAAAAATCCTTTTGTACAGACCTTTCTAACCAATGAAACGACAAAGCTCCTGATTCACTCTCTGGTTATCTCTCGCCTTGACTACTGCAACTCCATCCTCATTGGCTTACCTTTTAAATAGACTATCCCCCCTTCGGTCCATCATGAATGCTGCTGCCAGACTCATCCACCTTACAAGCCGCTCAGTGTCTGCTACCCCCCTCTCTGCCAATCCCTCCATTGGCTGCCACTCGCCCAACAAATTAAATTCAAAATACTAACAAGTTTCAAAGCCATCCACAACTCTGCCCCCAGCTACATCACTAGCCTAGTCTCAAAATACCAACCTAATCGCCCTCTCCGTTCCTCCCAAGACCTCCTCCTCTCTAGCTCCCTTGTCACCTCCTTCCATATCCGCCTCCAGGACTTCTCCGGAGCCTCGCCCATCCTCTGGAATTCCCTACCCCAATCTGTCAGACTGTCTCCAAATTTATCCACTTTTAGGCGATCCCTGAAAAGCTTCAGAGAAGCCTATCCTGCCTCCATCTAACAACTGCACTATTTTCTCCATTAGCTCATCCCCCCACAGCTATTACCCTTTTGTATAACTTGACCCTCCCTCCTAGATTGTAAGCTCTAACGAGCAGGGCTCTCTGATTCCCCCTGTATTGATTTGTATTGTAATTGTACTGTCTGCTCTAATGTTGTAAAGCGCTGCGTAAACTGTCGGCGCTATATAAATCCTGTATAATAATACAGACGCTTTTCAGGTGTTGAATTGTCATAACCAAGCCAGAACCAATAAAAAGAATATGGGAATTATTTCTGTATGAGATTTCTTTATGTTGTTCGAAGGTGGTAAGTGTGAAAGCGACTCTTGAACACTAATATACAAAAAGTGCAGCGCTAAAAATCTCTAAAATCAAAGTGTCATAAATAAACATATAAAAATAGTTTGGCACACAAACTCCTAAATCACAAAAAAGTTCATAAAGTACAGACTGTTCCAAAGGTGATTGAGAATCATCCGATAACAGTATGTTCCCATGTGATGACAAACATATAAAATGACTACAATGCTTCTTTGCATAAAGTGATTCCAGTGCTTTTCCTTCAACAATATGCACTCACCAAAATGCCATTGGTAAAGGTCATTGTATCAAATCAACCTGGGAGAATTCCCAGCAATCATGCAGCTGCTCCTTCCAAAACACAATGGCCCCTCGCACAGAAGCCACAATGGCTGGCGATCCGATCATGCAAGGCTCCTCCCTATGCGTTTCGTGTGCATGCATGTCATCAGGGCATACACACTCTTAAACACTACCGGATAGTGTAATTCTTTATCAAATTTGGTACTGGAAAGAATGACTGGTGTTGTTTTATTTATGTAGCCCATACATTTTGCAGACTAATGTCTCAACCACAGTGAGACACATATGGGTCAGTTTTAGTAGAAGCCAGTAAACCCTCCAGCATGCCTCTGTGTCGTGGAAGAAAACATTAGGGACCGTACACCAGTGCTGTTTCTTGGCCTAGGCTAACAAGGCCCAGGCCTAGGGCGGCACTTTGCGGGGGCGGCGAAAGCTCCCCCCCCCCCCCGCACGAACGCATGAAACCCACCCCCACCAACCTGTCCTCCCCAGCTGCCTACCACACACATATAGCCCCCGGCGGCCGGCCAGTTGTAGCGGGACACTTGCTAAGGCTACAGGCAGTCTTTTAGTGTACTTGGCCGGGGGAGGGGAGCGACTGAAGCCCTCATAAGACGGCTGGTGACTGGCCAGACCGCGTGCATGTAAGTTAACTGGCATAGGCGGAGCCTAATGCTCCTCCTACCCTCCTCTGCACGGCATTAACTCTGCATCTACTCCCTGGCCCGAAGCAGGATCTGTGAAGTCTGTGACGATAGAAGGAGAGAGAGCGGGTTATAACCGGCACACATTGTTAGTATAAAGGGAGATGAAGGGCTGGTGGGAAGTCCTGTGTGTTCTATCATCCTCTTCCTTCCTGCACATCTACACACAGCTTCTGTTGATCAGAGCTAGAGCGGGCACATAGACAGTGGTCATGTACACACAGCTGTCACGTGACCCCTCCCCCCCAACCATTTGCTCTTTCACGTCAACAAGCACAATAAATAGTGACGTGGCATCCTGCCATTGGCTGCCTTTTGCCAGGAAATTATAAAGAGCCGATTAAGAGAGAGAGGGGAAGATGACAGGAACCCCCAGGCAGCGGCCAGGATAGCAGGTACAATTAAGTACTATTACTTTTAAGTCCTCGTGTGCATGTGCCAAGCAGCCATATAGTGCTCATTGCTCCATATGGATTAAATGGATATGCAGATCATATTGGATAATAAAGTGATTTGTGCAACAAGGTCATTAAACAGTCCACATTCAGTGAAAGTTCATGTACTGCAAAGTTTGCGTGAACTTTCAACGAATGTTGACTGTTTAATAAGCAGGGGCGGACTGACCCATTGGGCACTGCCTGAGGGCCCGGGGCCATTAGGGGGGCCCCATGAGAGGCTCTGCAAAACTGCAACACGTACAGTCTAGCACGGGCAGTGGCTGTAATAAGACCTCTCACGGTCCCCCCCCCCCCCATCCACCCCAGGTGCATGTACATGACATCACCTGGGATGGACTAGAAGAGAGGAGGGGCCGGCAGGGAGCAGCGTGCCGTGAGAGGTCTTATTATTACAAGCATCAGGTGAGGCTGTGTACTTTTTATTTTTTACAGGAGTCTAGAGAGACCAGGGCTGCCACCATAAGGGGAGGGGGCAGCCAGTACAGATGTAGGGGGCCTAGGCACCAACAGGACTGCAGAGGCCCCATGATACTCCCCGTGTCCCCACCCCCACATGCTCTCCACACCCTTGGGGTGTCCCCGGTCCACACTGCATTCCTCTTTGTCCTCATCGCACTGCGTCCCTCTGTCTGTCCCCAGTGTTCCTCTCTGTCCTCATTGCACTTGTCCCTCTGTCCAAAGCGTCCCTCCCTGAACTCATCACACTGCATCCCTCTGTCTGTCCCCAGCGTCCCTCTCTGTCCTCATCGCAATGCGTCACTCTCTGTCCTCATCGCACTGCATCACTCTGTCTGTCCCCAGCATCCTTTCCTGTCCTCATCGCACTGCGTCCCTCTGTCCCCAATGTCCCTCTCTGTCCCCAGTGTCCCTCTCTGTCCTCCTCATCGCACTGCGTCCCTCTCTGTCCTCCTCATCGCACTGCGTCCCTCTCTGTCCTCCTCATCGCACTGCGTCCCTCTCTGTCCTCCTCATCGCACTGCGTCCCTCTCTGTCCTCCTCATCGCACTGCGTCCCTCTCTGTCCTCCTCATCGCACTGCGTCCCTCTCTGTCCTCCTCATCGCACTGCGTCCCTCTCTGTCTGTCCCTAACGTCTTTCTCTGTCCTCCTCATCGCGCTGCGTCCCTCTCTGTCTGTCCCTAACGTCTTTCTCTGTCCTCCTCATCGCGCTGCTTTCCTCTCTGTCTGTCCCTAACGTCTTTCTCTGTCCTCCTCATCGCGCTGCGTTCCTCTCGGTCTGTCCCTAACGTCTTTCTCTGTCCTCCTCATCGCGCTGCTTTCCTCTCTGTCTGTCCCTAACGTCTTTCTCTGTCCTCCTCATCGCGCTGCTTTCCTCTCTGTCTGTCCCTAACGTCTTTCTCTGTCCTCCTCATCGCGCTGCGTTCCTCTCTGTCTGTCCCTAACGTCTTTCTCTGTCCTCCTTATCGCGCTGCGTTCCTCTCTGTCTGTCCCTAACGTCTTTCTCTGTCCTCCTCATCGCGCTGCGTTCCTCTCTGTCTGTCCCTGGTGTCCCTCTCTGTCCCCACTGCATCCCTCTCTTTCCCCGGCATCCCTCTCTTTCCCCGGCATCCCTCTCTGTCTTCGTCGCACTGCGTCCCTCTCTGTCTGTCCCCAGCATATTTAAATTAGGGGGTGCATGAGTTTAGTTAGGCCTAGGGCAGCACATAACCTAAATACACCACTGCCGTACACACATTAATGCATGTTGCATAAGGCAAACCATGGGCTGCCAACACACTACAACACAGCCAAATAATGAACATTTACCATTTTTTCCTGATGTCACACACCACAACGCATTGTCGGGTGCTGCAGTTCTGGTACATTGCCTGCTACTGTAATGGTTCTTTGGGTATGCAGCGCATCTTGTCATTTAGAGGCTTTTCATACAAATATAAGGCCTGTTTTAAGCTTTTTTGAAACTTTCTGCAAGCTTCGAGCAGCTTCCTCTAAGCTTTTAAAGTGGATGTAAACCCTGTTACATCACTTTTACCTACAGGTAAGCCTATAATAAGCTTTACCTGTAGGCACCATAAATATCTCCTAAACTTGCACCGTTTAGGGGATATTCAGGTATCTGCATGTGGCGACCTCATTGGCACATGCGCACTGAAGAAACGGCCCGCCCGAGCCGTTTCTTCAGGAGCTGTGCTGTGACCGGTGACGTCATCGCGGCTCCGGCCAATCACCACGCCTGAGCCTGCGAACCCGGCAATAACTCCGGGTGACATGTTGCCGGTCACAGCGGTGTGCGGGGACTGTTGCAACAGCTTCGATCTAAGTTAAGTATTTCATAATGAGCAAGTATGCAATGCATACTAGCTCATTATGCCTTTGTCTTGCAGGGTTTTTTTTTTGTGTTTTGTTTTTTTGGAGTTTACAAACACTTTAAAGTGCCCTTCAGCTCCTGTTTGAAAACATTATACACAGATCTTAACCACTTCCCACGTCTTGGACTTCATAGCTATAGGCATCACCCTGCTATCTTTTTTTTTTTTCAGCCAGCAAAAAAAAAGCCATGCTAGCTACTAATTAGCTGATGGATTACTTTTACAGGGAGGGGGACAGGAACTTCCCCCTCCCTTCCGCCGCCCATCGTTACTTCCTGCTCAATTCAGCAGTGTGCCACTGGGTTATCATAGAGCTGGTAATGTACAGCCAACATGCAGTCAGTAGTGCTTGTGGGCTGTACATGGTAAAGGAAACTTCTTTGGGCACTTATTACACTTTTGTATATACAGTGCCTTGAAAAAGTATTCACACCCCTTGAAATTTTCCACATTTTTTTCATGTTACAACCAAAAATGTAAATGTATTTTATTGGGATTTTATGTGGTACCCCAACACAAAGTGGCACATAATTGTGAAGTGGAAGGAAAATGATAAATGGTTTTCCAAATTTTTTACAAATAATTATGTAAAAAGTGTGGTGTGCATTTGTATTCAGCCCCCTTTACTCTGATACCCCTTACTGAAAGCTAGTGGAACCAACTGTCTTCAGAAGTCACCTAATTCGTAAATAGAGTACACCTGTGTGTAATTTGATCTCCGTATAAATACAGTTGGTTAAGAACCTTAGTGAACAAAAGGGACTGACGTACAGCTACGACGGTTTGCGGGATCGTGCCAGCAACTGATCGGCAAGCAGTTAAAGCAGGGTTAGGTTATAAAAAAAAAAAAATTCCCAAGCTTTGAACATCTCACGAAACAACACTGTTCAATCCATCATCTGAAAATGGAAAGCATATGGCACAGCTGCAAAGGCCGTCCACCTAAACGGACAGGCCGGGCAGGGGTAGAGCATTATTAAGAGGAGCAGTCAAGGAGCCCATGGTAACTCTGGAGGAGCTGCAGAGATCCACATCTCAGGTGGGAGAATCTGTCCACAGGACAACTATTAGTCGTACACTCCACAAATCTGACCTTTTATGAAAGAGTGGCAAGGAGAAAGCCATTATTGAAAGAAAGCCATAAGAAGTTCAGTTTGCAGTTTGCGTGACGTCATGTGGGGGACACCGCAAACATGTAGAAGAAGGTGCTCTGGTCAGATGAGTCTAAAATTATTTTTTTTTTTGGCCTAAAAGCAAAAGGCTTTGTGTGGTGGAAAACTAACACTACACATCACCCTGAACACACCATCCCCACTGTGAAACATGGTGGCAGCTTGATGTCTGCAAAAGACTTGAGACTGGGGCGGAGGTTCACCTTCCAGCAGGACAACGACCCTAAACATACAGCCAGAGCTACAATGGAATGGTTTAGATCAAAGCATTTTAATGTGTAAGAATGGCCAAGTCAAAGTCCAGACCTAAATCCAACTGAGAATCTGTGGCAAGACTTCAAAATTGCTATTCGCAGACGCTCTCCGTCCAATCTGACAGAGCTTGAGCTATTTTGTAAAGAAGAATAGGCAAAAATGTCACTCTCTAGATGTGCAAAGCTGGTAGAGACATACTCAAAAAGACTTGCAGCTGTAATTGCAGTGAAAGCTGGTTCTACAAAGTATTGATTCAGGGGGCTGAATACAAATTTCACATATTTGTAAAAAAATTTGAAGGCCATTTATCATTTTCCTCCCACTTCACAATTATGTGCCACTTTGTGTTGGTCTATCACATAAAATCCCAATAAAATACGTTTAAGTTTTTGGTTGTAACATGACAAAATGTGGAAAATGTCAAGGGGTATGAATACTTTTTCAAGGCACTGTACTACAGTGACTGGGAAATATGTGTTCTTTGCAACTAACTGTTTTTCTGCAGTAATTTGCCATAATATGTAATCTAAAGCCTAGTACGCACAGGCCGAATGTCGGGAGCATCATCCGGCTCAATAGAAACTAGCCGACATTCGAACCGTGTTTACTGGAGTCAGTCTGACAGAAGCTGGCCATTAAGCTGGCTTCTGTCGAAGGAGCATGACCAAAAAAGGTCTGCCAATGGTCAGGCCTCTCAGCCAGAGTGTTGTGGGGGAGCATGCCCCCCGTCAAGGCACAATAGAACAACAGGGGAGATCACTGTACTAATGTCTGATTGTTAGTACAGCGTCTCCTCCTGAACTGTCAGGTTTTTTTTTTTTTTTTGTTCAGCTCTGCTGAACTACTAGTGTGTACTAGGCTTAAGTCTCAGCAAAAGACAAAATCAATGTGCTTAAGCTGATAACACACAAACAATTCTAATTTCTCGTGTCTTTATTGAACATACCCATTTACCATTCACAGTGCATGAGGAAAATTAAGTGAACCCATAGACTAATTACTTCAAGAAAAAAACGAATTTGAGTCAGTAGTTTGCATACCTGGAGTCTAATAATTAAATGAGTTTGGAGGTGTGGTTTAGAGCTACATTGATTGATTAGACACTCAAACATTTTAAGATTGCTGTTCATAAGAAGCATTAGCTGATGTGAACCATGCCTCGCAAAAAGGAGCTCTCTGAAGACATACACTCAAGAATAGTTGATCTGCATAAGGCTGAAAAGGGACACAAAGCAATCCTAAAGTGTGTAGAAATCCATCACTTCACAGACAAATTATCTATAAATTGAGAAAGTTTAGTACTGTGGCTACTCTTCCTAGAAGTGGCACCCAACCAAGATAACTCCCAAGGCACAATGCAGAATCCTCAATGAGGTAAAGAGTTCATGAGTAACCGTTAAAGGCTTGAAGACATCACTGGAACTAGCAAACATTTCTGTTGATGAGTCTACCATATGTAAGTCTTTGTACAGACTGCTGTTCTCCAAAAAAAAAAAAAAAAAAAGAGCACTTTGGCAAACCGCAACGCTATTGGGAAAATGTTTTGTGGACTGATGAAACTAAAGTTGAATTGTTCAAGAAGAATACTCAGCACTATGTATGGTGCAAAAAGGGCACAGCTTACCAACATTAACTCATCATCCCAATAATGAAGTATGGGGGAGGAAACATCATGATTTGGACTTACTTGGCTGCATCAGGGCCTGGACCACTAGCCATCATTGAGGAGAAAGTGAATTTCCAAGTTTACCAAAATATCCTACAGGATTTCAGGGTGACTGTCTGCCAGCTGAAGCTTAGTAGAAGTTGAGTGATGCAGCCGGACAATGACAATGACTCCGAGCATTGAAGTAAATCCACCACAGACTGACTTCTGAAGAAGAAAATGCTCCTTTTGGAGTGACCCAGTCGGAGCCCAGACCTTAACCTTATAGCGATGCTGTGGAAAGACCTCAAGAGAGCCATTCACACCAGGCATCCTACAAATGTGTCTGAGCTGAAGCAGTTTTGTAAAGAGGAATGGTCAAAAATTCCTCCTGAACATTGTGCAGGTCTGATCCAGAGCTACCGAAAGCGATTGATTGAAGTCACTGCTGCTAAAGGAGGTTCAACCAGCTATTAACCCCAATGGTGCACTTACTTTTTCCTCCAACACTGTGAATGTTTCATGGGTGTGTTCAATAAAGATACAAGAAATTAGAATTGTTTGTGTGTTATCAGCTTAAGCACATTGGGGTTTATTTACTAAAGGCAAATCCACTTTGCACTACAACTGCACTTGGAAGTGCAGTCGCTGCAGATCTGAGGGGAAAGTGCAAAGAAAAAAAACAGCATTTTTGCTTGTACATGATTGGATGATAAAATCAGCAGAGCTTCCCCTCATTTTAGATCTTCCCCTCATTTTAGATCTTCCCCTCATATCTAAAGCGACTGCAATCCCAAGTGCACTTGTAGTGCAAAGTGGATTTGCCTTTAGTAATTAAACCCCATTGTGTCTATTGTTGTAAGCAGCAGATCACATTTTTATGGCAAATTTCCGCAGAAAATCAGTTCATCCCATGTATGTATGTATGTATGTATGTATATGTGTATATATATTTTTTATATATATATTATATAGATCTCTCTCTCTCTATATATCTATATATATATATATATATATATATATATATATATATATATATATATATATATACACAAACAAAGTGCAGAAATATAATACATTGGACAGGGTTCAGAACTAAACTGTGTAAATCTACTAATAATTTCATAAAGGGCAAACAAATCTTAAGTCTGAAACCCAGAGAGATATAAAAGGCTCAAAATCAGCTCTGTATGAATTAATCTATCATTGAAAGGTTTACATGTTTAAAATGCAAGCAGTGTGAGCACCTGAATTTTAGGTGGTATCCGTCTCTTGCATTCCCTGTACAGCAGAGCTAGCAGTTGGAGCATACTGACAAGGAGAGAGCAGAGTGACAGAATTCTGATTCTCCTTTTATCAACCAGTCACAGGGTGGGGTGGGCAAGGAGACCTGTAAGTGAAAGCAAAAGTGCAACATATAAAGGTCAGCTAAATAAAGGTACTCTATGCTGTATATTAATCCTGTGGGAGGTAAAGTCATATGTCTATGTATGGATTTAGCCGTTTGCTTGGAGTTCAACTCATAGACCATATTATGTCTTGTCTTCTAGTTTTAAAGTAGCAGTCTTTTATTCTACTTGTCATCTAATTGATAGCCACTGGGGGGCGTACAATACCATCTTCCAAGATAAAGCTTGTTTTTGACGTTTTCATGCTTATGGTTATTAGCTGTGTGACACAGTATTGATGTTCCCTTTATGGTAAAGTGCCATATGAAAATTGGGAGCTATTAATGTAAAATGTCCTGTTTATTACACACCACTTAATGGATTATATAGAAGGGCAGTCGATATGGGTCTGCTAATTAGATTTGTCACCATAGATTTGAGCTGATTTGAGAGTACGAACTCCAGAGCTTTGGGTATTCCTCCAGCTGTGAAGCAGACGTTGGAAACATTATAGGCCTGTGGTTTGGGAAAACTGGAGTATAGGGAATTCTGCAGCCTTGATTCACCTATAGGGCTGTTTGATGTATAAATCACATATTGATGTGCAGCAGATTACAAACATTGTTTTTCACACCCCTCTCATTAAATCCTATCTAAACCTCATGAGAGTGTTTGTCTGGTGTTAATACTATAAGGATGCCATTTATTGGATTTTGCAATCTATAATATTCAGATGTAGAACATAAAAGAAAATGCCACTTTTGGTAAATGTACAGTATATATATATATATATATATATATATATATATATATACCTTTTTTTTAACCACATTTATAATTGCTGCACAAACTGTTTTGCTAAATAATATAAGATTAAAATGTACATTTTCAGTGATATGCACAAGCAGCCACGATTTTTTTAAAAACTGTCAAGAAGTCTAGTTTTTCTTTTTCTTTAACCATGATAACATTACAATATATACAGGTGGCTCCATAAAAGCTTGAAGGTGCTTCTTGGATTTTGGGCCCCTCTTTGCGGCTGGCTGCAAAAAAGTCTCAAATATGTGATGTCTCTATACTCGAGAGGAATAACGGAGAGTGTTTTGGGGTGTAATTCTAAATATGCCCATGCTTTGAGTGGGAAAAATCTTGTTAGTTGATGACTGTGTGTAAAAAAAAAAAAAAATAATAATACATTGTGATCTTCAAAAGAATCCCCATGCCTCTAATTAAATATGACGGTTGGTCTACTTTGCAAAATATGGCCATTTTGTGGATGTTTCTCCTTTCTTAGCACTTCAGGGCCTCAATAAGTGGATAGGTAGTCAGCAAAGCAGATGCCTTATTTATGCCCCTTGAAAGCCTGAAGGAGCTCCTTGGATGTCTATGCAAGTCGCACCTGAAATCACCAAACGTAGTGCAGGAAATACCTTTTCAAATCAGTGGCTTGTCAGGGTGTGACTTGTCAAGTGATTTGGACCTGTCAAATAGCAGGACAAGTCGCACCGGTGTGAACGGGGGCTTAAGGGAGGATGAGGCATAATTCGCTCAAAGTACACCAGTGCTTAATTAGTTCTAAGAAGAGGGTGAACTGTTTTCCTAGCTCCTATTACTCTTTACCAACCCCACCCATTCGCCCTTAAAAAGCCTGTTACTAGGGCCAATGACAGACAAGCCTTACAGGAGTTATAACCCTCTTTTAATCTATTCAAAACATTAAATGAAAATGTTTTGCCTTCAGCTCTACTTTAACCACTTGCCTACTGTGCACTTCCACCCCCTTCCTGCCCAGGCCAATTTTTCAGCTTTCAGCAATGTCACACTTTGAATGACCATTGCGCGGTCATGCTACACTGTACCCATATGACATTTTTATAATTTTTTTTTCACACAAATAGAGCTTTCTTTTGGTGGTATTTAATCCTTGCTGGGGTTTTTATTTATGAAAAAAAAAATGTTTTTCTCGGTCTCTGTCAGTAAATTTTGTAAATAAGTAATTTTTCTCCTTCACTGCTGTGCGCTTATGAGGCGGTACTGATGGGCACTTATAGGCTGCACTTATGGGCACTGATGAGGTGGCACTCTCTTCATAGCTATTTAAACACATTGCTCAATTACTTCTGCCTTACTTCCTGGTCAGACATTAGGTCATGACACAGGAAGGAGTTGACCAGCTGATCTCGTTAGCACACACCCTACATCATCTGTAAATAGAGAGAACCGCGCTTGACCAACAAATGTGTATATAACCAGCAGCAGCATATAGTGCGATCACACCAAATAATTAGTTCAAAAAGGAAAGCTGCGCTCAAACTAAACAGTCTATGCAAATGACGTCAGAGAGATTTTGAAATCCTTCCAGAGAAACCAGCACCGCCACCGTGTATCTTGAAGCAGTAGTGACAATCCACCCTAGTAATTAAAATCTGCTTACCAGATGGCAAGCATAAAAGGGCAAGTGGCTATAGCCCAGCCAAGGCCTTTCAGCTTGCTGGCACTCCCGATGTTCGTATGGGGGGTAAAAACTCCAAATTCAATTGCGTTGCCACATATCACCATCACGAAAGCCACGGATGACCCAGAAGGAAGAAGAACTCACCATAGTGTAAAACCTTTCTAGTATTTATTATAAAACAAGTAGTAACTTACAGTTAAGTTAATAAAATCGCGTATACAAAGAGCCGGCCGGCTTACAAACAAACGGAGCCCGTCCTCTACTCCGAAAGCGTGGTGACGTCAGTGCGTACCTTCCCAGACGCATTTCGTCATCATCTGACGTTGTCAATGGGGAACCGTTCCCCATTGACAACGTCAGATGATGACGAAACGCGTCTGGGAAGGTACGCACTGACGTCACCACGCTTTCGGAGTAGAGGACGGGCTCCGTTTGTTTGTAAGCCGGCCGGCTCTTTGTATACGCGATTTTATTAACTTAACTGTAAGTTACTACTTGTTTTATAATAAATACTAGAAAGGTTTTACACTATGGTGAGTTCTTCTTCCTTCTGGGTCATCCGTGGCTTTCGTGATGGTGATATGTGGCAACGCAATTGAATTTGGAGTTTTTACCCCCCATACGAACATCGGGAGTGCCAGCAAGCTGAAAGGCCTTGGCTGGGCTATAGCCACTTGCCCTTTTATGCTTGCCATCTGGTAAGCAGATTTTAATTACTAGGGTGGATTGTCACCCTACATCATCTACCCTCAACTGGTCAACTCCTTCCTGTGTCATGACCTAAAGTCTGACAAGGAAGTGAGGCAGAAGCAATCGAACAGTGTGCTTAAACAGCTATGACTAGCGTTAGGTAAATCGGTGTAGAATTAATGGAAAACTGTTTTATTTTTGCTAAATAAGTACATTAATGCTATATTGGTACAAAGGGAAGCTCGAATTTAGAAAAAAATAAAAAAGGTGAACTTAGCCTTTAACCACTTCTGGACCGCCCAGCAGCAAGGGGGGGGTGGGCATGCGTGCCGCCAACGACCTGCAGCCGCTCTGATTGGACACAGTGGGAGCCAATCAGCAGGTCCGACTGACCCGATGTTTGCCGGTACCTCACGATTGGTCTGAGGAGAGGCAGACTGCCGTTCTGTGAGAGGGGAAGATGAGGATCTTGTGTTCCTGCTAAGCAGAAACACGAATCTCTGTCTTCCCCAGTCAAAACATCCCCCGCACAGTTAGAAAGCACTCCATAGGAGCACACTTAACCCTTTGACCACTCCTGACGTTAACCCTTTCCCTGCTAGTGTCATTAGAACAGGGACGGTTCATTTTTTTTAGCACTGATCACTGTATTGGTGTCACTTAGTGCCAGATTTGTCCGCCGTAATGTTGCAGTCCCGCTAAAAATCACTGATCGTCGCCATTACTAGTAAAAACAATAACAAAAAAAATTCCATAATAATATCCCTTAGTTTGTAGACGCTATAACTTTTGCGAAAACCAATCAATATACGCTTATTGTGATTTTTTTTTTTTTTTTTTACCAAAAACATGTAGCAGGATGCATATTGGTCTAAATTGATGAATACATTTGATTTTTACATTTTTTTTATTGGGTATGTTTTATACCATAAAGTAAGAAATATTTTTTTTTTTTTCAAATTGTCTGTCTTTTTTTGTTTATAGTGCAAAAAATAAAAACTGCAGAGGTGATCAAATACCACCAAAAGAAAGCTCTATTTGTAGGGGAAATAAGGACAAGGTCTCTTTATTTGGGTACAGCGTCGCACGACCGTGCAATTGTCAGTTAAAGTAACACAGTGCCATATTGCAAAAAATGGCCTGGTCATAAAGGGAGTAAAACCTTCCAGGGATGAAGTGAATAAGGGGCATAATACCCTCTAACACACAGCCCGGAGAATGACTGTCCTCAGGAGCCTTGCTGATATACTCATGCATACCTACTGCCCTAGCTGTTGATAGACAGGGGTAGCTCGTGTCACCCTGTTCTCTTACTGTTTAATCACTTACTCCTTATATCAGTGGCAAAGCTATTAAACCAGGATTTACATTTTTGTAGCCAGTAAGTGTATAAATACATAATAGACTTTTAAATCTGGGGTGCTTCAAATATTGTAAATATCTATAATGTACCTGAAAAAAAAAAGAGTTGCTTGTCTACCAAACCCAGACTCCAGGAATTCTGGGCAGCCATAAATAGAAGTCAGACAGCAATGACTCGCACCTTACCTGCTGCTTGAAAACAGTACAAGGAAGGAAACTCCACATGAAGCTGCTTAAACTTTCAATACGGTGTTTCATGTTTATGGAAGTGACTTAGAATGAACAGCACCTGTCCTTAGAAGGTCCAGTCCAGGAAAACAAGCACTTCCTGCGCTTGCTGAAACAATTCTACTTGTTTGCGACACGTCTCCCTGATCACGTGTCACTGATCATCAGAAGTCTTATGTAAAGTGAAGGCGTTAAAGCTGAACTCTAAGCAGATATTTCAATCCAAATTAATGCAACTCTGTAAGTACCTGAATGTGATCAGATATTGGCCTCTTGCAATCCATGTACAGCAGGGCTGTAGTGTGAGAGGAAGAAGCAGCACAGGAAGCCAATCAGTTCATGTGCTGACAAGAAACACACTGATAGGAGGAGAAAGCAGAGTGACTAAGAGATGACCTCATTACTGTGCTGCTTCTCCTTTCGCTGTCCATTTACAGGCTGTGGGAGGGTCCAAGACAACCTCAACTCAGAGGAAGTTGGTTGAACAATGTTGGAAATCAGATTGAAGACCTATAGTGATAAAAAAAAACACTGCTGGGGAAATCTTTGGATTGACAGTGAATTATGCAGTGAAAGCTGGCTTTGCTGTTTTATCTTCGGGATATTCATGTTTATTTTGGTATTTGTGGCTGGAATTCTGCTTTAAAGTTGAACTCCAGGCACACTAACAATCATGTTGTCTGCAAGCCCCGAAATACTGTATCTACTATTGCAAATTATTAGTGAAAACATCTTGTCACCGTTATATAGTTACATACAGTGCCTTGCAAAAGTATTCACCCCCCTTTGGCTTTTAACCTATTTTGTTACATTACAGCCTTTAGTTCAATGTTTTTTTTAATCTGAATTATATTTGATGGATCAGAACACAATAGTCTAAGTTGGTGAAGTAAAATTAGAAACATATATACATAAAACTATTTTTCAGAAATAAAAAAATAATTGGCATGTGCGTATGTATTCACCCCCTTTGTTATGAAGCCCATAAAAAGCTCTGGTGCAACCAATTACCTTCAGAAGTCACATAATTAGTGAAATGATGTCCACCTTTGTGCAATCTAAGTGTTACATGATCTGTCATTAAATGTACACACCTTTTTGAAAGGCCCCAGAGGCTGCAACACCTAAGCAAGAGGCACTACTAACCAAACACTCCCATGAAGACCAAGGAACTCTCCAAACAAGTAAGGGACAATGTTGTCAAAGTACAAGTCAGGGTTAAGTTATAAAAAAATATCCAAATCTTTGATGATCCCTAGGAGCACCATCAAATCTATCATAACGAAATTGAAAGAACATGACACAACAGCAAACCTGCCAAGAGACGGCCGCACACCAAAACTCATGGACCGGGCAAGGAGGGCATTAATCAGAGAGGCAGCACAGAGACCTAAGGTAACCCTGGAGGAGCTGCAGAGTTTCACAGCAGAGACTGGAGTATCTGTACATAGGACAACATTAAGCGGTACGCTCCATAGAGTTGGGCTTTATGGCAGAGTGGCCAGAAGAAAGCCATTACTTTCATCAAAAAACAAAATGGCATGTTTTGAGTTTGCGAAAAGGCATGTGGGAGACTCCCAAAATGTATGGAGGAAGGTTCTCTGGTCTAATGAGACCAAAATTGAACTTTTTGTCCATCAAAGAAAACGCTATGTCTGGCGCAAATCCAACAGATGACATCACCCAAAGAACACCATCCCCAGTGGAACATGGTGGTGGCAGCATAATGCTGTGGGAATGTTTTTTAGCAGTCGGGACTGGGGAACTGGTCAGAGTTGAGGGAAAGATGGATGGTGCTAAATACAGGGATATTCTTGAGCAAAACCTGTTTAAGGGGAAATGTGTAAATGTGTTGGAATGGCCTAGTCAAAGCCCAGACCTCAATCCAATAAAAGATCTATGGTCAGACTTAAAGATTGCTGTTCACAAGCGCAAACCATTAAACTTGAAGGAGCTGGAGCAGTTTTGCAAGGAGGAATGGGCAAAAATCCCAGTGGTAAGATGTGACAAGCTCATAGAAACTTATCCAGAGCGATTTGGAGCTGTGATAGCCGCAAAAGGTGGCTCTACAAAGTATTGACTTTAGAGGGGGGGGGGGTGAAAAGTTATGCACATTGACTTTTTCTGTTATTTTGTCCTATTTGTTGTTTGCTTCACAGTAGAAAAAAAAAACATCTTCAAAGTTGTGGGCATGTCCTGTAAATTAAATGATGCAAATCCTCAAACAATCCATGTTAATTCCAGGTTGTGAGGCAACAAAACATGAAAAATGCCAAGGGGGGTGAATACTTTTGCAAGGCACTGTAATTGGTAAGGTTGAAAAAAGACACCGGTCCATCCAGTTCAACCTGGGTCTGGGTGTGGGTTTGTGTATGTATTTATGTCTCTATCACTTCCCATATCCCTGTATATTGTGTTCACTAATGCCGCGTACACACGAGTGGACTTTACGGCAGACTTTGCCCGGCGGACGGGATTTGGTCGGACAATTCGATCGTGTGTGGGCTCCAGCGAACTTTGTTTTCTCAAAAGTTGGACGGACTTAGATTTGAAACATGTTTTAAATCTATCCGTCGAACTCGAGTCCGGTCGAAAAGTCTGCCCGTCTGTATGCTAGTCCGACGGACAAAAAGCCACGCTAGGGCAGCTATTGGCTACTGGCTATAAACTTCTTTGTTTTAGTCCGGTCGTACGTCATCACGTACGAATTCGACTGACTTTGGTGGATTGTGTGTAGGCAAGTCCGTTCATTTGGAAAGTCCCTCATAAAGTCCGTCGAAAAGTCCGCCGGGCAAAGTCTGCCGTAAAGTCCGACCGTGTGTACGAGGCATTAGACACCCAACTAAAAAGTTTTTTTAAATTATCGACACTTCCCGCTGACATCACCGATTGTGGAATTGAGTTCCACATCCTTACAGCTCTAACCATATAAAGGACCACCTACGCAGTCTAAGGTTAAACTGCTTCTTATCTAACTTAATTGAGTGCCAACATGTCTTCCTAAATGATCTAAGACTAGAGCTGCACGATTTTGGCTAAAATGAGAATCACAATTTTTTTTGCTCAGAATAAAGATCACGATTCTCACGGCATAACATCATCTTTTACATTATACAAAAAAATTAGGCTAACTTTACTGATTCGTTTTTTTTAATCCATTAACCACTTCAGCCCCGGAAGATTTGGTTGCTCAATGACCAGGCTATTTTTTTGCAATACGGCACTGCGTCGATTTAACTGACAATTGCGCGGTTGTGCTATACCCAAACAAAATTGATGTCCTTTTTTCCCCACAAATAAAGCTTTCTTTTGATCACCTCTGCAGTTTTTATTTTTTGCGCTATAATAATTTTGAAAAAAAACACAATGGGGGTTGTTTACGAAAGGCAAATCCACTTTGCACTACAAGTGCAAACTGAAGTCCAAAGTGCACTTGGAAGTGCAGTCGCTGTAAATCTGAGGGGTAGATCTGAAATGAGGTGAAGCTCTGCTGATTTTATCATCCAAGCATGTGCAAGCCAAAATTCTGTTTTTTATTTTCCTTGCATGTCCCCCTCAGATCTACAGCGACTGCACTTCCAAGTGCACTTTCAGTACAATTTCTGTACCCTTTGCACTTGTAGTGCAAAGTGGATTTGCCTTTCACCTACAGTGGGACAAAACAACTACAAGCCTGTACGTGAAAAAACGTCATCTCCCAGGGATACAGTCTGGAGTTTTCAGAGACCCCCTACAGAAGATTTTATATCACAGCTCTTCCAAAGGACCAAGAAAAAGCTTGCGCAATGATGAATCTGCTGCAGGAGCTGATTCAACAGGAAGTGATTATCTGGGTCCCAAAACATCAGGAAGGCCAGGGCTTTTATGCCCACATGTTCTTGTTGAAAAAACCTTTGGGAAAGTATCGGTTGATTCTGAACTTAAAAATCCTGAACAGATCGATCCATTACAAACATTTCCGGATGGACACAATGTATTCAATAACAAAATTACTAACTCCAGACTGTTTCATGGCATCCCTAGATCTAAGGGACGCCTATTTACATGTCCCGATAGCTCAGGCTTCCCAACGCTTTCTCCATCTGGCCCTCAACCTGGGGACTTCAGTTTGGCATATCCAATACAGAGCTCTGCCGTTCTGACTTTCTTCCTCCCCCAGGATCTTTACAAAGATAATGGCGGAAGCCCTGGAGCCTCTGAAACTAAGAGGGATTTCGGTCATCCCATATCTGGCGACATGTTGTTTTTCGCAGACTCCAAAGAACATGTCTTGACAAATCTTCAGGTGTCTCAGGCTCACCTCAAGAACTTAGGGTGGCTCCTGAATCTACAAAAATAAAATCTAGAACCAATGCAGGAGACGAAGTTCTGGGGCTATAAGTTAAAATCAGTGCTTCAAAAAGTTTTTCTGCCACAAGAGAAGATGGAGAAGATCCAATCTGCGGTGAGACAGATTCAAACTAATTTCTGTTTCAGTCCGATCAGCCATGTCAGTTTTAGGACTTCTCACTGCCTCAATCCCAGCCATAGGCTCTAAAATGGGCTTCAAAAAAGGTGGACTCGGAGCACAGAGCATTGCGCTCGGAGTCCACCCAGATGTGTTAGAAAAGCAAATGGATATTGCTTTTCCAACACTGAACCGCCTCTCCACCAATCAGGAAGCACGGGTCTAATACCCATCACCTGATTGGCTGAAGGCACAGGCGCCTCTATTGGATGGAAGAAGAGAGAAGGCGGAAGCATGGAGGACACAGGAGCCATCGTACACAGCTCGCTGACACAAAATTACATATCAATCAACCAAAGCCAATGCGGGGGGGGGGGGGCCAGAAGGGACGGATGCCCTAGGCAGTACAATTTGCTGGAGGGAGGAGGGTGCAGATGAAGTGCCGGCAGTGTGCTTCACAACTGTGTGTGCTCCTGCACAACTGTGACCCATCCTGCACATGTGGAAGATTGTTCCTTGACAGCCAGGGATGATCGGTGCGGCGGGGGGACAGTTTCAAGCACCGATCTCCCTGCATGGCTTTTCATACAGCCACTTTACCTCCTCTCCCTCCCACGGCTGTCAGCTAAAATGCCATACAGGGAGATCGATACTTGCAACTTTCCCCAACCGCACCGATCATCCCCCCAATGCCCGACGTGTTCTCCTCTTCCTCCAGCCCCTTGTTCTCCGGACCCCTGTGTCCTCTTCCTCCGGCCCGCTGTGTGCTCCTCCTCCGCCCCCCCTCATCCCCCGCAGCTGGCTCCCTCCACTCCTCTCCTGATGGCTGCGGAGGGTTTGTGTCAGGATGGAGAGCGGAGGAAGGAGCCGGTAAATATGTCATTTACCAGCTCCTTCCTTTTCTGAATTGGACACAGTGAGTGATGGCTCCTGTGTCCTGTAATAACTGAGTTTATGAATGAACAGGAGCCCCTGCCCTGGGCACCGAATGACCTCGTCCAGGCAATGCGTTCAGCTCTATGTACCTTAGTGTACTGCCATGGTCTGTGGGGACATGCAGGTCAGTGAGTTGCACTGTGTACAAATGCATTACATGCTGCATTTTTATGCAATGCACACCACTGCACATCTAAGGTGGAAACAGGGAACATAGCTGAGCTTGCATTGATTAATGCAGATCTATGCAGCTTAATGGACAAGGTGTGAATGAGCCCTTAAACTTTAGCATAGCTTACAGCTGTCCCTGATTTTGAGAGACTGTCCCTGATTTGGAACAAAGTCCCTCTGTCCTTCTTTCTTTTTCATTTGTCCAGTGGCGGCTGGTGCTCCAAATTTTGGGGGGCGCAAAAAAATTTTGAAAAAAAATCGTCAATTGCAGCCACTGTACCATCAAACGCTGCCACTGTGCCATCAAACGCTGCCTCTGTGCCATCAAACGCTGCCTCTGTGCCATCAAACGCTACCACTGTGCCATCAAACGCTGCCATTGTGCCTATTATACGCTGCCACTGTGCCTATCATACACTGCCACTGTGCCCACCAAACACAGCCACTGTGCCCATCAAACGCTGCCACTGTGCCCATCAAACGCTGCCACTGTGCCCATCAAACGCTGCCACTGTGACCATTAATGCTGCCACTGTGCCATCAAACGCAGCCACTGTGCCCTCAAATGCTGCCACTGTGCCCTCAATGGCAGCCACTGTGCCCATCAAATGCTGCCACTGTGCCTTCAAATGCTGCCACTGTGCCCATTAAACGCTGCCGCTGTGCCATCAAACGCTGCCAGTGTGCCCATCATATGCTGCCAGTGTGCCCATCATATTCTGCCAGTGTGCCCATCACATGCTGTCAGTGTGCCCATCATATGCTGGCAGTGTGCCCATCAAATGCCAGTGTCTCTCACGGGACACCCCGATCACACACCCCCACGAATGGATCGCGGGACACCCTGCTACTGCCACCCCCCCCCCCCACGGATGGATCGCAGGACACCCTGGCCCACTCACACACCTCCCCCCGCGCATGGATTGCGGGACACCCTGTGCAGGAGGTCCGGCGCTTACCTTGGTAAGGTGTCCTATTCTCCGGCGTCTCCTCTCCTCTTTTCAGCTTCCTCCGCTCTGTCCCACTTCCGTCAAAGCGCTGAGCATCCAAAAGGGACACCTGGCGCTTTGGCCAATCAATCTGACCTGCCTCCAGATTGGTGGGGAGGCAATGCGGTGTGAAAATAGCAAATATTCATTTGCTATAGTCACACAATTGGGTGGGATCAGGGCGTACTCTCTGCGCCACGAGCCCACCCTATTTTGAAGCCTATTAGAGCCTCTGGCTCTAATCAGGTGCTTCAGAAAAATACACCCCCTCCCACCCCCGCCATAGGAATCCATGCCTCCAATGTCCTGAAAGAGGCGGGTGCATGGATAGGGAGGCGGCAGCAAGGATGGGGGGGGAGACAGCGCCCATGTGCCCACAATGCATGGGCCACCACTGTATTTGTCCCTGAACTATATAGTTGTATATAAAATGCACTACTTATCTATCAAAAAATGTTTTCCGGTGCTAAACATTTCATCCAATTTCTACATTGCTGCATTTGCAAATTCCAAAAGCCAATGTAAAGGAATAGTAGAGGTAAAAAAGCACTTGTGGGATTAACCAATCATTTTTGTTTTGTAAAATTCTCTTTTAAGGAAGAGAGACATGGCAGGAGTGTGTCCTATGCTTACATACTTTTGCTAATGGGTGTCTCTTGTTCCCATCTCAAAAATTTGGGAGGTATGCTTAAAGTGGTTGTAAAGGTTTAAGATTTTTAGCATTCATGCGTTCTATGCATGAAGGTAGAAAACCTTCTGTTTGCAGCAGCAGACTCCCCCCCCCCTCTCGATGTCCAGGAGAGCCTTGCTTTCTGGGGACTCGCACTCCTGATAGGCTCCCGCTGCTGCCAAAAGCCAATCAGGAGACAGAGGGAGCAGGACTGATCTGCTGCATTGTGTGTGAATGCAGACACAGAGCCATGGCTCAGGAGTGCACCTGCTTGCTGTGGGGGCACCCGGCAGGAGGGATCAGGGCTGCTCTGTGCAAAACCATTGCACAGAGCAGGTAAGATAACAAGTTTGTTATTAAAAAAAAAAACAAGACTTTAATATTGCTTTAAAGTGTCACTAAAAAAATTCCATTGAAGTATAAATTAATGACTCAAAAAGTACCTTCTATTGCTCTCAAATCTCCACATTCCTTATTTGCTGCTGTTTTCAGATTTCCTGTTAGAGGGTGGCTATGTTTGGTCCAGTGGCGGAATTATCAGGGTCGCAACAGTCGCAAATGCGACTGGGCCCTGTAGTTCTCAGTCACTTCGGGGGGCCCACCGCCGCCCGCCACGTGAGGGGCCCACCTGACTGTCTGGGGAGTGTCCGTGTCTGACTGTCGGGTTCATGCTGTGGGGAGGGGGGCTTTCGCCCGCTACGCCTGAGGGGAGAGACCGTGAGAGAGAAGCGCTGAGAGACTGTTTGTGGGCTCCGCCCCCGCCTATCCAGAAACAGAGAGACTGTAAGGGAGGTGGGGCGGACACTGAAAAAACTCAGCAGACCTATTGAGTGAAGGCAGGGGTGGAGCTCTCCCCTCTGCGATTGAGCAGTGTGTGGAGTACCTACGGTCACGGTTTACGGTGTGACCTGAGGCAAGCAAGGCATTCCTGGAGGAGGCACGCCGTGAAGCATAATCTCTGAGGAGGGGCAATCGATCGATCGTTTGATTGGCGGTAAGTCACCATTTTGCACTGCAATCGGTCAATCTCAACCTCCACCACCTCTGCGGCTCTGCCTCTTACTGATCCCATCCCTCGCCACCACCACTGATCTCATCCCTATCCCCCCATCACCTCTACAACAAAGGTGATGGGGGGTGGGGGGATAGGGATGAGATCAGTGGTGGTGGTGGGGGGATGGGATCATTAAGAGGTCCCCCTCCAGTACCACCCTCCTCCAGTACCACCACCACCCCCCCTCCAGGCTGCACCGGTGACACAGGTTGCATTGGTGACATTGGCTGCACTGGGGACACTGACTGCACTGGTGACATAGGCTGCATTGGTGACACAGGCTGCACTGGGGTCACAGGCTGCACCGGTGACACAGGTTGCATTGGTGACACTGGCTGCACTGAGGACACTGGCTGCACTGGTGACATAGGCTGCATTGGTGACACAGGCTGCACTGGGGACACAGGTTGCATTAGTGACACTGGTTGCACTGGGGACACAGGCTGCACTGGTGACATAGGCTGCATTGGTGACACCGGCTGCATTGGTGACACCGGCTGCACTGGGGACACAGGCTGCACTGGGGACAAAGGCTGCACTGGGGACACAGGCTGCACTGGGGACACCGGCTGCACTGGGGACACAGGCTGCACTGGGGACGCCGGCTGCACTGGGGACACAGGTTGCACTGGTGACACCGGCTGCACTGGGGACACAGGTTGCATTGGTGACACAGGCTGCACTGAGGACACAGGTTGCATTGGTGACACAGGCTGCACTGGGGACACAGGTTGCATTGGTGACACAGGCTGCAATGGGGACACCGGCTGCAATGGGGACACTGGCTGCACTGGGGACACTGGCTGCACTGGAGACACTGGCTGCACTGGGGACACCGGCTGCACTGGGGACACCGGCTGCACTGGGGACACCGGCTTCACTGGGGACACAGGCTGCATTGGTGGCACAGGCTGCATAGGTGACACCGGCTACACTGGGGACACAGGTTGCATTAGTGACACCGGCTGCACTGGGGACACAGGTTTCATTGGTGACACCGGCTGCACTTGATACCGGCTGCACTTGATACCGGCTGCACTGGGGACACCGGCTGCACTGGGGACACCGGCTGCACTGGGGACACCGGCTGCACTGGGGACACTGGCTGCACTCGGGACATAGGCTGCATTGGTGACACAGGTTGCACTGGTGACACAGGTTGCACTGGTGACACCGGCTGCACTGGGGACACCGGCTGCACTGGGGACACTGGCTGCACTGGGGACATAGGCTGCATTGGTGACACAGGTTGCACTGGTGACACCGGCTGCATTGGTATCAAAATCATGCTTTTCGGGGGGGGGGGGGGGGGGTCTTCATGATTTCTTGCACCAGGGCCCTGAGGTTTCTAGTTACGCCTCTGGTTTGGTCTATATGGTCCCCCTGCATGTAGGAAAGAGGAACGTAGCCACCTTATTTTGCTTCCTCCCTAGATGGACTATGGGCAATGAACTCTGGGATTTGTAGTGTACATAGAGCTGTGCACATGACCTCAGCTAATGTGCACTGCTCATTCCAAACAAAGGTAAAAGGAAGAGGGTCAGGAGCTCATGGACGATGTTACAAGGAGGCTGAAAAACATAGTAAGAAATGATTTCATGAAAAACATCTAAAGGGCTATTAAGTAGTGGATGTGGATGGATTATTTTTGGAGAATAAGGATATTGTTTAATATCTCTTTAAACATAAGAAATTAAATATGTACAAGTATCGTGGAGCATTTAGAATTTTAAATACACGATTCTTGAATGCTTAGTGCCATTACATAATTTCTTTTTACCTAGTTGTTGATTTTAGCAACTTGCCTAAAGCATGAAGTACTGAAATACCAACTGTATGCAGAAATGACCTTTAACATGCAACTGTCATCTCTGTGTCAATGGACCCCTTTAGTTAGGAGTATTTTCTTCTGGTAAGGCATTAATAAATATGACTTCTGAGCATATAGGCCTCTTTTCAGTTCCCCTCTCTAATGTAACAAGTGACTTTTGGAGTCATCTGGCCTGCATAGCGAAGCAAAGTTTCTGTTGATTGGATTGATTATCGTGTAGTTCTAATAAAAGGGGCTTCCGCTATATGTTATATAATTTGTTTCAGGTCAAGACTACGGCCAGCTGGAAGTCATTTCACCTGCTTGTAATTCCTTCACATGTGAAGCAATTTTGTACTTGTTACTGATGAGTGTGTATTGTGCCTTTTATAGAGTAAACTGAAAATAAAACATTGCTGAGCTATCTAGATGTTATAGCCTAGGTTCACATTGGAGCAATTTGGCATGCCAAATCGGCGGCTACTGCTGGCAATGGCGCCATCCAAAAAAAGTAGTTTCTGTACTACTTTTGGTGACTTCCAGTGCGATTTCAATAGACATCTGTGCAGGAACCCCAGATGAAATCACCCCCGAAGTCGGACTGACATGCGGGTATGAAATTGATTTCAATCCTGCAGCATTGTGAACCTGGGCATAAGGTTTGTGACCTGAACATGATTCATCTTCTGCATGCTTAGAATTAACTCATTAATTAGTTTGGACACTGATTCTACTAAAATAAGAGAAAAAACAACAGGTGACTGGGTCGATAGGGTCAGAGGGGATAATAAAGCATCATAGCCACACCGTGTGTATACCCCTGTAAAGCTGCATTGGCAACTTAAAGGGGGGTGATTGGGATTTGGTAAAAACACAGCCTAACTGCCTATCTTTACTTCCCCCAAACGCAAGTGTAAACTAAGCATAAAATATGCAAATATGCATGAAGGAAACTGTTAGTGAAATCATTAGCGGACTCCTGCTCTTCAGCTGCAGAACATTGTGCCCGCCATCGGGGAAATGCGCAAGAGCATCACAACGTACACGCAGGTGGGCACATCTGCTGGCACCAAGTGGGCTATTTGAACAAGATCATTTCTGAATTGTCTTTCAGTCCTTCATACTGTGTTCCTGAAGCTATACTAGCTTGTTATTAATCCGGCTTCCACTTGACCTGCTTTCAGATCACCCTTGTCTATCTATGTTTGCTGCCCATCTCTGTTACTGATCTCGGCCTGCACTTCTGACCAAGATTCTGCCTATTGACTTTGTATCACACTGCCTGCACGACCTCTGCTTCTTCCTGACTCCAATCCTGCCTTTGATATTGTGCCTTCTTGACCTGCTGTTACTGAACCCAGCTTATGAATTGGCTTACAACTGAACTTGGCATATCCATGGTGTCCCACCAGCTGTACCTCTCTCATTTGATTCCAATGCTGCCAAGTTCCAGTCTTCAGTATCTGCACACTGGAACGTGTACCCTTCCATCGCCTCTGCAGACCCTGTCTCAACTTCCAGGGGTGCTCAGACAGAAACTGTGAAAGAGGCCACCTGCATCATTCTGGGCTCTGCCTACAGGTATATGACATCCAGGCATAAAAGAGAAGTAATGTGTTTTCTTAATGAGCATATATTTTGAGACATCATAGAAGTGTTTACCGTAAGCTAATTTTTCATGTGCCATTTACATCTTTACAAGCTGCTCTTCCATATTTTGTAATATATGAAGTACAGAGACCTGTAAGTTCACCACTAAATGTAGAACTCAGTTATGACGTCAGCGCTACTCTCTGCATCATTACACTTTGAGTGAAGAGTAGCATAGTGACACCCCCTAAGGAGACGGGTCCACTATGCCCTGCACTCACAATATCTCCTCAGTCTTCTGAGTCGACGTTGGGCATTATTAACCCTGGAAGACTGAGGACATCTTGTGTGCAGTGGACAGCTTGAAGTATTGCATCCTGAGCTACTTTTTTATTTTAAGCTCCTGCCTGGTGGACTGTTTTATATTTAAACATTTTTGCCATGTGCCTGGCTTACATTTTTTAAATTTTTTTTTAATTGTGTGGGATTCCAATATGTTCTGGCAGGAAGCCTCTCCATGATGTCTCTTGTGATGAAACGTGTCGGACGAAGCCTAGAGCTGACGTCATTCCATCTAGTAGGTTGAAAGGTGCTGTTTTACAGGCTTGTCTCTACATTTATGTGATTGTGAGCACCTTTCTTTTATAATAAAATAGTAATATTTTAAAATACTACACTATGGAACTCTTCTGTTTCTCCTCTATTGGATGCTGTCTGATCAAATCTGTCTGGGATTATAGTGGCAGAGGTTCAACTGGGCTACATCGTGGAGTGTCTTGGTACATTTTAAGTGCTGTTAAACCTACTTAACTTAGGGATCCAATAGTCTGGTAAGCAGTGAAAGTAATAACACAGAATAAAAACACTGCATTTTTGCTTGAACATTGGATGATGGAAGTCAGAAGGACTTTACCCATTCACTAAGCTCCCAGGAAAATTCCCTTGCAAAGTGAACAGCCTATATGCCTTTAGTAAATCAACCCCATACTCAGAATAAAAAAAATCAACTAAGTTCAACCAACTATTAAACTAGCTTGTATGACCATTTCTAGTTAGTGATATTCATAATAGTGTGCTTTTTATTTTATTTTTGAAATCCAACAATCGAAGAACAGAAAAAAACAAGGCATGTCTGCGGCATTATTGCAAAAAAGGAACAAATAAAAACGATGAATTAAAAAAAATAATTGTATTAATATAAATGTAAGTCAATCTTCATGTGTATGGAATGAGCCCACCCTATGTCCTCAAAGCACAAGTATAACAATATGTAACCCATTATCTAACATATTAACATCAGCAGAACAATGTGAGACTGCATGGAAAGCTGTGGCATAAACTACCTATGCGTGAACAGCAGATGTTTTTGTTTTATTTAAGAGGACACAGAATGGGAAGCGGATATGTGTTAAAATTAAAAACAGATTAAACAATAAAATATCTCACTGCTTTTCAAAAGAAGCTGAGAGGTTTCAAATAACTCATATTGGTTTAATTTTGTGTAAAGTAACACAATATACAACTGCATGTCTCACACTTCTTTAGTGAGAAACAGAGATAATTCTTTTTTTTTTTTAATGGGGGGGGGGGGAGTGTTTGGTTAGTAAAGGTGATTTTTCCAGTATTATATTTAAACAGCTGAACTCCGGGCAAGGTGCAGCCCAGAACGCTGTATACTCACCCAATCCTCTGCTCCAATGCCAAACGGCGCTCCCCCATGATCCAGCTGTGGTCTGTTCCTGATGTCTTCAAATCCAGAGCAGGTCTATAGGTGTGATGACGTCAGGAACAGTCCACCGCACAAGACCCCTAGACTGCAGGGGGACAGGAGCCACTGGACTTTCTTCATAAAGTTAGGCCAAAATATATTCTGGTACATTTCTTTAGTTAAAATAACCCAAATCAGTGTATATTATTTAGTTTGTGTGAAGATTATAGAGTCTACAAACTATGGTATAATGTATATATTTGAAAATGAAAGTCCTGATGCATTAACACATTTCTTGAGGCTCTAAAATGCCAGGGCAGTACAAATACCCCCAAATGACCACTTTTTGGAAAGCAGACAGTCAAAGTTATTTAATAAGAGGCATGGTGAGATTTTTGAAGTTGGAATTTTTTGTCACTTTTTTTGGAAAATAAAGCAATTAACCGCTTCTGGACAAGCCGCTGCAGTTATACTGTGGCTGGTTGGCTCCCCTGCACGAAACCACGTAGCTGTACGTTGGCTCATGGGTGCCGATGCTCGCGCCCGAAGGCCGAGCGATCGTGACCAGGAGACACAGAACAGGGAAGTGTGTGTAAACACACACTTCCCTGTTCTGTTCTGACAGGAGTGACAGATCTTGTGTTCCTATTGGCTAGGAACCACGATCTGTCACTTCCTGTAGTTAGTCCCTCCCCCTTCAGTTAGAATCACAAAGCAGGGAACACAGTTAACCCCTTCACCACCCCCTAGTGTTAACCCCTTCACTGCCAGTGACATTTTTTACGGTAATCAATGCATTTTTAATCTCACTGATCGCTGTATTAATGCCAATAGTTCCAAAAATGTGTCAAAATTGTCCGATGTGTCCGCCATTTTTTTTTTACCAAAAATATGTAGAAGAATACATATCGGCCTAAACTGAGAAAAAAAAAATATATTTATATTATATATTATAGATATTTATTATAGCAAAAAGTACAAAATAATGCGTTTTTTTTTTCAAAATTGTCGCTCTTTTTTGTTTATAGTGCAAAAAATAAAAACCCTAGAGGTGATCAAATACCACCAAAAGAAAGCTCTATTTGTGGGAGAAAAGGACGTCAATTTTGTTTGGGTACAACGTAGCACGACCGCGCAATTGTCAGTTAAAGCGATGCAGTGTCGAATTGCAAAAAACGCTCTGGTCAGGAAGGGGGTAAATTCTTCCGGGGCTGAAGTGGTTAAAGAATTTTTTTCAAAAAGTTGTAATTTTAATGTTATTTCTCGCTCACAGCATGGGCATACTTGCAATTACACTCCAAAACAGATTCTGCTACACCTCCTGAGTATAGGGATACCATATGTGTGAGACTTTTTTACAACCTAGATGCATAGAGGGGCCCAAAATCCAAGGGGCACCTTCAGGCATTCCAAGGGCAAAAATTATGCATCTAATTTCCTGATTACTTATCTCATTTCTGGAGGCCCTGGAGCAGCAGGACAGTGGAAACACCCACAAAATGACCCCATTTTGGAAGGCTTTTTTTACCACAAGTTTATGGAAAATACAGGAAAGAAAATGAAAATTTAATTTTTGGACGCAACATGGTCAATAAATAAGATATTTATAACATACATCATATGCATACTCAGAAATACACCCCAAACCGCATTCTGCTACTCCTCCCAAATTCCACATGCATGAGACTTTTTCACAGGATAGCCACACAGAAGTGCTTGAAATCCAAGAAGCACCTTCCCGGCTTTCTAGGGGCATAAATGACACATCTAATTTCCTGATTACCTATTATATTTTTGGAGGCCCTAGAGCACCAGGACAGTGGAAACACCCATAAAATTACCATATTTTATATGGAGTAAACACCATGCATGCTGCAACACCAGACTTCATTTTTTTGCCAAAAGTTTTTCGGAAATGCAGAAAGAAAAAGGATTTACATTTTAATAAGATATTTCTCAAACATAGCATGGGCTTACTTAGAATTACACCCCAAAACACATTCTACTACTCCTCCTGAGTATGAGGATACCACACATGAGACTTTTTCAGTGTCTGGGCTGATTATGTACCAGACAATTGTGTCAAAACCAATGCACTGTAATGGTCGCTTCTTTAGGAGTGATCAGGGAACATAGCTTAGTGTAGTGTCACCTACAGCAGCTCCAGTTCCTATAAGCCAAGTCTGATACGTGGCTTCCTCCAGGAATGTGATTTTCACTGGCCAGGAAGTACAGGAGGCTGAAGAAAGGAAGAACAAGAGTTCTTGTGGTTCCAGGATTGCAGTTCACAGAGGATGGCTGGGACTGGTGTCTCACAGGAACGTAGTCAGTGGGATGTGCAGATGGGTCAGTTCAGGTGTGGTCAGAGACATGGTCAGTAAGCTGGCAAAGGATCGATCCAGGCAGCAGGCAGAAATGTGTTTAAAAAACAGGCAAAGGCATTCTGGGGATGGGCGTGTGACGTCCGCACGAGGGAGGAGCCCAGCGTCAGCTCCGGCGGAGGTGCAGAGACAGAGCGTCCGGATGTTTCGCCGTGTGAGAGACTGCTGAGACACGGACCGGGCTAGGTGTAGCGGCCGCTTCCTGGGCTGGTTTGCCTGGCCTCCTGCTCCCCCTCCCCCCCCTGCCCCCCCACCGCTGAGGAGACGGAGTGAGACGGCATCTGCGGACCCTCTCCCACTAGTGTGGAGGAGTATAATCTGGGCGCCACACATCCAAGCAGCATTTCTAGCAGATGATTTCCTCAGAGACTGACACCGTGAATGATTCAGAAGCAGGGGATTCTAAACCAGGCTGAGGTCCTGTGACTCTCCACCGGTACGGTAGGGAAACAATGCATCTGCTTAAACCCTGAACCGCATGTATTACAACTGAAAAACTGTGGATAAATGAAACAAAGTTTTGAAAGGATGTATAATTAACAATAAAACCCCGGCTATTAAGATCCAGCATTTACAGCTTGTTTACTGATAATCGCCTGACCTATGAACTGTGTTTTCTCTCATGGACACAAGTGCAGAGTGTTAGCAGGTACTAGAGGAAAACTAGAGGATATTTGATTCTTTCAACATGACTGTGTACTGATAACTTCCTCCCATGGGCGGTAAAAGTAGGCCAAAAGCTTGCTCCCTATTTTTTACTTTTTCTCATTGACTTTGTGTTGTGAATAAAACCCCACAGGTCTTCCCTTTCTCCTTTTTTGGAGGGGGCGGGGATAAGAGGGGAGGAAGAAGGTAGCAAAGGAGGGGAAAGGGAAGGGTAAAAAAACGCTCAGCAGCCACAGCAGAGGAGTAAATGAACCTTCCTTAAATACAACATCCCCTGTGAATCCCCCCAAAGCCGGCTGTGAGGGGGACCATTTTTTTTTTTTCTTCTTTTTTGGACTACATACTAGTCGGGCGTTTCATGCCCTGGGCTTTGCAGACGGCACTGAGTGGCGAGGTGCATTTTCCCCCCACCTCCACTCCCTTCTCCCCTCTCCTGACCACCACACCTGGACGGTTCTATCACTCACCCATACAGTGAGGGTATACTACAGGACAACCCTAGCCCCTTGAGGGGATAATAGGCCCAGGGTAAACAGGCTTGCGCAAGGGGTAGTAGCAAACGGCAACAAGAGGGGAAAGTATGAGAGGCCGCTCAACGTGAACAACTGAACCCCAGAGCACCAGAGATAGCCTCAATACCAGCTCCATCCAAAGATATTTAAAAGAAGCAAGCACCAAAAGTCCAGGTATGGAGACAAAACAACCAGGGTCAAAAGATAAAAAGAAAGAGCAACAGAAGCAAAAAGGGGCTCAGGGAGACAAAGTCCGTGAAGAATTGGATTTGGAGGGGGCATCTGTCTGGAGCTCGGCGGAAGAACAAAGGATAATGACGCTTGTACCAAGTAAAACAGATCTTATAGAAATGTTCACTAAGTTAGAAAATGTGATAAAAACTGAAATATCCAATGTCCGGGCAGATATGGGCCACCTCCTGCGTCGAGTGGAGGAGATGGAGGAAGATTCAGGGCGCCATACTAAAGAAATCTCCGAATTAAAAGACCAACTCAGTAAACTGCGGATCGAAAACCGCAATATGGTATTCCGAATGGAAGAACAGGAGAATCAAAGTCGGCGACAAAACCTACGTATCAGGTCAATCCCAGAGCAACAGGGCGAGGACCTAGGGGAAAAGATGAAGAAAATCTTTAACCCTATAATGGGAAAGCGAGAAGAAGAGCCTATCTCGATAGACCGGGTACATAGAGTAAGAAGACCTCCTCATGCAAAACAAGACTCTCCTAGAGACGTGATCGTTAAATTCCACCAATACGAAGATAAGGAGAAAATATGGAAGAACTTGAAGGGAGCCCCCCCCATAACGTTCGAAGACAAAGAGCTACAGATATTTTCCGACCTTTCTGCAGGAACTCTCGCTCGCAGAAGACAGATGAGACCAATTTTGGAGCAGCTAAAGAAAGCAAATCTTAAATATAGTTGGGGGTTCCCAACATCCCTGATTGTACTAAAAAACGGTAGATCAAGCAGGATGAGATACTTGGAGGAGGCACGGGACTTCTGTGACGACCTGGGCATCCCCATCCCAGATTTGTCTCAGGTCAAAATAGATTGAGAGTCTCAGAGGACTAAAACACTAAAATGTCTTGACCTGTTGTTGGTATGGTGGGGGGGGGGGAGGGGGCGGCGAGACAGTGGAGAGGATCTTTTTTTTTTTTTTTTCACTTCTCCCGGTTGCCCCCCCCCTCCCCCCCCCTCCCCTAGCCTTTCCCCCTCTCCTTTCTGGATTGGTGCGGGAGGGGAGGGGGAGGGCCTCAAGCTTTAAACTAAATTATGGGTTCTGGGGGTGCCGGGGGGTGTTGTGACTTGCTGTTCTTGGGGGGGTGCGGGGGGGGGGGTTAGGGGCGGTCCCACCGTATTAAGGAGACAAGATACCTCTCATACATTCTCTTCCACCGGGAGGGAGTGTAGAAGCTAGAGCTCTCGCTGGAGCTTCACCCTGAGGAGGGAGTTCTGAAGATTGGAACAGGCGAAGTTCCAACCTGGGGGACTCAGGGTGATAATTTCCTCACGGGTGGGAGGGGGGGGGGGGTGGGGGGGGAGGGGGGGGTACTGGAAGGGAGGGGGGGGGAGGGAGGAGGGGAGGGGGAATGGGGAGGGCACTGCAGGACGTGCTAGGAATAAGGGAGGATTCTATAGATGAGCCGACCCCCAGTTATGCTAGAAATTAAATTTATTTCATACAACGTGAAAGGCCTAAACTCACCCTGTAAAAGACATAAAATTTTAAAAGAGCTGGAACGACTAAGGGGAGATGTAATCTTCCTACAAGAGACTCATCTGACCCTGGACACTAGAGTTAGGCTTTTCTCAACCAGGTTCCCGCAGTGGTTCTATGGGGACTCCCCCGATAGGGGGTCGAGGGGAGTCGCCATCGGGCTTTCAAAGGACATAAATTTCTCCCTAGGAGAAAGATTGGCAGACCCTGACGGCCGCTTTATTTTTCTAAAAGGCAAACTTGGCCCTAAACTGGTCACCCTAGTAAACGTCTATTGCCCCAACAGGAAACCTACGGTCTTTCTGGGCCAGATTTTGAAAAAACTGTCTGAGTTCGGAGAAGGCGAGGTGATCTTGGGAGGGGATTTAAATTTTTGTTTGGACCCGGAACTGGATGGTACGTCCCGTGCACAGGGGACAGGGAAGGTGTCACTCAGGGTCATTAGGCGTAAGCTACACCAAAGTCAGTTAATGGATGTCTGGAGACTCCAGCATCCCAACGAGAGGGACTACACGTTCTTCTCCCCTGTGCATGGGACCTACTCTAGACTAGATTATTTTCTTATAGATCATAACCTGCTAGATTGGATAAAAGAAACAAAAATAGAAGTAACGACCCTATCAGATCACTCCCCGATTGTGTTGCAGATTAGAATACCAGATGGGCAAGGGCGTCCTTACTCATGGAAACTAAACGAGGAACTACTGAGAGATCCCGAGATTGTGGAAAGACTTCAAGAAGAAGCAGATTTTTTCTTTAAAGCAAACGACACGGGGGATGTATTACCAGCTTTATTATGGGACACACATAAAGCCTATATAAGGGGTATTCTAATCTCAATAGGGGCAGGTTTGAAAAAAAAGAAAAGAGAAGCCAGAGGAAAACTGATAGAGGAAATTTTTTCCTTGGAACAAGCACACAAAAAAGCTAAGGGCCGGGACCTAGACAGTTACCATACACTGGTCGCCAAGAGGGAGGAGTTAAGAGACATGATGGACCTAGAGGCCAAGAGAGCTATAAACGCTATAACTAGGAACAACTACTTCTGGGCCAACAAGCCCAGTAAACATCTGGCCAGGATAATCAGGAAAAAAAAAAGCAGGAACTTCGTGGAGAAAATACTTAGCAAAGAAGGGGCAGTAAAAGTATCGAACAACGCTATAGCAGACGAATTTCAAAAGTATTACAGGGATCTATACTCGATAGGGCATCGGGGAGTAGAAGATTCATCCCACTCAGACAGGAGCAAGGAATTCCTGAAAGAGGCGGGACTAAGGGGTCTGTCAGTAGAGGACAGGGAACTATTGGATAAACCTTTGGTAGAAGAAGAAATCTTGGCAGCATTAAGGGAGTCTCCGAAGGGGAAAAGTCCAGGCCCGGACGGTTTCACCACTCTTTACTTAGAAAAAATGAAACATATCCTGGTCCCGAGGCTTTGCCACTTTTGGAATGGCCTTGGAACAGGAGGTGAACTGACAACAGAGGCCTTGACTGCTACAATTACACTTATTCAGAAGGAAGGGAAGGACGTCAGGTTGTGTTCTAGTTATAGACCAATCTCCCTTCTGAATGCAGACGTCAAACTCTACGCAAAAGTCTTAGCAAATAGGCTTAAAGAGAAAATGACAAATCTTGTGCACCCGGACCAGGCAGGCTTTGTTAAAGGGAGACAGTGTAGGGACAACGGGGTTAGGGCGGTGCTTCTATCAGAAGTATGTAAACAAGGTGGACCCCCAGCTCTATTCCTGTCAATCGATGCTGAAAAAGCTTTTGACAGGGTAGACTGGGGGTTCATGATGAACACTTTAGAGGCCCTAGGGCTTGGCCAGAGGTTTGTCTCTTGGGTTAGGGCTCTATATAGTTGCCCGGCAGGGATGGTGAGAGTAAATGGGACTATTTCCAAGCCCTTTAGGATGCTCAACGGAACGAGACAGGGTTGTCCCCTGTCCCCTCTCTTGTTCGTCCTGACCCTTGAACCGCTGCTGTCTACCATCCGCAAAAATGTGGACTGCGGAGGAGTAAGGGTTGGAACGGAGGAGCATAAACTAGCGGCTTTCGCGGACGATATTGTGTTCTTTGTTACCAACCCTAGAATAACTCTTCCCAATTTACTTCACATTATTGAAAAATATGGAGAAGTTTCGAATTTCAAAGTTAATTCCAGTAAGTCCGAATGCTTAAACATAAATATAAACAAGCAAGAAGAATGTCACTTAGCTGCAGTTTTCCCCTTTCCTTGGAAAGAGGAGATGGATTATCTAGGGATTAAATTGGCCAACTCCTTCAACAGATTATTCGTAAAAAATTTTTTACCTATGCTAGATGATACCAGACGAGAAGCGAGAAGACTCCAGACCAGACCTCTTTCGTGGTTTGGGCGAGTCAACGCGATAAAAATGAGTTTAACACCCAAGATCCTGTTCAAATTTCAAATGCTGCCCATCCCTTTACCTGGGTATTTTTTGAAGGCTCTTAGGAGGCTAATAAGTGGGGCAGTATGGGGGGGTAAAAAACCACGCATTGCCTATACAGTTCTTAGTAGGGGGAAGAAAAAAGGGGGAATAGCTCTACCGGATTTTATCAGATATTATAGCGCTGTAGTGTTATCTAGGATCACGGAATGGAACAAAAAAGACACAGATAAACGTTGGGTTCACATAGAACACTTTTTGAGTGACACAAATTTAGGACAGGCACTTTGGAATCCCCCAAAATTTAGATCATTGAGCACTCACACATCACAATTAACGCAAAACACATTTAAACATTGGGATAGGATACACAGTAAGAACAAATGGTCATATAATTCACCACTGATACACATGAAGGATAATATTTTTTTTGAGCCAGGGAGGAGGGAGGTGGGAGGGAGTTGGTTGAAGGGTGACATGGTACAATTGAAACACTTTCTACACAAGGGGCAAATCCGCACATTTTCAGAACTAAGTACAGAATCTAACCTTTGGGTAATGAACAGATGGAGGTTTCTTCAGCTCTCCCATTTCATAGAGAGACTTCCTAAACCACTTAGGAGTATGGAAGAACTTAGACCATTTGAGCAGCTCTGCATGAAGGAACAGACAGGAAGGGCAATAACGCAAATTTATAGGATCTTGGGAACTGAGGAGGAACTGGAGATACCCCCTTATATTAAAAAGTGGGAACAGGAATTGGGGTCCCACTGTAGCGAAGCTGGGATAGAAAAGATCTTGAAGATGGCCCATTATGTAGCAATAGACACCAGAAGAATAGAAAGCCATTTTAAATGCCTTGCGAGATGGTACGCCACCCCAGATAGGGTTAGTAAAATGGATGGGACTAAACCAAACACCTGCTGGAGAGGATGCCTAGTTTTAGGAACAATGGCCCATATCTGGTGGGGGTGCCCCGTTATAAAAACCTTCTGGGAAAAAGTATTAAGGTTAATAAAAGTAATTACTGGAATAGCATTAGATGTGGACCCATGGGTCTGTCTTTTCCATAAAACCTCGGACTCGGTAAAAAACTATAGGTCCTCCCTAGTCCCTATTATGCTGGATGAAGCCAAGAGACAGATATCCTTGAACTGGACGAATGTCTCGAGGCCCAGCACTCGAGACTGGCTGATCAGTCTCAACGAAATATATAACATCGAAAAACTAGACAGGGGGGAAGAAGAAATAGAGCAATCAGGGAAATGGGCCGCTTGGACCAAGTTCAAAGGGACTTGGGATTATTTGAAGGAGATTGTTGATTTACCATAATTGATTGTATATGGACTCATGTTCCATTGGACTAGCACGGTCCTGAAGGGGGAGGGGGGAGGGGGGATGGGGAGGGTGGGATGGGGGGGTAGGAGGGGATACAGTGTTTTTGTGTTATAAATTTTACAGGGGTTATGTTTGAAGACATTGCCCTGCAAAGAAATGTATTGTTATTTATACAAAATGATAAATAAAGAATTAAAAAAAAAAAAAAAAAAACAGGCAAAGGCAGCACTGAACTGGTGTGGTGGTGATCAGGAACAGTGTAACTGGTGTGACAGTGATCAGTGACACTGGGCCTGGTCTGAAAGTGATCACGGCCACTATAACTGGTGTGGCGGTGATAATGGACACTGTAACTGGTGTGGTGGTGATCAGGGACAATATGACTGGTGTGGCGATGATCGGGGACCATATGACTGGTGTGGTGGTGATCACGGACATTGTGTGTGGTGCGGTGGTGATTAGCAACACTCAGGTGGCAGTGATTAGGGACAATATGAGTGGTGTGACGGTGATCAGGGACACTGGGACTGTTTGGCGCAGATCACAGACACTATAACTACTGTGGCAGTGATCAAGGATGCTGTAACTGGTATGGCGGTGATCACGGACACCGCAACTGGTGTGGCACTGATCAGTGACACTGTAAACGGTGTAGTGGTGATAAAGGACACTTTGAGTGCATGGAGGTGATTAGGAACTGCCAAACAAGCTGCTGATTAAGCTGTGCTTTCAATTCACATAGATTAAATACCATTGTAGGCCCTGTTCACTACTGGTTTGTTCACTTGGTTGTTAGTCAAGCCCTGATGAAGGGGGCATGTAGACCTCTAAAACGCGTTTCATATTTTTTAATCTGTACCCCTGACCTTTAATGGAATAACGTTGTATCTGGACCTCTTAGCGTGGTGTGGCGCTTACATTTCAGCCCTTCTTACATTACACTACAAGCCAAGGAAAATGTGGAGATCATCTGGGGTGTAGAAGCCGCCTGCCAAGGAACTAGCTCATTTACACCAACATTAATACCTTAAGATAACAATAACAGTAAAATAAACCTACCGGTCCAGCTCTATCTTTCCACTTTTCTCAACCCCTCAGGACTGTGGGTATCCTTCAAAGTACTAGAAAACAACAGCAAAGAGAGGGTGCACAGACCTGGCTCATTACAATAATACAATTTTATTAAATAAATAAATATATATATATATATATATATATATATATATATATATATATATATATATATATATATATATACAGTATCTCACAAAAGTAAGTATACCCCTCACATTTTTGTAAATATTTTATTATATCTTTTCATCTGACAACACTGAAGAAATGACACTTCGCTACAATGTAAAGTAGTGAGTGTACAGCTTGTATAACAGTGTAAATTTGCTGTCCCCTCAAAATAACTCAACACACAGCCATTAATGTCTAAACCGCTGGCAACAAAAGTGAGTACACCTATAAGTGAAAATGTCCAAATTGGGCCCAAAGTGTCAATATTTTGTGTGGCCACTATTATTTTCCAGCACTGCCTTAACCCTCTTGGGCATGGAGTTCACCAGAGCTTCACAGGTTGCCTCTGGAGTCCTCTTTCTTTCCTCTATGACGACATCATGTAGCTAGTTGATGTAAGAGACCTTGCGCTCTTTCACCTTCTATTTGAGGATGCCCCACAGATGCTCAATAGGGTTTAGGTCTGGAGACATGCTTGGCCAGTCCATCACCTTTACCCTCAGCTTCTTTAGCAAGACAGTGGTCATCTTGGAGGTGTGTTTGGAGTCGTTATCATGTTGGAATACTTCCCTGTGGCCCAGTCCTCGAAGGGAGGGGCTCATACTCTGCTTCAGTATGTCACAGTACATGTTGGCATTCATGATACCCTCAATGAACTGTAGCTCCCCAGTGTCGGCAGCACTCATGCAGCCTCAGACCATGACACTCTCACCACCATGCTTGACTGTAGACAAAAAAAACCTAAAAAAACAAAATTGTTAACTAAAGTGATGTGCCTATAAATTCCAAGAAATATATATATATATAATATAAAAGTGACTGTTGTCGTCATAAAGCTTATAACATCATATAGCTTGAATATACATTTCATAAAATATAAATATTGATACAAAAGTGATCCATAAAGTGCTCAGGTGCATATAGGTCCGTGATACTCTGACCATCCAGGGTCAGTTTTCAGAGTCCTTAATCTAAAGATTATACACTTGACAGGTGACTGTGAATATAGCAATCTTCAGTAGTGACTACAATCAGGTTCTCCCCACCCCAAGGTAATGGCCGCTCACCTCAGAGCGTGTGACCTCACAATTAAGTTTGGTCAGTACACACTTTTGAATCGTCAAAACGGATTCCAGGTCAGGTTGCTCGGTCCAAATACTGCTCAAAGATGTGGCATCATGGGTCTGGCGCATTAGTGCACCGCTCTATAGCATGCCTTAATAGCGCCAAGCTGTGGATGAGATTGTGTGCTCCTACTCCATATGACAGACCAGCTGTCTCCTGCGCCATCCAGTCCCCTTCCCTATGCGTGCCGATACAAGGGAAATATTGTATCTTCATCAGGTGGTGAGAACATCACGGGATCCCTGGACAGGTAAGTGTCCTTATATTAAAAGTTAGCAGCTACAGTTGAAGCAAGTACCAGAGCAGTATTCTCACAAACCGGGGACGGTGAAGAATTGGGAAACTTCAGCAGGTGTCAAGCCAGGGAGCCAGCCGGCGGAGGTGACGCTTGCAGAGCAGTCTTGTGTGTCAAGCCAGGGACTGAGCAGGCCAGTGGGATGATGCTTGAGGAGTATCTGTGAGTGCTAAGCTAGGGACCCAGCAAGGACACTGGGGTGACGCTTGAGGAAGATACTCACTGAGAAGATTGGAAGAGCTCAGGAGATCCTGTGGCAGTGCATCAGCAGGTCTAAGTGATAGACTGGGAACTCAGGTGAGTGAAGATCTAAAAAGGAGATTGTGGAGGAAGTGAAAGAGTTCATTACAACCTGTGTTAGAAACTGTTCAAGATTGTTGCCATAGGAGACAGCATGTCTACACATGCAGACGTGGTGTCCATCTGGGTGCCTTTCCCTGCATGGCTGTCCCTAACTCTGGAGGTCACCATTAGACCTGGAGAGGCTCGGAACTTGGCTACATATCCAATGTCCAAACAGGTATCATCAGCAAAGGACACAAAAAAAGTCCTGGTGGAATTGTGTACATACAGTATCTCACAAAAGTGATTACACCCCTCACATTTTTGTAAACAGTTTAATATATCTTTACATGTGACAGCACTGAAGAAATGACACTATGCTACAATGTAAAATAGTGAGTGTACAGCTTGTATAACAGTGTAAATTTGCTGTCTCCTCAAAATAACTCAACACACAGCCATTAATGTCTAAACCTTTGGCAACAAAAATGAGTATACCCCTAAGTGAAAATGTCCAAATTGGTTCCAATTAGCCATTTTCATGTGACTCGTTAGTGTTACAAGGTGTCAGGTGTGAATGGGGAGCAGGTGTGTTAAATTTGGTGTTATCGCTCTCACTCTCTCATACTGGTCACTGGAAGTTCAACATGGCACCTCATGGCAAAGAGCTCTCTGAGGATCTGAAAAAAGAATTGTTGCTCTACATAAATTGGCAGTATTTTTTGCGGCCACCATTATTTTCCAGCACTGCCTTAACCCTGTTGGGCATGGAGTTCACCAGAGTTTCACAGGTTGCCACTGGAGTCCTCTTCCACTCCTCCATGATGACATCACGGAGCTGGTGGAGAGACCTTGGGGGGGAAAATGGCTAATTGGGCCCAATTTGGACATTTTCACTTAGGGGTGTACTCACTTTTGTTGCCAGCAGTTTAGACATTAATGGCTGTGTGTTGAGTTATTTTGAGAGGACACAAAATTTACACTGTTATACAAGTTGTACAATCACTACTTTCCTTTCTAGCAAAGTGTCATTTCTCCAGTGTTGTCACATGAAAAGATAGAATAAAATATTTACAAAAATGTGAGGGTGTACTCACTTTTGTGACATACTGTATACCCGGGTATATATATATATATATATATATATATATATATAGTTAATAATAGAAATACCTCCAGATAAAAGTTGCAGCAAAGTCCAGTTGCAGTGGCCTCTGAGGATGATCACGATACGTAGTTTTGTCTTGGTGTCAGAGACCTGAAGAAAAGATCTGCGACGATGAAGAGACCCTCCAGCCATTGTCCAGCCAGCCTGGAATGCAGCTTTTCACCAACAGAAACGGTGGTGTAGCATTGGAACTCACAGTCAGCCTATCTACTCTGCACTTATTTACTAGTAGTGTCTAAACTGACATGAAACTGAACCTCTACCAGAAATTGCCTAACCTGGCTCTAGCCTATGCTGGTTGTTGAGCCCTGAGCTAAAGCTAGCTATAGAATCCGAGACCAGAAGGGACAGGGTTAACTAAAAAATAAGAGCTGGCAGTTCCAAAGTTGCCAGGCTCCTTGGCTGAGTGGGAGTATTTGATGTAATGGCACCACTTGGCGCCTTTTACAAAGTTACAGAAGGGGTGGGGAAGCAGGAGGAGGGATGCCGCTGCGCTCCCTCATGTCATCCATGCCAAGTGTACTTCAGGGGACTGGGAAGATCTGAGTGGATGATCATGCCTGGGATCCATCTGAGTAAAGCTAAAGACTCTGCCCCCCTTTACCCCTGCCCACCTGTCTCCATCCCTCCCTCTTTTCTGTCCACCTGGCTCCATCCTCCCCTCCACCTGGCTCCATCCCTCCCTCTTTTCTGTCCACTTGGCTCCGTCCTTCTCTTCATCTGGCTTTATCGCCCCTTTTATCTACCTGGCTCCATCCTCCTCTCCACCTGGCTCCATCCACGTCCTATCTTCTGTCCACATGTCTCCACCCCCCTCTTCTCTCCACCTGGCTCCATCCTCCCCTCCACCTGGCTCCATCTCCCCTCTCTTCTGTCCACCTGGATCTATCATCCCCTCCACCTGGCTCCTTCCCCCTCTCTTCTGTCCACCTGGCTCCATCCTCCCCTCCACTTGGCTCTATCCCCCTCTCTTCTGTCTACCTGGCTCCATCCTTCCCTCCACCTGACCCCATCCTCCCTTCCACCTGACTCCATCTCAGTCCTTTCTTCTCTCCACCTGGCTCCATCCTCCCCTCCACCTGGCTCCATTCCTCCCTCTCCACCTGGTTCCGTCCTCCTCTCCACATGGCTCAACCCCCCTCTCTTCTGTCCACCTGGCTCCATCCTCCCCTTCACCTGTCTTTATCCCCCCTCTTCTGTCCACCTGGCTCCACCCTCCCCTCCACCTGGCTCTATTCCCTATCTTTTCTGTCCACCTGGCTCCACCCTCCCCTCCAACTGGCTCCATCCCCATCCTCTCTTCTGTCCACCTGGCTCCATCCTCCTCTCCATCTGGCTCCAACCCCCTCCCTTCTGTCCACCTGGCTCCATCCTCCCCTCCCCCTAGCTCCATCCCCCTCTGCTATGTCTACCTTGCTCCATCACCCTCTCCATCTGTCCATCTAGCTCCATCCTCCCCATCCACCTGTATCAATCCCCCCTCTCTTCTGTCCACCTGGCTCCATCCTTCCCTCCACCTGGCTCCATCCTCCCTCACTTCTGTCCAGCTAGCTCCATCTTCCCCTCCACCTGTATCCACCCCCCTCTCTTCTATCCAACTGGCTCCGTCCTTCCCTCCACCTGGCTCCATCCCCCCTCTCTTCTGTCTACCTGGCTCCATCCTCCCCTCTATCTGGCTCTATCCCCCTTCTCTTCTGTCCACCTGGCTCCATGTTCCCCTCCACCTGACTCCACCCCCCTCTCTTCTATCTAACTGGCTCCATCCTTCCATCCACCTGGCTCGATCCCCCCTCTCTTCTGTCTACCTGGCTCCATCCTCCCCTCCACCTGGCTCTATCTCCACTCTGTTATGTCTACCTGGTTCCATCCTCCCCTCCTCTTGTCTCTATCCCCCCTATCTTCTGTCCACCTGGCTCCATCCTCCCCTCCCCCTGACTCCACCCCCCCTCTTCTGTTCACCTTGCTCCATCCTCCCCTCCACCTGGCTCCGTCTCCCCTCTCATCTCTCCACCTGGCTCCATTCTCCCCTCCACCAGGCTCCATCCCCTGCCTCTTCTGTCCACCTGGCTGTTTCCCCCCTCCACCCGACACTGTCCCCTCCTCTATCCACCTGGCTCCGTCATGGATGATCATACCTAAGATCCATCTGTTGCGTAAGGCTGAGGACTCTGAGCCCCTCACCGTCATCTACCTTGCTCCACCCCCCCTCTCATGTCCGTAGCCTCTAACCATTTATCATGTCTACAGCCTCCAACTATCTATCATGTTTGCAACCTCTAACCATCTCCTGTTTCATGTCGACAATCTCTAACCATCTCTTGTCTTGTATTATGTCTGCAATCTCTGAGGGGGAGCTTGGAGAGGAGTCAAAAGTGGGAGCGCCCCAGGGACAGAGGTCACAGGAGGGGTCAGACATGAAACCAGAGCCACCAAGCTGGAGCCCGGAGAGGACCGTCTGACTGAGTCTCATCAGAGTAAATTTAGTAAAGTAAGGGGGGGCACTACTATATTACAATACCTTATATCAGTAACCCTCCCTTACCTTAGTGTATTCACTCTGCGGAAGATGGTCCGTGGTCTCAAGGGTCCCCGCCACATCAGAGTTCCCAGCTTTCCGCCTTAGATCAGTGTCCTCAGAGTTCTCCAATACATCAGAGTCTGCAGGATTCACCCTTACAGTCCAAGGGGGAAGTCTGTGGACTCTGAGGTAAAGGGCAACGCTGCAGACCCTGATGTAAGTGGGAACTCTGATGTAAAGGGACTGGTGTAAAAGGAGATGCTGTGCTGGGTCATAATATCCTGACCTTCGTGTACATAGTGAAATATTGTTCTGTCTTTTGTTTTAACTTAAACACAGCAATATACATGTTGCTAGCAATATGTTCTTAGCTTAAGTAATGATATTTTTCACTGTTTTGCCATTAACATTTTATGTATGTTTCTTGTGTCAGCAAAAAAGGTGGCGCTGTCAGTAAATGTAATGATTTTTGTCAATAAAAAATTGTTGCTGTTTGTACATTTTGGGCATCCTGTCAGTAAATTTCACTTCGGAGGGTTGGCAATACTGGTCACAAGGATTCCTTAATAGTCTCTGCTTCTGGTCTGGGTGAAACACAGCAGGGGCAACAGCCACTGGAGTCCTCTTCCACATCTCCATGATAACATCATGGAGCTGGTGGATGTTATAGACCCTGCGAGGGAAAATGGCTAATTGGGCCCAATTTGGACATTTTCACTTAGGGGTGTACTCACTTTTGTTGCCAGCGGTTTAGACATTAGTGGCTGTGTGTTGAGTTATTTTGAAGGGACACCAAATTTACACTGTTATACAAGCTGTACACTCACTACTTTACATTGTAGCATAGTGTAATTTCTTCAGTGTTGTCACATGTAAAGATATATTAAAATATTTACAAAAATGTGAGGGGTGTACTCACTTTTGTGAGATACTATACACCCGGGTATATATAGTTAATAATAGAGATAAATAGCGATACCTCCAGATAAAAGTTGCAGCAAAGTCCAGTTGCAGGGGCCTCTGAGGATGATCACGATATGTAGTTTGTCTTGGTGTCAGAGACCTGAAAAAAAGATCTGCAACGATGAAGAGATCCTCCAGCCATTGTCCAGCCAGCCTGGAATGCAGCTTTTCACCAACAGAAACGGTGGTGTAGCACTGGAACTCACAGTCAGCCTATCTACTCTGCACTTATTTACTAGTAGTGTCTAATCTGACATGAAACTGGACCGCTAACAACCAGAAATGGCTGTTAGATGCCTAACCTGGCTCTAGCCTATGCTGGTTGTTGAGCCCTGAGCTAAAGCGAGCTATAGAATCCCAGACCAGAAGGGACAGGGTTAACTAAAAAAAAGGGGCTGGCAGTTCCAAAGTTGCCAGGCTCCTTGGCTGGGCGGGAGTATTTGATGTAATGGCACCACTTGGCGCCTTATACACAGTTACAGAAGGGGTGGGGAAGCAGGAGGCGGGACGCCGCTGTGTGGCGGCGTCATGCCATCCATGTCACGTGTACTACAGGGCACTGGGAAGATCTGAGTGGATGATCATGCCTGGGATCCAGTTGAATAAAGCTAAAGACTCTGCCCCCCCTTTACCTCTGTCCACCTGGCTCCATCCCTCCCTCTGTTCTGTCCACCTGGCTCCATCCTCTTCTCCACCTGGCTCCATCCCTCCCTCTTTTCTGTCCACTTGGCTCCATCTTCCTCTCCATCTGGCTCTATCGCCCCTTCTATCCACCTGGCTCCATCCTAATCTCCACCTGGTTCGATCCCAATCCTAGCTTCTGTCCACCTGGCTCCACCCCCCTCTTCTGTACACCTGGCTCCATCCTCCTCTCTACCTGGCTCTATCTTCCCTCTCTTCTGTCCACCTGGCTCCTCCCCACCTCTCTTCTGTCCACCTGGCTCCATCCTCGCCCCCACCTGGCTCCATCCTCCCCTCCACTTGGCTCTATCTCCCTCTCTTCTATCTACCTGGCTCCATCCTTCCCTCCACCTGACTCCATCCTCCCTTCCACCTGGCTATATCTCCATCCTCTCTTCTGTCTACCTAGCTCCATCCTCCTCTCCACTTGGCTCCATCCCTGCCTCTCTTTTATCCACCTGATTCTGTCCTCCTCTCCATCTGGCTCCACCCCCTCTTCTGTCCACCTGGCTCCATCCCCATCCTCTCTTCTGTCCACTTGACTCTATTCCCCTCTCTTCTGTCCACCTGGCTCCATCCTCCTGTCCACCTGGCTCCACCCCCCTCTCTTCAGTCCACCTGGCTTCATCTCCTCCTTCACCTGTCTCTATCCCCCCTTTTCTGTCCACCTGGCTTCATCCTCCCCTCCACCTGGCTCTATCCCCCATCGTTTCCGTCCACCTGGCTCCATCCTTCTCTCCAACTGGCTCCATCCTCATCCTCTCTTCTGTCCACCTGGCTCCATTCTCCCTTCCATCTGCTTTCATCCCCCCTCTCTTCTGTCCATCTGGCTCCATCCTCCCCTCCACCTGTCCCAATGCCCCCTCTCTTCTATCAGGGGCGGATCCAGAGCCTAGTCTCGGAAAGGGCACTGCCAGAAAATATTTTTTTTGGGGTAAATTTAACGGGGAAATGGCTGGTGTTAGAGCTTCAATCATCACAGCACCATGGTTGTTATGGTGTCAGGATGATTGAAGCGCATTATTACTATTATTACATTGTTATAAAAAATGAAATGGTTCAACTCACCATAATGCAGAATCAGTGGAAGCCCCGAGCGTGTCACTTGCCACTGTCACCTGCCACACGTTGCGGATTGTCACTTACCTTGTCGCCTGTCACTAGATGCAGATTGTCACTTGCCACGTCTCATGCCACACGTTGCGGATTGTCACTTGCTGTGTCCCAAAGTCAGGCAGCACATTACCAGTCAAGCAGCAGAGAGACACATCACACGTTGCAGATTGTCACTTGCCACGTCACTTGCCACATGTTGCAGATTGTCACGTCACTTGCCACATGTTGCAGATTGTCACTTGCCACGTCACTTGCCACGTCCCATGCCACACATTGCAGATTGTCACTTGCCACGTCCGATGCCACACATTGCAGATTGTCACTTGCCACGTCCCATGCCACACGTTGCGGATTGTCACTTGCCACGTCCCATGCCACACGTTGCGGATTGTCACTTGCTGTGTCCCAAAGTCAGGCAGCACATTACCAGTCAAGCAGCAGAGAGACGATGTAATCTCTGCACAGTGAGGGCAGAACTGCAGGGATGCAGGGCGGGCGCTGGGCGGTGAGAGATGATGTTATCTCTCTGCTCCCCCACCCGCCGGCTCCCTGATTGGCCAGCAGCCCGCTCACACACTGTCACCGAGCCACACAGCTGCTCACCCGCCTGTGCTCTCAGCCGCAGAGCCGCCCACCGGCTCTCTCACCCGCAGCGACGCCTGCCCACCCACTCACTCATCCACATTCTCGGAGGGGGCAATTGCCCCGTTGCCCCCACCCTGGATCCGCCCCTGTTTTCTATCCACCTGGCTCCATCCTTCCCTCCACCGGGCTCCATCCCCCCTCTCTTCTGTCCACTTGGCTCCATTCTCCCCTCCACCTGGCTCTATCCCCCCTCTGTTATGTCTACCTGGCTCCATCCTTCCCTCTGCTTGTCTCTATCTCCCCTCTCTTCTGTCCACCTGGCTCCAATCTCCCTTCCACCTGGCTTCATCCCCCCTATCTTCTGTCCACCTGGCTCCATCCTCCCCTCCACCTGACTCCACCCTCCTCTCTTCTGTCCACCTGGCTCCATCCTTCCCCCCACTTAGCTCCATCCCCCTCTCTTCTGTCCACCTGGCTCCATCCTTCCCAACACCCCTCTCCAAGGGAGGAGTCAAAAGTGGGAGCGCCACAGAGACAGGGGTCAGAGGAGGAGTCAGACGTGAAACCAGAGCCACCAAGCTGGAGCCTGGAGAGGACCGTCTGACTGAGCCTTGTGCAGTGCACCTGAGAGGAGGTCAGTGACCATGCAGTGAGGCCAGTCTGAGGGGGTCACTGATGTAAGGGGGGAGTAAATGCAATAAGGTAAGGGGGGACACTACTATATTACAATACCTAATATCAGTAACCCCCCTTACCTTAATGTATTCACTCTGATGAAGATGATCAGTGTTCTCCAGAGTCTTCACATCAGAGTTCCCAGCTTTCCACCTTAAATCAGTGTCCTTAGAGTTCCCCAATACATCAGTCTGCAGGATTCACCCTTACAGTCCAAGGGGAAAATCTGTGGACTCTGATGTAAAGGGAAACGCTGCAGACCCTGATGTAAGTGGGAACTCTGATGTAAAGGGGGATGCTGTGGACTCTGATGTAAGGGGGGCTCTGGTGCTGAGTCATAATATCCTGACCTTAGTGTACATAGTGAAATATAGTTTTTGACTTTTGTTTTAAATTAAACACATTGCTAATCATGCTACAATACGTTCTTAGCTTAAGTAATGATATTTTGCACTGTTTTGCCATTAATATGTCCATTTTATGTATGTTTTGTGTCAGTAAAAAATGTCTGTCAGTAAATGTAATGATTTTTGTCAATAAAAAATTGTTGCTGTTTGTACATTTTGGGCATCCTGTCAGTAAATTTCACTTCGGAGGGTTGGCAATACTGGTCACAAGGATCCAGATACTCAGAAGCTATTAAACTAAAACTATTACAACACAGGAATACTGCCTTAATAGGCTCTGCTTCTGGTCTGGGTGAAATACAGCAGGGTTAACAGCTCCTGTGTGTGTAATGTCATGTGGCTCAGTTCCTCTCTCTCTCTTCACTTCCTCCTTCTGGGTTTTTTAGCTACTTCAATACTGGGCACTTTCACTCCTTTCCTGCCCAGGCCAATTTTCAGCTTTCAGTGCTGTCACATTTTGAATGACAACAGCATGGTCGTGAAACACTGTACCCACATTACATTTTTATAATTGTTTTGAGACAGATAGAGCACCACTGTTTTTTTTTTTTTTTTTGCTAAATGTGCAAAAAAAAAGACTGAAAATATTGGGAAAAAACCCTCAAGTAATTTTTTTTCTTCACTGATGTGTGCTGATGAGGCTGCACTGATGGGCACTGATAGGCTGCACTGATGGGCACTGATGAGGTGGCACTGATGGGGAGGCACTGATGAGGCTGCACTAATAGGCTGTACTGATGGGCACTGATAGGCGGTACTGAAGGCGACACTGATGGGTACTGATAGGCAGCGCCGATGGGCACTAATTGGCACTATTGGGGCTGCACTGATAATCAGGACACTGATCAGTGCCGTGATTATCAGTGTAAATGTGCCCTGTCATACTTTCCGGTTACCGACTCGCCTCTCCTCACGCTGTTTACATGTGATCAGCTATGAGCTGATCACATAGTAAAAGACTGCTATGATTGGCCCTTTACTTTGATCTGTGATCAGCTGTGTCCAAAGGACACAGCGATCACAGAGCGTGATGGATCGCGGTTCAGGGAGGACATTTTTGGAGAACTGGACAGAACTGGACAACCGCACTGTAGCCGTCTTTTGGCTATGGCGCGGTTGAGAAGTGGTTAACCTACCCCCACAGAGACATGAAGTGATGTACATAATAACTCACAGAACTTCCACTTACAAATATAGATAGTAGAGGGCAGCAGATTCCTACAATGGAAATACAAGGCACAGGCAGCTGTTGTTCTATAAAAATCATATAGCCCTTGGATATGGTTGCTTAGAAAGTTGCCAGTGGAACCACAGTTTAAAACTGTGCATACAGGCCTAATTTCAAAAACACAAGGCAAAGGCAGAGGTTTTTTTTATACATATTAAGGCTACAGTCCTAAGGTTTTGGTGGGAAAAAATTAGTCAGTGGCAGCATAGTTTGGCAGCACCAAGACACTTCAGTGCACTTGAAAGTTCTCTTCCACATCCCTCTTCCACATTGCAATTTAAAAATAACCCTGGTAGAAACCAGAGGCACATGTGCACACACGTGGTGGGTTTCTGGGCATGCACACAGGTGCAGACAACTTCTAGCAAAAGAGCAAAATCAGCTGCCTGTGCCCAGGCTGTTCTGCAAAGTTGTAACTTAGTAATTCACTGTCATTTAGCAATCCTAGGAGGCTTAAGCCAGAAACTAGGAAGAGCTGCCTTGCAGCACAAAAATGAACACAAAGATAGAGAATGTAATACTTTTTTTTTGGCATTTGTGTAAAAGGGAGTGGGGAGGGACAAAATAAGTAAATCTTGTTTTGGTGAGTTGAGTTCTGCTCTTACTTATGTGTTTGGCCTAGAGTACGTAAAAAAATGACTAGCAACTGCAGACATTACTAGTAATCACTTGCTTGTGGATCAGGGTGTATTTGCTCATCAGCAACTACTTTTTGTTGAGGTGAAAGTTGCACTTTAAAGTGAAATTCCATTTCAGTAAGTACTCATAGTTGCTTCTTATGGGCACATACATTACATTTAGATGCATTTAAATTCCGTTTATGTATACCTTAGGATTATTATACATTCCCATCTTAATTCTTTAAAGCATATATAAAGGTATATATTTTTTTAAAGTGGAAAAGGTTTAGGCCAGCCTTTCTTAACTTTTTCTACACAGAGGAACCCTTGAAATAACTTTCCATTCTCAGGGAACCCCTGCTAAAAAATACTATATCTACAACTCATGATACATTAGTGTGATGGTCAGTGTGAAGAATGCTCTTTACACTCGTAGTCATTGGGAAGAATTCAGCCCTTAAAGATATCTAAAAAGATAAATGGTGTCAGTAGGAACTTATCTGAGAGGCAGAACTTGCTCATTGCTCAAGAAACCCCTAGCAAGCTCTGATGGAACCTAGGTTAAGAAACCCTGGTTTAGACTCTCTGCTAAGTAATTTTTTTGTCTGTGTTTCTGCTGGGGAGATTCATCCTTCTATTTGCCCTGGTGACAATTGCCACAATCAGAAGTAGGGTGAACTCCTAAATTTTAGAGTTGTCATGAAGGCACGAGGGGAAGGAACTTTTCTAATAGGGAGAAATAGTCAGGATACAACTGTCTGAGATGGAAATTTCCCTTACTTTGAAGAAATTGCCCCTAACTCTCTGTTGAGTCTCCCGGAGAGTGAGTGAAGTAAGATCTCCGCAGAGGTACATGGGCAGCAAAAAACTTGATCAAAAACTATAAAAATATATTTTAGCTATAGTTAATTCCTATGGTCTTTGGCGTTTCTTGCAGTGGTCTAAACATGTTGAAGTCTTCAAATATCACTGCATGCGTCTCTTGTCTGTTGTAATATTCACTTTGCATCACTAGCAGTTATAAACATGTAAGTCCAGCATCCGTTTTGTACTTTACGCTTAACGACACAGTTGTGCTGACAATGACATATGGAAGTGTATGATCGGGCAAAGGAGGAAAGACAAGTAAATAAAACTGTGTATAGATAAAATTGTAAAAATGATGACCTTAGGTTTTAGGGAAGTAATAAAGGCTAGTACATAACACCTGCTTTGCAGGTTTGTTTATTGAGCAAGTCACATCCAAATTACATTTAGTACATATCTGTATACTTTGGATACTTACTAAGTGGCCCATGTGAATTTATCATGTGTTTGTGGTCAGGCACTATATTTAGTTGTCAAATAGCTGTTTGTTTTAGCTGGAGGAGTGCATTTTTTTAACTTGGTCAGCCATTTCTATGCCAAAGGGATATAAGCAAAGCATTTTCATTTCCAGTCAGTGTTCTCTGCTTGTTTTGGACCTCATGTGACTTGCAGTTTTCTGTCCCGTTTCCGAAGTCTTCTTTTATTTGAAAACTGTGGTTATCATCTGACAGTCAATGAGTTGGCAGGGGAAATCATTGCCAGTTCTCTTAACCACAGAGCTTTCCTGCTCTGAAGTTTGTAGCTGGAGGTTAGGTTTCATTTCTTCATACGTTTTATGGATGCCCAGTACAAGATGACATTCATTTGTAATGTTTAGTCTTCTAAGCGCCTCATCTTGGGTCAGAGGAGCTGTGTGTTATTAGGTGTCACTCTGTCTGCTTAGGATATCATTTCAGTGTTTTGGAAAAAGTGGTCTTGGGTATTATATATCTTCTTGCCTTCCTTCTTGTTGGAGAGAGGTTTCTGCTGAAGTGGCCAGTAACCACACATAATGAATACAGCTATCAGCAAAGTCTGCATTATAGCTCAAATCCATTAGGTGCTATTCTGAAGGAACACTGTTCTTTTGATCCTTTGTGTTGTGTTCCTACTGAGAGTACAGGCATTACAAGAGTAGGGGTAATGGAATATATAATTTTGAGGTGTAGGATTATGGTTAAAAATGTCCATATACATTAGATGTCCAGTGCTGTATCTTGCCAAAATAGGACTATCAAATGGGATGACTGTGGCCACCAAAGACCCTTAAAGATCTCTAGTTTTTTTTTTTAGGGATGAGAGGTTTTCTTTTTAAGAAGAAAAGAGTGAATACTATACTATACTTTGACTATGAACATGGACACTGTATTAGCCCCTAGCTATACTCTTATCTTGAGGGAATAAAGAGAACATAATTAATAGAATTCAAGGGAACATAGGCATATAAAATAGGATACAAGCACGTGTTTTATGTCTCCAGAGGAAAATAATGTCAGTCAGTCAGTTGACAAAATGGCTATATTTTCAATATAGAGAAACTCTAAATATTTAGCTTTTGCACACCTAAGCCAAATGTTTAAATGACATGTGGTGGTGGGAGCAAGTTTGTTTCAATACAAAATTCATCAATTATGTCTGCTTTTTGATACATGAACACTTCCATCTTGACCTCAATGTGGGCCTATATTATTGGCAGGCCAAGTCTTGGACCATTTGTATCACCTTTATAAATTGCCCAGAGGGAAGATTTTATGGAACGGCCTTACCAGAAAAGGGAAGACAAAAGACCCTTTGGGTTTAAACAGGGCAGTCTCTAATTTTGTGCTTGAGCTATACATATTTGAATTGTCTTACCTGACAAGAATTGTAATTCTGTGCAGGGAATGTTATGAATAAAACAAACCAAGCAACAGCGTTGTAAGGCGCTAGACTGACTCCACCTTGATGAAAAGTCCACTGCCATGAGTGATCCCGATATCGATAGTCATTTAGAAGGGCTGCCTTGGAGTGACCACTGAGATAGTGGCGAGAAACACATGAGAACATAATATTTGCAAGGCGCTCCTGAAATGACATGTGGGTGTCATATATGCATGACCTGATAAGACCTCAAAAGCCCAGAAACACAGAGGACTGTGTATCCATTGAAACAGTCTAGGTTTATTCCACACATTGTTAAAAAACATATGGGATGAACGTTGGTTACCAGTTGATTACCAACCCCATACAGGCACGCAGGATATGCTGGGGAACTGGGTTACCGATGAGGACCCTGGGATCCATGTTGGAACATTCTCGCCAGCAGTGGCAAGGAGGCAGGTGGATCCACATCACCGGAAGTAGATGTGACCAGAAGTGACGTAGCCAGAACCAGGAAGTCTGTGGTGGGGGACACTCAGACTGGGACACACCAGAGAGTCACGCCGTTTGCCAGGATAACATGTTTCAGGGTACGCCCCTTTGTCAAATCTCCTGTTATGTTATGAATATAACAATCTTGTCAAACAATACAACTAGATCCTGTCTTTCTTAAGCTTTGTCTGCAGGCTACACTGCACTTGAGCAACTTAGTTTGGCTTGACCAGGGACCTGCTCTATCTTTTAGTGTATTAGATGGACAGTACAGTAGAGCCTGTTTGGCTTACACTGATCCCCCCCCTCCTTTTCTCCATCTTGGTGTGAAAAAGATTAATATCAGGATAGATTAGGGTACTTTTTCAAACTATCTGTAATAGTATATATACTTATTTTAAATAAACATATATCTTTTTGTTTGCAAATACCAGCTTATATGCCTCACTGTACTGTATGTCAGGTAAAGTAAAAATAGTAGGCAGGGTGGGGCAAAGTTACAACTACCCTATGTTTATGGATTTGTAGGCACTGGAGAAGATAACAAAAGCTGTAATGCCCCTTGGTAGTTTATTTTTTTCCAGTTTCACTGCAAGTGCACCTTAGTGACCCTGTTAGATGGTATAGTCATAAAATAGCTAGCCTGTGAAGGAAACAACCCCTCTGGCTGATGTGGTTCCTCTCCAACAGTTCACATTAAAAACAAGGGCATTAGTTTGCACACATTTGCAGATACAGTATATGCAGAAGTTGCAGCGGCCATGTCACAGCACCCTAGTGTACTGCAGTCGTAACTCTATAATTTTGAGAGTCCCCCAATTTGGAGTATATAATGTATACAATAATGGATAGATTAAGGGCAGGTATGCCTGGAGGGAGCCGACCCCTCCTTAATGGTGTGGACACCCAGCAAAAGCACAATGGCAGCAATGGTATCCAGTGCGTTCCCACCCCCTTAACATGAACTGTTAAATTTGGTTTGTTGCAGGCTGGCTGGTAATTGATCTGGGGATTTTGTTTTTGTTTTTTGACATGCGTCGCCCTTCCATGTGCTCCTTGCTGCAAAGGCTGACTATCGTCTGATGTGGTTCCTCCCAATGATTCCTACATCACTGCAGTGACAAGGGGTCAGCAAGAGGAACCACAGTGGTCGCCCTGAAAAGTCAAATTAAATTGGAGCCAGAAATAGTGCTACGGAATGAAATTTTAGCAAATGGGTCAACAAAGCTCTATATTCTATCCATACAAGTTTCCATTAATGTTATTGTTTTTCTATACATATGCATTGTCTGGTTCACAGCTTCAATGTGAATATTTTATGTTTTGGTCAATTATGATAATAAGAGATGTTTAGGGGTTCGATTTAAATTGCAGTATTTTGAATTATTGTAATGTTGTAGCAGAAGGCAGTGAAGGCATTTTCCATGACAGGTGTGTATTTTCTAGTAAAGGTTTAGATTGTAAGCCCTAATGAGCAAGGCCCTCTGCTCCTGTATTGAATTGTATTGTAACTGTACTGTCTGCCCTCATGATGTAAAGCACTGTGCAAACAGTTGGCACTATATAACTCCTGTATAATAATAATAATAATAATAATAAAAAAAGCTGAAAATTAAAAATATATGACAGGTTGTTTTGGGTAACATTACTATGTTTTGGGTTTTTTTTTTTTTTAGTGCTCCATTGTGCTCTTCCCCAGCTTCCCCACAGACAGTGATCTAAAAGGCGCAATATGAGTTTTCTCTTCATTTTTGCCATTGTTATTGACAAATATCAAAATTAATAAGTGCAAAGTTCTTGTGAAATAGAAATATTCTCTAGTGTATACACCAGCTCACACACGGCATATTCCCTATTTTTAAAGCAAACACTTCTGAATGATGATTTATGGATTATGATCCCATAGGCAATAATAGATGATTTGTGAAACACATCACAAAATGCACATTCTCCAGTAATAATTTTTTATGACACAAAGAAGATGACACTAGATAACTCTGTAGCAACAAATAGTATAATATTTTTTCTGTTTTATTACAAAGCTTTTTTTAAAAACATATGCTCAGCACATTAACTCAAATTGGAATGACAAAAGAAAAAAATAAACTGACAGTTTTCTTTCTGCAAAGCCTGCACTTTGCCATCAGTAAGAGGGAGACATCACAATCTTTTTTTTTCCCCCAATAACTGGCATCAAATCCCACTATAGGATAGCAGAAGAAAATAATACAAATACAATACAGAACAATTTACATTGTTACAATGAATCCAAGTGCTGGGCTTCTTTTTTTTTCACAACATGTGGAAAGAGAATACTCAAAAATGTATCACCTTTTCCTTGGGACGTATGGGAGATGTTTCCAAATAGGCCAAATGTAAGACTCTTCAAGCCTTCCTTAACAAATTACGTTTATATTAAATATAGGCATTTGACAACACAAATCGAGAAAACACTGAAATTATGTAAAAAATAAAGAATCACTTAACTGCTGGCAAAGCTGATTAGTGGAGAAAATATGCCAATAAAAAGGTGTAAACCCTTCCATAAGGAATTATGAAAAATGGCACTGAAATCCACCCTACTGCACAAAATTATAAGAGGAAGAAAAAATAAACTAGAAGAACCTAGTTTCACTTGATGACTCTAAAAGATGAACTGGTGAACTTTGTTACATAATTTTATAATCAAGTAGACTGCCTGTTGTCCTTGGCCAACAACAGATTGTTACACAAAATTATCAGTGTTAACTGTTATGCCTTATACCATAATCCTTTATAATGAAACTTGTTTTTCTGCAATTTTGTACTACTCAACATAATGGAAGCTTCCAATATATACAGTACAAGATGGATGTCATTTCAAACAGTACAGGTTCCCTAGTGGCCATAGTCTTACACAAGAATTCCCGCACTTTCAACCATTGAAATGTGGAAGGCTGCTCATTCAACCCTAACAAAATGGGAAAAAAGGAAATAAAAAAAAAGCCATATATTTGTGCGAAAAACAAAAAGAAATCTTTTTGCTGGAAAAGGGAGAGGGCTTAGTTTATACCCTGACTAATAAAATATACATCAATCAACCCTAAATCTGATATATAAAAGCATTCAAGTTTTATGGAGAATAAACAATACAATGATAAAAAAAAAGAAACAAAAACACAAATTTTGATCCTTTTGCTCCATTTTTAAATAAAAGAGGTTTGTCTTGTCCACGTTTTATGTCAAAAATTAGCACTCTGTTTGGTCTGTGTCTGGTTTAGGAGCTTCACGTATGCACTGAACGCTGCAGGTAGGAAGTATGAAAACTTTGGATTACAACATGTCCTAATGATTCCTCCAATGTTTTCTATCTCTAGGGACATAGCTGCATTACATGAAAGCCCATGGTACCAGTGGTGCCAAACATCAGGCAGTGATTGTCTATACGGTACAGTGTCTCTAGCAGTGGCATATAATGTCATTGACGGACTCCTTGGAAAAATGTGGCGGTTGTAAGGAAGCTAAGGAAGTTTAACAAGCTTCCATCTCCAGAAGTCCCCCTGTTGTTGTTGTTGCTGCCTTTGCTTTGCACGCTGAGAATGAATTCTTTTTTCCACCTGTAAAATAAAAGAAAACATGGTCATCCTTAGTATAATATTGTTTTTTTTTTACAGTATATCCTTCCACCTTTTTTAAAATGTATATCTGGGCATATAAAAAATATATATTGAGTATATTTCTGCAATACATAACATATTTTCACATGTTTTGATGCTTTAAAAACACTGCAAATACAGAATGATAGCTGCTGACCCTGCCAAAAATCCAGTGTGCTCCTTACTTGTGCTGCACCTAAACATTGTCAACCCTGCCTGATCCCCTCTGTCAACTGCATAACCCCTTGTGTTATGTGGGCGATGTTCTTACTTATTTAAATTTTTATTTGTTATTTTTACATTTTTTGGGATCACTTTTATTCCTATTATAAGGAATGTAAACATCCCCTGTAAAGAAATAAGAATGACAGGTCCTCTTTATGGGGAGATCTGGGGTCAAAAAGACCCCAAGTCTCTCCTTTACCTTTTAAAAGCAAAATATATAAAAAATAAATAAATCTTTTGCTTTAAAAAAAAAAAGAAAAAAGTTTACTTTTAGCCTTGACCGGAAGTGATGTCATGACATCACTACGGTCCTCCAAGGCCATAGAGGCGATCAAAGCGGATCTACTCTGTGATTGCCTGTGTGACCAGCTGGCGGCACCATCAGAACATCTCTCGGGTGAACCGGCAGAAACAGTAAGCCTGAGAAACACCGGCGAGCGGCTGGGTTGGGGGGGCTAACACCCTCCTGCAGCTTCTGAAAGCGTTCCAGTGGCTAATGAGCCACTCAGAACGCTTTCATGAGAAAACCAGCCACCAGCTGTAAAAACGATACCAGGATTGTGGCTGATATCTTCAGCCATAATCCTGGTAAACCACTTGCAAACCGCAGCATATGTATAAGTATTACGGTTGGCAAGTGGTTAAACTTCAGGGCTAATATTCCTCAAGTAACAGTTGATATTACAAACACCTGTATCTTGTGATTGCTTGCACTGGCTACATCACACAACTAATTATTAGCAGCACAATAACTGTTTATACAAAGCATTATAGACTGCAGTGGTATAGTAAAGAATCTACTCGCAGTGGTATTCTGGAAAAAAAATAGAAACAGTTTTTTCAGAGAATATAACTCTGAATTCTTTTGTGTCTCACATTAAAAATGCACACATCTTGGCAACTCAGTCTATAGCTGTGTTTTTTATGGATGGTACAGACCAAGGGCAATGCTATGCAAAATAAATATTTAAGCTATGGCAGAAACCTCAATACATATTTGCGGACTCCTGCTGTTAATTTTTAATATAGCGAATAAATCAGATACAGAAAGCCTCAAATCATACAAAACTTCCAGTAGAGACGCTTTACCTAACTCAACTCTTAAAAAGAAACTTCAATCTACCTAAACAGAAATGTATTATGGTTTGTATATATTCTTTGTATGTTATTTAGAACTAAATATATTTTCCATTTTCTAGCCATATAAATCCAAAATATTTGTATCCCCTATTTAAATCTTGCAGGTGGAAGTTTAGGCTTTTGCATATTTATCGGGCTGACTTTAAAGTATTTCCACCACCATTTTTTTGAAGTATTGGATCAAGGGGGCCGAAGAGTTTGAACATCTGTTAGGTTGTTACTGCGGCTCATGTCCCCACTGGGAAGCTTCGCTTTCTCTATCTAGAGGGGACATTCAAAATTTTACAGTTGTCATGGGAACAGGAAATCAAAAATCTTCCATGGGGACATCTGTTCCAGTGACCCCTCACTTTGGAGGGATTTCTTCTCACTTCCTGTTGCATCTTTAGAGCAGGAATGATGGGAATTTTACCCAATGGAATACAAAAACATATAAATATGGGCTTTAGTTATGTCCTACTCCATTCACAATTAAGAATAAAGCTTTAGACTTTGAACTGCAGTTTGAACTAACTGCTTTTGCTAGAAAAGCCTGTTGTTTACAAAGATACTGTAGATACTGTAAATACCAAACGCTTTTGGTTTGCAGGAGTGCAGAGGTGCATTAAAATAGAACTATAGGCATATTTTTTTTCCATTTTGGATAGAGCAAGAAAGGGTTTTAACCCCTGTCAGACTTTTTTCACCATCTGTGTCCCACTGTGGAGATTTCCCTTCACTTCCTGTCCCATAACCAAACAGGAAGTGATAGGAAATGCCTGCAAATTACTAGAATTCCTTGGGGACCCCCAAGTCACCAGAACTAGTGTCCCCATTGGAATATTTCCCCTCTATTATTTTTCTGGGGACAACCCAAAATGTGTGATTTTCTTTTACTTTCACTTTCAATGATAACGGCAAACAGGACAAATACAGAGGGTGAATCTCCCTTAACAGGGTCACAGACCGCAATAAAAGCTGATATTATTTATTATTATTATTATTACAGGTACTTATATAGCGCCATCAATTTACGCAGCACCTTACAAAGATATATTGTTCATCCATGTTGTAAAGCGCTCCGCAAACTGTTGGCGCTATATAAACCCTGTATAATAATAATAACAATTCACATCAGTCCCTGCCTTCAAGGAGCTTACAATCTAAGGTCTCTAACTCACATTCATACACTAAGGACAATTTAGATAGGAGCCAGTTAACGTACCACCATGCCCTTGGGGTGTGGGAGGAAACGAGAATACCTAGAGGAAACCAACACAGGCACAGGGAGAACATGCAAACTCCAGGTAGTGCCAGAGTTGGGTGCTAATCCATCTCCACTCTATCCAAAACTAAAAAAAAAAGTTTTGCCTTTAGGTATACTTTCTGGCTTTCCATTTCTGAAATCCATAGCAGTACCTAGGCTGAGTATTATAAACCTCTCCACAGTAGCTAAAGCAAGCATTTACACATCGGAAAAGGATAGGTGGGAGTTGCCATATTTCGACTCCTCATATGGTGTTTTTTTTTTCTCTCAGATGTGTTTAGAAACAAATATATTAAAGTGGTTGTAAAGTCACTACTGAGAAATCCAGTAATCCCCACTCTTACAGGAAGATATAATATGCACTATCTTTGTTTTTAAAAATAATTCAGCAAAATTCCTTATTTTACAGCGCTCATGTGACCTGCCAGTGCTCTCCTTCTCTGATCCGAGCACTACAGTGGGAGGGGCTGAGATTCGCCGCTGACGTCAGCCAAGAGGATAGGAGGAAAGCAGCGGGAGGTCAGGTGAGCGCCCAGCGGTGCTGTAAATATGTAAATAAGGTATTTTGCGGAATCATTTTTAAAAAATACAGATATTACACATTATATCTTCCTGTAAGAGAGGAAGCTCTCATTATAGAAAGGGAGGACCCCCACCATGCCAACATCCAATAGATATATGAAAAGGGTTGAAAAGAGTGGAACCTCTCTCAAAAATTGGTGGGCATAACATGAGACAGTAAATTATAAAAAAAAGTATATCTTTATTACAAATATTTAAAAAACATGTATTGACAAACAAACAACACCCTTTAGTGCCGGTTCACACAGGGGCAGCCCGACTTGCAGCGCACCTTTGCAAGGCAATCTGCACACGACTTCAGCGGCAGCTTGAAAAATGACTTCTGTATAGAAGTTAATGCAAGTCTCCCTGAAGTCGTCCCAAATTAGTACAGGAACCTTTTTCTAAGTTGGAGCGACTTGAGTCGTTCCTATTAGAATTGTTCCATAGTACAGAACGGAGCGCGACTTGTCAGGTGGCTAAGTCGCCTGACAAGTCGCCCCTGTGTGAACTAGCACTTACTTGACAAGGTCAACAGATACCCAATAGCGCAAAAACATGGAGGCATGGATCCTTGCAAAAGTAGATATATGTCCGTAATTCACACAAGAAAAGATATGTGTATCAATAGATTAAGTCTTGGTCTTCTCCATGTTAGCTTGTCGATTTCTCAGTAGTAATTTTACAGTTATAGTGGCGGAAGGGGAGGGGCGAGGAGGAGATGGATCACATACACAGACTCCTGAGCTGACAGGCAGGGAGGGAGGGGGAGAGAGGAGAGACTGCAGGATGATGGAGGCACGTAACCTGAAAACAGTAATCAGGGATTGGTAGTCATGATTACCATGGTCAGCACACTAAGGGGGATAGAGGAACAGGCAGGATGAACCAGGTTTTTTAGAACATAGAGAGGGACAAATAACACAGCACAAGCACTATGCCATGTATCCTGCTTTAAAGGATCAGGATCATTTTTTTTTTTTTTTTTTTAGGGTTACAACCACTTTTACCTTACATTCATTATTACTGAATTCTGCCTGCAGTTCCCTTTTAACTTGTGCCATTTATAAATGAATTTTAATGCACACAGAAGGCATCAATGCTCTTAAATAATGAGATATAATGTGCAGTGAGATCTTATTTAGATATCCTTTTTAAACGGATTCCTATTGCTGCAATCTGCCTTGTATATTTAACACTACATGAATCCACAGTAGAATACATAGCTGATAATGCCTTGTGAGGGCAGATATTTTTATATCTTTTTATGCCCTCATTAAATAAAATACATTTCTGCACTTTACAAACTGGCAGCAAAGTTTGAATGTCCTTGTCAAGGATAACAGATGTCTTAAAAAGGGTTAAGAGCTATCCAAGCAAACTGCACAGCAATGTTAGTGAGAGCACCCCACAGATCTTATTTACTTTTAGCCTTTTCATCCCAGACGTTCAAAGGGTTTGGTCCAGGTTGCTCTTCCTGGGAAGGTTTTCCTCTCAGCCTAACATGAAAACATTGGGCTTCCTGTTGAGGAATGTCCCGGAGGCGCCAAGCCGTTGGTTCACAACAGCCCGATACAAGAGCTGGGATTCAGAGCTGCTGCCGATTAGGAGCCAGGAATGTCTGCTGCACCAAGAGAAATACAGCTCTGCAGTGTTTAGACCATTCCTTCCCTACTCTGTCTTTGAAGTCAGGAGGTTATAATAACTATGGCAGGCCTGATCCAGACCTCAGCAGTAAGATTGAGGCCATGAAATCTGATCAAATTTGGAGACTTAGAGATTGCAGTGCTATTGATCTGACAATGTCAGTGTTAAGAATACACGGTATTTATCTGAGTATCAATAACTGCTGATATATATGACCTGCTCTGCAATGAATATAAAATTGTCTTTTTTTTTTCATTTAGGATTTTGTGTTCTTTAGTGTTAATTTTAATATACAGTAACACATAACAACCAATCAGGAGCCACTTGTACAGGTCTAAATTAAGCAGGCTGATTTATGACTGGTTACTATGGGTTACCTCACCTAATAGGAACTGTTCAAAGAATAGGGTTGAAGGCCATTGCATTACTTTGTACACAGACTGTAAACAATGTGTTAATATAGGGCCCTCTGATTCCTGTATTGAATTGTATTGTAACTGTACTGTCTGCCCTTATGTTGTAAAGCGCTGCGCAAACTGTTGGCTCTATATAAATCCTGTATAAGAATAATAATAATTTCATGTATACTCTTGGCCTATCATTTTTGTTTCTTATGCCGCGTACACACGATCGGAATTTCCGTCAGAAAAAACTTGGATGGTTTTTCCGACGGAATTCCGCTCAAGCTTGCCTTGCATACACACGGTCACACAAAAGTTCTCTGAACTTTCGACCGCCAAGAACGCGGCGACGTACAACACTACGACAAGCCGAGAAAATGACGTTCAATGCTTCCGAGCATGCGTGATTTTTTGCGCGTCCGAAATTGCATACAGACGAACACATTTTCGGATAGGAACTTTTCCCGACCGAAAATTCCGCCAGCAAAAGACCGATGGAGCATACACACGGTCACATTTTCCGTCAAAAAGCTCTCATCTGAGTTTTGCTGGCGGCATTTCCGATCGTGTGTACGCGACATTAGATTTGGAAAATATTTACATTTACAACTACTTTAGGCCATATAACCTCTTTCCTACAAATGTCTTATTGGAAAAATGCTGAAATTGATTAGGTTTATTCAATAGGGTAGTGCAGAGTTTACTTAATAACTAATCTGACTTCAGTCAACTCAAATGCAATTGGTTGATATGGTTAACAATGGTGTATATTATTAATTTCCTTCTGAATAAGCCTTGTGGCAGAAGAGGTGCTTAATTGCAAGAAGCTTATAACATGAACCAGTTTTTCTTTTGAACGCAACATAGCCAACGTAGGGATAAGGTGACTGGGCCACAAGGGCTGCAATTCTGCTGTCTGCGCTTTTTTTGCTTCACCAGCTGCACTAACCTATAGAGCTACTAATCCTGACTTGTGCAGTCATGGTGACATCATAATACTCAACAGATATGGTGCTGCTCAAAACCTGCTGCATATCTTATCACTGGCTCTCTCTTTCTCTCTCTGCTCCAGGTGCTGGTCCCTCATGGAGCATGTCCCACTTTGCCCATTCACAGCAGTACAAAGCCCTGGGCCTTATTCTATGTGCATTAACCACATCTCAAAGTGAAAGTAAAAGCATCAGCTACAGTCCATGTCCATTGGCCTCGCCTGCTGACGCATTTCACCCTGATTGGGCTTCATTTCTGAGGTCATAGAACCGTTTCTACCAGGGCAGGGGTATTCATTTCAAATCTAATGCTAGTCATACATGTATAGATTTTCTTTAGAAAATTTTCATTTTAAGAACATTCTTTTGATTTTTTAATCGTTAGGGTCAAAACGAAGTTTGTTTTTAATCACAGTGTCGAGAGAATTCGAAGGAATTCGAACGAATTTTGACAGTGTATGTGGTTTTCATTCACAAAATTACATTCATTTTAAAATAGAATTTTAAAAGCAAGTTACACTTTCGTACGAATATTCTGGTTTTAAAATCTATAGGTGTATGGGCAGCCTAAGCCTACTAACTTGTGTTGCCATGATTCCCTTACTGGCAGCTACTGCAGGTAAAAATTCTGTACATCAAGCTCAGGAAATTCTGTGTACCTTATGGTCTTAACTAGTAAAAAGCATTAGCACAGAGCCCTTCTTTGGCCAGCAAAGCTGGGAACACACCACACAACTGTTATAATGCTGATGTTCTTACATGTTTAGATATCTCACTATACATTTTTTCTGACAAGGTAGCTCAGTGGCACTTACATCCAACAACGTAAAGTGTATCTTTCTAAAAAAACTTTTTGCGTTTTGAATGGTATGGGGAGGAGTCTATGTCAAGTTTTTTTTTATTGCTGCCTATGTCCCCACTGGGAACATTCACCACCCTGTCCTGATGACTATTGTGACTGAAACTGAAAGTCAGGGATCTCAAAAACATTGGAAGTGTCCCCAGAACAAAAGGTATTGGGATATCGTCCAATGGGGATATCAGTTCTGGGGACAACTGTCTCTAACTACTGTTGGTTATCTGGTAGGGATTGAACGATTATTGGTGTGGCCAATTATCGTCAGCCGATATTCACTTTTTTTTTAGAAGTATTGGTAAAAAAACTGACCAATATTACCGATATTGCTTCAAGGGGTTTTACCAGGGTGATGCATGCAGCTGCATGCATCACCCTGGTACCGTTCCTTAGAGTGGACGGGTCCGGTTTATTGTAATAACAACCGATGCGGCTCAGCAGCCGCTCGGCTGTTATTACAAGCAGCGGGAGGGGACATCTCGCCCTCCCACCACCTTCTCCCACTCACTCTGGCTTTTCCATCCCACGGGAGGCCCGAGCAACCAGCCGGCACGTCAGCCGGCTGTCTGAATGCCGATGCTTCATTCAGGTCTCAGATCTAATAATCCGGAAGCGATATCATGACATCACTTCCCGGATTACTGGCATCTTAAAGGCACCAGTTTTAAAAAATAAAGTATTCAAAAACACCGATCTTGACGTTTTGAATACTTTGAAGTGCAGAGGAGGGGTTTGGGGTGTTATAGACCCCCGATCTCACTATAAAGAGTACCTCTCACATGCCTATTACTGTTACAAGGGATGTTGTGACAGCAATAACAGTGATAAAAAACAAAAAAATTGTAAAATGACAGTGTAAATTTTTTTTTTTTTAATGTACAAAATGTTGGCAAAAAATATTGGCTATCAGCAGGAGAGGTGGCTGAAATATCGGTATCGTATTGGCACCGAAAAAACGATATCGGTCGATCCCTAGTCTCTGGTACAAGAAGTGTAGAGAAATTTCCCCAATGATACAAAAACAGCAAACAATAAACTGACAGTATTTTAGCACTTTCCTTCTCTACTAAAAACAAAAAAAAAGTCTGACTATACATACACTTTAATGGGAAATTATAGTCTTTTTTATTTCTTCCTTTATAAACACATGGGAGAGAGAGAGATAAGCAAAATGTTAATAATTATTAATGTCAATGGTTTAAAATTTTCTTTTTAGATATAGTTAGTAACTGTATGGCTATCATTTGAATGTGTAAATTGGGAGTGTGCTGTGGATATTCCAGTTAGTTTAGAGCTGTGCCTTTGTTTGCCATTCTGAGAAGATGTGTCCCTTAGGGGTGCTCAAAATGGAATTTCTGCACGGCAAGCAGTATACATCGTACCTCCCAACTTTCCGAGATGAGAAAAAGGGAACACACAAAATGCAACAAGTGATTATTTAAACCGACACCACTACATCTAAACTAAAGTGGCTTTTTAACATAACAAAAGCAATAAATTTAGGGTTGCATAAAAAGATTAGGTGCACTATAACACTTTTAACAGTTAATAATACAGTTTCAGAGGTCTATACATCAGGCCAAACAGAGGGACAGCTAGCGAGGATAGATGGGCGAGGGATGTGGTTCCAAAAGAGGGCCAGCCCCTCCTTGCAAGGGACAGTTGTAGAACATCATATGTAAGTCACTCCTACTGATGTGTAAGTTATGCCGCGTACACGCGAGCGGACTTTGTGGCATACTTTGCCCGGCGGACTTTTCGACGGACTTTACGACGGACTTTCTGAATGAACGGACTTGCCTACACACAATCAACCAAAGTCCGACGAATTCGTACATGATGATGTACGACTGGACTAAAACAAGGAAGTTCATAGCCAGTAGCCAATAGCTGCCTAGCGTGGCTTTTTGTCTGTCGAACTAGCATACAGACGAGCGGACTTTTCGACCGGACTCAAGTCCGTCAGATAGATTTGAAACATGTTTCAAATCGAAGTCCGGCAAACTTTTGAAAAAAAAAAGTCCGCTGGAGCCCACACACGATCAAATTGTCCGACGGACTCCGGTACGCGGAAAAGTTTGCCGGAAAGTCTGCTCATGTGTACGCTGCATAAGACCCATAACTTCCGGAAAGCTATAAATACCTTTTATATTCACTTGTCTGTGTGTGATAATAATTCTTCAACATATGGAAATGCTGCCATTCACATGCAGGCCCCTAGGGTCTCCATGATCTCCATGGTGAAAGAAAAATACCCTGGTCTATGCAACTCTAGTGGAGGCTAGTGAATATCTGAATGTTTTTTCTCTTTACACTTCCAGTAAGACTGTATTGATCTGGAACATTTATAACCGATAGCCACACGACAAAACAGGGACAAATTTATTTTCAGTATGTTGGGTCTTTAGCAAAGAATGTACACAGGCTTAATCGTTGTGGCTAAAACCACAGCATATTTTAGAAGGGAAATATGCAGTGGGGTTAAGAGAAATACAGGAATCTGCCTGACCATGGGAACAGAGATGACTGTTTGTCTAAGAACAGTGTCACTTTCCATCGGATTGAACTTCTTGATGATTCTGGTTTGGATGTTTGCATGCTTTTTGGGTGGAGTTCTAACCTCAACATCTGCACTGAAAATATATCATCCTATGTTTGCTACAGCAACTTTAATCATTTATATTGTAGATATTTACTAGTGACAAGTGGAAGCTTTTTCACCATGTTTGTGTTTCTACTCAAAATGTTATAGGAAAACCTTATATAAGAAGGTACAGTCTTCTGAATAAAACAAATTAAAAGACAGATCCTCTTAGTAGAATAATAGGAATTGTATGTACTGTACATGTGCTGTTGATCACACTATCAGAAGCCATTTACAAATATAAATGGGGATGTCTGTTTCCAGTGCTGGAGAGAAGAATGGAGCGGACTGGACAGCTTTTACACAGGAACGGTATCTACTTGCACCTGCATGTGTAAGTTATGACCAGGAACTGAAGTTGTTCAATTTTCCAGCTAAGAGAAGAACCCATGATTCCTATATGCCCTGTAGTTTCACTCACCTATGGTGGATGTTACACTGCCAAAGTGGAGAAGATACATACGGTAAATCCATTTTTGTTGGTGCGCCCTGTGGTCCCTCTGTGAAGTCTCATCAACCAGGTCCACACACCTCTGAGCTCGTTTAGACCACCTATAATTTGGGGTCTTGGCTTTTGGTAAGAGGCTGTGTGTGTGACAAAGTGGAGGGATGCACCAGAGACATTTTGGTTAATACAATGCCCTGATGGATTTATTATAAATAGTTCATGTGGTGTTAATTTTATTTTTATTTTCTTAGTGTGTTATTTCTTAATTTTTGCTGGTGATATTTTGATCAGTCGGAAGGGACTGGTAATTTTATTTGTTGAAAGTTCTATTTTTTTTAACAAAAGAGTTGAAAGTTTTTTTTAATTTGGTTTAAATTGGTTAACCCTGAAACTGTGTGTCATGTACAATTACCTCTTGCCCCACGTTAGCCATGGTATCAACAGGTATAAACATTTAGAGATGTGCATGTAGCTTGCAGGGGGAATGTGTTTTCTCAATAACTTGGAATGCCACCATCAAACAAATTCTATAAAATGTGTAGAGAGGAACCTAAAGATCCAATAGGATCCTTAAGACCGAAGTAATAACATTTTAAATGTGAGCCCTTTTAAATGTTTACAAAGTCATGCCTAACAGCGGGCACCACAAGATTCCTGCTTTTACTTTTCTTAGCCAGTAAACCCTCTTTTGTGTGCCTTTCTGAATCTATTTTTCTTTGCATCTAGAGGCCTAACTTCTGTAACCTCTGCCATTCTCTTGGCAATTGAGACTACTGTGATTATCCAGAAGATGACAGCTGTCTACACTAATCCCTGAAGCCAGACCACATAATGCAAAAACTACCTGCTTTCCCCATACTCCCATGCTGCTCAGTTCACCTGCGGGAGCACTAAGTATAATCCTTGTGTAAGCTCCAGGTCTGTCCTTTTTTGTTTGGCCTGGCAACTGGCCATTCAGGCTCAAGCACTGCATTCTGGGAAAATGAGAAGAAGGTTACTTCCTCCACCATACGCTGGTATTCTGAGGGCGCCGACAGAAGAGTGGGAGCAAGGTGCAGGTTAGTTGTTGCCCCAGTGCCCTTCTTTTATTCTCTATGTCCATTATTTTTCCTGTTTTAATAGGAACAGCATTAAAGTACAGTATAACTAAAGGCAAAACTTTTTTTTAAGTTTAGGATAGAGTGGAGAGTGATTAGAACCCCTGACAGTTTTTATTGCTGTCTTTGTCCCCATTAGGGAAATTCATCCTCTCTATTTGTTCTATTTACCATTATCATTGAAGGTTGAAGTAATAGAAAATCTTACATTTTGGGCTGTCCCCAGAACAGAAATAGGTGGGAATCTTCCAATGGGGACACCAGTTCTGGTGACCTGGAGGTCCCCAAGGAATTCCCTTAATTTGCAGGGATTTCCTATCGCTTCACGTTTGGCTATGGAAGTTAAGAAAAACTCTGCAATTGGACACAGATGGCAAAAATAATCTGACAGGGTTAAACCCTCCCTTACTCTATCCAAATTGAAAAAAAAAAAAAAGTTTTGCCTGTAGTTCCACTTTAATGTTTGTAGTCACTCTCCAACCTACTGTTCTTCCGTCTTCAAACATATTGTCCTGAACAGACTGCTTACACTTACTGCTTCAGTAGCAAAGTGTCCCTAGAAATAACTGTAAAATGTTGGCAGCTATAAAACCTCAACTCTGTACAAGCTGTAACACATTTTCAGGCAGCAGTGAGTGCTGGACTCCTAGTTAAAATGAGAAGCACCTTTGAGAAAAACTCTGGCAGTACTAAGCAGACAGAAAAACAGGTCATATCAGGATTCTTTTCAAGAAACCACAGGCATGCAACTAGCAGACTAAGGACTGCCCACATCTGAGGCTTCACTGGGGGGCTTATTGCTGAAGCCTTGCCAAGCCAGGCATGCCGCTGCACGGCCCAATCCACAAGTAAAGTCGGCACAATCAAAGGCTGCAATTACTGTGCCCTGGCTGTGGTTAGGCTTCAAAGAGAGTGCTGCAAGTCACATTTTACATATGTGAAGTCCTAGGCTCAGTGCTCAGTAAAAGCCACTGTGTGCTTATTAGTTGGGCTTCACATTTAAAGCCACTGCTGTGAATTTCCTGGTAACACCCGAAAATATTCCCAGAGAGGCCTTGTGTCTTTTCAAGGCGTAGTACTTTTTTATTCACATTGACGTTGGTGTGGAAATGCTCAGCAATGCTGAACCCTATGTACAAGCTGTTCACACAATAACTCACTGTGTTTTTTTTTATTTAAGCAGTGTAGAAGGCAATGATGATGTGCAAAATGTTCTATTTGCTGTGAAAGATAAATTCTAGTTTGTTTATTTAATACATTTTACATGTTGCGCTTTCCCTCTTTAAAGCCTAACTCCAGGCAAAGTTTTTTGGACAAAGCAGGGGAGGGATAGAAAATACAGAAGGCTTTTTTGCTATTTAGAAATGCATCCAGGAAATGCACCATGAAATACATTTTCACGGTACATTTCCTGCACCATAGAGACTGATACCTTCTGAGTGAGGAGACTCCCTCTTACTTCCTGTGTGGTTATTGAAACAGGAAGGGAGTACACACCTACAGCAATACATTTTTTTTTTTGTATATAGAATGCACGTGTACTTTTTATTATTAGTTAAGCTAAATTATACCTACAGGACACATAACAAACACCAAGCAAATCGAAAAAGCAAAAATAAAATCTCTCTCTTAACACATATCGAGGGTAAGTGCCCAAAGAGACCAAAAACAGGAGAGGGGTGTTTCCGTGAAACATGTAGTGGATGGCATTCTACCTGGAAATTTTGTTTCCCTACAATCGGCTATGCTGTTATCAATATTTTGGGATATGTAGTTGTATATTCATATTTGTTACACTCCCCACAATATAAAGGGATGGATTATTAATTTTAACTTTTCATACTGATGTATGTTGGCTTTCCAAATTGTGAATTTTGTAATAAAATTTTATTTTATTTTGTAAAATATTGTATTGGTGCATGGGATACCAGGAAAGTCAATTTATGCTCCATTTTCTTGTGATTTCTCCTAATATACTGCACTGGCCTGCCCATAAAATACTTGGTATAATGACCACCTTATTAATACGTTTTGTCCTATTGGCTAAAGCAGTCCACAATTGTCACACTTCACCATATACTATACATTTAATAATTATTCCTAAACACAATAGTTTAACTTTATTTGAGAATTTCACTCAAGGGTATGTATATGCCCATATGGTACTTCAAAATATCTTGTAATCCAAAAAATATTTATATCTCTCCCATAGCAAACCATAATTTAATTTAATTATTCACAGTTCTGGAAGATTCTCAAGTGCTTGTTTGGTACCTGATATATGCAAAATAAATTATAGATCTCAAGTAGGCCAATATCAATTGAATAGAGGAATCTTTATTGAATTGCTTATATCTGCTATATATAAACTTTCAAGTGCGGCAAGATGCCACGTTGAAGACATAGGTTGAGATAATCGCTGTATGCTATGTGTTTTGTAAATACTTTCATCGGATTATGATTTAACTATGGAAGAGATATACATTTTTTTGGATTACAACATATCTTGAAGTACCAGTGTATATGGACATAGATACATCATACACCGTAAAGGTAGTCATTATATCAAATATTTTTAGAGCGAGACCTACATAGAAAATTAGGAGCTATTCTCCTTTTAAATATAGTGGTTAGTGGTTGACTTTTATTGTTTATTATGTGCCCAATAGACATAACTAACTTTTAAAATTATGACAAAGTGATAAAAAGTATAAAGTAAAGATGGCCAAAGGACCGGCACCCATAAGAAACAATAGGAGAGGATGTCAGCTTCCGGCAAGGGATCTTACGCTGGGATATAGGTGAGTGTCTACAGAGTTGATCTCCACTTTAAACTGACTACTACAGTTGAGCGTTAACTTACACTTCTGTATACTTGTTCTGTAAACCAAGTAATTTCTGTGAACTTCAATAAAGATTTCTCATGCATTCTTTTATGTATAATATTTTTAAAATCTAAAAAAAAAAGTATTTTTAATCTTTGCCAGCAACATGTGTTTGGCCATGTCTTACTACTAAGTGGCAACCCCTACTCAGAACACATTACAACCAATGGGCACAAAGAAACAGCTGTTGTTGGGTCTATGAAGGTGACACCTTTGTATGCAACACCACAGATCTTGAGAGCTTTCCTCTCAGATGTGTTGTCATACACAGACCTTGTGTGTGATTCATTATACAAAGAGAGCAGGCAAAAGCAGAATAACTTGCTTATTGCTAAAGCAGAGAAGGGTCAATAGTTGATGTTGCCTGACAGAGCCTAACCACATTCATTTATAGAAAGTCTAACATTGAAATTCAGGAGAACTTATGTGTGGCCTTCAAATGATCGTGGTAAGGACTGAGCAAAATAAACAGAGCAGAGCCCCATCCCTGTAATATGTAGGCTGACTTCCTACAGCTGTCATGCAGATCTGCTGGTTTAATCCCCTGAACTGGAAATAGTATGTAGAAAGTGAAGTCAGAACTTTTGATTTTCATGAAAGGTCATGAGTTAGGGACCTTAGAGTGTAAGCTCCTTGAGGGTAGGGACTGATGTGAATATACAATGTATATGTAAAGCGCTGTGTAAATTGACGGCGCTATATAAGTACCTGAAATAAATTTTAAAAAATAAATGAAAAACAATAATGTAGTTATTATTTTAAATTCATTTCTGAGGTTGCTGAGCTGGTGCAAATAATTCCATTACATAAAGGGGTTGATGTACTAAAACTAGAGCATGCAAAATCTGGTGCATGGAAAACAATCAGCTTCCAGATTTTTTTTTGTGTGTTAAAGTTTAATTGAACAAGCTGACGTTAGAAGCTGATTGGCTACCATGCACAGCTGCACCAGATTTTGCACTCTCCAGTTTTAGTAAATCAACCCCAACATGTTTTAGAAATTGGATCTTTATTAAAAGATTACTCTGCACTAAAGTGATTTTAGTTATAAGTGGAATCTGATGGGTTGAGTTAGCCTCTGTTCTTTTTTTTTATATTTCTTAAACAAACAGGGAGATTCATCAGCCTTAATTTCTGACTCTGTTGTCTGTTATATCAGGAAGTTTGGGGTGTTCCTGTCCACCATTGAGTGTTTCAGTACCCCCCTTTGTATTCTCCATACTATAAAATGAATATGAATCTAAAAGGCAGAGTGGGACCCCCTCATAATGAACACAGCAGGCGTGCGCACCCAGAAACTCAAAGCACAAAGATCTTACAATACAGTCTGCAGAAAGTATAATAAACTGCCGCATGATTTAATCTTTAGCATCTATAAAAAAAACTGAAATATTAGTTTTCTGTGGATGGTCCTTTACATTGAATTTTAAATCCTCCTTAAATTGTGAATTCTGTTTTTAATAAACATTACAAAGAAAACTAATTGTGATATTAATAGATGATAATGATAGCATTTCATGTGCAGAACAAGTACATTTCTTGCGGCAAATGTTCTAAACCCGAGATTATCCCAACCATGCATTTAGCATTGATCTTTGTTGTTCTGATGTTTTTGAACTGATGAAAGCTGATTGATGTACATGGTTTTCTACATTTTCCAGATCTATTATTTTCTTTTTTTTTTTTGCTCCTATCAAAGTCGAAATATGACAGAGTTCTACTTTCTATGAAGTTCTATTCATTATTAGCTGCTTATATAATCTGCATTTTAGCTGCTTATATAATCTGCATTTTCCTTAACAGGGAAGTCTCAAAAACTGACCCTCTACTTGATTGATTCTGCTAGTAAAAATGAGTAACTACCCTAGCACTAGTAGACACAATACCCAACATCTCCAGGTGGTGGCAGCAAACTACAAAACATGTTTTATAAATAGTGCTGTTGGAATAAGTCATTCATTAGGATATAAAACATAGTCTGAAAAATGAAACACATAAACTAAGTTTGAACTGGTTTATCAACCTGTATTTATGATGCTGGAAATACATATTAAATACATTAGTGCCTCCATGCAAAGCACAGAATATAAAATAATTAGAGGTCACACAACTGCCTATTTGAACACGTTTTAGCATCTTCAAACCTCGGATGCCATTTCCTTTTTGACTACTAGTAGAAGATAATCTAAACAAAAATGTATCCATAGTAGCTTAAAACAGAGACATTTAAACAAATAGATATAACCTATTTGCAATTTTGTCTAAGGGCTTGCTTACACTATATCCGTTGAGCTGCACGGATCCGCATAGTGCAATGCAGACTCAATGCATGGGTACATAGAAAGCAATTGTGTTCTACACACTCCCGTTCACACCATAATGCTGCGTTGAGATGTGATGCGCTGCATAACAACGTAGCAGACCTGCATTCCTATGCAGAGCAACTCACCGCACTGCATGACACCACAAACTAGCATTGAAGTTTAGAATGACATGTAATTTTGTGATGCTTCCAATAAAGTTAAAAAAAAAATGTAAACAGTGCAATACATTGTAATAATGCATTGCACCGCCCCTCACTCACTTGTGGGCGTGCATTTTAACGTGCAAGCTGGTGTGAATCAGCTCGTTCTTCAAAGCTAGTAGAGCTGTTAACATGCAAATAAGCTAAAATAGCTCTGCAAGATTAAAAATCATTTTGAGTGAGTATGGGCCATGCTATGTTTATGCTCACCTCCACCATTATACTATTAAAATGTTACTGAACCCACAACAGTAAAATCAGTCTGTATATGTAGTAAAGCATGCTTGTTATACTCACTGTGGAACCTAAAGGGTTAATCCTGTGCATTGTATAAAAAAGGCTGTTTGATCCTATCTTCTCTGATCCTCCCCTTCTTCAACTGTCCCCAATCCATCTCCTGATAAGACAGAGCCTTTGGAGTCACTCTGCACATGCTCAGTTTGATGTGTATTGCTAGAGAGTTTTTTTTTTTTCTTGGGAGGGTGCTTGTGATCAGCACAGGGCCAATCAGCACTGTCCAGACAGAAGGCCAGGGGTCCTGCAGCCTCAGAGGACAGTCAGAGGAGAATGAAAACTGCTCCTATAAGCTTTAACCAGACACTGACTGCTATATACTGCTGTTGAGAAAAGGTATTTAGCAGTTTATATTTACTAAAACTATTGCATTTCCATGTTCTGTGTACTGTGGGAGACCAGATATAGTGAATGCAGGGTCCTGGGTTTAGTAACACTTTAAGTGCTGGAAGGACAACTTCTGCTGGTCAATGGAAGCTCAGCTTTTTTCCTCCCAGGTCAGACCTGCAGAGATATTACTAGCTATGGAGAGTATGGGGCCTACAAAAAATGGTTTTCATTCTCTGAATTCTTTCACACGAGCATGAATTCTTGAGCCTTCAAAACTTCATAAACAGCTTTATACACAGAAAACTTCATTCCCCAAATGTTTTTTTTTTCTTGTTTTGGTGATGCAATAACATCAGTAATTTTTTGTAATGGGAAAGCAAATGCTGAAAGTCAAATGTGAACACTGGACAACCATATACATTATGTATAACAAACACTATTGTACTACAGTTCATAGTAAGGAGAGTAACTTTTACAAAGTACAGTGTAAGTGATCCCATGGAAAACTGGGACAGAAATATAGCAAGTCATACTGCTGCCGCTTCTAAAATGTCTGCAAATAATTGAGGCTTAAGATTCCATTATGGAATTCATTAGCGTCCCCAACCAAAACCTGAAATCAGAGGGGAACTTTCCTCCATGATTAAAGACAAATGGAACACAGTGTGACTGGCCTTGGGACAATGCTCTAAATTACAGCACTGCTTCCCACATAACGTAAAACTGTGCCAGCGTTTGTTTATAATTAGTGCTCATCTAAAACACAACTGTACTATCAATACTTAATTAAAACATTGTGGTTTTAATTAATGAGTAAGGTTTCAATTAATGACTAAGGCTTGCCATACATGAGCATGTGTGTCAATGAGAACTATGGGGTGGGGGGGAGAGATCCACTTGTGTTTATTCTAGTCCCCTACCATTCAGACCAGGCACAACTTCTCTCCCTGACCCATGTTCCGATGTAGAGCATGAGCAGAGAACAGACATGGAATGTTTCCTGAACAATCACCAACATGCTGAAAAATCTCTGCATTTTGTATTCCTCACCCCCCAAAAAAAGATGTATACACCAAAACAGCCCTCAAGTGGTTGTAATCCTCAGGCATGAAATAATAACAAAGCATATACCTCTATAGTATGTGCTTGTCTCAAGTAAGAGCACCAAGTGCAATTTATTTTTGCTGCTGCTTCTATCTGCATGAGTCTCTTCTGACAAGTTTTCCTGACACCAAGAGAAAAATGGTGACAGAAGAGTGACCTCCAGCTGATTGGCAGCTTCAACTCTGTTTCCTGTGTGCTGTGTGAAGGGGGGGGGGGTCTCTTCTCTTACTGAGTGTAACTTCAGCTCTCTGCCCCCTTTTTTCTGAACTCTCAGACAAGTTTATAAATTCAGCACTAATGGATGTAGAGAATAGAAGACAGCAGATAAACAGGTACAGCGTATGTAGGTGGAATTGTTTCATCTCCGTGTATCACCTAAAGCCAGGCACTTCACTGGGTATATGTAAAGGTTTACAACCGCTTTAACAAAACCAGTCTCTTCATGAAAACTGCACATAATGACAAACAGTAACTTACAATACATTAAAAAGTAGAAAGGTGCCATAAATTAGGACAAAGCAATCCAGCAGGTTTCATATACGGTGAATGTCCTGCTTTAAATGAATCAAGCAAGATCACTTTATTGGCAGCAGCACATAATCAGCTTCTTCTTTGCTTCCTTGCAGCCCTGTCCAATCATCAGAAGCAGGCAGAGAAAGCTGCACGAAGCAGCAGGGGAGCGGAAGGAAGCTAATTATAATGAGTTGGTTGGGCCGCCATTAAAGTGAACCTTTTGCATTTACTCTGTCTGGCCAAATCACAGGTTTTCTTTATGTTGTTGGCTTAATAAGCTGTGTTTTCTTTGATGTGGAATTTGTCATTGTCTAAGGCAGGTTTCAAACATGATTGGTGGTTTTAAGGCAATAATGACAGTTCTAGCTCTGTCCGCAAAAGAATACCGATCCTCTAGGCCCCTGATTAATTTTATGGTCCTAGCACCATGAAAGGCTGGGTCGCTTCTATTATGGAAACAGGGACCAGGGCTGCCAAGGTCACAATTTGATCTGCCCTTTAACCCACGTAAAAGGGGTAATTAGTGAATCTAAATGCTGTTTGCATACAAAGAGTACTGATTATCAGGGCACTCTGCAAATAAACCAGAGATTGAGCTGTCTTCATTAGCATCATATAAACCTGTTCAGCATCTTTCCCAAGCCTATTACTTTGCTTTGTGAGCATAGTGTACTGCAAAGCATCCAATCAGATATTATCTTTTGGTCTGGCTACACAACACTGATAAAAGCTGATTTATGATTGCATGTTAATGTTTCTTGCACTGTTGTAAAGTTTAACCACTTAAGGACCAGAAGAATTTTCCCCCTTAATCTCTCACAAATAGTGCTTTCTTTTGGTGGTATTTGACCACCTTTGCGTTTTTTATTTTCTGTGCTATAAACAAAGAGCGACAATTTCGAAAAAAAAAAGCATTTTTTTAAACTTTTTGACATAATACATATCCCAAAAAATATATATAAAAAAACTAATTTATTCATCAGTTTAGGCTGATATGTATTCTTCTACGTATTTTTGGTGAAAAAAATTGCAATAGACATATATTGATTGGTTTGCACAAAAGTTATTGCATCTACAAACTATAGGATAGATTTAGGGACTTTTATTTATTTTTTATTGTTTTTAGTGGTAATGGTGGCAATCTGCTTTTTAGCAGGACTGCGACAATGTGGCGGACAAATCTGACTCCAAATGACACTTTTTGGGGACCATTGACATTATTGCATTGATCAGTGCTATAAAAATGCACTGATCAATGTAAAAATGACACTGGCAGGGAAGGGGTTAACACTAGGGGCGACATGACAGAGATCACTGTTCCTGATGACTGGGAACAGCAGATCTCTGTTATGTCATCTGTCAGAATGGGGATCCGCCTGGTTTACAGAGGCAGATGCCCATTCTGCCTCTGTACTAGGCGATCGGGGGTCGCCATCGGACATCGAGTCCGCCCGACCTGCAGGCACACCCCCACAACTGCACCTGCGCGAGCCGATGTACAATGACGGCAATTGGCGCAGGGGAGCCAACCTGCCACAGTACAACTGCGGCGGCTGGTCCTTACGTGGTGAAAGAAGAAGTCAATGGGGTTGATTTATGGCAAGTGCAGTTTCTCCAGAGCTTAGTAAATAAGGTAAAGCTTCACTTTGCAAAGAATACCCAATCACCCTATCACATTCAAGTACAATTAAAATAAAAAATGCATTTTTGCTTGCACATGATTGGATCATAGAAATCGGCAGAGCTTCCCCTCAGATCTAGAGCAACTGCACATGCAGTACACTTGCGGGTACACTTGCAATGCACGGTATATTTGCCTTTAGTAAATCAACCCCAATATATAGATATACGTACAAAAAGCACACACTTGTAGAATGGCTCAAGTACATACACATGGGGGGGTTATTTACTAAAACTGCATAGTGCAAAATCTGGTGCAGCTCTGCATAGACACCAATCAGCTTCCAGGTTTTATTGCCAAAGCCTAATTTAACAAACTGAAGTTAGAAGCTGATTTATCCATGCACAGCTGAACCAGATTTTAGTAAAACCTACTCCATGGCATCCACATGCCAAGCAAGAACATAATAAAATATAACCAGCGTGACAATAAAAATTAGCTCATTATGTTCTTGGAAATCTGGGGGGGGAAACATTTAGAAAACAAGCAATGACATATTTCTAATGGAAGCAAAACTGATGCAATGGAAGCATTTTTACTTTGTGTGAACTATCCTCAAACACTCGCTGACTCGTTTTCAACAGCGACTAAAGACTCTTACAGAACGTCTTTGTCCGGGTCCTAACAGATGTCTTTATTAAAACGAGAGGGCCCTTCTAAAGAGTGGCATGTTGCAAGCAGTCAGACCACACAAACTGTAAACAATGGAACTGTGCCAAATGAAAGGAAATGCCTGCCATTCTTGGATTCCATTTTATAGACTGGGTAAGGAAAGAGGGAGAGTGCTTAAACAACTGTAAAACCAATTTGCTACTTACGTTTTGAAATTTACAAATATGTCCTGGCTAAAAAGGAACATACATCCACATGATTTTGGCTCTGGTGTAAAGATCTCAGGAGCCAGTGGTCTGGAATGTGATTCGGCTATTTAAATATGAAGTGTTAGCCAAAATGGAGGCTCGTTTTAGAGTAACTAAGGTTGTCAGGTTTCAGCTTCAGCCGAGCACATTTGACTTACTGAATGTTTTTGGAAATTTGCTTTACTCATAAAGCCGATTTTTTTATCCTTTTCGAAGCAAGGTACCATTACATAGCTGAATCCTAAATGCGTGTTTAACTATGGAAAATTCATTAATCTGCTATGCATGGGGGAAGAAAGGAAGGGGGGAAGGGAAGGAAGATGGAAAGAGGATCCTTGCACAAGCTTCATTATTTTTTTTTTAGCACATACACAAACACAAATGAAAATACTTGGAAAATGACTTATTTCATGCTTTTTAGACCCGTGTCAGAGGACAGGATGAGTTTCACTTCTTCTCTAAAGGCCTGTAACTTGATTCCTGTCCTACATGTCCTTCTTTAAAGTAAACGCCATTGTTGACTTCTTTCTAGCTGGCTGTAATGTTGATGCTCACGCTTCAATACTTCTATACCCCCTTGATTTGAGACCATTAATTGCCATGCATTATATTATGTCTGTACAGTGTATAGTTACATAGAAAAACACAGCAAGATGAGAAGCCACGAAAGTATTAACATTTTTTATATACTTTATTTTTTATTGGTTTGGCTAGTTCTGGGAACACACTGTTTTTCCAAATCCACTCTAAAATTCCAGTTTCAATACTATCTGGCAGTGTTGAGAGCTGGTAAACCCCATCATGCCACCCATTAATTCACATTTGTCAAAAACCATGGCTGGTGTGCCAACTAGATATGTAGGAGGCTGGTTGGAGTAGGAACAGTCCTCAAAATTATCAGAAAGTACTGAAACCAGCATTTGTCAGAATCAGGATTCTGGGTATCTTGGCATTAAAGGGTTCATAATAGGGTATGTGAAGGTACCCACAATGTACTGCTACAGTTATGTCTGGGCTATCCTTCAGTTGCAGTATTACAATATGCTAAATATATCTGCTTTTTTTTTCTTTTCAACAAAGCCGGTATAAAAACCATTGTCGAGTTTTTTTTCTAACATTTCTACTAAACTAGTAATGCAATTTTCTGTCTTATGAAGCTACCTGTTTCTCTTTAGCAGTTGAGGAGTTTATTTCAGTAGATGGGCATTTTAAAAAGCAAAAGGGCTTATTTAGCAAGAGCCCACCTAACAACAGTATAAGAGCTAAAGAGATGTTCTTACCATGCTTCAGATGTAGGCAGCTGTCATTCTTGGTGGGCCTGCACCTGCAGAAAATTTGGGTCTTTTAACAAAATTGTTGAAATATTACAAAATGCATATTCTTAAGTTGGTTTACATTCATTTTCTTTGTTACGTTTAATGGTTGTTATACCAGCCTTTAGACTTTTGCTATATATTGTATTAATGTTATCTATTTTATGCCTTTACAGTTTAGAGATCTTTTGTTGTACTTAATTTCTAATTATGTTTTTTTCACAATTACTGCAAATGATGCTTGCCTTCAATGTCACCCTAGAAGCATTAATATTGTATTAAGTGCATTTTTTTCAGTAGAGCCAGCATAAAGGTTATAAATTTGGTCAATATCTGGCCTGTGAAGTCAGTAAACTGCAGGTGGTAGTCCTTTTGGTGACCTTTTGATAATTTCAATGCTTAAAAGACCGCCACATTTGAAGTAGTAAATTAGCCTTCTTGTGAGCAATTATTAAAGTACATGGATAAATTAAGAAATACTTTTTTAGACTGAATTATCATTTATAGAAATATACCTTCTAAAGCTCCCTGGCAGTCCAAAGACATGGGGAGCTGTGAATTGTAACCAGCTGTTGTGCTCAAGATCTAATGCCTGGCCCTTTTCACCTTTGCTCATATGTACTATTATGGACTATCTCCTCACTCTTGGTCAATAACAATGGGCAGAATTACTGAGCATCAGTGAGCCACAAGGGCTGGGAGAGGGTAGGTCCAAGTTCTCAACTACAGATGCTGTCCTGCTATGATCTGCACAATAGAACTCCTGCTTTTTGGGCAATGTAATCATTCATGCAAGCATCTCCAATTACATGCTTATCCCCATTACCCATAAGCACAAAACAAATAAGTGGTTCAAACAAAACGTAAGAAACACATGATAACTTAAAAAGGTCAGTCCATCCAAAATTGATATTTTAGTTTTCAATAAATGCTTTAGAGCTCACCCTCCGAAGGTTCCTTTTTTTTTTTTTTGAGGACCTCAATGGTGAAATATCTAGTTTGTGCTCCTGGATCTGCATAACTGTTGTGGTTATTACAAAAAAGATCATGTTCTTCCAATTGGTGCTTTCATTTATTTTATATTATGGAGAAGGGAAAAATGAGAGCAGATTACCATCACCAAAGTGAGTGGAAACTCCCAAAACTCCAAGATATGTGAGAACAGAAGCAAGAGATATAAAGCTGGAACCATCTTTGAAGTCCCCAAAAGATATAAGGAAGCCAGTGACTGACCATGAGACTTCATCTATAACAGAAATATCAAGTTGGGATGGACTGGTTCTTGAACATAAGCAGATATGCATGCTCTGTTTTGTCTAAAGTCCACACAAGCTGCAACTTAGGCCAAGGACTTCCCTAGGTGAAATGACCGCTAACTGAATACCAGGCTGCAATCAGCTTAATAGCAATAATTAATAAAAAACTGAAATATGTGAATGTAAAGATGATGAACCTTCAATCTGTACGTTTATAGCCGTTAAAACAACAGCCTTTTTTTTTTTAGTGCAAAACCTCAGAGAAGTGTTTGTAGCTGCCGAATGTAGGAAAGGAATTGAAGTCTAGTTCACAAATGTGCTGAACAGCCCTGTGAAGGCTTGTGAAATATGAAAGGCCTGCACTGTTGATATCAAGCGCACCCACCTTCACATACACTAAATAGGTTGTGCATTTTGGCTATAAACACAGCTACACTTGTGATTTTTTTTTTTCAAGACCAATGCTTTCCATTCCACAGGAACAAATGTGACTTTCAACCGAACTGATAATATTACATAATGTTTGGGATCTTTTGACAGCTGTCTAGGGAAATTAACAGCCAGTAAATATGACATGCAAACCAAATGGAAAGGCCAAGTTAAAGATTAAGGACGTTGGAGGTCAAAGGAGGACAAAACTCCAAATGTCACTAACTCTCTGCTCTACTTGTATGTGGTATACCAGTAGCCAAAATGTTTGTGAGGTTAATTGTAATCCTCATCTATAATATCTGTTATTTTCCATAACTGGAACATTGCTGTGGTGCTGCTCATAACTGGATAGTAACTGAAGACCAAATTTAACCCAGAATAACCACACTGCAATAGTAATACAGTTATGGCACACTTTGACGTTTTATTATTCGACAACACTAGAGAGGCACAAAATATGTTGCAAGTTTTGCTATTGCAAACTTACTTTATAGGCAGTGCAAAGTTTAGAAAGACGTACCAACCAATCAGATTACAGATCACTACAGTGAGATCATTATAAAGATTAATTTTGACTGGTTGCATGTGGATACTGCAGTTTGCCCTTTGCATTTGAAATAAATGTTTAAAGCCCCTGTTGGCACGTTTCCTGCACTACAATCAAAATACACTGGGTGTGCGATCTGCTGCAGGTGTCAATATAATCCTAATGACACCCCAAACGCCTTCACAAGATAACATGGTATCACAGTACCATGCGATCCTGTGCAGTGTGTTTTTGAAAAGTAGTGCATGCACTACTTTTGGTACGATACAGTGCAATTTCAGCTCATTCAAATGAATAGGGCTGAAAAATCACACCGCACTGAGTCACATAGAAAAAATCGCACAGGAATGTGGATAGCGTTCCAGTGCGATTTAAGTGTGGACCGACCCTTAACCTTCCTCCAACCTGAACACTAAACATTTAACCTACCACCATAATGCTTTACCTTCTACTTACATGTCAACACCTAACCTTTATTTTATAATACAGGGTTATTTAAAAAGATGGTTCTATCCCTTACGGTTTGTTAGAAATACAATGTTGAAATCTGCTCCATCTTTCTGAATAACCATAATTTTGAACCTAACACTAAGCTAACGTATCTTCTATATTAAACCCCCTAAACCAACATCTATTTTGTATACTCACCTCGTCCTGTGCCAGAAGCAGCCATACCAAATCCTCACACTTTTGTTAACAGCACTGTGCCACAAGATACCAAAGCAGAGCTGTCAAAGAACTACTGATCCGGCTTGCTTATCTGATAGCAGTTGGCAGCAGGAGCCAAGCTGGCCAGCCAATATTTCTCTAAATCAGTCAGCTCTGCTCATTGGTACCCACTCAAAACCGGTCGTGTTTAAGCTTTTGTATCTTTAAAGTAAAACTGAAGGCACATTTTTCTTTTGTATTTTGGATAGTGTGGTGGTTTTAGGTTTCTATTGTCTGTGTCCCCTTTAGGGAGATTCACCCTCTCTATTAATCCTGTTTACTGTTATTTCTAAGAATGAAAGTAACAATTTGGGGTTCTCACCAGAACAGGAAAGAGGGGAAATCCTCCAATCAGGACACTAGATCAGGTGATCCAGGGGACAACCAAGAATTCCCTCAACTAAGTTTGTGACAAAACGTTTTTTTTTATTTTTTTGGTGTGTAGGGGGCATGTGGAAGTCAAGCTTGGCGTTAAAGAGTCTTTTTTTGCACACCAGTATCTGACAAAGTGATGAATGCTCAGTGTGAACTTTCAGTAAAATGTGGCTTTTTAATTATGTATAACCTGGGATTTAGGTGTTCTGATGACTGCCTGGAGGACACTAAACACACTTCACACAAAGCTAGTCAAAAGGGTAACACTAAGTAATGGAATCAATCACAGCAAATAAGATCTGCTTGTTTATAACTATCATTTTACCACACTTTATCCAGCATTCCTCCACATATACAACCCCCCTTGGCTACAGCATCCTCATTTTCAAGTAAAAAGGGCTCTATATGTCATCTTGGAATCTAGAAAAGCTTCTCAAAACTTGAAGAATTTGGATTATTTATTTAATAATAGCATGGGGACTTGTGAGTGAAAAGGAGAAGGAAAAACAGTTCAAGCCATCCATATCAACCAATCAGATTTTCTCGTAAAGCAGAATTCCAACTAGAGCCTAATTAACCCCCCCCCCATCACCTATACTAACTAGCCTGTGTAAAAAGATGTATACACTTACCTATTTTCAGCCCGCTCTGGTCTAGTCACATGATCCAGCTCCCATATGTCAGCCAGCAGTGGCTGCAGGGGAGAGGAGGGACCATTAAAAAAAACTGCACCATGGGAAGCTCCAGGCTTTCATAGCCGTTGTCATGTGATTGCTCCATTACCCGTCACCCACTGCTGGCTGATCACATGACAGGACCAGAGTGGGCTGAAAATAGGTAAGTATATACATCTTTTTTTTTACAACAGTTCATTAGTATAGACATTAGCAAGGGGGAAGGGACATTTTAAGACTAGTTAGGCTTTAGCTGAAATTCTACTTTAAATTCTCCTATGAACCACTGGACTAATAAAAAAGAAAATGTGACTGGTTACTACAAGCTCCGTGCTCTTGTTAGTCGTGTTTGTATATTAAAACCATGATGAAGAGAGCAATCGTATGCAGTTATCCACTTCAACCAGCAAATAAAAGATTTCTATTTGGTTTCTAGCGGCTACAGCACAACACTGCTCTTTGCACAAATACATTGAAAAGGAGGCATGCATTTGGTGACACAAGTTCAATTATTACTTAGTGATATATTAAAATCAATAAACACGCTGCCCACACTATTGTGGTATTTTGCTGCACAGGTGAGGAACAGTGCGTACAATAACCTCAAGTTTCAACGGAAAACCTGTTGTTGACGGTACTGGTTACATACACTTCACACACCTGTAGAATAAGTGACAAACCACAACTACCTCACTTAATATACATCTGGCATGATTCTGGTATAACAACTTAGCCGCACATAGATCAAGGAAGAATATTTTTCTGAACATTGTTTGATGATGTTTGAGATCAATGCAAGCTTACGTATGGCATGGCCACAGCTGTACTTACTATGGTACATAGAAAAGAAGGTCAGAGAAAAGTTAACTTTGCTGCTGCTGCTAGAAAACAGAAAAACATGTCAACCAACCTGATGTGGATTCCTGGAGCTTTTCTCTCTTCCTTTTCTTTTTTTTACCCTGCAATAGTAAATATAGATTTCTCAGCATGCATGCACCCAACATACACATGTACATGCCATTTATCCCAGTTAAAAAAAAAAAAAACATAATATATAATAAGCTAAAGACCAGATCTACAACATGTAGGGGTCACATAATTAGTAGGTTCTTGGACCTAATTGTGTGCATAAAAAACTTTTATTTTATTTGCCCCAAGTGTTGTTTAACAGAGGGTGGATAGACATTGGTATACTTGCATGACTTAATAAATCCAGTAGGATGCATGCAGGACACTACAGAGCATTCAGTATTAAAGTTTATCTAAAGCCTTAAATTTTTTTTTTTCGTTTTGTATAGAGTAGGAAATGATTAAAACTCATGTCAAATATTTTGTTGCTGTTTGAGTCCCAATGTGGAGATTTCCCTTTACCTCCTATCAGATCAGGAAGTTAGTAGAAATCTCTTGCAAACAAGGGAGAATACTCCCTGTGACTGCCGTCCCCACCGGAAGAGTTCCCGTGGCACCTGAAAATGTTGGATTTCCCATTGTTTTGTCTACCGGTGACAATGGTCACCAGCACAAATACAGGGTGACTTCCTAGCAGAGAAATAGCATTAAAGTAGAATTTCAGCCTAATACCAACTATTCTTACAAATGTTCTCGTCCCCTCCTGCTACCTATCCTGCCTAACCTGTGTAAAAAAGATGTGTATACATACCTATTTTAGTCATTCAACCCACAGCTCTGGCTCCTCTGTGTCAGTCAGCGGCTGCTGCAGGGGAGAGGAGGGAGGGCAGACAGCAGCTGGGTCAAAGAAGTCAAAGGGGTTCAGTTACTAAAGGCAAAAAGACTGGGCACTTTGAAAAGTGCAGTTGCACTCTGCAAGTGCAGTGGCTCCAGAGCTTAGTAAATGAGCAAAAGCTCTGCTAACTTCCATCATCCAATCATGTGCAAGCAAAAATTCTGTTTTTCTTATTTTCCTTGCACGTGATTGGGTACTCCTTGCAATGTGAAGCCTTACCTCATTTAGTAAGCTCTGGAGCAACTGCACTTGCAGAAGGCAACTGCACTTTTCAAAGTGCACAGTCTATTTGCCTTTAGTAAATCCACCCCTATGAGTGATGTCACAGTTCCAGAAATTCCCAGCCAATGTCGAGTGCTCCCTCCTCCCCCTGCAGCTACCACTGACTGACACAGGGGATCACCAGACCAGACTGGAGTGAACTAAAAATAGGTAAGTATACTCATATTTTTACACAGGGTAGGTGGCACAGGTAGCAGGAGGGGACATTTTTAAAACTAGTTAGTGTTAGGCTGGAATCCTACTTTAAAAAACATGTTGGGGGGGGGGGGATTTATCAAAGTAGACAGAATCTGAAGCAGCTGTGCATGGCAACCAGTCAGCTTCTATCTTCATCTTATTCAGTGAAGCTTTCAAAATAAAACATAGAAGCTGGTTGGTTGCCATGTACATCAGCTACAGATTCTGGCTGTTTCAATTTTGATATATTCCCCTCAATGTTTAGTACTGTACACATTTCATGGCGTTCAATAAGCGCTACCTGCTATGGCTGCTGGTTTGTATAGTACTAGAAATTGACTTAATACAAATGGAAAATGGAGCATGAAAAACACTCTGCTACACTTATATTGTATGATGGATATGCTTACATTGAATGCTCGTTTATATTATTCAGGCTACATTTGCTATTAAGTGACAAGTGCAGCTTCAACACTGTAAGGCTGGCCAAACATTATACAATTTTCTTATACAATTTTCCTTTAGATTTACCAAAACCATATAATACGAGGGAGGTCAGACCTAAACACTTTTAATTTTTCATGCAATCAGGCAGGCCCATGCACTACACAGTTGAAGGTAAATCTAAAGGAAATTGAACAAGAAAATTGTATCATGTATGGCTGGCTCCTGTGATGCTCTGGTTGGAGTAATAAGAAGCTTGGTACAACCAACACCTTTTGGCTTAGTAGACTCTTTGTAACTCAGCTGGGTGCTTGACAGTGGGAGCTCACAACACATGAATATAACCTAAGGCACATCAAGGAAGCTTTGTTCATATTAGGGCCAAAAATGGCTTCCAGTGGCTTCTTTCTTTTCAAGCCAACCCTGATTTATCACTTTCAGATATCTTGAACTGGCCTGTATTCTATGAAGATACTAAGGCAAATCCTCTGTGCACTACAAGTGCATTGCAAGTGCCCTTGGAAGTGCAGTCGCTGTATATCTGAGGGGGAGATCTGAAATGAGGGGAAACTCTGCTGATTTCTATCATCCAATCATGTGCAAGCAAAAATGCTGTTTTTTATTATCCTTGCATGTCCCCCTCAGATCTACAGGGACTGCACTTATAGTGCACAGTGGATTTGCCTTTAGTAGATAAACCGCATTGGGGGTTATTTACTAAAGGCAAATCCACTTTGCACTACAAGTGCAAACTACAAGTGCAAAGTGCACTTGGAAGTGCAGTCGCTGTAAATCTGAGGGGTAGATCTGAAATGAGGGGAAGCTCTGCTGATTTTGTTATCCAGTCATGTGCAAGGTAAAATGCTGTTTTTTATTTTCCTTGCTTGTCCCCCTTGGATCTACAACGACTGCACGTTCAGTGCAATTTCAAGTGCACTTTGCACTTGTAGTTTGCACTTGTAGTGCAAAGTGGATTTGCCTTTAGTAAATATTGTGTCTCCTACTTTGGAAAGAACCAGGTGCAGCATGGTGACTTAAACTGGGCACACACAATCCAAACATTGTCTGGTTCACCAGGAACTTACTGGCATTCGAACAGTGTGTTCAGCTGCCTTTTCAACAGATGCCGGTCTCACAACTGGCTTCTGTCAAACGGTCTTGCTGGAAAACCAGCATCCAACCTGTACCTGATCAGCACTCACAGCCAATGGCTGTGAGCACTGATCAATGTGTTCTGGTGGGAGGGCAGTCCCCCTATCAGAATACAATAGCACAGCAGGGGAGGACGCCGCACCAACATCCATTGTGTTGGTACGGTGATCTGTCAGTCTTTTTTTGTTCAGCCCATTGGGTTGAATTAAAAAAACTGAGTGTGTGTACCCAGCTTATATGCAACATAGCTAGCACTTCTGCTTTGCAGTACTAAGGTCCTTGGATTGAATCCCAGCCTGAACTTTTCCTGCTTGGAATTTGCATGTTCTCCCTACGCTTGAGTAGGCTTCCTCCCACACTCCAAAGACATGCTGGTAGGTTAATTGGCTCCTGTCTAAAATTAGCACCAGGATGTGTATGTATGCACGTGTGATAGGGACCTTAGATTATAAACTCTTTAAAGGCAGGGGCTGATGTGTACAGCATGTACAGCGCTGTGTATATTGTCTGCACTATATAAATGCCTGTAATGGATAACACATATTCTGTAAACTAGACTGCTTACAAATATTATCCCATAAAGCATTTATCTGTGTTTTAATAATCCACATAGAAACAAAGCTTCAAATGTTTCCAGGCTAAATAATCAGTTTTAGTCTGGACAATTATTTTGGGACAACACGGGCTCAGTCAGTATCTCTATATAAATATTTTTTCAGATGACAGCGAATTGCTCCAGAATTAAATAATCTTTCTTGTTTCCACCTGGATATTTAATCTAAAATGATAATTACCAAAAAAAAACATTTAATGTCAGCAGCCACAGCATGAACATGTTCTGTTGTCCATGTTTAACCAGCTGGAACGTCATTGGTACAAATGTCCACTTATTAAGATGAGATGTGTACAGAAGTGCACATTCTGCTGCCTGGTTTGCAGCCAGCATTAATCCCAGCCGTACTGAAAAGCTGCAGTTGTACTGAAGGGGATCACAGAGATGTGATGGACGACAGCCAACAAGGGTCAGCATTGCCAATGATGTTACTTCTGTCAGCCAAGGTATATCCCAAGAGAAAAGATAAACCTACTTGACTAAACAAAGACTCCACATCCACATGGGCTTCAAACTTTCCTGGGATAGAGGCTGCATGGCGCTAAAATATACATGAAAATGTTTACGCTGCAACTTGTTGCTAAATGACAAACATCACAACATAGGTTATCACTAGATTGGTGGCTTCTGTCTTATTGGCAGAGTAATAAATTGTTTGGAGGCTAGCCCAGTTCCACAGCTGCTACAAACCCTGGTCTACAGGAACTCAAAACCATGATATTATTTACTTCTTCCGCCCTCGCCTTTACTTCTTTATCGTCGCCCCCCCCCCCCCCCCTTTACTTTTCACCTTTATTTATTGACCATAAAGTTTTAATGGTTTTTTTCCACACTACAGTGAAAACTTTAGACAGTTTTTCACAAGGAACTCTGATGGGCATGCATGCAATAGGCTGCTAGCAAAAATAGTCATTAATATATAGAAAATTGTAATTGCTGATAACGCATGGAAAAACGCATCAAAATGTGCACAGAAAGGTGGGAATTTAACCTTACTGATGTGATGATTTCACTTTGACAGGCAGATCTGTCATCTCTAATTGTAATCAATTATTGATCTAAATGTGCATGGCCACTCTATGTTTTATGTAATACTCATGCATTAAAAAGATAAATATATATTTGACATGCTTTTTTTTTTTGTACTTAATAATACCACATGCTCTATGGGAACAGATGTACAAGCAAATAAATTGGACTATGCATTTTGCAATAAAGGAATAAGTTTATATTTAACCAGCTCTAAATTCATTTAACTGAAAATTGACGACAATATGAACAAATGACATCCATTACCATTTTCTAATAAAAAGTATAAATAAAGCAGCTCAGCTGGTGGTAGATCATTGAAACCAGGGTTGTCAGTCAATATTTTTTTTTTATGGAAGACTGCTCCATTTTAGACAGATTAACTATGACTGACAGATTTGTAAATAGTCAAGCTGTTAGCATTCATTTAGTTCCACAATGTGACTTGATAGAAAGTGCATGGGGATCATATCAGATCACAATATGACTTGAGATTAGCTTGACTATTAACTGTGAAAAAATGCACAGTGCCAAATGTATCCCCTACTAGCAAAGTATAAAGACCTTGTAAATGCTGTCAGTTGTTAATCAGCTCATACTCCTGGGCTAGAAGAATTGGATATAGCTAAAGCATGTGCCCAAAATAGGCCACCCAACCCTTCTCAAATATAGGTTGCTCATCTCTCAAAGTAGACCTGCGCTCAGTGTTATCAGCCTTGCAGCAATTAATAACTAGAGAGAAATAGAAAGGGAAAATAATAACTTTGTCAGGATAAAACAAATGCCTGGGTTTTTGGCCATGTGACCATTACTGGTGGGGAGTCTAGGGCCCAAATTTTTTTAAGAAAGGCAATTTACCCAAACAATTGTATTTATTAAGTTCAGACAAAACAATATGATTTTAACTATATCTATTCAATTAAAAAAAAAAATGTTTTGGTCAGGTAAAGATAAAAATTTTTATGACTTTTTCATTTTTATGATTTCCAACCAGCTGATGGAGCTCTAGGTTACTTTTCACATGTTTACTATACACACATTACAGATAGCCTTTTAAAATGAAACATGGAGGCTGCCACTGGTGACTTCTGTTTCTGAAAATACTCATTACTAGGCTGCCATGCTGACCCTTTGCTTCAGTCGTTTGAGTCACTAATCTAGAATCAGTATGCAAAAAAAAAGGACTTTTAATGGCAGATCCACATACATAGTCCATGCCAGTGATTTAGAAAGTATTGAAGCTAGTGGGTCAGCATAGCACCCACAACTAGAATTCTCAGAGGTCAGCAATGACCGTTCCATATGTCTCTCATGACAGGTTTGCTTTAAGTGCCTTGCCTAAAAAAAAAATGCATAGCTCTTTATAGAACCGATAAATTTAAATCCAGATTACAAACAATTAGTCTTGTGACTCCATACAGAGATTCAATTAGAGAAGGACAGTCCCAAAGGGAGAAGTTAGTGCTTTTCTTCTTTTAGAATTACCACATTCATTAGATCAATAATAATAGATGATATCTTTTAAAGAAAATAATAATGAAGTGGTATAAAGCATCATGTAATCTTAAAAAAAAAATCAATAAAGCTACCAAAAATGTATAAGCCCGTTTTAACAATTAGACCATAAATATGAATAAGCAATAACCAGATTTAAGATGATTAGAATGAACATACTACTGGATTTTCTTATCCATCTATTAAGTGGATTTTGATTAGGAAGGGCTACTGGTGACTTCCTATGCACAGAATAACTAGCACAAGCCTCATACAAGAGCTTAGCATGGTTAAACATTCTACAACCTCTAGTTATATTTACATTGTACAAGCATGTGCTGGTGTGACATAACTCCCCTGTCTGATTTATATTCCTGATCTGGGGCTGAGTTGGTTTCTAAGAGAACAATGATCGTATTGCTCTCTTGGAAACAAACCCAGCCCCAGGCCAGGCTAGACCTATGACTCGGATGGATTGATGATCATTTTGAAATGGATATTTACTATTCTATACAATGACTAGCTAGCAATAAGGCTGGGGCCTCAGGCACCCATTTTGAGGGAAAGATGGTATATACTTACATAGTTGTCTCTTGCAGACCAGCCTGGATAGAGCTGCATGTGTAGCTGCCTTTCTTTGCGGGCTAACTCATAATATTTGGCCTGTTCTTCACGGGATAAAGCATGCCACTGCAAAAAAAAACATAAAATATCACACTGAGCTTATAAATGACTGCATATGAAATGCAAAGTGCAAAATCTGGTGCTGCAAACCAAGAAACCAATCAGCTTTCAGGTTTATTTGTGAAAGCGTAATTGTAACTGTAATATGTATGCAGTGATTTTTTAAAGAATATATAACTGGACCAAAGGGTGATTTTGTATGCATTTACATCAAGTTCAGTTTAAACAAGATGTAGTATTATAATAAAAGTGCTATTTTTAAACTCATTTTGAGTCATTCGTTAGATACAGTATATGGGAGTGATTTACTAAAGGTAAATAAGCTGTACACTTTACAAGGGAATATCCCTTTAACTTAAGTGAATAAGGTGAAGCTCTGCTGACTTCCATCATCCAATCGCGTGCAAGCAAAAATAATGTTTTATTTCCTTAATTTCCTTGCACGTGATTGGGTATTCTTTGCAAAGTGAATTTTCACCACATTTATTAAGCTAAAGCAACTTTCCTGTGCAAAGCAAAAATTCCCCTGCAATGTGATCAGCCCATTTGACCTTGGTAAATCAACCCAAATGTAAAATGATGTTGTGTTTTAATACCATCATAACATTAGACAAAAAACTTTTATAAAGAAATGTAAGACTACTTTTTATTTATTGATACAGCTGACAGCATTGTATTATTCCAAAGCCCACTAAACAGGATAAAAAAAAAAGAACAATAGTGTGCTTGATAAAATCTGTAACATAATTGAAATGTATAGACCTGCATACATGGATTGCTACATTAACACACTGTTTTTTCTTTAACCAGTACACCATTCGTAAATCCTTTAAATGGGGTCACCATAATCCATTTTTCTGGTTGGCTTTCCAGCCGCAAGTGTGACATATATGTCCAGGAAGTGAATAGGCGTTATGTTGCCATGGAAAATACTACGTTGGCTGTACATGTTTTAAGAGAGGAAGGCCTGATTGCCTTAGGCATGGAGATTAGATCCTTGAAAGGGGTAAATAGAAATGCTTATCCCAGACAACATGCATTTTTGGAAATGTTAATATATAAGCAACTGATATACAGAAGAGAGAAATCAATATTAAAGGAAATGGCATTAACAAGAAATGAAATTTTTGTGTAATTAAAGCAAGTTAAAATGTCACATACATTATATGTCTGGTGATATAAGTGCTTGTTTTAGTCCACAGCCACCAGAATAACCCAGTTCATATGGAAAGAGCCCCGGGTCTACAAGATCTCTAGTGGCGCCTAGTCATTAGTGCCTTATCCCCACTCTGCAAAAGACACCTAATTAGTTCTTGAAGTGCTTCAACCACTTTTAATTACATACTGATGTTTAATAACGGTATTAGCACTTCCTTAACATCTGGAGCGGATCTGCCTGACTATTGATCTGGTATAACAACATACTTCATGCTAAGCGTGCCTGACAACCTGAGAAATGACTGAAATTAATGAGTGTTTTCTACACTATTAAAATGTAGTAAAGAGCTTATATTATTATTTCATTCCCTGGTGAGCAGAGTTTTATCAACTTTTTATTTATTAGCATAAGTGAACACTCTTGCCTTCTATGCTTTGAAGCTCATCATCACCAAAAGTCCCATCTGTCTACATCACAAAAATAATTTTCTCCAGTAGGAAATGGCTGGTCTAAGAGTATTAATTTATGCAAGGCATTAGCATTACCTTACTTCATGAAAATCATTTCCAAGTGCTTTACAGGGTGCAGATAACCAGCAACTTAAAGTATATCTAAATCATTTATTTTATTTTTTCTATTTTGGAAAGTGTAAGGAGTATTTAAAACCCTTGCCAGGTTTTTCATATTTACTTTGGTTCATATTTGACCCATTTGGGAGATTTCCCGTCACTTCCTGTTCTGTAAATACAAGGGAAAGTGAAAGGAAAAATCCTCATAGTAAGGATAATCCATATTTAGACTGTTACCAGAACTAATCCCCATTGGAAGATATTCTTGTTCTGTTAAAAACTCAAAATTTGGGATCTTTCCCTTACTTTAAAGCCTGGTACACACTAACAGTTTTTTTTTTTTCGTTCAACCCAGCGGTCTGAACAAAAAAAGACTGAAGAGCTCAGGAGGAGCCACTGTACTAATGATCCAATGTTAGCACAGTGACCTCTGCCGCTGAGATATTGTGTACTGACAGGGGGATGCAACCCCCCAACCCCCTGCCAGAACATGGTGGCCAGTGCTCTCAGCCACTGCCACCTTTTCGGTCATGTCCCTTCAACAGGACCGCCTGCTGTACACATGGCCCGAATATCAATTGAAATAGAAAATAGGAAACCGGCCAATGCCGCCCGATATAATGCACATGTGTACAGCCCTTTAGTCTTGGTGTCAATGGTTGGCAGGACAAAGAGAGAGGGTGAACTTCCCCAGGGGCCATAGACAGCAATAAAACGTGAAAGGAGTTCTAACCCTTACCTATTCAAAATGTGAAATTTCTATAAATTCCAGACTTCATAAACTCATTAAAATCAATTTAGGAAGAATACATTGCGCCTACTAGTAAGTTTTTATTAATTTGTCCTATCCCACCAGAATATATAGATATAGGCCTGTAATCAAGGTAAATCTTGAAGTCTTACTTATTGCTGTGTCCCCAGTGGGAAAATTCTACTTTAGGGATCCGGACAGCAGTAAAATTGCAAAAGAATTTGCTTTTTTGAGTTAGCCGTTATCAATATTAAATGGGAAATCGGCAGCAGTGTTTATGTATAATTCAGATTCACAGCTTAAGGTATAACTAAAACCAAGAACAAAAATTCAACATATCTTACTATTACTTAGATGGTGGCTGCATTTGTTTGTTTTATTCAGGCTAAAAAATTTTCTTCAAGTACAGAAAAATGTCTGCTAAGTCCATCAGAAATCTTGTGTCTTTATAACTTCCTGAAATATCTTACAATGTTGTTAGCTTTCCCAACTATCTTCTGTGAAGTATAAAGCAACTACCCTCAATGTAATTGAGTTGCCGGGGGCAGTGTTTGTAGTCTAAATCAGGAAAGCAGTCACCACATCCCATATATTGAAGCAAACTTGGAAACTGGGTTTTGGGATTTTTTTGGTGCTTTACATCTTTGACTATAATGGCATTTGTACTGTGTTCTATGTTTTCTCTTTCTTTTCTGTGGGTATATTATATTTGTAATGTATGTTTATTTGATAGAACGTTATGCGGACATGCCATCCAAGTATAACTGTATAAAGCAAGGCCGATATAAAATGAACCCTAAGTGCAAATATTTTTTATTGGTGCTAAATATGTGTTTTTATTAATGTTAAAATAAATGTTAAAATTGTTATCATAATTTAGTGTCGTTTGATATAAAGCACCAAAAAATTCCCAAAACCCAGTTTCCAAGTTTATTTATTAAACAAATTATTTATATAACTTGTATTATTTTTTTACATTTACATGACTATACTAACATATACATTATATTTGTAGTGTGGTTTGTGTGATGTCTAAAAATATGCACATAGCTGAAAAGCTCATTTGTACTTCCTTTTGATAAAACCAGAGGAAATGTTCTTCCCAGTCATGCAGAGCAAAAGGGGGATAAAGCATGTAAATGTGGAATATATTGATGGCTCAGCACAGACTTCATGCCGTGCATTCAAACTAACTCTGAAGCCCTCAAAACTTTTCTGTTACAGATCACTGTTAGTTTAGACTAGAGGAACATCAGACAACTAAGAAGACCTACTCTACCAGCGTTCCTCACAGTTGATTGTTGCCTTCCAATATACTCTAGGGATTGCTGGAATAATTTCTTCCAAGCTTCCATAAAGCAGTATGGAAACTATAAGGTTCTCTCATTTATACAAAGAATTCTGACACATTAAAAAAAAGGGGGCTTCCAGTGGAGTCACTTTAACAGTACAGTAACATGTACACCAAATGGAGTTAAAGCTCAAGAAGCTCGAATGTTCTGCTTGTTATATTTGCCAAACCCACAACTACAGTGATATTGACAGAGCTACTCAATTCTTGATTTTTACTCCCTTACAAGGGAGTAAAGGTGGCTCAGTTTCTGAAGAACCAAGAGCTTTGTGATGTCTGGATACTTTTGGCAACAGTCACTTTAAGACAAAATGTGGTTGATTTACTAAGGCAAATCTACTGTGCACTACAAGTGCACTGCAAGTGCACTTGGAAGTGCAGTCGCTGTAGATCTGAGGGAAAGATCTGAAATGAGGGGAAGCTCTGCTGATTTCTATCATCCAATCATGTGCAAGCAAAAATGCTGTTTTTTATAGTCCTTGCATGTCCCCCTCAGATCTACAGCGACTGCACTTCCAAGTGCACTTGGAGTGCAAAGTGGATTTGCCTTTAGTAAATAAACCCCACTGTGTGTTAAAGTACAAAACATATTCTTAACAAGCAGTAGAGTGCTTTAAAACAAGCAAAAACATGCCTATGTATGTACTGTAATTCCTTCTAAAATATCATTAACAGAGATTCTAAAGTTTGGTTTCAGTCAGTTTCCATCAATTTATAAGTGCAGAGTGTGCAATTAAATTCTCTTTAAAAAATAAAGTGCAAAAAAGAGCTGTGATTTCAGTGCCTCTCTTGTGACCTTTGAAGATGAATTTCTCTACAATGCTTTTAACTACATTGGTGAATTACAGCTTGTAATAAAGTGCTTTCACAGCTTGTTAATACTGTAGCCTCCCTGACAGTATTCCCGAGTGTAGCTCGGGGTTCAATTTCAGCACCATTAGTGGTAACCCCGAGCCACACTCGGGATTACATCTCAGGATCCTGGTGCGGTGTACTTACCTTGTCCCCAGGATCCTGCGATGTCCCCCCCGCGCTGTCTGCGGGCTCTGTCCTCTGCCCGAAGCCTCTCTGTGCCAGGCTCTGTTCCCTGCGAGCGTCGCGACGCACGAGGGTGGAGCCTGGTGGCAAATTAAAAAAAATGGAAAAATCATAACACATACAGTACTGTAATCTTACAGATTACAGTACTGTATGAAATCATTTCACATCCCTTTTGTCCCCAGTGCTTTGGCCCATGCCCTACATGCAGTTTTATATGATATAAACTATTCTTTCTGCCTGGAAACTTGAGATTGTCCATAGCAGCCAAAAAGTGTCCCTTTATGTCAAAAGTGGCTTTAGACCAGCTAGAAAACAGCGATAGTAAATTAGAACACTTGCAGAATTGAGCGATAATGAATCGTGGGGAAATTTATTTTGTTATTATTATATTATTTATTTTTTATTATTTATATTTATTTATTCTATTATAATTTATAATTTTGTGTTTCAAACTTCATCATACCTGGGATATCTTCTAGACTCTTGGTGGACAGATCTAAGTGTGTTATTGCTAAGAATTACACCTACAATATAAAACGTCAAATAATTGTATCGCTTTGAGATGCAAAAATCTGAAATAATCATACCGCCAGGGAGGTTAAGGTACATAGCCTAGGCATACATTTGCTTTAAGGAAAAAACTGTGCTAAAAAAATTAAAGTGCTGAAAAGATACTTATGGGTCAGAAATTTCATTAGAAACCAGACCATTAGAGAATGTTATTACCGTAATTCGTATCAGACTTTACAAAGCCTTCCCATCATATGGCAAATTAGGAAGCTGAACTGTTAAATGTGTGTAATAGTATTTTGTCTTTTTTTTTACTTTTATTTGACCATAAAGGCAAATAAAATGCTAAGTGGTTACAGTGTAAGCACTCCTTGCCTCAATGCTTAAGCCTCAATGCTGGACATCTCAACATTTAAGATTTAATGCCATTTTGACCATGTTTATTGGTTGTCTTAACATGACAAATAGCGTCATCATAACTTTTCCTGGAAGTCTGTGAGTCACAGGAAAGAATCCTGAAATGCAGTGATTCATTGATTTTACATCATTTAGGTAGTTAAGTCGGGATTATTACAGCCACTGGCACACATAACCATAATAAAGAGACCTCCTCAGGCAGGACATAGTATCACCTAGCTACTGAGCTAACTTCAAGTTATTAATACCACTACTAATTTATGACATATAACACAAATAACTAAAACATTGTCTAAGATAAATGCCTAGAGTTGTATAACAAAAAAAAAAAGATTAATAAACCCCACATGCCTGCAACAACGCACAACATAGAGAAAGCTCTGACCGTGCTTTAATTATGTTTTTTACAAATTAGTGAGCAGGTTTCCAGTCAAGAGAGCTGTAGGTGCGTTTAAATGTTTTTAGTTGGGTAGTATTTTGAATACTTACATATGTGTTGGGGTTGATTTGCTAAAGGAAGTAAGATTATTCACTTAACAAAATTATTTTGTAAACTGAATGTTCACTTAAGCTGGTCTTGCATGGTGTGAATTTTGCACGATTCGTGCTGAATTGGCTGAAATGTAAGCAGTGAGTGGCCCTGTTGTCTGTTGTCTTAAAAAACTTCAAATGGAAAATGGAAGGAGCCGGGTGAAAATATGTCAGCGGAATAGTGACTGCATCCAATAAGTATTCACACATCCATCAGAGAAGACTCCTCTTTCCACAGTGTTTAGCTTAAATGGGGCAACCAAATATATATCAAAATAATATTAGATGAATATCACATCAATCATAAACAAAACATATATCGTACATAAAGCAAATTATATGTGAAAAAGTCCCAAACGCATCAGTCTCTAAGCCTTTTGCTTTTTATAACTTTATGTGCTATTTCAAACTTGTCCACTCTTCCACCTCCTTGGACCCCCCCACAGGGTTTTCTTGATGATGTCATCATGCGTGGCAAGTTCAGGAAGTGTACTTCCCTGGAAGCCGGCCAGGGCTGAATACCGGCAGTATATTTACTTTCAATGTTTGTATATAGGGGCGCATTTAATGCACTAAAAAATGTGTGATTCTTTGTGCGTGGTGTGAATTTTAAAAGGTGAAGCACTATGTGGTGTTTGCTTTTTCTTGCTGGATTGATGAGGAGGGGAGCACGAGTGCTGGATATACCGTACTCCATTTAAAGGGGACAGATGCTGGAATTCACTGAGTATATGCTGGTGCTATGATCCCCTGAAAATATGTGATTCCATTTAAAGGGGATTAATCCCTTAACTCGCTGAGTATAAAGGATTCCATTTAAAGGGGACCTGAACTATTTATGACCTTACAATGTTGTGGGTCATATATACCAGGTGAGAGCACAACTAATGTTGGTGTAGCAATCAAGGTGTAGGAGTGGAGGAGTGGATACATTTGCACATAAATTTATATTAAGCAAGAGGCATAGAGACTGCTGCATTGGGACTTTTTTCCGCATATAAATCGCTTTATGCATAAAATATGTTTTGTTTTCTGATTTGTGTGATATTGATCTAATATGTTAACTCTGATGCACAGTTATTTGGAAGAGAAATGATAAAAATAGATTTTCACTTTCTGGACTGGAGGATTATAGTAAACACAGCTTCACCTTGTTCACTAAGCTTTTCCAAAGTAAAAATTCTACTTTCTGTTAGTAAATGAACCACTTGGTATTTATTTTTTCCAATAGATGTGCTTGCTAAGAAAATACATGATACATGGGGTGATAGAGTATTCATATTGGTGCAACCTTTATTTTGTTTTTCAAGTCACTGCAAAATTCAGTTCATAAGTCTGTTAAATAGCATTCTAGTTTTTTTTCCCCTATATATTGAAAATGGCACTAGATGTGCTGCTGCATTCTGTGTTTTATAATTGGATCTTATGCAATAGGGTTGATTTACTAAAACCGGAGAGTTCAAAATACAATGCAGCTGTGGATGGTAGCCAATCAGCTTCTAACTTCAGCGTGTTCAATTAAGTTTTGGGATAAAAAAAAAAAAACCTGGAAGCTGATTGGTTTCTATGCACTGCTGAACCAGATCTTGCACTCTCCAGTTTTAGTAAATCAGCCCCATTGTGTACTCTTTTATTTTAACAGTGACAATTTGGAAGAGTAATCCGTGGGGAATTGCCAATTCAGCACATTCTGATTCTCCCACATATTTACATGCAGCTCTTTAGAGAATCACACAATTTAAGAATGCAGAAACTGTATGTCTTTCTGGAGGTTGCACAAATCTGAACGCATGGATTCAGGAGCATCAAAAAATTAGCAGTGCAATGATTTCCCTGTTTTAAAACCCTGGTTATTATTAAATAATAAGTGAATCTACCCTATAAGAAGAACTATGCAGCAGACTGCAAATATATCTTCAGATAAGAGGTCATTAATACCAGCAGCATTGGGCTGCGTAGCCCAACACCGTCCTCACACAATAATAAGGCACTGCTGCACTGGGTTGGTGTGCGCTAAAAAAAAATAGAACATGTTGCATTAATGAACATTTTGATGCAATGGAACGTATCACAACATACTGCAGCACATAGAAATGACATGGAAGTTAAAAAAAAACAAAACAGTATGCCATTGATATACCCTAACATTAAAACAGAGGAAACAAACTAGCCTGCTTGAAAATGCACAAAGGGCTTTTCTGGAGCAAATTGGTTCTTGGTACATTATAAATGAATCGCCTGGGACAAGTAACCAAAAATGAAAAGCTGGACGTTCACTTCCTCATTTACTTTGTATTTACAGGTTTCCAAGCAACAGCACAGTCATCTGTGAATAAGGCAGCGTCAGAAGGACGGTCGGCACTGTTTTGTAAAGCAGACGCCGGGTTAGCAAAGATAAACAGAAAGCCCCAAAGCTCACCCTTCTGCCGAGAATCTGATTGATGGCGGCACTTTCTTTAAGCGTACACTCCGCTACGACATTCGCTCTCATCTCTTTCATATACAACATGAAAGCATTCAGCGGCTTCTTTATATGAGGTCTTTTTGGCTCCTGCTCTTTTCTCTGTTCATGATGAGGTTTCCTAAATGATGGAAAGGGACAAACTAGATTGAACAATGTGCAAAAATGGTATGGTTGTGTAGTTAGAGAAATTTGAAGCACAGTGTATTTAAATCACTGTAGTAGTTTATAAAAATGATATCTTAAAATGAGAATAATTTGGCTGGTATTTATGTACACTTCCCAGTTTTATCTACCTGCAGTTATTATGTAGGTGTCGCAGTATAGAACTTTACAGCATACATACAGTAAATCCATTCATTGTCCCTGGAGCTGGTCATACACTGGTAGAATTCCAAAGGAACATTCGGAATAATATTTGATACACTCGATACATTCGATGATTTGACTACTGTCATTGGAAAGTACATACATTTTATACATTTAATGCAGTTGATTCATGATGGTTGATACATACATTTGATACATTCAATGATTTTACTAATGTTGTTCAAAACTACTTAAAAATTGAGTTGAGCTTTTAATATTTGATTTCGGAATGAATGTAATTTCCTGAACTAAAACCACATACACTGTTAGAAATGTGTTTGTTTGACAAAAACTTTCCGTTCTGCTGCTTTGAATTTTCTCGTCACTACTATCAAAAACGAATGCCAACTTTGTTCTCAGAGTATTGAAGTAATGCGCTGGTAGCTTGTTGTTTGCATGAAACGGCTTTACTTTCTTGGAGGATTGCAATGCATGTCTTTACAGCATGAAAACAGGAACTGAACACAAACAAGTGCATATAACACAATAAGGAAGGTACTTCCTCTGATTACATTACCATAGGATACACACTATAACACTGCAGCACCACCTACTGGTATAGACAGGTATCATGTATATATATAGTTCACAGTAAAAAAAGCTACTACTTGCTGTTGCTCTTCCAACAAACGAGACCCCATTAATGGTTAGAGAATCAAATAAACATTCTTAAGTCAAAAAAATCTTGAACAAAACTCTACTAATGTATGGCCAGCTTTATTATGCCCAACACACTGTAGTGGCAGTTTGAGAGGTAGTCTGTTCACTAACCTACCAGTATGTCTTTGGCAGAAACCCCACACAAACAAAACAAAGAGCATCCTTGGTTGGATTTAAACCCAGTGTCCTGAGCATAAAGGCAGGTGTGCTAAACAATTAAAGAGTAACTCCACATTTGTCAAGAAAAAAACATTCTCCTCTGGGCGATCTATGTACATTACAAGGATTTTGACAAACTTTGTTGCAGATTCCCACCTTTTGTTATTCTGAAGAAATCCCTATGTGTTTGTCTGAGTGAGCCTAATGGGAGTAGTTTCATAATTATCAACCAGCTGCTGCACCTGCAAAGCTCTAATGAGGAAAATTGCAGGGTCTGCATCCCTTTAGACGTGATTTCCTATTGAGAGTATCTCACTAAAAATGACATTTTTGTTGCAGGAGATGCCTGAAATCTGACTTAAATCTTAGTGCAGACTTCTGGGAAAATCAGTAAGCCAATCACAAAAGCAGGAAATGCCATATCTGGGGGCGTTCTGTACACTTCCTGTCCCATAGACAAACAAGAAGTGGTAGGAAATCCCTGAAAATTAAGGGAATTCCTTGGGGACCCCCAGGTCAGCAGAACTAGTGTCCCCATTGGAAGATTTGGGATTTTCTTTTACTTTCGTTTTCAATGATAATGGTTAACAGGGCAAATAGAGAGGGTGAATATTCTTAGCAGGAATACAGGCAGTAATAAAAAATTGACAGGGGTTCCAATCCCTCTCCACTCAATCCAAAAGTTAAAAAAAAAAAGTTTTGCCTTTAGCTATTCTTTAAGTAGTGAGTCAATTTAAAAGTGATGTTTTATGTCTGGTAAATGTGGGAGAGTTGAACCACCAAACAATTTCTCATAACTTCCTGGGACTCCACTGGTCATACACCTGCTCATGAGTTCTTGGATCTGCACAGCTGTTTTGGTAGTTAGGAGTGGGTACCATGCTCCTTGTTAGATATTACATTTTATAATATAGGGCATTCAGAATAAGATTCTAGAACACTAAGATAAGAATTATGTAGGGAGGTCTCACTCTTGGAGTAATGAAGACATATAAGAATGTACCTGTCTGCCCATAGGGGAGATATTGGCAGACCCTTTTTTCAAATAAGATTTCTGCCACACAGGAAGTGCATTGAGTCGGCCCCCGTGTATATATATACAATCTATACAGAGCAAGCAAAGCAAGCTCTGTCAAATCCTTAACACATTTCATTATTTACATCAAGCTGCTCTCTTTCTCCCACTCTCTCTCTCTTTCTCTCTCTCTCTCTCTCTCTCTCTCTCTATATATATATAGTATATAAATAACATTTTAAAATAATACATCCCTTAATATTAGGTATTAATTCATAATTAATTTATAAGGATGTAGACTCGACTTACACATGCATTAGGTCATTGTCGTTGTGGTGGTGTTCTTGTTTAACCTGAGGATTGACAATAGCGGGATGAGGGATTCCAGTTGTGTGAGGACCTGGAGGACCAGGGACCATGTGATGTGAATACCTAAGCAAAATAAAAAAAGTAGAGTAAGTCAGTAAGTATTTTTTTGTGCAGATCTATAGATGGAAATAGAAAACCCATACTGTATTTCATGGAATTATAAAAAATTAATAAAAAAAAAAATGTTCATAGTATTTTTAAAAGTGCTTCAATATGTCTTTGTACAGTTTTGTCAATCCAACACAGCAGAAAGAGAGAGAGCATAGGGATAATATTATTCCTGTGCTGCTATTCCTTTACTAACCAATCATGGGTTTGGTCAAATATTAGACCAAGTAGTAAAGTCCTAGAAAAGTGAGGTCAAGGAACCCGTCTATGCTGTCTGGGGGCGATAGTAAGCGAATCTCAAGACCGACTGAACAGAACTACAGAACATTTGGTAAGAAAGTAGTTTACCGCTATATATAATTTCAACTGTTACGTTAGCTGTGCTCCTATAGTTATCTTTAAATAAATTCTAGATACTAACTGTGTAACAAATATTTACTAGTAGTTTTCAGATCTCTAGTATCTCAGTAATACTCTGCAGTGCACACACACACACACGTGCCGTTTCCGGAACACCAGCCTATCATAACCAAGGATAAGGGGAATGATATGTTATGCAGTATCCCTACCTAGTTTCCTGTATCTCTCCATACGCAGGAATGACAAATCATTACAGGTTACTATCATATGCAACTGAGGACATAAACTTTTTCTTATCTGATTCGAGCATTTAGACCTAATGGTAAGTTATTCTTTAAATCACTATGTTGATGTATATACTTTATATGCTACATTATGCTTTCATTCAAATTGCTTGCTATATTATTTTTATCCCTCTCTGTTCTGATGCATACAGTAACAATAAAAATGTTGCTTTGCTTTAGAAAGCGATTACCTATGAATAAAGAATACTTCCCTGTGCTTATTTAGAACAGCTACATACAGTACAGCTTGTGAAATTGTACATAATTGGCAAAATTATCTAAAGATACCCAAAGCAACCTGTCCATCAGAACTGTCTTTGGAGCTTACAAATTGACAAGAACTGTGGTGACTATATTTTTATGATCCTAAATGTATTAGCAACACATTCCTTTTCAGATTTTGGTCTACAAAAGGAAATATTAAGACATTTTGGATTAAAATAAATGATAGTTTAGATAGCCCTATAGTGATTTTTCATATCCTGAAAGCAACCGTGTTTTTTGTAATGTCTAGAATTATAGACCATACAAACAGACACAATCAGTAATATTGTTTTATGTGGGCTTTGAACTGCTTAAATTACACTGTGCTCCCTTTTGATTGGAGCTGCTTTACACTTTGAACTGGATTAGCATATTTAAAAAGAATAGTTCAGACAGAATAATTGATTCATTCCTACCCGACTTGACTCAATCAATTCAGTTCAAACAGGGTTATTGATTGACAGATTTCATGTAAAATGGCTTTAGAAGCTGCAGGCGTCTATAATGCCACTCTCCTGACAATCCAAGCACTTAGTGAATTGTTTTTATTGGAGAGAATGGGCCATGGGCATGAAATGGAAGATTGGGATTATTCCAATGTAGAAGATTAGACACCAGTCTTGATTGCCAGCTATTGTACTATAGGGATAAACAGCATGCCGTTTCAGCACACTGTCATGTGGGGGAGCACATTATTAACTGTGTAGACAATTCTGTGAATCCATGTGTAAGATGTAAGCATGAACGGCATTTACAGACAGATAGACCAAACCAAGGGGCAGCAAGGAAAGGTTGCAATGTAGGTTCACAATACTACTAACCTGGGCTTTTGGGTTGCTTAGCATTACCTTGCCTTGGATCTTAGTTCTACTAGTGATTAGAAGTTTGTTTTACTAAATGGCATTGTATTTATAATCCTTTTGTCTTCCTCTCATATTTTCTACTGATGTACAGGAAAGTCTGGCTTCTTTAGTGGACTGTAAGTGGACTGTAGACTTTGTTCTCCTGAACTTCCACTGAGTGGAGTGCCATGCACAGAACCTTACAGAGGACTTTTTTTTAACTCTTCTGGGTTACAAATGGTTAAATCCCAGGTATATATCAGCTCCTGAATTGCTATTCACAATTACACAATTTTTGTTGAGCACCAAAATACTTCTGGCCCTCAGCAGGAGAGCAGAAGACTCTCATACAGAGCAGCCACCTTGTCTTTTGCTCACTCTTCCTCTCCTCTTGTTTAGTCACAGAATGCTTGGTATTCTGTAAAGCGTCCACAGAATACAATGCGTTCTGTAAATGGACAAGAGGAGAGAAGGACAAGACAGCTGGTGTTTAGGAGAACCTGTATAATTTGAAGGTTAATTTCTCTACAATGTTTATAGCTACAGAGGTAAACAGGGACTTCTTTTATAGTGGATTTACTGTAAGTTTAGAATATGTAAATACTTTAGTGTGCATAGTCTGGGCATGGTTTCAGTTTAATAGATGTCTATCTATCTATCTATCTATCTATCTATCTATCTATCTATCTATCTATCTATCTATCTATCTATCTATCTATCTATCTATCTATCTATCTATCTATCTATCTATCTATCTATCTATCTATCTATCTATCTATCTCTCTCTCTCTATAGATATCTATATCTATAGATATATACAGTATATGCTGGTGTAGAATGATATGGAAGGAGACTTCAGGTATTTAATATGAATGAATGTCATCCTTGTATTTACATTATGGGGTTGATTTACTAAAACCAGAGTGTGCATAATCTGGTGCAGTTGTACCTGGCAGCCAATCAGCTTCTAACTTCAGCTTGTTCAATTAAGCTTTGACCTAAAAAAAAAAAGAAAAACTGGAAGCTGATCGGTTTCTATGCAGAGCTGCACCAGATTTTGCACTCTTTAGTAAATCAACCCCTATTATCTATAAAATGCACATATTGAATAGGTAGTATGGCTATCATTTGCATGTGCTATCATTTGCATATGTCAAAAAAACAAAGGCTGTTAAAGAACTAGGCACTACAGAGCTACTAATCACATCATACAATATAAAAGTATTATCAGGAAAAAAAATGTAAAAAAAAAAAACAATTGTTGTGAATGGGGCTCCAGTCATATAGATGAGGGGGAAAATAGTTACAGCCACTCCTAGTAGGTGAAGTAGTTAATTTTCACATTGGTATACCTTTGGTATAACCTGAAAGAAAAAATGTTAATTGGATATATATTCTTTAATCAAGTTGTTTTTATTGAACAGTTGCTTTTTGTTAGAAGTGCAACAATTAATCTATTTAAAGATCTAAAAAAACTTTGCAATTAGAGACCATAGACAGGTTTTTATTTAGATTGAAATTCTTCATGAACAGAAAAGAAAAAAAGAACAGTGGTTTTGGGAGACAACCCAAACCTAAATTGTTAACTGTTTAAATCACATGATTCCCTTGGCAAACATAGATAATGGGAATATTCGATTAAGTCATCTTCACATGAATTAAGAACACTGAAAAGTCCCCAAAATCTGTTCAACCACCATTTACATGTTAGTTGCAATACTTTTTTTACACAAAATTAAATGAATTAATTTCATAATAATTTGTAACAAAAGTGTTTCTGTTCAAAAAACAAACATCTGAATTATATTTCTCTTGCATGTAAAACTTTAGTCCAATCATATAATTAAGCTCATGCCACATCAGATAAACAGAACAAGAAATGGTTAGAGAGTCCTGTTTTATAACAGTGCAAGACCATTTTGTTCAAGTTTAAGTTCTTGTGCGGGTCTGTGCGGGTGCATGTGCATGGGCACAGCAGCCATTTTGAATAGGCTGCTGTACCTGTGGGAAACATGGGGGAAAAGGTCCCTGACTCCATGCAGCCGCAGCACAATGCAATTCTGTGCACCCGAAAACACTCTTCGTTTTCCAATGCATGGGGGTGCCATTAAGAATTAATGGCACCCCTGCGCATCTGCAAAAGAGCAGCATTCTTTGCCTGTGGGTCCGGAACATGTGCGATTATGCATGGTTTCCTGACCCGCACAGATATGACCCTAGCCTTATACAGGATTCACAGAATACAGATAGTACTTAAAAGAGAATTATGGGAATCGGGGTTACTGCAGACTCATATTTACCTAGGTGGATGCAGCATCAGTCTAATGCTGCATCTGTCTCCCAGCGCCTCTACGCTGAGAACTGAATGATCGAAAACCGCTGATGGTTCGGTTCTCTCGGCTCCCCGAGCAGAGAGCTGCTGCCTCTCAATGAGCAGCTCTCCTGCTCTGCTCCTCCATGCTCACTGGAACACTGACCTGTGGAGGGGCGGGGAGTAGCCGTCTCAGTGGCTCGCTGAGAGGCTGAGCTGGGTGTCAGTCTAGGCACCTGGCGGATCTAGGTTCCTAAAGTCAGGATGATGCGGTGCCTGGACTGATATTGGTGACGTCAGCAGAGAGCGGACTTCAGCCCTCTCTCTGCTGAAAACAGGTCGCAGGAGTGCAAAAGGAATTGCACTCCTGTGACCCATAGTAGAAGCCCAGCCTTACAAGGTCTGTGACTAATATCAATGTAGTAATTGCCTTACTTTCAAAATGGGAATTTCCTAAAACCCAATCATTTATGAACAACGGTCAATAAACAATGCAAACTCCATTTAAGGCAAATACTTCCTACTTACAAGATTAGGCTCATTCTGATGCATTTAATTACTATTGACTACGTCAAAGGTCCTTGACAAAGTCAATAGTGATGAAACGCGTTAGAATGAAGCATGAGCACATAGCTGGGAGGCAGAATTTTTTTTTTCTGTAAGGACAATTCTTTTAGTTTAAAGTGGAGTAGGGAAGGGTTAGACCTTTTGTTAAAGTGTATGTAAACTCAACATTTCATATTCCTGATGTCCCATGTACTTGTATGAAAAAAGTATCCTGTTCTCTTTGTATTGCTCCATTTGTGTGAAATCCCTGGTGTTCCCTTCAGTCCCTTTGCTTTCCTATTAATAACTGACCACATTAAGCAGGAGAGCACAGTGTAGTTAGTTCTCTAGCTATGTTGGGAACTCAGTCTGCTCTCCTCCAATGATCAGACTTGTCCTGACACACCTCTGCTACACAGTCATTCACTGGCAAGCTCAGTGTGCTGCTGCTTCTCCTCCCCCCAACTGAGAACAAAAAGTCCCCCCAACTTTTTTTAAAAAAAGGGGAAAAAGGTATTTATAATGTTCTTTATATCTATACACAAATGTTTTGAATTTCATTTCTATTTTAAAGTAAATGGATTGTTTTACAAATTGATCGTTTGCAATCACTTTAATTTTTCATTGTCATTTGTATACATTCTGGGGAGATTCATACTTCTATTTGTTTAAGTGACCATTGACACCAGGACAAAAAATTTGAAAAAATCCAAAATTTTACAGTTGACACCAGAAGCACAGATAAAGGAAAATCCTCCAATATGTAGGTACACCTGTTTCTGTGACAACTATCTTAAATTGGAATTAGCCCTGGTTCAAATTGGAATGATTTGATATGCGATTTGACACGTCAAATCGCATACCAAATCGGCGGCAACTGCCTAAAGTAGTTTCTGTACTACCTATGGCAACTTCGGAGTTCGATTTCGATAGACATCTGTGCAGCAACAGATGTCTCTGAAATCGCCCCCAAAGTCAGGACTGACATGCGGGAATGAAATCGTATGAGTTCAGATGAACTCGCACCATTTTCATTCCCGCTGTCAATGTGAACATTCACTTGGAAAGATTCCTCGCATTTTCAGGTGTGTCTCCAGGACAGTAAGTGAAGAAAATTATCCCTAGTGCTACACAGGCAGTAAAAAAAAATCTAATAATAATTACGCTTCCCCACTCAAAAATCAGTTTGTACCTAATTCATTAATGCTATTTGCTTTACAAATACACTTTTCATTTGAACAAACTGCTACCTAGATACTGAAATACCACCAAGGATCATATCTGGAGTTGCTGCTGCCAAAATGTTAAACCATACCGCTTTTTTAACTTTGTAACCACAAAGAAAGTAAAAGTAGTCACTGGCTTTCGATGGCTGTCATCCCATGACTGCAATTTCAACCAGGTTTGGCATTCATTAGGCTGTCTACATTGTGCATTTGATTGCTAAGGAGACTAGAAAGATCTTCATGGAGGGGGAAAGACCATCAGTTGGGTTGTCATCAGGTGCCGACCAGTGATCATACATTAACTTCAACAGTGACCAGATTGTTTCGGTGTACTTATATGCACAGCACAGCTGCAGTGCATCTCAAAGAATGAGTACAGATTGCATTACTTGAAATGAGCTGTAGGCCGGGTTCACACTACTCCAACATAAGAGTCAAGCGACTTGCCAGGCCACTTCAGCACGACTTCGGCACGACTTTGACGCGACTTCGAAGCAACTTCAGGGAATGCCTGTGTAATCTTCCTGTAATGTCGGATCCAAATTACATCTATTAAGATGAGGATCTGACTTTGATGTGTCTTCCATTCAATACTATGGGCTGAAATCAGACAGAAGTCGGACCAAAGTAGTGCAGGAACCTATTCCAAAGTTGGACCAGTTAAGACGGGAAACATTTTTACATATCACGCGACACGTGCTCTCAAAGTCGGAGTGCATGTTGCACCAGTGTGAACCGGGCTTTAGTTCTAAACAACATGGATTACATGCTACACTGATTATACAATGATTGCACATATCCATTTGTCATTTTTTTCTGATGTATATCTGCAGATATCTCAGTCAGTTAATATAAACTCACCAGCCAAGAGGTGGTGTCATCTGGCCCACTCCTCCAGGAGACAGGGGGTAGAAGGTAGGAAGGTCAGGTGCTTGAGGATGCCTGTGCATGCCTGTTAATAAAATATCACATCAAACATTGGCTCGAAGAGCACTCACGTGTATACAGACAGATGCCAGGACAGTATATACTTTTTTACTGTAGAAAAATGTACAACAAATAATGTTAGGATCCAACGTAAAAAAAAGTGGTAAGTGTTGCTATTCTACCCCCGGAGGACATTAATTCCTTCTCAGCACTCAATGGATTAGTCACTGTCCTCCAGTTCTGTTCTATTTTTGATGGATGAGAAAAAATATACATGAACAGCATGCATAATGCAATAACCATGAAATTTACATTTATAAGGTGCTTAGGCAATTTGTGATTTTGATTTAACCCCTTCAAAACTCAACTAGCACCCCTGGCCCAGCACCAACAAGAGATCAGCATTTCCCAGTTCTTTTACACTGTAATGTTTTAGCTTAGTTCCACGATTGTTGTTTTAATGAAAGTTGAAAAAACAACAATAACGTTTAAAGCAGACAGCTGCCAAAAACTTGGCTTAAAATACAGAATGTAGATTAGGTACATTATATTAGGGCCTGTCCATTAACACACATTCCCCAAAGGTTGCATTACAGTTTTTTCTCTCCATTTTGAACCACAGAGGATCACCGACTAATTATGAATCATTTTTAGGCTTCTAATGCTCACTCTTGATATGATTCACTTGGCTCCCAACTGTCACTCCAGTTTCTACTAAGCTCTTCATCAAGCTAACGGCTTTGGGCGGCAAGGTCAAGCTGTTTTGCCTTAGTAGCACTTTTTTTGTAGAACAAAAAGAGTACAAAGAAAAATCCCACAAAAGAGCTACACATCATATTTCAGTATACACTCAGAGACTGTAAACCCTACAAGTTCTAGAGTAAACACCTTGCCACCAAAACCTTGTTCATTTCCCTAGTCGATTTCTGCTTTCTACTCCGTAATTCTAAACTTTATAATACGTACAAGACTTGTTATCATATGAACACAATGAATAAATTCAGCATTTTGGACAGATTTTAGTAGTGAAATAAAATCAGCACCAGTGGCGGCTGGTGGTATATTTTTTGGAGGGGGGCGGCAAGCAATCCACCCCCCTTGGTGGGTGGGGTCAAAGGCACCACCCCCCCAGGTCAGTCGGTCACCAGCCCCACACTTACCCCATCTAGGACGCTGGCAGCGCTTCCTCCGAGCGGCGGCTTCACCCTGCGTCTCCACTTCCTCGGCTTCGGCGGCTTTTCCTGCGTCTCCTCCCTCCTTCTCCTCAGCAGACAATAGAATCGCTTCTTCTCTCGACCAATTGACATTGTCACACAACTGGGTGGTGCTCGGGGCGCAGTGCTCTGCACCCCAAGCGCACCCTTTTTTTAAGCTAATTAGAGCCTCTGGCTCTAATCACGTGCTTCAAAACAAGAAACAAACAACCCCCGCCCCATATTGATGGGTTGCCACTGATTTAGCACTCTTAATTTTAAAGTAGTGTATACTTTGTATATTATAGGTGGTTTACTGCTTTGAACCATAATTTGGTGGTGGACTACACATAGGGGTTGATTTACTTATGGCAAATAGACTTAATTTTGCAAGGATAGTTGCACTTGACATGGCAATTTGCTCCAGAGCTTAGTGAATGAGGTGAAGCTCTGCTGACTTCCATCATCCAACTGTATGCAAGAAAAAATGCTGTTTATTTTTTCATTTTATTGCACGTGATTGGGTATTTTTTTTTTTGCCAAGTACAACTACATAACGTTCACTAAGCTCTGAGGCGAGTTCCCTTGCAAAATTCAACTTCCAGTGCAAATCCCTTTACTGTACATTTTATTATATAAGAAAGACATAGGGCTAGAGGATAGAGTGTCCATGAGTGCGGTTGGAGGCGATCACCTCAATTGGACTCATGGGCAGCATGGCCCTAGCTGATTTACTAAACAGCAGAGGTTGTCCACTTAGCAAAGTCAATGTTCACTTTCCAGAGGGAATTAAAAACAGGATAGTTACTAGTATATGGCTGGTTGTTTGAAGTGAACGAAGCTGCACCTTCACCTAAGTTCAGTAAATATTGAAGTTGCTAAGTAAACAGCCTTTACCCTTTGAGTAAATCTGTCCCAATGCTTCCTTAAAAGGAGGAATATGGGGTATTACAAAAAACATACTTACTTCAATACTCCAGCATCAGTGTGTCACTGCAGCTGTCTAATGCTGGTCCTAAGGCAGGTCATAGATTATCCAATTTTAGGAAAGAAAATTTCCAGATTCCCCCATCAACACAGTCATTGTTGATGGGAGACTCCCTCCCGCAGTGCTATTGTGTTCTGCTGACGGGGAGCCTTCCTTGCCGCCAGAACACAATGATTAGCATTGCCGGCTATAGCTGGTGGCACTAATCATTCAGGAAAAAAACGAAAGGCTGATTGTACACAAGTCAATCGATAGACTGCCCATTCTTGGATTGAAATTTGGCCAGCCCCTGCTGAATTTTGATCCATGTATGCAGGGGAGGACTGACAACTCATGGGGCCCCCAGGCAATAGGAGATTATGGGGCACCCGGACAATAGGAGAAGATTATGGGGTCCCTGGGCATTAGGAGATTATGGGGCCCCCAGGCAATAGGAGATTTTGGGGCCCCCAGGCAATAGGAGATTATGGAGCCCCCAGGCAATAGATTATGGGGCCACACAGTATACACACACAGACACACAATATACACACACAGTATACACACACAGAATACACATACACACACTGAAAAGGTACTGGAAAGGTGGGGCAGCTATAATTTGGGTATTTTTTAAAAAAACACAGACTTTTACATACTGTCCCAGGTTTTATTGAGGTTGGCAACCCTGATGGGGCCCCTTAGTGGCATGGGGCCCTCGGACAGTGCCCGAGTGCCCCAATGGTCAGTCCGCCCCTGCATGTATGGCTGACTTAAGAGAGCTCAAAGATCACATGACCAGCAGAGAGCACTCTGAGCCACCAACGCGTTTGTTGATTGTCACTCCACATTTTACCTTTTCCTTTCAAGATTAATTCACACACCTGTATCCTTCTTTAATAAAATGTAGCTCATCACCTGGTGTATCCTTGTTTGGTGATTTATTAGGCCAGGGTGTCATTGTATAAAAAACAGTATTTTTTTTAAATTTTAGATTACATAGGTGCTCCATCTATGGAGGTAGAACGAAGTTTAGAAGAATGTTTTCACTTTTCCAATCATGCTTTTGAATGAATACACTTCCCAACATTTAAATTAGAACACACCTTGATATTTGCTAGGTATACAAACAAGTGCCTTTGTTATACACATAGAGATGCTTACATGAAATTAGGTGATGCTTAGCACTTACATTTTGTAGATATCAAATAAACCTCAATGATTTACCCAGGTTAAGAGCTAGCAAACTTGTTTTCTTCAAAACCATTACATGAATAATTGCCCCCATGTGTTTTAATAGTGTAGTGAAAATTGATTCTTTTCTCCACATAGGATGATCTTAAGGCAATTGTTTGGTTATTTATGGGCCCAGTTCTTGTAGTTATAATTGCTGTAGATCTACAACAAAAGCTTAAATGGACTAGATTAGAACAAGAATAACCACCTATACAATGGTAAGATGAAAGTAACCTGCAAGGCGAAACAACAGCACCAGAAATGTATAATAGTAGTATGAAAGGAGAAAAAGCTACAAGAAGGTCAATCTGAAGAGATTATTAGTGTGTTCATGTCACTTTAAATAAATGGAAAACATATAATTACTCTTTAATTTTTGTAGTAGTCCTCATCCCAGGGCACTTTTTTTGTACCAGTATTGAAGTTTTTGTTCTCAAAATAATAGCTAGATTAAATTAAGAATAGTTTACACAAGTATGTTTTTAATGTTTGATGTGGGAGAGATATACATGTTCTTACAAGGTAATTAGTCTAAAATGATTAACAATCCATTTGAAATACAGTGCTATTCAGGGTGGCTTAGTTCCTGCAATGGCTTGGTGACTGTCCACAATGAACATACTAAGGGATCTAATAGCATGAATGGAATTGCTATGTATTGCTACACCTTGCTTTCCTATGACCTTTACATGTAAGCAAAAGTTCCTCATTTCTGAAAGGACCCAGCAGGAAAAAAAGAACTACCTCTTCCAGTAAAATACATGACAGCATTTTCTCATATTTAGAGTTGCAATTCATACCTTGCTTGGAGCAGACATCTGACGGAATATGTGAAGGGTGAGCTCCTGGGGCAAAGTGCTCGTCGCTGTATGTGATGAGAGGTGTGAGGGGATGCACTGCATGTGACGGCTGCACAACTGGAACTTTATTTGACTGAAACAATAAGAGCAAAACAATATGCACTTAAGCCTTTTTTTCATAAATAGCAAAAAAAAAATAATAATATTATAACACTTTATATTTGTTAGACTTAGCTTTGGAATAAAAAAAAAAAACTGCCGTTGGCAGCCATTTTCTGGACTTAACACATATGTGTTAAAACATGTTTAAACCCAAAAATAAAAATGTAATATATATGGCAGTCTACCATTCCCTAGGTGTTCTTAGGGCTAGTTTACACTTGCTTCAAAACAAGGCTTCGGACACGCTTTGTTAAAGCTCTCTGAACGCCAGTCAAAGCCCCTGTCACTAAATAAAATGGTTAGCTTGCAGTCCTGTTTACACCTTGCTTTTGCTTGGTGCTTCGATGAGGCTTCGGTGGGGCTTCGATGAGGCTTTGGTGTAGCTTTGATGGGGCTTCGATGAGCCTTTGGTGGGGCTTCGGTGAGGCTTTGTGGGGCTTCAATGAGGCTTTGGTTGGGCTTCAATGGGGCTTCAAGCGAGCTTTGCCATAGACTTCTATGGAGACTTTGAAGACGCTTTGAAGCACCACTTAAGCTACATGGGGTATGATTTTTGAAGCAAGGCCGAAGCAAAGCAAAGCAAAATCAAGGTGTAAACAGGACTGTAAGCTAACCATTTTATTTAGTGACAGGAGCGTTCAGAGAGCTTTAACAAAGTGTGTCCGAAGCCTTGTTTTGAAGCAAGTGTAAACTAGCCGTTAATGTGCGTTGAAGCCGTAGCAAGTGTAAATGAGCCCTTAAGACTTTTTTTTTTCTCATAGTGATCCTGCCAGTAAGGGCTCATTTACACTTGAACCAGAAATATGTTACAGCAAATAGCAAAACTTTTGTAGCGCTAATCAATCACACTATTTTTAAGATTATGATAAAAAGTCCATTTTATACTTGCTTCAGCTTCAATACACATTAACGGTTAGTTTACATTTGCTTCAAAACAAGGCTTCGGACAGGCTTTGTTAAAGCTCTCTGAAAGCCAGTCAAAGCCCCTGTCACTAAATAAAATGGTTAGATTACAGTCCTGTTTACAATGCCTGGAATGATCACTGTCATATTTGCTTGTTTCCTCAACCAAACTGTCAAACCATCAAATGTATGGTGTCATAACTGATCACATGCGCAGTACTACGGCAGTTGCAAATCAAACAGAAGCAGCTTCCATGTCTGTAAAGGATAGGAGGGTTTGATACTGCTTTAAGACTGTCAGCGGATCGGCCTCTACAAACTTGGCAGTGCCTAAAAATACCTAAAAATGGAGAGCAACTGAGCATGTGCAGAGAGGGTTAAACTGTGTATTACTGCATTTTAAACACTATAGACCAGGGATCCTCAAACTACGGCCCTCCAGCTGTTGCAGAACTACACATCCCATGAGGCATTGTAAAACTCTGACATTCACAGACATGACTAGGCATGATGGGAATTGTAGTTCCTAAACACCTGGAGGGCCGCAGTTTGAAGACCCCTGCTATAGACATTAGACTATAGACTATACCTGCAAAAGGGGCCAGCCTGAAGTGATCTAGCAGGACTGAGTAAAGTTCCACTATAAGGTGTCAACTCTCCACCTCGCCACTTTACTGTATCCATAGAAGAGCAGTATTATCACATTAGGGCAGGACTGCAGAACACTTGCCCCTCTCATGTTCTCCTTAACATAGGAGCAAGTATTCTCTTGTCCACAGAGAGAACTGGGAGCAATAAAAACTGATAACAGTCAAAAAGGGCAGAGAACAAGAAGGTTTAAGCTCTTAAGGTTCTTGGCTGGATAAATGGGTATTTTTTAGCATTTATTTACCAGATCAAGGGAAGAAAATAAAAGAAGTTTTTTGTTAGATAAACATCAAAAAATAGTTTGCTTTATAAAATAGACAGCCTTCAGAAACGTAGTTAACATAGTTAAACACAGAAACAGATTTAAACATATGTAGGTAAAGCTGGTAATTAATATGCTGTGACATAAAGCAGTTTACAAAATAAACTTTTACAGATGACCAGCAATTCATTGACTCAAATCTCTGTCAAATGCAGAGAGGCAGCTTATAAGTGGTTAGATCCATAGAGTTATAGATCCATAGATTTGACAACCTAGATCAGTGATGGGGAACCTTGGCACCCCAGATGTTTTGGAACTACATTTCCCATGATGATCATGCACTCTGCAGTGTAGTTGAGCATCATGGGAATTGTAGTTCCAAAACATCTGGGGTGCCAAGGTTCCCCATCACTGACCTATATCATTATATGTGTATGATCTTTAGTTAATTCTAATAGGTCCCAATGGCAAGTAATAACTATATTTCATTCAGTTAGAACTTAATACAAATTTACTACTAATCAATTATGTAATCCTTCCAAGGTATGTTGTTTCCAAAGCTTTAAAATTCTGACGATTCTGTTTCCATTTGTTGGGTAACTGGGTGAACACAATTGTATTTGTCCCATATATAAGTATAGAACTGTGTAAGAAATGATCTGTTCCCAAAATTATATCTCAGTTCTAAATACAGCTTAAAATCGTACACATATGTTTAGCATTAGAAGCCTATAAAATGAAAACCCTGTATACATTTTTGATTCACTTCCCTTAACCAGATTGGTTTAAATGTCCTTTTTTATTTTCTAGCTCTGGCCCAAATTACAATGACATTTTACCACAGTGTATCTGAAAACTTTCCATTAAAATATCTAAATACTACTAGGAAGATATATGATTGTTTTTTTTAAAGATAAGGTTACGTTACAAAATTCTGTTTCTCTGGTTTTGGTATTTTGCTTTACACACTGTTAATTACTAATTACCACACAATTGTAGCAATTTAAAGATCCATGCACACTAGCATTTTTTTTAAGCTAAAAAACGTTGGAGAATATGCTGTATAAAAAACACTGGTAATAGCTTTTGTAGTAGTGTTTTAGTAGCGTTTTAGGAGCGCTTAAGAGCATCAGTATTTTATTAGCATTTTTGCAGTTCCTTTAAAAAAAAAAAAAAAGAGAAAAATACGTTATTAGTAGCGTTTAGGATAGTTTAGGTGTGTTTTGAAGCCTTTATGAGTGTTTAGCAGCGTTTAGGAGCGTTTCTCCTGGAAAAACGCTCCAAGAAACTCAAGAAAATTTTTTTTTACTTCTCCTAGATGCTGAAGCTCAAATAATGCTAATCGCCTAAAGTGCTGTGCATGGATGGACACAAAGGATAACACTATTTAGAATCTAGGAGCAAAAAAAAATGTTAATAACAGCTTTCGGCGCTTAAAAAAAAAAAAACGCTAGTGTGCATGGAGCCTTATTATCCAATCATGTGCACATGAAATAAAAAGAAATTTGCTCAACTTATATTATATTCTCAACTTATTTAGTCGCTATATCTCAGCTTTGGGACAGTCGGGCTTACTGCCCATTCAGTGTGAGATAAAAAGGAAATACAATTTTTAAAAGGTCATTACAAGTTTGGCGATTAGTATATGTTTTTAACCACTTGTTGCCCTGCTGTTTTCTAGGTTTGTTCACATGTTCACAGTGATGTCACTTCCCATGGCTTTACTTTATACCTTCTTTTGCTGTCCCATAAAATGTACCTTCCTCTGCGAATGTCCGCAGCTGGTATTGTAAACACAATAGTGATCGACACAAACACCTAATTCATCAAAAAGAACGCAAACAAGGCCGTAGAGTTTTGTAGTGTCAGGTATCAGCATGTGATGGACCCTTTGGCATTTTAGGGGTTAGCAAGCATACAGCTAAATAAGCCACTTAGGGCTTTTGTGTCACCATGTATAAGTTAGCTAGTGGCATTCTTATGTAGTGATGATGGAAGAAGTTCTTAACCCGTAGGTCACCCAAAACATGGGACCTAGTCAATATGATCCTTTGTTTGCACACCCTTTAGTTACACAACACAGCTCTATACATGTTGAAAGACTACATCTAGGTAGATCGGTTAGCAGCATTAATTCATTTACAGATGAATATTATTTAGTAACAATTGCAAAATAAATCTACAGAATAGTTTGGGCCTCTGTTTTAAATTTGTACGGTCCTGCAATTCATAGTAATATTCAGAAACATAGAAACTCATAATTTTTTGAAACCAATAAATGATCTATATGGCACACTGTAGTCCCCTCCCAGAGTCCCACTCCAGCTGTTTTATTTTCCATCCTTATTCACATAGCACTGCAAGAACACAGAGAACTATTTTTTTTTAAATTGTATCTTGCAGTTTAATTGGATTGACCTGTATCTAGTCACAATGTATGTACATAATACCAAACAATCTCTATCCTTATTTATATATTTAGTTTTATTCTTTACCACTATATCATAAAAATTACAAGATTTAGCGTTACCTTATAAACATCTATTAGATTGTAAGCTCTTCTGAGCAGGGCCCTCTTAATCCTATTGTATTGTATTGTATTATAACTGTATTGTCTCCCTTTTATATTGTAAAGCGCTGCGTAAACTGTTGGCGCTATATAAATCCTGTATAATAATAATAATAAAAAACAGCAGGGTTTTTTAAGATGTGTATAGAGATGCAGTTATCACCATCTGATAAGTAATTAAATAGATTTTTAAAAATGTTTAAAACAAATAAATAATAATAAATGAATAATCTATTAACATTGTAAAAAAAAATATGTATATTTTTTTTGTTGGGTGGGGGATTTGGGTATACTACTGCAATATTACCAAAAGCTAGGGTAAGTATATACTAAAATAAATGTTTCCAGGTTTAATTAAACAATCCAGTGCTTTTAGTATGCTTTTAATCATTGCGGATTAATTTTAACCAGTTAAGGACAGAGCCTATTTTTCAGACTTGGTGTTTACAAGTTAAAATCATTTTTGTTTGCTAAAAAATTACTTAGAACCCCCAATCATTATATATATTTTTTTCAAACACCCTAGAGAATAAAATTGCAGTCGTTGCAATACTTTATGTCACACTGTATTTGTGCATCAGTCTTAAAAGTACAATTTAAAAAACAAAAAAAAACACTTTTTTGAATTAAAAAATAAGACAACAGTAAAGTTTGCCCAATTTTTTTTTTTAATTGTGAAAGATAATGTTACGCCGAGTAAATTGATACCCAACATGTCATGCATCAAAATTGCACCCGCTCGTGGAATAGCGCCAAACTTTGACCCTTAAAAATCTCCATATGCAACGTTTAAAAATTTCTACAGGTTACCAGTTTTAAGTTACAGAGGATATCTAGTGCTAGAATTATGTAAATATTTCTTTGTAATAGAAAAAAAGCATGACAGGAGCTCTTAAATGTGAGATCTGGGGTCAAAAAGACCTCAGATCTCACATTTATACTTACATGCAACTAAAAAAATAAAAATAAATAAATGTCTTTTTTTTTTTGCAAAAAAAAAAAAATTTCCCTTTTAAGACCATTGGGCAGAAGTGACATTTGACGTCGCTTCCATCATCCAATGGTATGGAGCCGAACAGGGGCCATCATTCCCTCACTTGGCATCCAGCCTCACAGGGGAAAGAGCGTGATCGTCTCCACTGCTACCAACGGCTCCGGAGTGCGGCGGAGACGACCAGAGCGCGGCGGGAGGGGGGGGCCCTTTTCCTCTCCCCGATAAAAGTGATCTTGCGGTGAATCCGCCACGGAGACCACTTTTATCTGAAAGAGGACCGTCCGCCTTTGAAGAGGATACTGGGGTTATGGCAGCCATCTGCTGCCATAACAACGGTAATCCACTTCAAACAGCCGACGTATAATGGCGGCGTGCGGTCCGCAAGTGGTTAAAGTATTAAAACTGTGCACAAAATATTTATTCTTCAACTGCACACAGCCACAGAGTAGGCCCCACCCATGTCTTTACTGTCAATGAAGGCAAACAATGTCATTATATTAAATTGATTCATGAAATATTTTTTTTTTCTAAATTATAAACTACTTTCTAGCACAAATCAGAAAAAAAGAAAGAAAATATGATTGTGAATGTTAATCCCCTCCTCCATTCCCCACACACAAACACGCACACTATACATAATAATGTTCAAAAATAATATCTGATTGCATGTGAAACAATAGTCAACGTTCATAATTCATAGAAACAACAATACGAAATAAAATAAGGTCCTTGATTTTGTTTTTATTTTCTCTTTCTTACAGACTTCAATCTATAAGAGGTTGTATTACTGTATCTTATTAACGGTTGGCCTATCCCTCCAGTCATAGAGCTCAAAAAATCTAGCACCATGAATTCTCTCTAAATTATGCCATCCTAGCTCTCCTCTTAATTTTACGGTTTTCAACACAGATTTGCTTTCCTGTGGGAAGAAGATAAGAACCTAAGGATTTTAATTTAAGCTGTGGCCTTGTCTTATATTTTTTGCCGGGTGGAAAGTAAAACGCAATGCCGGTAGGTGTGTCAAGCATTAGATTCCTTTTTTGTCACTAAATAACAAAAGATTTATAATAAGTCACTAATATGCATGAGTTCGGTTCAACCGGGGAAAAAATCCAGCTTGACCCTTCCCTGTCCTTTTCATACATTGTCATGTAAAAGAGATTTAGAGTTCACAAAAAAAAATGTTTATTGGCATTATTCTTGTTTATTTCATCTGAAAGCAGCAGGAAACACTGTTTTTAGCACTTATGATCAAAAGACAGTTTTGTTAGGTCTGTCATGCAATGGTTCAAAAGGCAATAATTAATTTTTGCCAGTACATGTATTTGCATATTCAGTTAAAGGGACTCTGTCACCCAGAAAGGGGTGCTTTGAAATTTAGGCGTTCACACGTTACATAAAGTAGCATGTTTTCAATAAGCCTTTTATGATCCCAATTAAAGTCACCGTTTAATATAAAATTTACTCTGCATAAGTAAAACAAAAAGTGCCATAGACTCTGATTTTCCACAGCTGATTACTGCATCTGAAACAGAGTTTCTACGTTGTTACAGTCTGCTCTATAAAACTTTGCTGTTTATGGGCAAAAGATCTGCCTCAATTATGGGGCCTTGTGTGCAAACAGTGGAAAAAAAAAAATCTTTGGTCAGTGTTGCATATAGCAACTAGTCTAAATGCACTGGTAAAATGAGAACTGGAATCTGACTGGTTGCTAAGGCAACCATGGGAACGTTCCTTTATTTCACTTTTTTTTTTTATGATGAAACCCATGAATGCTATGTAGAAAATGTTGTTCCTGTGTGTATTAACAATTATAGTTTTTATTTATATCAGTTCTGCATTCATAATGTATCATGCTAAATGAAGTGGCAATCAAACATGAGGATAATTGTTACACATAGCTACACATGTAGCATACGTGGCACAATGATTGTAGGTCTCTGTAGGTCTTGTAGGTCTCTGCCAAGCAATGACAATTTCCTCAAACCTTGTTCTGCATTCTTAAGAGCAGTGGGGGTGATTTACTAAAACTGGAGAGTGCAAAAAATGGTGAAGCTGAGCATGGTAGCCAATCAGCTTTTAACGGTGTTCTGCTTAAAAAAAAAAAAAATTAAAAGTCAGCAGCTACAAATACTGCAGCTGCTGACTTTTAATAATCGGACACTTACCTGTCCCAGGGTCCAGCAGGATCGAAGCCCCGCTCATCTCCCCCTCCACTCGGCGTCGCCGGCATTGTAACTGTGGGCGCCCATCTGTGGCTTCACAGCCGGGCACCCACTGCGCATACGTGAGCGGCGCCGCGCAATCATCTGGGACCTGTGACGTGTCCCAGATGATTGACAAAAGGGAGGGGGCAGAGCTGATCTCCCTTCCTGTGCCGAGGGAAGTGACGTCAAGAGCCCAGGCGCTGAAGGAGGCAGATTTTGAGGGACCCCCTAGCAACAGGCATTTAGAGGTGAGTAAAAATAAAAATTTCTTTTTTTTTTATGCACATAAATTTCATTTTTTTTTTGGGGTGGAACTCCACTTTAAGCTTTGACAATAAAACCTGGAGGCTGATTGGTTTCTATGCAGAACTGCACCAGATTTTGCACTCTCCAATTTTAGTAAATCAACCCTACTGCGTAACATGCAAAACACATAGCAATCAAACAGCAGTCATGCATCATTGCTCAGCTTGCTCTCTAAACCAGCCTTTCACAACCTTTTTACCCCAGAGGAAGCCTTGAAATAATTTTCAGGTGCCAGAGAACCTGGGAAAAAATGCCCCCTTTTAGCGGTGGTCAGACTGTCACCTTTACAGACAGCTAAAAAGATCATTGGTGTCATGCATCTGGCTCTGCCAAGTGGCATTGGCCACAGAACTTTACAGACACCATCAAATGATTGGTCAATCAGTCACAGCTTAAGGAATCCCTAACACCTTCTGGAAGAACCATAGGGTTCCATGGAAGCCCAGTTAAGAAAAGCTGCTCTAAACTGAGAAGAGGAATCTGACTGCTTGTTATAGATTACTGTCAATATTATAAAATCACTACATTTGTATTGCCATGTTCTTACAAGCAGAAAATGGTCCAGTTTTATAACTGATGAAGTGGTTGGATTATTTCCCAAAATTGCACTGCACAGTGTGAAAATGAATGACTATTCCTGTGCATTGGCCTATCACAGGGGGAAACAACAGCTGTTGGCTGGGAAACTTCCATCCAATGCATTCAACTCTCCATCCTCTACATTAACCAATTACAGGTGGAGAAGCAAAATGATACCCCAGCTCCACTGCCAATATGATGATCTATGAGTAGTACTTGAGTAGTACTTGATGAAGGCTTCTTAGCTGAAATGCATCAGCGTAGCCTGTACCCGTGTACCCATGTAACCCAATAAAGAACTTTTAATCAAGAGCATCCGAGTCGCCAGCCATTTTCTGATTCGATTACAGGTGGAAGCAACAGCAACTGACTGGGAAACTTCCATGCAATGCTTCGAAATTCCCACCCAAGAAAGCTCACTCGGAGTATATTGAGTGCCTACAGAGATGCAGATCCCACCATAATCAATCATATTAGGTAAGCATTCTCTAGGCACCTTTACTACAATATATACTGTATATATATATATATATATATATATATATATATATATATATATATATATATATATATATTTCTCATGCCCTGCAATAATTCTCATCTTCCTGCCCCACAAGAACTTCAGGTGGACATGAAAAGCACAAATGAATGCATCTCAGCGCATCGCAATGCATGCGTGAAGACGTGTGTCAGTGCCCATCAATGCGGGTATGATGTGTGCTGCCATTTAATACAAAGTGTATTGCAACATGCATTTAAAATGTGCAAAACGCACATCAAGATACGTTGGTGCACAACAATATACAATTTATGCATTTCCATTTATTTCACTGGAAAACTCATCAGGGGTAGAAACACACAGAAGTAAATACTTCATCATACATTAATAAATGTATTATAAAAATGTAAACAGTGTAAGTACTTTAATTTTACTCTGGATCAGACTATAGAAATCCCCTGTTCGGCTGGTAAAAAAAGAAGCAGCTCAAAAAGACAGTCAAGGCCTCTACACACAGGCCAAGTATCGGGCCTGTGTGTTCGGCTGGCTTCTGTCGAAGGGGCCTGACCAAAAAAGGTCTGCCAATTGGCACCCAATCAGCGCTATCTGCCAATGGCTGAGAGCGCTGACTGGTGTGTTCTGGCGGGGGACCTGTCAGAACACAATAGCTCAGCGGGGGAGATCGCTGTACTAACATCAGATTTTCACTACAGCGGTTCCTCCTGAGCGCGCCAGTTTTTTTTCCGCTCAGTGCGTTGGTTTAAACGAAAAAAAAACCTCACAGTGTGTTCCAGGCTTTAGTTGTGCCACAGATAGGAGGAGAGTGACAGAGAGATGAGGTCATCAGTCTTCTGCTTCTCCTTTTACTATCTTTACTATCTTGTCACAGGCTGGGGGAGAGACAAGTCCTGTAAAGGATATTTAACTGCAGCAGGGTACAATCAAGTTTCATGCTTTGCAAGACAGTGCTGTAGCATGTGAAAGAGCTTTACTAATCTGGTTTATTACAAGGCAGTCAACGGGTATGATGTAATGTTAGCTATGTAACTTTTAGTGCTTCTTTGGATCAAACAAAAGCATTAATGGAAGCCAGTTTTTGTGAAAATGTAAAATTTCTACTAAAACAAAAAATGTCTTCTGCAGGAGTGATATTCAAGTCTTCATTAGTATTCAGCTGCATAGCAGGTTGTTAGCCTCAATGGACCTTGCAGCCAGGTTTAGCACACTTCTCTTGTGGAATTTATAAAAGGCTCTTGGGTGTATGCCAACATCCTGAGAGACAAAAGCTACTTGCAGGTCTTGGAAGAGTGAGGATATGCAGGTGAGTACTATTACCCCATCTATATACCACTTCCCATCTACCTATATTAAAAAAAAACAGAGTTCTTCTTTAAATTTTTTTTTTATACAGAAAGTTGTTGCAACACAGCAGGTTTTATTAGTGTTCTTAGTTATTTTTTAATTGAAAGACCCAAACTGTGCTTCCATGAACATCCAAATAGTCAATGACAGCATGTAGACAATCAATAGTGGTGTGGATAATCAATGCCCCAAGCTGCCTTTATCAAAATAATCCTTAAAGCACCATGAATGACATGGTTCAGAAAGGCCTTCCCCAAGACCTACTGTTAGCCACATAGGTTTCTGATATATAAACAGAAGTAATTACTGAAGCAAGCTTAGTGTCCTTTGGCAAAAGAGCTGCAAGTTCCCATCTCTGATGTGTTGCATAAAGCGAAGTAGAAACAGTTTATGATTTATTAACACATCTGTTTTCCCCTATGTGTTTCTTTCGTTTTCAAGGCATTGCTCTGGAAGTGCAATCCCTAGTGCATAACGGTCATAGCAAAGGCCTTACAACATGATTATTTACAAAGTCTCTTTGGTTAAAAGAAGACAAAGAGAATAAGCATCTTCAAAACAAAATGTTTGTTCTTCTTCCACATACTCCATAATTAATCCATTTTTTCCTCTGTGGATTTCTTCTGCAGTTAATACTTGAGAGAGGGAGTCAGTTTAAAACAGTTACTGGATGGGAATTGAGAAATGTTGACATAAAGAGAAAGACCTCCGTTATAAAATCATAAAGCTTCGTATTGATGGAAAATGATTTCTGGAGTAACACTATGGATCATAGTGCTTGAACCAATACGTGGAAACCATTTTGTATCTGGAACACTGCCAAAAGATTTTTGTTCTCCAAGAAGCAATAACATTGATCAACTGATTTTAAATGTCTTTGATTTCAGGATATATTGGTCATGATTTTCATAATGTCTACCACATTCATAACCACAAGCAACCCTGGTCCTAATCTAAGAGGGCCAAAATTGATAAAGGTGGCAATGCAATAGTTTAATAATAAGGTAATATCTTATCATACATTTTCAGATATTTATTTCAAATGACCCTGTAGTCATTTTAAAAGTAAAGATAATACGCAAAGTAGACACCTAGTGGAGGCTGCATGAGTAGTCACTTACTTTGCAAGAAGCCCTGAAAACAGAGGAAGACATTCAGTAACATGCTGCTGTCGTTGAGCACTAGTGTCTGCTCCTCTTGCCTTCCATACTAAATAATTGGCCATTGTGTAAATTCATCATAGTTAAGGGCCAGTAGTAAAAATTGGAAATGTAAGGATGTGGGCTTTGTTTTTTGACTTTACAATATGTATGTGATATGTGAGTATGCATGTAGGTGCCTGCTTAAATATCTTCTGCCTACTTAGCACTTGTATTATGACCACTTTAAACCTACTGTAATTTATTAATATTTAGTTACATGGCAATTTTGCCTAAATATTTTATTAACAGTACACAGATTTACAGCTGCAAAGATCTTTGGTCATGGAGACAGCATTAAAAACGTATAAGGGCATATTATTGAAATCAAAATCTCACCCTGTGTATAATATGCTTTTTAAATTCGACCAAAAATTTGAAAAAAAAAACACCTCCCTGTCAGTCTAATGCCCCGTACACACGGTCGGATTTTCCGATGGAAAATGTCCGATCGGAGCATGTTGTCGGAAATTCCGACCGTGTGTAGGCTCCATCGGACATTTTCCATCGGATTTTCCGACACACAAAGTTGGAGAGCAGGAGATAAAATTTTCCGACAACAAAATCCGTTGTCGGAAATTCCGATCGTGTGTACACAAATCCGACGGACAAAGTGCCACACATGCTCAGAATAAATAAAGAGATGAAAGCTATTGGCCACTGCCCCGTTTATAGTCCCGACGTACGTGTTTTACGTCACCGCGTTCAGAACGATCGGATTTTCCGACAACTTTGTGTGACCATGTGTATGCAAGACAGGTTTGAGCCAACATCCGTCGGAAAAAATCCTAGGATTTTGTTGTCAGAATGTCCGAACAAAGTCCGACCGTGTGTACGGGGCATTACTGTTCACCCACCATAATTGGGTTCTGCCATTCTAGAAATCTCACGAACATTGTTCACATTGCCTGCCTTGGGCACAGGATGTATACTAATGGGAAAAGATCACCTGAATTCTGATCCATTGACAACCTAAGCTCAGAGAAATCGGGGTGGGCAGCTGGATCAAAGAAGGACGTGGAGGGCAGCACTGAAGTGTTGGACCGGGTGAATAGGGTTCTTTTTTTAAATATTAGGTGCAGCAGGAGCATTCAAAAGAAAAATAATATAAAAAGAACCTTGCTGTAGAGGGACTAGGTAGAAAGGCAAGGGCTGCTGTTTCACCTCCTTTCAGGTCTCCATTACCTGTTGGACTACTTCTGTAAAGTGACTGTTTTCTTGTAAATGGGTATGCTGCCTTCTGAAAAATTGCAGCCATTGTCAAATGGCTTTACTTTTCCTGCATATATCAAGGACCTGAGGACAGCCATGCACAGCTTGATGAATGTATGAACACGATGAAGATGAATAAGGCAGGGGTCTTATTGCCCTCTTTTTATTGTTATGACCTTACAGGATGTAATAAATCGAAGCTTCCATTTTAGCTCGACAATGAATGGCTTATATTTAGCATGTCCAGCTACAGGAGAAAAAGGTCAAACTTACTTCTTAGAAGAAGGGCAAACAAAGGCAGCTAATTCATCAGTTGCATACTTATGGGAATAGAAGCAGCGGGTACTGACCACTGATACAAATATACTCCATTGTTCTATTATCCATGGGAGGGCCCTTGACTCCTCAACTCTGACATCTATGTCACATACTAATTTTTGTTTAATTGGGACAAAAGACATTGTTTCTCCACTGTGACCCCTATTCTTTACTCTCTTGGATGGATATTAAATATTCAGTATATCATTAGGTGATTTATATCTATTCCCTCTTCTTTTGTGTGCATTTAGCTCATCTTGTCCAATGGATGCAACTAGTTTTGTTGAACTGCTTCAGGCTTGTGTCTAGGAAAAAGACATTGAGTTCAACACTGAAAACACCATTAAGTAAGACCATGAATGGCCTTTTGATACCAGAAGGTAAATTATGTGTTGTAGAACTTTTAACATACACAAAATGGATACCCTTGTGTTAATAAATTATTTTTGTTATTTACTTTTCCTTCCCTCGACTACAAAAAAACACTCATCCAATACACTGCCGTTCCTTCTACAAATGTTCATACAGCTAATTCTGCTATTGCGTTTGTTTGTAAAAAAAAAAAACCCTAATGGCAAATTTAAAGTGATATTAAAGTTTTTTTTCTAAAATAACAAACATGTCATACTTACCTGCTCTGTGCAAAGGTTCTGCAGCAGAACAGCCCCAATCCTCCTCTTCGGGGGTCCCCCGCCAGTGCTCTAGGCTCCTCCTGGTTTCAAGTACCCTCCAGCAAGCAGGTACTCATGGGGGCTTGCTCCCAAGCCACACTGTGTGCATCTACACACAGTGCGACCCCCCCCCCCAACATCCTCATCACTGGATTTGATTGACAGCAACAGGAACCAATGGCTCCCACTGCTCTCACTGAGTCCAGTGAGGAGGAAGAAATAGAGCAGCTCCGCTGGACCGGGATCGGATTTGGTTAAGTATTTAGGGGAGCTGCACCTAAAACATTTTTTACCTCAATGCAGACAAAAAACTTTAGCCTTTATAGCCGCTTTACATCGTTTAAGAAAAGTGAATCTCAGCACTGGTTTTGTGTTGGCCAGGGGCCACAGACTTGAACAAAAGTGTACCTACAATTCCTTCAATGCCAATTTACATTTGTACATTGTGTTAACATGCAAGAATTATTGCATTTTATGTCATGCGTTAATGTGTGTTGCGTTAATACGGTCTATTGAAATCAATCTTTTGTCCCAAATGGGCAACAAAACAATCAGATGTGCTATAGAATTTTTTACCACAACACAATGCAACGAACTATAGAGCATTGAGGTGACGTTCAAAATGAACGGCTCAGTAACGTGTGTTGCTGCGCAATAGCCCTCAAGAGAGCTGCATCATGCCAGCCTGTTAAAGCAGAACTTCACTCTCTCAATCAATATTGACTATTTTAATGTTTATGCTGCTAGCATTAGTGAATAGATAGGAAAATATATCATATTTACTTGTTGCAAACTTTTTTTCAGTTACTTCCTGGTTTCCATGCCTAGGCAAATGTCATCGTACATCCCAGCAGTCTTCAGGAGAGGAGGGAGGGTTCTCAGCTCAACCTATGCCTGAGCTAATGGTATATGGATTCTAGAAGTAAATGATACATGGTGGGCGGCACAGTGGTGTGGTGGTAGCACTCTCGCTGGTTCGAATCCCAACCACGACACTACCTGCCTGGAGTTTGCATGTTCTCCCTGTGCCTGCGTGGGTTTCCTCGGGGTACTCCGGTTTCCTCCCACACTCCAAAGACATGCTGGTAGGTTAATTGGATCCTGTCCAAATTGTCCCTAGTATGTATGAATGTGAGTTAGGGATCTTAGATTGTAAGCTCCTTGAGGGTAGGGACTGATGTGAATGTACAATGTATATGTAAAGCGCTGCGTAAATTGACGGCGCTATATATAAGTACCTGAAATAAATAAATAAATAAAATGAATCATCTGCCCTTATTTAAGATGGCCACTGCCAGAAATGCCAGGGGGTGTTTTTCAAAGTGATTTCTCATCAAAATAAAGCATGACAACTTATGGATGGATGGGGAGATTGCTTTGAATATTAAAAATGACTTCAATAACATTTTTGGTTTGTGGTGCTCAGATGAAGTGCAGTTTGATTTTTTAATGTCATGGGAACAAACATCACAACATCACATCACCTTTACTTTGTGTACAGTTTAAATACAATTTTTAGCCCAAACATCTTTTAGCCAGCACACTTTGAACACTCCACACCATGTTAACAGAGTTGGATTCACTATGAGTTCTGGCACAATGGCAACTATAACATTTTGCCTGACAGCCACTGCTATGGAAAATAGCATGACTATAATCATTGGCTGATGCTAAGCAAATCAAATATATAAAAAAAAAATAATTGGTGCTGATTTATAATACAAACTAGGATAAATCAAAGTGGAGATGTTGCCTTTAGCAACAAGATACCACGCTTCCTTTTTGTTGTGCAGTGCCGAGAATGTGGAAATCAGTCTATTAGCTTGAAGACATAAGGCTTTTCCAAACTTCCTTTTTCTTCACCCCCCTGTTCTTATCTTGCAGCTTGCCAGTATGATCAAAGGCCTGGGAAAGGTCAGGCATTTCTGCTCTGCAGATACTTTTGTTACATGAATAAAGAATCTCATAACTCCCATCCCACAAACATCTTCTCACATCTACCACTGCACAGCCAGGCAGGCCATTGGACACACAAGATTTCAAAGTTTTTCTATGCTAGCTGTTGTGTAGATTAGTCAGTAAGCTGAATGACTGATGCCTTTGTCAGTTTGTGTGTTTCTTAAATGAGAAACAAAAATGTTAAAATGAGTTTTCATAAGTATTACGTAATTTTTGCACATGATGCTCCAGCTTGTACATCAATGTAGCACAGCGTATGAATCATTATTATTATTATCATTATTAAAGCACTGACATTAATCATGGTTAGCAACATTTGGACTGGGACTAAAATGCTGCCCTGTAATATAAAGCATACTTGAACTATTTAGTTACATTAGGAAGAAACTACAGTGATTATAAAAAAATCTATTCCAGCCAATCAACGTTCTCCAGGAAGCAACAACCAGGGCTATGGGGTGCCTACAAACAAATGTTTCTTAGGACCAATCATACAAAGTAGGATCAAAAAAATATTTTCTCTCTGTGGGCATGTTTAGCTGATCCAACTTTTTTCATGGGGATAAGAGGCGCTGTAGGTCACAATTGGGTATGGTCAAATCAGAAGACTCGCAAATGTATTGCTTTTTAGATTCTTGTGAATATCTACATATAGATTTATCAGATCTGCAGAGAATCAAAAAGAAATAATAATAAAAAAAAAAGGAATCAAAATGAGAGTTAAGGAAACCAGAAAATTATTCCAGACTTCAAGGTTCTGTGCAGACTGGGCAATTTTTTATGTGTGTTTAAGCGAATCAAAAATTGTGCAATGCATAAATACAGTGGAGTTGATTTACTAAAGGCAAATACAATATGCACTTTGCAAAGTGCAGTTGCACTCTGCGCGAGTAGTTGCTCCACAGCTTGGTAAATGAGCGGAAGCTCTGCTGACTTTCATTATCCAATCATGTGCAAGCAAAAATGCATTTGTTTTTATTTTCCTTGCACGTGATTGGGTACTCTTTGCAAAGTGAAGCTTTACCTCATTTACTAATCTCTGGAGCAACTGCACTTGTATTTCCCTTAAAAGAGAAGTACAGCCAAAGCTCGATTGGCTGTACTTCCCCTGCGGATCACAGGAGTGTAGTCCGTTCTGCACTCCTGTGCCCCATTTTCAGCAGATAGCGGGCTGAAGCGCCTTGTTGGCTGACGTCATTGAGCCGGTCCAGCCTGGGGCAAGATCGTGACAATGAAATCGGGATCTGCCCGCATGCCTGAACCGGCTGCTGAGAGCCTGAGCTGGCCACTCCCCCCCCTGCCTCCACAGCCTGGTGCTCCAGTGATGAGAGGGGGGGGCAGCGCAAACAGTGGTAACTGACATTCACCAGCTCTCTGCTCAGGGAGCACTGAGATCCAAGTGATTGGCGGTGCTTGATCGCTCAGTTCTCAGTCTTAGAGATGGCAGGGGACAGATGCAGCATTTGACCGGCGCTGCATCCACCTAGGTAAGTATGATTGAAAAAAAAACTCTCCATACTTCTCTTTTACCTTCATCAGAAAAGACCCTCAATGCATGTAATAATCTCTTTCTGACAGTGGTGAACAGGCCCATGCCAACCTAGGTCACCAACTCACCAAGATTCACCATGACTGTACTAGATCTGTTAATATTACCATCTGAACACCATGTGATGCGACAGCCTCCAATGGAACATCGAACGATTGCCAAAATTTTCAAATATGCTGGAAAAACTCAGAGTATGATTTTGAAAAGCAAGAGTACTCATTGTTGCTTGGGAACTGATATATACATGGCCCAATCGACACAAGTGATGTTCAAATCCCTCGCAGCATTTGCAAACATCAGGTAGTGCATGGCCAGGTACATTGGATTTCTTGTTACCCATAATGTGGTAAGTCATCACCCATAAATAACAGATTAGATACTGTTTCATGTGCTCTGTAAACTCTACATAACATGTAGACATGTGCGATGCGTTTCGTAACGAACCGAAATTCGGACGAATTTTGCATCTTTCGGACATTCGGATGCATCCGAATAAAAAAATAACGAATTTCAACTAATACGAAAGAAATTATACCGAATATAACGAATGAATTCAACATGATTCGGTAATTCGTTAAAGATCTAATGAAACAAAAGTTCAACTCAAAGTAAATCTTACAGTCCAATCAGCTGATTTTGTGCTGGAGGTTGGATTACTGGCAAAGTGCAATCCTGAGAACTGAGTGAGAAGGGTGTTGTATTGTATTTGAGCAGAGGGGAAGAGATATTGTCATTGTGTGTGTTAATAGATTCAATAAACAAATGACTTTCCAAACTACAAATCATTATCACGAATATATATACATACATAAATATTGAATTTCAACTAATATAAAAGAAATTATAGTGGATATAACAAATGAATTCGACATGATTCGGTAGTTCGTTAAAGATCTAATGAAACAAAAGGTCAACTCAAAGTAAATCTTACAGTCCATTCAGCTGATTAATTTTGTGCTGGAGGTTGGATTACTAGCAAAGTGCATTCCTGAGAACTGAGTGAGAAGGGTGTTGTATTGTACAGTATTTGAGCAGAGGAGAAGAGATATAGTCATTGTGTGTGTTAATAGATTCAGTAAACAAACGACTTTCCAAACTACGAACCATTATCACGAATATATATATATACATACATAAATATCGAATTTGAACTAATACGAAAAAAATTATAACGGATATAACGAATGAATTCGACGTGATTCGAGATTCAGTATAACGAATATCTACAGAAATAACGAATTATTCGAAAACGAATTAACGTAACATAACGAATTTAACAGAATGAAATTATGTATTTTACGAATGACAACGAACCGAAACTAAACAAAATTTTCCATTGTGCACAAGTTTAATAACATGATATTACTATATAAACATAAGGAAAAAGGTTAAAATTTGTAAGATATTTCCTGCCTCTAGTAAGTTTCAACAATATGCTGAAATCTTATACCCAACCATCAAATGCTTTTATTAAAATCTTTCCTCAGGTTATTTCTGTGTCTAACTCCAAGGTTTAAATGTACTGGGAATGAAATAAATCACACATACAATGTACAAAAAAAAAACATTTTATGAGATGCATTTCAAAGAATCTAGGCTACTCCATAATAGTGTTGACATTAGATGCACAATACGACTACCTAGGAACACAATGCATTGTTAATGCGGAGAACAAATCACTTGTCAGTTATGTTTCTATTACTATCAAACTTGACTTCAGTAAAAGTTTCATGCCTTCAGTAGTTTAGATCACAATTCCTATGTGATTATATTTGAGAAGTGTGAAAAAAGGATAGGAGGGAGAAAAAGAGAGAAGTTTACTAAAGCCAAAGCTTCGGGCAGCCCTGAAGCAGATTGTAGCCTTGCTGAAATGAGTTGGCAAGCCTGAACTTTTTTGATGAGATAAAAATTCATTGATGTTGGCTCATATAAGGTCCACTTCAGCAGTGCTCGTGCTCCATGTACCCTTGGCATGTCTGTTCCTTTCCCCTCACTGCTTTAGCATAACTTTATTTTTCTCTTTTATCTCCAGATAACTGCTCCCAGGGACCGGAGGGATTGATTTTTTGTTTTGACTTATATTGTTTGAAGATCTGTAACTCAAAGCAGCTCTCACGCCTCTGATGTCTCTGCCTGTACATCATAAAAGGTAAATGCAGCCCTGTGTACTAAACTCCTCATCGATGCATCCTCACACTCCCGCTGTTACTATTTTATTTCATTTTTAGTTAATTCATTTATTTTGCTATTTGCCCTTCTTAGTTACGCATTGATTCCAATAACCTTAGTGTAGAGTGCTTTATTACCTTTCTGAGAAAGCAAGAGTAAAGTCTTAAGAAAGGTTTCATTGTCTACATTTATAAGTATGGGGAATAAATATTTAATGATGGACAAATATACAGCGATAGTTAAACCCACACTGAAAAAAATGGCTTGAATCACAATGTGTTAAAAAAAAAAAGAAAAAAATAGTTGTTCATTCTAACTAAGCTATAGAGGCAATAGCTAGCTTTGCCTAAATAGTATTCGATCATTAGTGCACCGATCCAGAAAATAGAGCAGAGACAAGGCTCATTCCAATAATTATTATTATTATTATTATACAGGATTTATATGGCGCCAACATTTTGCGCAGCGCTTAATAAACATTAATAGATTTTAACTGAAATAGAAAAGCGTCCATATCATAAAAGATGAAGATTTAACCTTTGCAAATCAAGGTCAGACCCAGATATTATATATATATATATATATATATATATACACACACTATATTAAGGATGCCTGGCTTTACACCAATATGAACTTTAATGGCATCCCAGTCTTAGTCCGTAGGGTTCAATATTGAGTTGGCCCACCCTTTGGAGCTATAACAGCTTCAACTCTTCTGGGAAGGCTGTCCACAAGGTTTAGGAGTGTGTCTATGGGAATATTTGACCATTCTTCCAGAAGTGCACTTGTGAGGTCAGTCACTGATGTTGGACGAGAAGGCCTGGCTCGCAGTCTCCGCTCTAATTCATTGCAAAGGTGTTCTATCGGGTTGAGGTCAGGACTCTGTGCAGGCCACTCAAGTTCCTCCATCCCAAACTTGCTCATCCATGTCTTTATGGACCTTGTTTTGTGCACTGGTCAAAATCATTTGGTGGATGGGGGGATTATGGTGTGGGGTTGTTTTTCAGGGGTTTGGCTTGGCCCCTTAGTTCTAGTGAAGGGAACTCTTAAGGCGTAAGCATACCAAGACATTTTGGACAATTTCATTCTCCCAACTTTGTGGGAAAAGTTTGGGGATGGTTTCTTCCAGCATGACTGTGCACCGGTGCATAAAGCAAGGTCCATAATGACATGGATGAGCGAGTTTGGGGTGGAGGAGCTTGACTGGCCTGCACAGAGTCCTGACCTCAACTCGAAAGGACACCTTTGGGATGAATTAGAGCGGAGACTGCGAGCCAGGCCGCCTCTTCCAACATCATTGCCTGACCTCACAAAAGTGCTTCTGGAAGAATGGTCAAACATTCCCATAGACACAATCCTAAATCTTGTGGACAGCCTTCCCAGAAGAGTTGAAGCTGTTATAGCTGCAAAGGGTGGGCCCACTCAATATTGAACCCTACAGATTAAGACTGGGATGCTATTATCTATTACTATGTTCATGTGCGTGTAAAGGCAGGTGTCCCAATACTTATGGCATGGTATATATGGTATATATATATATATAAATATAGTGTATATGCTCTTCTCTAGTTCTCTTTAAGCTGGCCATACACAGATCGAAGTTTGGCGCATCAGGAAACATTAGATCTGTGGATGACTGTGCTGACAGCACCTACCTCCTTCAAAGGTCAAAGGAGCCTAGCAGAAAATTGTTGGCTGAACAGTGAATGCAGCCAATCAGCTGCAGTCACTTTTTGGGTATTCTGACAGCGGCAGACACTGGCTGTCAGAATACAATAGCCAGCAGGGGAGAGATTTGTCTAGCCGCACCATTTAATATGGAGGAACCTGTTATGCATGCAGGCTGAACAAAAGAGACTTATGTCAAGCTTTATGCCCCGTACACACGATCGGACATTGATCGGACATTCCGACAACAAAATCCATGGATTTTTTCCGACGGATGTTGGCTCAAACTTGTCTTGCATACACACGGTTGCACAAAGTTGTCAGAAAATCCGATCGTTCCGAACGCGGTGACGTAAAACACGTACGTCGGGACTATAAACAGGGCAATAGCCAATTGCTTTCGTCTGTTAATTTATTCTGAGCATGCGTGGCACTTTGTCCGTCGGATTTGTCTACACACGATCGGAATTTAAAGGATCGGATTTTGTTGTCGGAAAATTTTTATAGCCTGCTCTCAAACTTTGTGTGTCGGAAAATCCGATGGAAAAAGTCTGATGGAGCCTACACACGGTCGGATTTTCCGACAACACGCTCCGATCGCACATTTTCCGTCGGAACATCCGTCCGTGTGTACGGGGCATTAGAGTTTTTCTATCAATATTCACTCTGCAAAAATAACAACTAAATCCAATTGTATGCCAATGCACTCTGTAAAAACAACTGCAGAGGCTAATCATATGCCACCGCACTGTGCAAAAACAACTCCTCAAGCCAATCATAGAAAAAAAAACTGGGTATGATCACATTTGAAAGCATATGCAGACATTTGTTTATGTTGCCTTTTTCTTCTCTTCTTCCTGATTTGTAAAAAAAAATGTATTAACAAATATTTTCAAAAATACTGTAGTGTATAATATTTTGCAAATTCTTCTCTTTCTATTTCTGTATATTATGAATGTATTATGGTCAGAAAGATATGAAATATTGCATATTAATATTTCATATTAACCACTTGCTGCCAGAAGATGGCTTCCTCAATGCTGAAATTTGAGTCATTTACAACTGTACTGTGAATAGTCTGACTTGTAAATTGGCCTGAACAGCGGGAGGTAATGATGAATAAGTCAGAGAAGAGACATGATCCCTCTCTCTCTACTAGCTGTGATGTAAAAAGGCATTCCTGGAATTTCATTCTACAAACCCTAGCATGCTCTGCAAGCTACAGTATAAGCAATTAAATGGTTATAGATATAAAATATAAACCTGGTAATTAAAAACATTGACATAAAAGACTAGATTACAATCTGTACATATTAAAAAAAAAATAATAAAAATTGACCATTGATTCTTTATGCCTGGCACACACTAGATTTTTATTGTTCAACCCAGCAGGCTGAACGAAAAAACTGAGAGGTCGCCGTACTTACTAAGTGATGTTAGTGCGGCGATCTCCCCCGCTGTGCCCTTGTGTTCTGACAGGGGAACTGCCCTTCCCCACCAGAACACACTGATCAGCACCTGCAGCCATTGGCTGCAAGCGTTGATCAGATGTTGGTTTTCCAGCATGCCCGTTCAACAGAAGCCAGTCATTAGACCGGCTTCTTTCGGACAGGCTGCTGTACACACTGGCAAAATGTTGGCCGGTTTCTGTTGAACTGGCCGATACCGGGCGATATTTGGCCCATGCGTACCAGCCTTTAAAGTTTCTTTAAAAGTTCTTTAAAACCAGTGCTCAGTTTTAACAGTCATTAATAATGTATAGTCATTACTCACAAAAATGAGTCAAATTCAAATCAATTGCTTGACTAGGTCTCCCATGTAAACACCAGCATCCCAAAAATAAGAGGCTAGGCACATCCTTCACCCTCACAACACGATTCCAACAATGCCTTGCCCAAACCTTGTGTGACTGATAGAGGCGCTAGGGCACTGTGAGGTGCAGCGGGAGGAGGGCAATGCTTGGGAACTGAGTCAGTATTTGCATAAGAAGTGGGAGGACAGGAGATGCAGTACAAGGATTCCCCTTGACCCAGAACACTCCAGGTTTGTGCTAAAACAGTGTTGTAGCACAGGCATTACGATGTCTATACTAAACATGGAGCTTCAAAGAAAAGTAATGGTGAGTACTAAAGCAGAGGTTTGGCTAAAAGAAAAAAAAATTCTCTGCATCTTTTTTTTACATTACTTGCAATGAATATGTCCCATGATGTGCAGGCTTCTGGATTCTGTATAAATCTTTGCTGCAGGGATGCCCTATGCTCTTCCTGCTTCTGAACTTTCGGCGCTGTTGGGGTCAACAGCTTTGTGTCTCTGGGCTCAACTGCACTAAAGATAATCGGGCGAGGACCTGCCCGCTCTTCCAAATAGATTCATTTTTTTCGTTGATTACACTGCCTGTATGTTCTGTGAATGGTGGAGAGAATCCTGACTGATGAGACTCTCCCAGATTCACAGGTCATGTTAGAGGCAGTGTAATCAATGAAAGAACTTTTCACAATGAAGGAGGAGGGGGAAGAAGGCATGTCCCATCGGATTGACTTTAGTGCAGCTGAACCTGGAGACTCGTAGGGCGCTGGACGTTTAGCAGCAGGAAGAGGACAGGGCAGCCCTGCAGTGAAGATTTCTACAAAATCCAGCAGCCTGAACATCATGGGACATACTTCGTTACAGGTAAGTTATGTAACCAAAACTATAGAGAATTTTTTTTTTTAATTAAACTTCTACTTTAATACTACTTACTAGTATTACAACTAAAAATTATTATTTTTTATTATGGTCATCGTTTTTTACTGGAACTGTAAAGCCACTTGATTTATCATATGTAAAGCCACCTTGACATCCCAGGATTCTTAAGAAAAAAAGTTCTAGCTCTACCTGATCATGTGTCAGCTTCGTATGTAATGATTGCAAGAAACATCAGTCATGGCTCCAGCTTAATGACCACCTTTGTTAAACGTGTTCGTGCTTTGGCCTGCACATCTACTTACTGGAGACAAACATGCCACAACAAAGCAATACCGAGTACAGCTAGACATTGCCAACCTAATAAGCTTCTAAAGCCTGTTTTCCTAATTGGCTGTTCCCTAGAGGGATAAAGGAGTAAATTGGCACTTTTTGTTACAATTGGCTAGTAAGGATTTCCTACTTGTGATTTTTATGGTTGCGAAGACAAGATACATACTGCATTATATTATGACAAGCATGACCAGGATTTCAGTGACAAGATATGTGTCATTAATATAATATACTGTATATCGAGGGGATAAAGTTTTCTTATTTTTCGAAAATTCAAACTGATTGCCAAAGAATTTTAAACTAGATGGATTTTCATTCCATGCAGCAGATCTGTAAAATCAGCACGTGCCAATAAAATATTCTACTTTGTGCAAAGGCATAAAAAAAAACTTTGGCTGCTTTAAAAAGGCTTAAAACAATATACGGTTGGACAGAGGTTTGTATTTCAAGTATAACCAGAGGTAAAACTTTAAAAAAAAATTTAGATAAAGTGAAGAGGGATTAGAACACCTGTCAGGTTCTTATTTCTGTGTGTGCTCCCCTTAGGAAGATTCACCGTCTTTGTTTGTACTTTTTACTGTTATCGCTAGTGAAAGTCAAGGAAAATCTAATATTTTGGATTATCACCAGAACAGGTGACATCTTTCAATGAGGACATTAGTTCTGGTGACCTGGATGACAACCAAGGATTCTCTTTGGAAGGATTTTCTTTCATTTTCTGTTTTGGTTTGGAGACAGGAAGTGAAGGGAAATCCTGAATTGAAGATGGCGGCGCAGGAACCTATCAACAGTGAAGACTTTGGGTGCTGAGAAGACAGTGCTGGACCTCATGGACTGATAATTATGTGTTTTATTTTAATGATGAGCAAAGTTCCTTTTTAAGGTGAAGCTGCATTTGCTCATCCAATCATGTACGAGAAATAATCCAGTTTTTCTCATTTGCCTTGCACATGGTTGACTATTCAAAGTGAACAAAGCTCCATGTTTTTTTTACTGAGCTAAGTGAACATTCACTTTGCTAATTGAACAGTCTTGACTTCTTTTCTAAATCAACCTCCTTTATTAAATCTTTCTGAATGTGTAATAGACATACATTTACACAACTCATAATCAAATACAAACCCACTTTCAATGTTATCTAAGTTGGCATTCACTTTTTACATGGTAGTGCACCGGGATCTATTGTATTCATTCCCCGAAGTTGCCCAGCTTGTGAAAATACGGTTACATATGCAAGCATTATCTCTCAATTGTAACCTCATTTTCTGCTCGGCTGGACAGCATGACCATGATTTGTCATTGTGTCTCCCCAATCCCCCCCCCCCCTCACACCCGCCTGCACATCACTCATGGGCCTATTATTGTCATCAGAATGTGGTGTGTCAGCAGCAGGCCTCTGCTCCCCATCTCCACACAGTCACTCAGGTAACAAACCCATAATCTCATCCTGGTTCCATGATGGTTGAATTACACTTAATTGTTCCTGCACAGTGATTGATTTCTGCCTGAATAGAGACCTCTGCCTTTTTTCAATGCAAGCGAACGGCAGCCAAGTCTCCCCCATCTAGGAGGAGGCAGCAGCCTTTGAAGAGATCAAAGCCAAGGCCGCAAGCAGTTGTGCGCCCTGGGAATACGGAAAGCCTTTATGCTCTCACAACCCCATTTCAGCATCATGTTGGACTGCAGCTGTATTACATTCTGCCAGGGCTCTCTGTGTTTTCAGTACTCGATCTGACATCACCCATAGCTGTTTTCTCTAAATGGAAAAAATATATAGCTGAAAATAACTCTTTTCACAGCTTTTTAGCTCTACCATTTAAATTCTGAGCTGTAAGGACAGCATATATCTCTAAGAGCATGAGAAAGGTAGTAATAGGCATTAGCTGATCTTTGCACAGTTGTGGCCGATGTCTGGGTATTTGCAGACTGCCAGAGACATCCCTTGCTGACCATTCTCAGGGGAACTGCCAATCAGCCATGTTACATATTTTTTACAGATTGCTATTGTTTTCCCCAAGATAAACTGGCGCCAGGGATCTCTTTTTGCTCTGCCTCCTCCATAGGCATAAACAAACATGCTCTTCGGATGCCAGCATATATGTTTATGAAAAGTCTTTCAGAAGAAACGTTTTTCAGTAGTCTAATCACGCCAAAATGTTACCGCTCTTTTGTCTATTTCCAGCCTAAAGAGACCCTGCCACAAATGTTTTTTGACATTGCTGTAACCATCAAAAGAAGGCAGTATTTATTCACCTTTCCTGGTGACTGTGCCACTCTGTTTATGGGTACTGATCTCAAAAAGTCTCAAAAAGTCCACGGGAAAACCAACACTTCTGGGAGCATTGATCTCCTGGGTCCCCTGCAGCTTTCTCTGGTTCCTCCTTCTGACCTCACATCACTGCAGGAGAGAATAGTGACATGAGGTGAGAGGGTGGAACCAGCTAGAGCTGCGGGGGGCCCAATATATTGACTTCAACAACAAAAAAAAAATTGTGATAGTGTCTCTTTAAATCCCACTCGATGATCCTGTATACCAACTTTGCCACGATCCATTGTATTTCCATCCTCCATCATAGCTGCTGAAAAATACCCAGTGCTTCTGAGTATGTGGGAGCATCATATATCCTGCCATTAGAAGCCAATCGCCAGGCCCGAACTCTGCCACATGACAGAGTTAGTGACATCACTGACCCTGTGTAAGCTCTAATGCCATCTGACACAGAGCTTACACAGAGTATTTTGCAGAGGATGCAAAGGAGGAAGGAGCAGGTGCTGTAATAACAAGAATAAGTGGATTAGGAGTTGGGTTTTAAGGAGATACTGGAGTTATTTACTAAAGGCAAATCCACTTTGCACTACAAGTGCACTGCAAGTGCAAAGTGGATTTGACTTTAGTAAACCAACCCCCCTGTCACCTTGCCCTAAGGTTGCCACCTGTCTGGTTCTGACAGCCTGATGGCACTTTCTGTTTTCTCATTCCAGTCCATGGTTTACTAGTACTTGCAAAAACTTGTAGTGGCCAAGCAGCTATCCTGCCCCTCTGTCTCCCATTTGAAAAGCTTGTAGCAATCAACCGATGCGAGGTCAACAAGCCTGCCCTCTGCCTTCTCTATCATACAGTGTGTAGCAGACCAAGCAGCTTTTGAAGTTGGTGAGTCAGCCTCCCACCCTGTTAAAGGGAGCTTAAGTTGCTAACGCTGGTATCCTGCCCTTTCCCAAACTGTCTTTCCTAAATTGTGCTTTATCACCCATGATCAATGACATTCCCATATACCAGACATACAGAAATACTTACTCTCCCTCCACCCCACCTCCAATACTGTTCACTATGCAGTCTGTGACTTCCCTCTTTCCCCTCATACAGGACACCCAGCAATCTGTGATGCCCCTTGATGCCCCTTGCCCATATTGGATAGCATGCAATCTGTGGTTCTCCTCCAACCTTCCCCAATACTGGACATACTGCAATTCATGACTCCCCCTTCACCCCACCATACTGGGCATACTGCAATTTGGGATTCATCCCTTACCCTTTTCCCCCTTACCAGGTATTCTTCAATCTGTGGCTCCCTTCTTTCCTCCCATTGCTGACACTCTACAACTTATGGCTCTCTCTAACACTCACACACTAGACCTCATTTAATCTATGAATGTTTTGACAAATCACACCTGATTTTGATATAGCGTGTAAAGCAGGCCACTACTGCCCCAAACCCCCATTCTGACCTTGATCAAATACACACTGGTACACACAGAATCTGGTGCAGCTGTACATAGTAACCAATCAGCTTCTAACTTCAGCTTGTTTAATTAACTGCTTCCGGACCAGCCGCCGCAGTTTTACTGTGGCAAGCTGGCCCCGCTGCGCGAAATCACGTACTGTACGTGATCTCGCAGGGTCCGGATAGCAGGCGTGCCCGCTGCACAGCGGGGGCGCCGATGCTTGTGGCCGACGGTCGCGATGACCGCTGCCAACGAGCGATCGTGACTAGGAGACACAGAACAGGGACGAGTGTGTGTAAACACACACTACCCTGTTCTGTTTTGACATACACAATCACACAAGCAGGAAATTAGGTTTCTGGGGAGTGGTCAGTACACATTTTGTGTACAGAACAACTCCATGTAGCCATATTGCATTGCCTTTATAGAAAATTACAGTGGCTGCCGATTGAAAAGGAAAGGTAATTTTTAATAACATTCAATTACAATATGACTTTTATTGCAATTACACGCTATATTATTTTTTCTTTATTTGCTATTTTTTCCCCACGAAAGTAGAGTTACCCTTTAAGCTTTGACAATAAAAACCTGGAAGCTGATTGGTTATTATGCACCGCTGCACTAGATTCTGTGCGCACCAATTTTAGTAAATCTCCCCCTATGTGTTTAAAAAAATGCAGGGTCTTTTGTTCACAAATTATGCAAAGTGAGAATGATGTATGATGCAGTGCAAAAGCATTTAAAACATAGCCTAAAATGCAAAAATATAAACCATACACAAAGTTTAATGTGTTCAAGATTCATTTCAATAGACCTGCTCAACAGGTAAAATGCTACACGTCTTTTATATTTAAATGCACCAAGCTGCTGCAAATATATATGAATTAGCCACATAGCAACTGATAGTAGTTCTACTTTCCTGCAGTTAAATGCATGCATTTTAGTGCAGGAAAGCAGACAAGTGTGAACAGGCTCTAGAGCAAACACTGAGTGGATAAACATGTCTAGATATCTTTCTCTAGAGCATCAAAAGATCTAACACATGCCTTCAGGACAGTAACATCCTGTATAGCAGTTGTTTTGGCCAGCATCAAGTTTGGTTGGTTCTGCACACAAATGGTAATGTGATATCTGCGGCACCTTTCTTCTACAAACATGCTACAAGGAAGTGTGAGAAAAAATAAAAAGTGACAAAAAAGATGTTTACAGAAAACATATAAGAAAAAACTCCCCTTACGTATCAAATATCAATACATGCTTTATAGCGTTCAAGGAACCATAACAACTACAAATAAAACGCGTGAATATGAAACAACAACAATGATAACTTTGAATAGTTCGGTTAAAACCGCTGGATAAGAATATTTTGCAATTTTGCATACTGTCATTACCTCATATAAACGAGTGTGTGTAAGTATATATATATATATATATATATATATTATCTCACGAAAGTGAGTACACCCCTCACATTTTTGTAAAATAATATCTTTTTATGTGACAACATTGAAGAAATGACACTTTGCTACAATGTAAAGTAGTGAGTGTACAGCTTGTATAACAGTATAAACTTGCTGTCCCCTCAAAAAAACTCAACACAAAGCCATTAAGACCTAAACTGATGGCAACAAAAGTGAGTACACCCCTAAATGAATATGTCCAAATTGGGCCCAAAGTGTCAATATTTTGTGTGGCCACCATTATTTTCCAGCACTGCCTTAATCCTCTTTGGCACGGAGTTCCCCAGAGCTTCACAGGTTGCCACTGGAGTCCTCTAACACTCCTCCATGACGACATCACGGAGCTGGTGGATGTTAGAGTCCTTGCGCTCCTCCACCTTGAGGCGATTCAGTTCGCATTTGCAGCGCTTTACAAATCATTCATTCATTCATTCATTCATTCACCTCCTGTTTGAGGATGCCCCACAGATGCTCAATAGGGTTTAGGTCTGGAGACATGCTTGGCCAGTCCATCACCTTTACCCTCAGCTTCTTTAGCAAGGATGTGGTCGTCTTGGAGATATGTTTGGGGTCGTTATCATGTTGGAATACTGGCCTGCGGTCCAGTGTCTGAAAGGAGGGGGTCATGCTCTGCTTCAGTATGTCACAGAACATGTTTACGTTAATGGTTCCCTCAATGAACTGTAGCTTCCCAGTGCTGGCAGCACTTATGCAGTCCCAGACCCATGCAGCCCCATGACACTCCCACCACCATGCTTGACCAGGCAAGACACACTTGTCTTTATACTTCTGGTTGCTGGCACACACGTTTGACACCATCTGAACTAAATAAGTTTATCTTGGTCTCATCGGACCACAGGACATGGTTCCAGTAATCCATGTCCTTAGTCTGCTTGTCTTCAGCAAACTGTTTGCGGGCCTTCTTGTGCATCATCTTTAGAAGGGGCTTCCTTCTAGGATGACAGCCATGCAGACCAATTTGATGCAGTGTGCGGCGTATGGTCTGAGCACTGACAGGCTGATTCCCCACCCCTTCAACCTCTACAGCAATGCTGGTAGCACTCATAAGTCTATTTCCGAGACAACCTCTGAATATCAGGCTGAGCATGTGCACTCAACTTCTTTGGTTGACCATGGCGTTTTGTTTTGAGTGGAACTTGTCCTGTTAAACCACTGTATGGTCTTGGTCATCGTGCGGCAGCTAGGTTTTAGGGTCTTGGCAATCTTCTAATAGCCTAGGCCATCTTTATGTAGAGCAACAATTCTTTTTTTTTTCAGATCCTCGGAGAGTTCTTTGCCACGAGGAGCCATGTTATACTTCCAGTGACCAGCATGAGAGAGAGTGAGAGCGATAACACCAAATTTACCACACCTGCTCCCCATTCACACTTGAGACCTTGTAACACTAATGAGTCACATGACACCGGGGAGGGAAAATGGCTAATTGGGCCCAATTTGGACATTTTCACTTAGGGGTGTACTCACTTTTGTTGCCAGCGGTTTAGACATTAATAGTTGTGTGTTGAGTTATTTTGAGGGGACAGCAAATTCACACTGTTATACAAGCTGTACATTCGTACATTCACTACTTTACATAGTAGCAAAGTGTCATTTCTTCAGTGTTGTCACATGAAAAGATATGATAAAATATTTTTTAAAAATGTGAGGGGTGTACATTTTTGTGAGATACTGTATATATATATATATATATATATATATATATATATATACACATATCTATCTATCTATCTATCTATCTATCTATCTATCTATCTATCTATCTATCTATCTATCTATCTATAGATATATAATTAGTGCGGAGAGTGAGAGCCAGGCCTTCTCGTCCAACTTCAGTGCCTGACCTTACAAATGGAAGAATGGTCAAACATTCCCATAGACACACTCCTAAACCTTGTGGACAGCCTGTGTTTTTTCACCTGCTCTATTTTTGACAGGTTCTCTACTAATCAATAACCAGTGATATATATATATATACCTGATATGTCTCAGCTCCAAAATCACTGTCCATCTATATATGACTGCAGTATAATTTCTATATTTGCAGAATTTCTATAATTTGCAGGAAAAAAAATTACTGTACTGTTGTGAAGAAAATATACCTTTAAATGTATATATGTGAGCACGCTTTAGAATGTGTATTTGTGTATTTATATGTGCCTCTACTTATACCAAATACTGACAAAAACAAAAAGGTGAAAATATAATTCGCAATTTAGAAACATACACTTTACAGGCAGTGCACAGGAAAGGATAAGAAAAAAAAAAAAGAACCCCTGTGACGAAGTCGGAAGTGATGAAACGCATCGAGGGGTGGCTACACGGCAACTATACTTTGATGCTGGAACATTGACTCTGGGTGTGCAAGTGAAGGGACGGTGAGATCGTCAGCCGGCATGATTTGATTTTACAATATGAAGGCTTGTTTAAATTTTCTTCGATGTATGTGCAATACTTTTTTTAAATAAACCGGTAACCTTAAGGTGTTTTTTTCACTATTAGAGGCTCTGTCTTCACTTTTATACCAGTATTTGGATGGAATCTGGCATCCATTAACAGCTCTTTAATATAACACACGAGCGATATTTGCCAAACACGAGAGTGAATGGCAAAATCTTTTGGTGGGCGCTTTTCTTAAGGGAACAGAAGTGGCACACATCATTGTGGTGGAGGATTATTGGTGTTCTAACACTCTGTTGTTACACTTGCCTTATCACATTTGAGGGGATTAAAGTTAATGTTACTGCATGCTACACATGCCTACAAATGCCAAAAGGCTAGTGGAAATGTAGAATTTGCATTATTGTATAAAGTTAATATAGTTTATAGGCCATTGTTTGGTAAACCAAGGAAGAAAGTTTAGCCATACAAGCTTTTAGGAATGTGTTATGTGTGATCTGTCAAGTCACTCAGCTAGAGAAAGTGAAGGAAAAATCACAGACATTTAGGTTTCAAAGATTTCGGAAACTGGACTGAAAAATGTTTTCCTGTCCTAGGGAAACTTTTTAAAATATATTTTGGTTGCAATTTGTGATATAATGAATAATTTGCTTTAAAACAATATCATGTCTCTCTACTTTAACTAAAGATCCTGGCATACGAACCTCGTTTGTGTACAACCTCAGATCAGTGCCAGGACAATAGTAATAGCCCAAGCAGCTGGTATAGGGCCTGGGGGTAATCAGGGGCCCCATTAGGACATCTTCCGAGGCTAAACATAGAAAATTAGTGTGCATGTGAAGATAACACGAAATCCAGTAGTGTATTATAATGGATTGCAGAGGTTGCTGCTTACATTAACCCTGTAGCCCCTTTGACATTTCCAAGAAGACGTCATATGTACAGAGGAGGAGACCTTGGAACTGTTGCCGCTAGTCACAAGTTCCCTTTTACAGGCTGTGCAGTAAGGAGAATTTATTTAGCTGTCTTAGTAGTGTAAACTTACTGTCCTCAGAGCATCTAGTCATTCTGGCCAGCACTGAAATTACCCTGTATGTCTAAAGCAGTCCATAGGTGAGTCCTTTTTTTTCGTTCAACCAGCGGATTGAACAAAAAAACTGACTAGATTTCCCCATCTAAAAACTCGGTGTGGATGGGGTTATCCTCCCCCCTAAGCTATTGTATTCTGACAGCAGGGAGGCTATAGCCTGGGGTACTGATCAAGCAGGGAAAATCAAACAGAACAGTTGTACAGATCAATAGATCAACTTCTGTACAACCACAGTGCCTTTACATGGATTGAAATGCGGCTGGTCCCTGCTGAAGCAGCTGATTTTCAATCCACGTGTGGCCAGCTTAACTTAGTGTGACTTAAAGGAGAAGTACAGGCAAAGCTTGATTGGCTGTACTTCTCCTCTGGATCACAGGAGTGCAGTTCGTTCTGCACTTCTGTGACCAGTTTTCAGCAGACAGTGGGCTGAAGCCCGTTGTCAGCTGACATCGCAGAGCTGGTCCAAGCTTGGGCAAGATTGCGACAATGGAGTCGGGATCCACCCACATGCCTGGACCGGCACCCAACTCAGGTTCTCAGTGAGACACTGAGAGCCTGAGCCAGCCGATCCCACCCCCTCCACAGCCCAGCGCTCCAGTGAGCACAGGGGGACAGAGCAGAAAGTTACTGACTGACACTCACCAGGTCTCTGCTCACTGAGCCCTGTGAACCGAGCGATCGACGGTGTTTAATCGCTCGGTTCTTAGTGTTGGAGGCACTGGGGGACAGATACAGCATCAGACTGATGCTGCATCCATCTAGGTAAGTATGATTCTATATATAATCCTAGAGTGTTTCCTTAGCTAAAAACCGTTTAGCATTCCAAAATAAATACCACACAGAGAAGTTTGTATTAGGGTTATAAAGTAAGGCCCTTTTCACAAGGGTGATTCGACCAGGTCAGCCTGTCAGTTTTTCAGACAGACCTGATTGGAAGGTTCATGCCTATGGACAGGCGGGCATAAACAGACTTGTGTAAAAATACAATCACCTACCTATGGATCCGATCTGGTCCACTAAAAAAAAAAAAAAAAAAACAGAAGGAGGTCCGCCCTTTCATTTAGGCGGATTGATTTGGAGGGAAGTCGGGTGTAAACAGACAGTGGAGTCAATTTACTCCTGGCTGTCCATACAGCAGAGCTGGCTCTGTCCATGTCCGCTCTGCAGAAACGGATCGATTACGGATGTGTCATCTGCCCGCTATGCTCTGATCAGCAGGAAATATGATCCCCTGTTGATCGAAACAGAATCCACTCCTTATGACAGAGGCCTAAATGTGTGCAGGAGTACTAACAATTATTACCTGATATAAAATATTATCAAGGTCAGTATTATTGCTACAACAACTCTTTTTTTTCCTTTTTTTTTTTACCGACTATTAATCCACTTCTATCAGAACTTGCGTTCTGATGGAAGGTTTGGGAGGGCTTAGAATTTACGTGGAGGCCCTGAGATCTGAGATTCTGAAAAACACTGGTGAACTGCTGAAGGCAGAGTGGTTAGCTGGATAAATGTGAAATGTAATTCTCTGCACTGATGCCCTTCCTCTTCCCTAACAATTTCTACCCACAGCACTGTTCTTTAGTAATGTACTATGTTGAGTGTTCTACTGCTACCTGTCCTTGATTTAGACATACTTTATGTTAAGAGAAATGACAGTAGGCAGGTAACCAGGAGGCCCTATCAAAGTTTTACTTTGGGTTCCATGATCTATAGTTAGGTCCCTGTCTCAGATAATAATGTATCAATTTAAAAAGTGAAAGTACAACAGCCAGTGACTGGAAACATTTCACATATACAGTAACCACAATGCAGTTCCGTCCTCATAAACAACCTTCGAAACATACCAGTTTTCTGAGAATGACTTTCATTCCATAAAACTACTGGTGTCACTTGAATTGTTAGTTGTCACACTGTACTGTGTAATTCATTTAAACAACAGTATCTGATACCTGCCCACAATATAATGCTGCAATTAAATTATTTTCCAAAGGTTATAGGACACATTTAATCATATAAATCTATAAATGATTTCATATATCATGGAAACAATTTATTTATAACTGCAATAAGCAATGAGTGTGTGCATGGTTCAGTAAACCAATGCAATGGGTTAGATTTATTTCTGCAGTGGTTTACAACAAACATACTGTATATATTATATTATCAATAAACGTATATTATTTGCTCTTTTTTGGTTTGTTAAAAATACAATTAAAAACTCTTTTGGAATATACATTCTTTTATTGCAAAAAATACCTACTGATCCTTGTCAGAATTCAGTGAGCTGATAACGTCTTGTACATTTTACCTTTACATTTTAATCCTCTCACATATGTTATCTAGATGTATAGAGTGCAAGATGTTCTGTAGGCCAAATCAGAAGACGGCAACCTAAGATGACAATGCTGCTCCTCCATAGATGCAGTACTGGAAGTGAGGATTGTCACCCAAGGACAGGAAGTAAGAAGTTAAAGTGGTTTAAACCCACTCCACTAAAAAAAACATACTAGCTCATTATGAAACACTCACCTTAGATCAAAGCCCCTGCAGTGGTCCCCATACACTGGTCTGACCGGCGACATTGCTCCTGGAGTTATTTCCGGGTATCGTGGGCTCCAGAGCTGTGATTGGCTGGAGCCGCGATGACGTCACTCCCACGCATGTGCGCAGGAGCCGCTGGTAAGGGCACATCAGCTGAAGCTATTGGTTCAGTGCGCATGTGCCAATGACATTGGCACATGCTGATACAGGGGACATCCAGTGTAGCTACAGGTAAGCCTTATTATCAGAAAAGAAGATTATTGCCAGATAACTAGGACTGTGTTCCAGACTGCTTGGGTCTCCGGTACAAAAACAGACGCTACATCATCCCCCGCAGCTTATGCAATGGCACTTTGCTGCCACATTCATCTGGAGGTATGTATATATACCTGGGTATATATACACTCGGGTATATGTGCACAATTCCACTAGCACTCCTATTAGGCCATTTGCTGATAATATCTGTTTGTACATTGAAAGTAGGTACTATTATTAATCTGTTTTTATATAAAGCATGTATTATTTCTATATACTGTATACTATACTGGTGTGCATCTATATGCTGATGATTAAGGTTATATGATGGTTGTAGTAGTTATTTTACTCCCAATTACTTTGTGTAGGCTATTGGTTAATTTCCCAGGAAGGGAATCCCCTCTATTCACAGGCGCCTTGTCCTAGGTAGAGGTACTGCCAACTTTATTATCAATCCCACTCTTCCACTTGAAGGTTCAAATTCTCTTATTTACCTACAGGTTTAGCGCAAATCAGGTACTCCTCACTTAATGACCAGGTTTTGTTCCAACGGCCAGGTCGCTAAACTGTACTGTACTGTATTGTAAAAAAAGGTCTAATTACAAAACTCCAGCACAATAACGTTGTTTTAATTTGCATAAGCACAGAACACGAACAAAAGTTCTGTACTATACTGTACAATACAATTATGTATAGCACGTCGTTTGGGTGGGGGAGAGCTGGTCGTAAGTCCGAGTGGTCGTTAAACAGGTAAGTCGTTAAACGAGAAATATCTGTGTCCTGTTTGGGGAAGGCCATTTCTCAAAAAGAGGGCCACATATATTTTTTCCTAAATTTGTATACAGTTTAAAAAGATTTGATTAAATGAGAAGTCCAGCCAAAGCTCATTTAGCTGTACTTCTCCTATGGATCACAAGAGTGCAATTCATTTTGCATTCCTGTGACCCATTTTCAGCAGAGACCGGGCTGAAGTCCACTCTCTGCTGACATTACCGATTTCAGTCCAGGCACCGTGTCATCACGACAATAAAGTCTGGATCCGCCAGGTGCCTGGACTGATGCCTGTCTCAGCCTATCATCGAGCTGCTGAGAGCCTGAGACGGCCACTCCCTCTCCCTCCACAGCCCCGCGCTCCAATGAGCGAGGAGGGGGCAGAGCAGAGAGCTGTGACTGACAGTCTGCAGCTCTTTGCTCACGAAGCTCTGAAAACTGAGCGATTGGTGGTGTTCAATCGCCCGGTTCTCAGTGCAGTGGCGCCGGGGGACCATTGCTACATCCACCTAGGTAAGTATGAATCTCAAAAAGAAAAAATCCTTTACTTCTCTTTTAAGTTACATCTTCTGAAACCTCTTTTAAAGAGCCATTCTATAGCAGAATGAGCCTCATTCAAATGTAAGTAAGGAAAATCAAAGGCGTAACTGCAACTGGAAATAGTTAGAGGGACTAAAGGACAACCTGAGTTTTTTTATTTTCTCCAATAAGGGGCCCATGTTCTTCAAAAATGTAAAATATTCTGGAGCTACATGAAGAAATAAATCTTAATTACTGCTAATTTCATACTTTTCTTACACTATTTATAAAACATTCTCTCAAGCTTTCTTGCCCTCGTAGGATAAATGTACCTTCTATCATGTAACCATCAGTAAAAACACGAAATGCTTATTTACCAAGAAACCATTCTACAGACTTCCATGAGGCCAGATGACAGTGACAGAGTAGAAAGTATTGCTTAGCCCTGTGTGCCAACAGCTGCAACAACATTGTGACTGCTCAATCTGTCGTCCACTCACTTCTGTTAATGGTGCGGTCCTTGTTTAAAAATGCCTTTCCTTCTTCAGACAACTATTATTTATTGAACAGTGCATGTCTTCCTAGGACATCAACTGCTTACATCTCTCTATGGATTACCTCTATTTCTAGGCAATGCAGATACATCATACTTGACATACTATATGTAAAAGTCCTCATTGAAATTGCCATAAAAAACAAAAAAGCCATGTGCCACGTGTATTAACCAGCATTGGACTGAAAATCTGCTTGATTGCTATGGGCTTTTTCACATTACTAATGCTCTCTGCACCACCTCTTTGAACAAACCACATTAAGCTAAATACGTTTGTTCACAGACTTTATAGGGAGATCAGAAGTGTAAGTGCAAAATGAACATTCCAAAGGCAGAATGTCCTGGGAATGGTCATATATGAGGACTGACTATGATCGTGTGGAGGAACAATAGCAATAGGGGCAGGTCCTATAATCTGTCAGGCTTGGAGGCAATCGTAGATGTCCTCGGGAGCCATCAAAATGAGACTGGGCAAAGATGACTGGCAACTGTCATCTAAAGTCTACGGAAACCTTAACAGAAGAAGGGCAGAGATCTGAATTTTTCTCTATTCATGTGTAGTTACGGTATATTGGATATTATTCTGCTGATTATCTGTTTTGATGGTTTGTACGATTTCTTGCATAGGATGTTTTTGGTATAGATTAAAGAAAAACACATTTACCACATATTGTATAATATCTCTCCACAATAACCGCTCACTAGATAAAATAAGAATCAGGGTCAAGTGTTTATCTACGTATCGAATATTAGGACTTTAGAAAATTTTTCATCTTACTACCAAAAGAATGCTCTGTTATCGCCCATGTTCTATCTACCGTACAAACCATTGACTTTTATCTAGTAGGTACTCGGTGCAAAGTCCAGTATCTCACAGCAGCCAATCCGAACCATGTTTCATTAACATGACTATACAGAAGTTCTCAATCTGTGATTGGTTGCTGTGGATTCTGATGCTATATTGCTGCTTGTGCATTAATATCCTAGAACTCTCTATTGACGATTTTGGAATTTGTAGTTCTGCCTGGATTGTTTACACATTTGCCTAGTCTAGACATGTCTGCGGTTACAGCAACTTGACCAGAGACATTGTTCTTTTCAGAACTTAGTACACATTCCATTTCCCTGTCCGTTTCTTCTAATATCTCAAATTTGCCACTACTTTGACAAAGTAATCTGAAATTTCATGCTCCAATTTTACAGCTAAAATATATGCAAGTAAAATGTAAAAAGGAATTAACCACAACACATGTGCTAAAGACCTCTGTCTATTTTTATTACTCACATGAGCTGAATTTAGCATAAATTTGGTGTAGCGTATTCTGTCTGCAGTCAGACAAAGGCAGTACAAAGTACAGTAGCATGGACAGTATGTATATGTATGGTTTAAGTCTGGTATAAAAAAAACTCACAATATATAGGGTTTAAGCTGTTGGGTTTGTATTTAAAAAACATTAGAACAATAATATAAAAATACAGTGCCTTGCAAAAGTATTCACCCCCATTGGCTTCTTACCTATTTTGTTACATTGCAGCCTTCAATGTTTTTTTAATCTGCATTATATGTGATGGGTCAGAACACAATAGTCTAAGTTGGTGAAGTAAAATTAGAAAAATACATACAAAAAACTATTTTTCAGAAATAAAAAACTGATAATTGGCATGTGCGTATGTATTCACCCCCTTTGTTTTGAAGCCCATAAAAAGCTCTGGTGCAACCAATTACCTTCAGAAGTCACATAATTAGTGAAATGATGTCCACCTGTGTGCAATCTAAGTGTCACATGATCTGCCATTACATATACACACCTTTTTTGAATGGCCCAAGAGGCTGCAACACCTAAGCAAAAGGCACCACTAACCAAACACTGTCATGAAGACCAAGGAACTCTCCAAACAATTAAGGGACAATGTTGTTGAGAAGTACAAGTCAGGGTTAGGTTATAAAAAATTATCCAAATCTTTGATGATCCCTAGGAGCACCATCAAATCTATCATAACCAAATGGAAAGAACATGGCACAACAACAAACCTGCCAAGAGACGGCCGCACACCAAAACTCACGGACCGGGCAAAGAGGTCATTAATCAGAGAGGCAGCACAGAGACCCAAGGTAACCCTGGAGGAGCTGCAGAGTTCCACAGCAGAGACTGGAGTATCTATACATAGGACGACAATAAGCCATGCGCTCCATAGAGTTGGGCTTTATGGCTGAGTGGCCAGAAGAAAGCCATTGCTTTCAGCAAAAAACAAAATGGCACGTTTTGAGTTTGCAAAAGGGCATGTGGGAGACTCCCAAAATATATGGAGGAAGGTGCTCTGGTCTGATGAGACTAAAATTTAACTTTTTGGCCATCAAAGAAAACGCTATGTCTGGCGCAAACCCAACACATCACATCACTCGAAGAACACCATCCCCACAGTGAAACATGGTGGTGGCAGCATCATGCTGTGGGGATGTTTTTTTAGCAGGGACTGGGAAACTGGTCAGAGTTGAGGGAAAGATGGATGGTGCTAAATACAGGGATATTCTTGAGCAAAACCTGTACCACTCTGTGTGTGATTTTAAGGCTAGGCTGGTGGTTCACCTTCCAGCAGGACAACGACCCCAAACACACTGTAAATGTATCAAAGCCCAGACCTCAATCCAATAGAAAATGTGGTCAGACTTAAAGATTGCTGTTCACAAGCACAAACCATCCAACTTGAAGGAGCTGGAACAGTTTTGCAAGGAGGAATTGGCAAAAATCCCACTGGTAAGATGTGGCAAGCTCATAGAGACTTATCCAAAGTGACTTGGAGCTGTGATAGCCGCAAAAGGTGGCTCTACAAAGTATTGACTTTAGGGGGTGAATAGTTATGCACATTGACTTTTTCTGTTAATTTGTCCTATTTGTTGTTTGCTTCACAATAAAAAAAAAAAACATCTTCAAAGTTGTGGACATGTTCTGTAAATTAAATGACGCAAATCCTCAAACAATCCATGTTAATTCCAGGTTGTGAGGCAACAAAACACGAAAAATGCCAAGGGGGGTGAATACTTTTGCAAGGCACTGTATATTATTATTTTGGTATATATTATATTCTGGAAAACAATATAAAAATGTGCCACCCTACAGCCAAGCACTTATAGTGGTATATAGCAGCAGTAATAAGCAATCCAGACCAGGAGGAACATAATATGAAAAACAATAAGTGGGTAATGGAATGCTTTTTAAAAACTATTCTTTATGGGGATACATATACATGGACTTGCACAACCCCTTATAAAAATGTGCCAATGTTGTCTCCCAACCATAGTACATGCACCCATACACACTGCTAACAACCCCATACCAGTCTAAATGCTAGTGCAGTGTGATGCACATACTAAGACCTGCAGCAGAAGAATGGCTCAGTCACTTCATCAACAAAGTCTCCTGTTGTGTAAAAGGCCATTCTGGACAAATAGCGAAATCCAAGCGCAGTCACAGAGTGTATTGAGTGTTCTAAACGCCAAGAAACAATCATCGCACGCAACATACAGCATTTACAGCACATACAAGGTGAAGCAGGCCAGGTAAAGCATGAAACAGCACTGACAGCTTACACGAATATATGTGTAAGCCAGCATCAGCAGATAACAGTAGTCTAAACATGTAGGCAAGAATGAGAAGCAAAGACAAGTGGTAGCCAAACAACATCGGCTCACAGACCATTATAGAGTCACTTACAAGAATATCTTCCTTTTGCTATGAGTCCACCACGCTTAAACATTACTGGACTGGCCTTATAGCCAGGATTCACAGAGGCTATCCATTGGCATACCACTTACTGCTATGCTGTGTTTGATCAGCATTAAACTGTAATATTTTTTGGTAGGAAAAGATACTTTTTGAGGAGATGCTGAAGAGATATTGTCTGTGGGCTTTATCAGTTCGGGTGTGGTGCAAAATACAAAAAACCACAGAAAATAATATTAAAGCTGCTTTACAGCAGTTTGCGGTTAAGGCTGATCATTGTATAACAACATTGAATAGAACTGAACTGCTGTAAAGTCATGAAATGCATGGGGGCCTCTTAAAAATGTACCAGACTCACTAATAGATCAAGTATGTGCAAAAGGTGAATCTTTCTTTAGGCAAAACAAGTAAATGCTACTACATAACATGTCAGACATGTGTTCTGTCTGTCTCCTGTGTAGTAATGTTCTAAAGACATCAAAAGCAGTGTTTTACATAGTTTTGACAGTTTCATTTTTAAACTGTTGAGTAGGCTACATGGTCTTGAGTTGAAAAGATCTTAATTAAGATGATTGAGCAAATGATATTATTTAAAGCCAGTTGCTGACTCCCAAGAGTGCAATGCCACCAATCACAGTAGTTCAGAGCTACTAGCCATGCTAGTTGCAATCAAAATTCCTTTCTTAAAGAAACAAATTCATTTTTATACATGAATGGGGATTATGTTCAGGTTAAGGTCAATCATGAGTTCAACCCAAACAAAAGCAATTTGCATTTCCCCAAATGGGCATAGTAAATGCAAAAATTTGTCCAGTTTGTCCAGTTTGCGCAACTGCCCAAACCCTTGGTTAAGATAATGGGGCCCCCTGATATCCAGCCCTACCCCTTATGTGAATGAGTAAGGTGTACACAGTGCCCCTTGTTACTCATTGTTCACATTTTTTTTTCTTGCATTGGTACCTGTCCCTATGGAAGTGCCTAGCTATCCATGCCCTTTTTATTACCACTGCGAACTGGCCTTGAAAAATGCCATAAACAAAATGATAGGCTTTATAAGGTTTGGCTCCTATAGATTTCAATGGGCATCAGAAGCTTTCTTCAGCATTTTTGGATTTCAGGCTGGATTTACGAATCCTCTAAGGCAGTGCAAAATTAGCTGACAGGGACATTCTCATAAATGTCCCTGCATTCCCTCATGACTCCAATTCTACTTCTACATTTGCACACAGGTATCCAAAGTTGGCCAAACCACACAAAATGTTCTATAATTAAATAGAAACTTTAGTGAGTTTTGAAAATTTACAATTTTTTAAACTGTTTTTAAAATCATTCTTATTACACGTACAACCTGTTATTTTACAAATAAGCATTTAATGCAAGGTTTTTCTGAGCTTCACTGTGGGTACTGTGTGTGATAAGAGAGCACAGTCTGTACTTGCAGACTAGACATCTAGATCAGCCAAAGGTTGATTTTCTCAACCTTTAAAGTCATTTTCAGGTCTGGACGAACCCCTGCTAAAAAAATTATCAAGGGTTAATGTCAGAAATGCCTACTACATTGGTGGTCAGTAGCAAGAATGCCTCCTTTACAGTGGTGGTCAGAGACAGCTAAAAAGATCACTGACTCTGCCAAGTGACATTGGCTCTAGAACCATGCAGGTACCATTACATAGTAATTTAATCAGCCACAGTTCAAAGAATCCCTAGCAAACTCTATAGGATTTCTGGGGTTCCTCAGAACTTCCGTTGATCTACATCAAGGATCTCTAAACTACGCCCCTCCAGCTGTTGCAGAACTACACGTCCCATGAGGCATTGTAAAACTCTGACATTCACAGACATGACTAGGCATGATGGGAATTTTAGTTCCTGAACAACTGGAGGGCCATAGTTTGGAGACCCCTGATTAGATGGTCTGATCTAGATGGTCTATACAGGCTGGTATAGATAGACCTAGATGATCTAGAGACCTATAGATCTAGATGGCCTATAATGCCTGATCTAGATGGTTTATACAAGAGAGGAGGAAGAGATTGATCCTTCTCTGCGTCATTGAGCTGCCTTATTCAGCTGTGTAACCTGTGTTACCAGGTGTGTATGTGTGTGTTTCTCTACTCCAAAACATTAGATAGAAAAATATATAGAAAATACTATACATTCCCTCTAAGTAAAAAAAATAGTAAATATGGTTCTGTTAGGTGCCCCTCTAATACCTGCTGCTTACATCTCTGGGTTAAGATTGTCTTTCACCTAAACAATTTATATAAAGATTGCACACTATGCTATGAAAAATTAGCTTGACATAAAAAATTAAAAAAGGAAATTATATGAAATACTGTGTATTAAAAATGGTTATACTTGGATGAGGAAAGAATACAAAGACAAGGGTATGGATGGGTTGAGCAAACATAAGGTGATTTAAATCTGCTTTGAAAACAATCAGAAAGCTGGCTATATTGGTGAAATATAACAACACCATGGCTAGCCATAGTTGGCAGATATATTCCCAAAAACAACATTCATGGAGACATCTGTCCATTGTCTGAAGCTCCAGAACCAGCTGCTGTTTCTATGGACACTTGCTAGATGGAGGGAACAAATGCATGCACAGTTATAATTTTCCTTTCCTCCTCTCTTTGAAGAAGGAAAAGACCTGTTAGATCAGACAGAGAATTTCTCCCAAAAAAACCTCTGTAAATGACAAATAAGCACTTCTGATGTCCCAAATAGCCTGTTATAGCCTCCTATCTCTTACATGTTAATCTTTGCCGGAGAGTTGCATTGGACCAGTAAATTCAGTTGCTTATGGCCAGCCTAATTCTCATTTTAGTCAAGCATATTCAGAATGAACTTGTTAAACCTAATACGACAACAACTGAGTAAATATATTTTGACACATTTATGTGTGCAATAAATTAATAATGCTTGGATTCTATTTAAAGCACATAAATTACCCATCCAGAACTAATGATGGTGATACACAGGTATATAACTACTTATGGGCTGGAAGTTCGTACCTTTGCTTGAAATCTGGATCTTAATATTTTGTATTACCCGATGGTATCTGGTGGAAGTAACTTGTTTCAGAAATACATTTGTATACAAATATACTCAGGTTACTTTTTGCTTCTGTCTCTGCAAACTGTATTGCTGTATTCCCCTATTTTGTCTGCATATGGTGGTTGTTAATCCAGTTTGTGGTAATAGTGTTTTCATTACAAGCTATCGCAGTAGGCAGCTACTTTTAGAAAGTCATTAAAAAATGACCATCCCTAAATGAACTCACTGCGGTTAAACAATGAGCAATATAACGCCAAATATTGACTAATCATGGGCTAGACATAGGCAATAGTCTATGAATAAGTGTACACCTGATCAACGTTTCATATCTAAAAAAGATAAGAGATTACTTGAAATATTTTATTATTCATCAAACTATCTGGCCTATGTTGTTTTTTTCTATCCAAAGAATGTTGGAAGAACTAACGGACTGAAATTGTGATTTCTGTTTACATATCAGCAGAAAGCAACAAAGAATCATGTACCATCTCCTAGGTTCACATCTACGCAGTTTCCCCGTGGCTGCGTTTGCACAGGCACAGCAGCTCATTCATTCATTGGATTGGTTGCTGTACCTGTGGGAAACTCACGGAAAAGGTCCCTGAACCTTTTCCAAAATCGCAGCCACATGGAAATTGCATGGCGCTATGTGTTTCCATGCATGGGAAACATGCTGTGGTTCCCAATGTGTTGGGGGTGCCATTAGGATTTAATGACACTCCAACATATCTGCTAAACAGCAGCACGTTTTTGCTGCGGGTGTGGTAAACATTTACATACAGTCCCGCACCTGCATAGATGTGAACCTAGGCTCATAGAGGACATGTATGAAGAAAACTAGCCCAAATTAAGCAGCCTATCAGTTTACAGTCTATGTAACAATAGCTCATAGCTGTCCCATCCTGACCATTAAGGAAGGAGATCCAAGTATTAAGTGTTATCATTTTGCCGGCTTACAAGTGTTTTATTTGTGAGTATGTATATTTGTTTCTACAAACAGTAAAATTCTTTACAGCGAGCACTAGATGTGATATTATAGCTTTTAGGATATCTCACCATGTATTTATGGACGCATGTGAAATGAGGCTGTGGAGGACTCCCTTGCCACTACTAAGAGCAGTATTGTGGTGATGCAGATGTTTAACTCTTTGGTGCCATTAAAACCTCATATTTGGAGGTTATAATTTAAGCTGAGCAGACTCACAAGCACGATTTGTGGTGCTGGAGGAGGTTTACACCGGGTCACTGATGAGAAGTAGTGGTTTCAATTGCACTCATTTTTTGGAAATTAAACTTTTTATCTCACTATATGATTACTTTTTCATGTGGATTTTGGTCGAAATTTTTTGAAGACCATTTTATCTTATTTTACTCAAGTATATGGACATTTGCTTATCACAGTATTTATGTTATTTACATTAAGGTTTAGCACTACACAATCTGACATAAATAGGCTAGCCATAGATGGGGCAGGAGTCCTACTTAGCGTTACAGGCAGAAAAGTATATACCCATTACCTGAAATGCTAGGGTACACTGCTGTTTAAACTGTGCATCCCATGATGGCTTTAGGCAGCATAGCCATGGTTAACACTACAGGCCTTTTTTTGGGTCCATTGCCAGTGCATTTAAAACAAATGGGCTGCCTTAATCAAAACATGTTAATGCAAAAAATTTTGCTCATTAAGGAGCATGCAATAATGTACCGCAACTGAACTCAGAAGTCCTAAGGAGGCCTACATGTAACCACAGACATCGAAAGCTTAATGAAAAGCTGGCCATTACATTTTGTAAGATTCCTCCTGAATTTACCAAATCTGTTCCATGGGTTGCCCTGGTGGAGTCAGGCAGAAAAATCTCAGTTGAACACTGCCTGTATCCAATCAGACGCAAGAACTGTTCTGATATTCTGACAGCTGCAGGTGTCGGCTGGCAGAATACAATACCTGCCACTGCAGATTTATCCATCTACGTTAGCGTTGAAGGGGGAATCAAGTAATTTCTCCTGTTCAGCCTGCAAGGCTGAACGAGCAAAATCTTAACATGTATGGCCAGCTTTAAAGTAATCCAAATTCCAGACATTGGACAAGTATGTAATGATCATGAATAACTTTACCAGAAGGTGTATGCTCACTGTGAATCTCTTCCCCATGAATTTTAACGTTTGGGAAAACCTTCACAGCCATACTGTATCTCTCATTTGCCTACATCCATGAGCTGATAAAAACAGTATTCTACTTGATTATTATTTAGAATTAAATCACAGTACAGCCTTATTTTGCAACAAAATCTATTTTTGTTCTGTAAGTCTTTGCCTTCAAACACAGAAATTCGAGGAATCACTACTATACAAAAACACCCAACTATGTCATAAATATAGTGGTTTCTTCAAGAAGCGTAGCTTCTCAGTAACATTCTTGTTTGACTTGATTAAAGCTAGACGCCATTTCAAAGTATTTAAGGTGCCATGGGGAATGATGCACATACTAATTATATCCCCAGGTAATTTCGCATGTCAGCACCTACAGAAAACAGACACAGGAAGACCTTCAGATACCTCATTTCAAAACCAAAAGGCTAGCATTTGTGTGTTTATTCCATTACTGGGTAAACGGTCACAGCATAGATTGTAAACCATGAAAAAAAAACAAAACGTTTTTCCCCGCACTGTATGTTCACCACAGATAGAAAAGACATTGACAGTTGAAGTAAAGCAACCAAAAGACCCTATAGCCCTACAGCTTACAGCTGAGGCTGTGGTTTAGCAGTCAGTTTTCCGGTGCTAAGCACATAATCATACACTAAATAAGAAAGTGTAGAATTAAGCTCCCTACTATTTTAGACAAACTATCCTAAAAGAACCTTCAGGAAACATGCTGTGACCACTTTTCAGTTATGGCCCCCATGAAGGTCAAGGGAGTCGCTCATGAAAAGCTAGCTCAAAAAAGTACATAGACTGTGTAGCACACACCAACCTAAACCTTGCAAATATGTAATACCTTTCCTCATTGCTGTTCTCACAAATTATCAAAATTAATTTCCTAAAATTTCCAACCAAACTGAAATGCTTGTGAATGAACATATTATATACTGTCCTATTTCTGCTCACAAGCACCAAAACTTAAAGGACAGTCGTTGCTTGGTACTTGTATGTTTACATTTAACAGCAAGTTACACCTTTCTCCTATGAAATTTTACATGCATTATGGCAAAATACCTTTGAGATCATTTATATAACCCAAAGAAGGAGTCAGGGAGTCAGGGTTTTGGCCTTTGCAGTCAGTTAACCTAGGGTTTCTCCAATGGTCGTTAGGGGTTCCTTGAGCTGTGGCTGACCTTCACGTTGATTGTGCCTGCATTATTCCAGGGAGGACACCACTTTTTTTAAAGCCATCAATACCTAATCTTTTTAGCTGTCTGTAACGGAGACATTCTGACCACCACTGTAAGAGGGGCATTTTCCCCACTGACCACAAAAGTAAGGAGCATTCTTCCTACTGTTCACCAATGTAGTGGGCATTTTCCTTTTGACTCCTCTGTGAATTGGATTTAGTAGGGGTTCATCAAGACCTGAAAATAATTTTAAGGGTTCCCCTGGGGTAAAAATGTTGAGAAAGGCTGCAATAAGTAATCAATCCTTAAAGCCCAAATGCAGGAAAAGTAAAAGCCCTCCTTTTGTGCACCCACACTGCAAGGGTTAACTGCTTGGTTATGTCTAATGCCCCGTACACACGGTCGGACTTTTCATCTACAAAAGTCCGACAGCCTGTCCGACAGACTTCCGGCGGACTTTCGGCGGACTTTGGGCGGACTTGCGGCAGACTTTCTAACAAACAGACTTGCCTACACACGACCACACAAAAGTCCGACGGATTCGTACGTGATGACGTACACCGGACTAAAATAAGGAAGTTGATAGCCAGTAGCCAATAGCTGCCCTAGCGTGGGTTTTTGTCCGTAGGACTAGCATACAGACAAGCGGACTTCGGGGTCCGTCGTAGTTACGACGTAAAGATTTGAAGCATGTTTCAAATCTAAAGTACGTCGGATTTGAGGCTAAAAAAGTACGTTGAAAGTCCGGAGAAGCCCACACACGATCGGATTACCAGCCAGCTTTAGTCCGTCAGCGTCCGTTGGACTTTTGTAGCTGAAAAGTCCGACCGTGTGTACGGGGCATTAGAGATGGTAAAAGCACTTTTACTTACCAGATCCTCCACTCCCATAGCAAACGGCCATCCTCTATGCTTTGACAGTGGACTGTCCCTCTTCGTCCTCATGTAGAATGCAGGGCTACAATCCCTGCAATAGTCTCGATGACATCAGGGGCATCTGACTCTGAGAGTGCTGGGAGAAGAGACTGCAGGGATTGGAAGGAAAAATAGACTGACAGGGGTTTTAACAAGCCCTACTTTGTCCTTAAAGAGGAGCTTTAGTCTGCAGCTACAAATACTATACCTTCTGACTTTTATTATAAGGACACTTACCTGTCCAGGGATCCAGTGACGTTGGCACCCGAGCCGATTCTTCAATCAGCTTTTGGTGCAGGCATCTTCACTCATATATGTAAAACCACTGAGATATACTAAGGTATGGTAGCCCATGATGTTTCAGAGAAAGGCTAAATATGTAGTTCTATAAATAACTAACTGAAAGCTGTTATGATGGCTTTGGAAGAAAAAAATGTATTTTTTTTCTAATACCATTAACAAATAATTTATTATGAATGCGCGTCATGTTTGATTTAATGTTATTTAAAAGCCTTTTGGCCGCACCATTTTTGTTTTGTCTGAGATGGTAATTAATCAAGAAAATATTTGAAGGTTCCACAGTTTATGGTGTTTAGAAAGTATCCTTCACAGCAGTGAGTCATGGTTTCCCCACAGACAGAGGCCAGCTGGGAAACATCCCATGTAACTCAGTATCTCACTGTGCTGAACAGTGGCAAAACTACAAAGGTGATTGTATTTAGTTAGTGAGGAGAAGGGATAGAGACTGAAGCATGTGCAGGCCATACATGTTTAGATTTCTTTTATTCAGTCTATGGGCTGAATGAAAGCCATCTAGCAGATCCCTCCATCCATGCTTATAGTGTGGATGGGCGAACCCTGCCCCCCCCCCTCCCTTCCGCGCTAATGTATTTTGACATCCGACGCCCCTGTCAGTATACCCAAACAGTGCCTACATCTAATTGGATGCAGGTGCTTTTTGGCCGATAATTTGCCAACAGGCTCTCTGACTAAAGTTGAACAAACAACCAACTTTTGCCAAACAGCGGTTCCAACAAGGTCAAAAACTGCTTCAATTGTGGCCAAGCCAGCAGGAATCGGCTGAAAATTGTGCAGTGTATGGCCAGCTATACAGAGATCTTTCATTAATATCTTTTGTATACATTTCATTTATTTATCAAATTAATAATCACTAAAATTGTCGAGGCGGTTCACTTTGCAAAGTTAATGTTCATGTTGAAATAGTAATGAATGGTAGCAAATAAGGTGAACCTTTGCTCACTTTAAACACCCAATCATATCAAGGGGAATTAAGAAAATTAAAAGGATATTGTTGAAAAATGATTGGTTGATTAACATGAAAACAGCTTTATCTTATTTACCAAGTTCAGTGAACATTCACTGTGCTAAATGAACAGTCTATGTTTTTAGTAAATCAACCTAAATGTACAGTATACAATTATAATTATGCTATTTTAGCTAGTACTTTAACCGGAGGGGGGCCAGAGTTTACTGGCCCAAGGGAGCATAACCCAGCTCTTTATGATAACAGGAAATTGGTGGAAAAATACATAGATAGATATTCTTGGTTCCAGCTGTTTCCTCCTACAGGAGATTCATGGTTGCGACAGTTTCCTCTTCTGAAAAACTGTAGTGACATTGATAAAATTATTGTTTGTATCACAGGGGGCTATTGATCAAAGGTTTATAAACAGTAAAAGCTATAGGGCCTTCGCCACTGTATTGCCAAAGCATGTGCAGTACCAAGGCACCCTCTATCTTCTCATGGCCCCTTTTCATTCTTGCCAGCCCTCCTTCTGGTATCTGCATACTGTAATTTACCTACAGATTGTATAGAGATGCGCAATTTATTCCCTGATATCCCTATGGCAACTTTGAACAACTAATATGAACAGCCATACATAGAACTTGCACACAGCTGATTCAATCTAATTTGCACTAAAAGCTGTGTACACCCATGTGTATCAGTGTGCTTTTTTCTACTAATGGGGTTTACTCTCCCCTGCCACTGATCAGCATTAAAGATCCCCATTAAGGGCTTGATATATTGACTAATTTCGGCAAAATCAGACAAAATTACAGCACATCCACTGATTCATGAGGCACTCTGATGGGGACCTGTAATGTAAGGGGGCACTCTGATGGGGACAAGTAATGTAAGGGGGCACTCTGATGGGGACAAGTAATGTAAGGGGGAACTCTGATGGGGACAGTTGATGTAAGGAGCACTCTGATGGGAACAGTTGATATAAGAAGCACTCTGATAGGGACAATTGATGTAAGGGGGCATTCTGATGGGACAGCGGATAAAAGGGGACACTCTGATGTGGACAGTTTATCTAAAGGGGGCTCTGATGGGGACAGCTGATGTAAGGGGCACCCTGATGGGAACAATAGATATAAGAGGGGCTCTGATGGGAACAATTGAGTGAACAAAGAACACTGGTTACCTGCATCTTTATGCTTGCTGACTTTTTATAATGCACCCCCAGGCCACATAGGCTAGATCCAGCCCTGATTACCCTGCTTAACAAAGGCTCTTTACAAATAGTATGAGGAGGGTAGAAAATGATCAGCCGAACATGAATTAGATCAGTCGCAGTCACCCTTTGGGTATTCAGGCAGCCATGGGTGCCATGGCTTTCTGAATGCAAAGCTGGCAGTGGAGATTTTTACATCTGAGCTGTGTATGATGGCCTTAACCCTGCCCTGAAAGTTGGAATTTCATTGGTAGCTGTAGGGAATATCAGAACATATTGACAAGACTCTTAGTTTCTAACTATGGTAAACTGAATACCTTATTGGTTGTTATGGTTTTTGCTTTATATACTACTATTATCCTTTCTGCTGATGCTCAATATGTTTTCCATTGCACAACAAAATACTAAAATCTCATATAGGGTTTTATATGCAATTGTAGTTCTTTTTTTCTATATATGTAGTGTTTATTAAAATATTTATCTGGTTATCCTGCCATAAATGTCCTTGTTCAGCTACTTAGTGTTATAGGGTGACAACCGTCTCCTAATTGTGCTTTGTCACCCTCTCACATCCACCCCTGATAAAGACTAAAAGCAGCCATGCTGACAAACATTGCACAAGCATGTTCCACTTTTGTCACTATCATGAAGGCAGTCCTGAGCAACAATGTGCAGCCAGTGCTAGAGCAAGTGCATGTTGATAGGCAGTGGCTGAAAGTGTGTGGAGAAGATCTGCGGCACTTAGATGCATAAGATGATAATAAAAAAGGTAAATTAAAAAACAAAATAGCAAAAAAACATGGCAGTTGTTTATGATACACAGGGGTTGATTTACTAAAGGGAAAAAGACTGTGCACTTTGCAAAATGCAATTGCCCTCTGCAAGTGCAGTTGCTCCAGAGCTTAGTAAATGAGCAGAAACTCTGCTGACTGCCATCATCCAATCATGTGCAAGCATTAATGCATTTTTTTAAATTTTCTTTGGTCATGATTGGGTACTCTTTGCAAAGTGAAGCCTTACCTCATTTACTAAGCTCTGGAGCAACTGCACTCGCAAGTGCACAGCCTGTTTGCCTTTAGTAAATCAAACCCACAGTGTCTTAGCAAACTAAATGTCAAGGGACATACAAGCTGGAACAAGTAAAGATCTTGCCATATTTATAATGTATGTCATTGATTGGCCAATGCTAGACCTTAACATTTTTAACACTATTACCAATGAATGCCTGCTGGCAAACAAAGGGAGATAGATTCATCATATGTACAAGGCCACATTTTTCTACTATGAACTCAATTTTAGCTCAACTATCTACAGTTCAGCTACATTCCTTAAATGTTAACAAATGTATCTGCAAAGGTTACAAATAGCTTTATTGAGATTAATGGTCCTTAAACAAAACACCAAAGCCGACAAATTGCTAGAGCCCTTTGGTTATTTTTTTATGTTCATTGTGATCAAAGCAAATATTAGCGTGTTTCGGTCTGTAGTAAACAAATGAAGGGCTCAGTTCAACCCCAAAGTGTTGTTTCTTCTCTGGGTAGATGCTGGCATGTTGAATCATCCATCCACTTACATACATCTCTTGGGGATTTGAACTGTGAGATCTCAAGGACCTAATCCTGACCACCTGCTGCAAGCATTACAAGGGGTCTCAAGCCCCCTGTTAGATTTTTCAATTATCATTTTCTTTATGGAGGAGCCACGAGACTGTCTAAGACACATAAGAAGCCTGTGGGTAATTCAGCCCATCCATGTCCATCTAAAAACAAATCCATTTTGGGTGGAATTAGCCTTTAAAAGTTTAGTACTTGCTGTTTAAAAGCAAAATACTGCTCCTATTATAAATATAAGTAATAATGGAATTTGGTTCACTTAGCTTGCCAAGCCACAAATGCTATTTACTTCATCTTGCGGTGGGGGGTGGGGGGTCTTCTAAGTATCTTTCAACGTGAGCCAGCCCATTTCACACAGTCTCTATGTGGCACAATGTAAGAATGCTTTAAATTAAGTCTATGTAGGACCAAACGTAGAGAGAAAACAAAGAATTCTAACACGATGTCTCCTTATTTGAAACAGATTTACCCCCTCATATGAAAGCAATGTGTTATATGTTGCTGGTATTCATTTTGTGATGCAGAATCTAGGTTATGTATCGCATAACAATACTGGATATAATACATTTGTTTAGAGGTACCCAAAATTGGCAGAAATGCGTCATGAGAAAAATATAAGGAGCGCCATTGCTGACCTATCTCCCTGGAGACATTACTTATTTGGCTGTCATACTGACCTTATGGCTTCAATCTTTTCGGAGTCACCAATAGAACTGTTATTGTAACTTCATTTGCTGCATGGTTGTTCCAGAACAGGAACTCTGACAGTGGTCACCAGGACAAAAAGTCAAAGTGTATCTCTCTAGAGGGGACACAGACGGCAATAAAATTCAGAAGTTCTGGTTTTAGACATACCTTAATGGATCAGGTTCTGCCGCCCTTAAGCTAGCTATACATGTAAAGATCCCCATAGATATCCCCATCCATTCCCCATCTATGTTAAACAGCATGGATGGATGAATCACTGCACTGTTGGCTATTGGGATACCAATAGCTGGCACCCACACAGCTTTCAGACTACCTGAACAATAACTGCATTTGATTGTCTGAAATTATTGTTATTGTTATTTGACCCACGACTCAAATTTTGGCCGATTCACAGGCAGCATTGGTGATATTTGAGCCATGTATTAACTTAAAAAATAGGTTGAAACTGAGAGTAAAATGGTCTTGCACCATATCTGATCAGTACACTAGCTCTGCCATGGCAGTCCTTGGTTGTGCTGGAGGAGGACACAAGTGAATAAAGTGTTGAGCAGTATATTATTATTATGTCTGTATGCAGAAATTGGTCTGTGACTCAAAAGAGCGATTCAGCACTTTCAAACATGTGGGGCTTTTAATTCCATGAAAATTGAAAGCTTATGGTGCTGAATGCAGAAGAGAAATGTACAGTAAAACCAGACTTGAAGGAAGAAAAAGTTTAAATTTATGGAACGGCACCCCTCTATTGTTGATTATTGCCTCTGAAACAGAAAGCAAGGGAAAATCCAAAAATTTTGAGTTGAGGTAAGAGAAAATCCTCTGAAAGGAACAAATGTTCCAATAACAACTCCTCGCATTTGCTGCTTTGTTTCCAGGATGGGAAGTGATGACAAATCTCTCCAGAGGACAGAGACAGCAAACAATAATTTGGTAAAAATATTACCATTTCTTTTCTCTATGTAAAACTATAAAAACTGGCTTTATATACACTATAGGCCCTCTGAACACAGGGCCATCTGGATGAGCTGAGTAACGGACCTTCCTCTGTAAGGTCAAGGGCCTAAACTCCGCTACCACTTGGTAGAACATTCACCCCAATTCAGCCACAGCTTACTAGACTTTGACAAGCTGCCTGCAGGGGCACTTGCCCCCTCCAGGGAAAACTAAAACACTGCTCCTAGATGGCTCCGGGTGCAAAGAGCCTTTAAAGCGTTTGTTACCCCAATTCATATTCCTGATATGTGCCTACTGTACCGTGTACTTGTATGAGAAAGTATCCTGTTCTCTTTGTATTGCTTACTTTGTGTGAAACCCCTGGTGATCCTGCCAGTCCCTCTCCTTTCCTATTAAACACTGATCACACTAAGCAGGAGAGCACACCATGGTCAGTTCTATAGCTATGCTGGGAACTCCGTGTGATCTCCTCCAATGATCAGACTTCACTTGGCCTGACATGCCCCTGCTGCTCAGCCATTTACTGGGAATCTGCTACTTCTCCTCCCCCCAGCTCTTATGTAGCTGAGAACAGAGGGAATGTGATCACTTATAAAAAAGGGAAAAAGGGTATTTATATATTTTTTTAATCTATACAAAAATGTTTTGCCTTTCATTTCTATTTTACACTGAATGGGTTGATTTACAAGCTGATCGTTTACAATCACTTTAATGTTAAAAGGTAAAGTGTTTTTTCTATCTATTTTTATTGTTTGTTGTGTTCAGTACTTACATAAAATATTACAAATATCTGGATTTTGTTTTAGCCAGGTAAATAATAAATGTTACAAATGAATGTTTCATATTAAAAAACTGCAGTCAGCAGGTAGAGCTCTGGATTCCTCCTCACATGTTTACAAGGCTGATCTAATTCTGAAAACAAACAGCTGTTTACCAAGCTCAATAGCTTAACCTCAAATTTCCAAACACAGCAGACTGACTTCAGGGGTCTCATGTGACTCTCCCTTTCCCTTTCTGTCTGGTCTTTTCAAGGAGGAAACATAGAGGATCAATTTGAGAGACAGTTTAAAAGCAAAAACACCAGTGACACCAGTGTATTATCAAATTAAATGAGAGAAAGTGCTGGGAACACACCGCTTAAAGCCACCTGTGAGGATCTGATGAGCTGCTAAAGAGATCCGGGTGTCTGCCTGGTCCGCAGCCAGGGAAATCCAATGGAAACAAAGAAGAATGGCGGGACATCCGGAAGTAAAATCAAAAGGATTTATTGAAAGTCCATAAAATAAATATCAATTGAAATGCCTCTTTGTAAATTAAAGATTGTATATAAACAAATATTGCTTTAAAATGTATAGATGATAAAAAATATCAAGTATAAAGAACCCAAAGCCATTACTGTTTCCGTTTCAACTTGCGGCTGTGTTGGTTGTAGTAAGAAGAGCAGATTTTGAATGTTTCATTGTATCTGGCCATTTGTGCTCAGATTAAACTCGCCTTAGTTGCATGCTGTTTCAAGCAGCACAGACTCTGTTAGACTCTGACTCTGCCAGCAACACGTGGAGTGCTCACTTTCCATCAAACAGCTGCAACATTTAAAGGAATGAAAAACATCTGAGAACAAAGGCTCTCCCATTGAATTCCTGCAGACACCAAAAGCTTTAGCATTTAAGCCCGCCACTTAGGTGATGTGACACTTTTGCTGTTTGGTAAACAATTTGCTGAAGTGTCAGCATGCAGAGGTGCTAAAATAGTCACCTTTATATGTTAGTGTTAAACGACACACCTCCTGTCACTTACTGCCTATGTCAGTTAACACAGTTTGTCGTCTTTTGTCTGGGCCTTTAATAGTTACACGAAAACTGTAATAAGTATATGAAATTGGTGGGCACGCATATTGCTAGTGCAGCTGCATAAATTCTGCCACTCCAGCTGTTAAGGAGAAGTTCTGAGGTCCCCTCTTTAATTTAATGCCTTAGGAGTGATTTCTTATGTGCATTTATTCGCCACAATTCACAAGCATTAAAATGGGCCTTCACCCATTTAGATAAACTTTCTCTCATTTGCTTTCCTCCCACTCCTTCCGACACAATAGCAAAAGTGAATACTGTACCTGTTTTCTGTTTTAGTGGTGTGGCTTACCACTTCCTGATTTCTCACTTAGGCGAGCATAACATAGGGGTCGCCCCCGTGGCCTCCTCCCAGGAGGTAGTGTTTTAGCGAGAGGTGCAAGCTCCATAGAAGCCCACACATGCGCAAACGTACTGCTGGTCTTTGCCAGGGCCCCAATACCTAGCAGAGACCTTCAGCATGTCTATGCATGCGTGGGATTCTGGCTAAGATCTGTGATATGTGAATGAGAGTCTCAAGATGGTAGTGCAGAAGCAGCGTGGTGCAACGAGAGCTTCAAGTGAAACTTCATTCTCTCAATCTACATTGACTATTTTCAGTCCCTAGGCATTAGTAAATAGATAGGAACGTCTATCATATTTACTTGTTTTGAAGTTTTTATTATGTTTCTTTTGTTTCTTCAGTAAGGCACCTTTCACCTGAAAAACTGACAGGCGGACCTGATCGGACGCTCCATTCACTCCTATGGAGCGGCGGATGTCAGCGGTGACATGTCCGCTATCCAATCCGATCCTGTCCGTGAAATCCAAACGGATGGAAACCCTATTTCCCATCCGTCTGGAGGATCAGATCGGATGGGATTGGATGAAAACGGACCGTCTGTCTATCTCCCATAGAGTAGAGCGGGGCTTTGACAGGTCCCTCTCAGCACAGTGAGCGGAGATGGAGCTGTCATCCACCAGGTCAGCAGGGATCAGCGGATCGATCCCCCACTGAGCAAGCAGAATCTGTGTAACGGACATGCCCCATGTGAAAGGACCCTTACTTTCTGGTTTCTTGCCTAGGCAAATGATGTCATATATCCCAGGAATCTTCTGGAGGGGGGAGGAGTTTTCTTAGCTAAGCACACCCTCCTGCTTGTATGCCTGAACTAAGGGCAGATGGATTCCAGGAAGTTAATGCTACATGAGTCATCTAACCTTACTCAAGATGGCCACGGCCAGAAATGCTAGAGGGGTGTTTTTCAATGTGATTTCTCAGCAAAACAGAGCCTGGAGACCATTGCCTGGAGGGCATTTGCTTTGAATATTAAAAATGAATTAAAGGATAAGTTCACCTTTTAGAAACAAAATTATAAATTCACATTTTTTTGCAGGTAAGAAAATGTGCATTTATTATTTTTTCTTTTGGAGCCTGTAATGCATTGCACCAGCCCCATGCAGGGCAACTTCAGATCTGTCAGTAAATCTGTGTGCTGTACATCCCGTACGGATAAGCAGATACATTGACAGGAAGAGATCAATGAACTACCACAGTGCTCCACAGTGCTATGGTAGTTCATTGAGAACTACAAGCCAACAGCTGCTAAGGATGTCAGGGCTTGTAGTTCATTCACACATAGAGCTGTATGAATGAATGACGCGGCCGCATGGGAGGAGCCCGCCACAGCGGCACTGATTTTAAAAAGTGAAGCTAATACTTCTTCCCGTACTGCAGCCACAGGGAGGGGGGTCAGCAGACAGCGGCTGCAGCATCGGGAACATGTTACATGTTCCACCCAAAAAACGGGAGGAAAATGTAACATGTTCCCAAAGGTGTACTTATCCTTTAAATAGCATTTTTCCTTTGTGGTGCTCAGATGCAGTGTAGTTCTGCTTTCAGCTGCAAGGTAAACAACATAGAACTCCATGCAGTAGTACATATGCTTTCTTTTATTAACCCACAGGATCAATTATGAGGTAGAAAGAATTTAGTTTTACCTAGGGAGTGTGAGGTTCCTCTTTAATGAGGGAGAATTCAGGTAATGCCTCCAGGGTAATGTATACACAAATATTTCTCTCCAACAGATGAAAGTGTATTTGGTTAAATTCACATTTTTCATGGCAAGCCTTTAAAGTGTACATTTTTGTTTTTCAGTTTCGATACCCTTTAAAGTGATACTAAAGATAAAACTGTTTTGCGTTAAAATAAAATACAGGTTATACTTACCTGTTCTATCCAAGGGTATTACAAAGAGCCAGTCCCTTTACCTCCTCTTTTGGCTGTACCCTGCTGACTCTGCCTGCTTCTTCTTCTTCCAAGTGCCCCCTTAGCATAGCCACTTGCTATGGGGGCACTTGGAAGAAGAAGAAGCAGGCAGTGTCGGCGGGGTACAGCCAAAAGAGGAGGTAAAGGGACTGGCTCTTTGTAATATTCTTGCGTAAAACACGTAAGTATAACCTGTATTTTATACTCTCCATCGGGGCTGTTGGCGACCACAGACACACACAGCGCCAGTAATCCCCGCCCCCCGATCCCTGCTCACAGGAGTTTGACTGACAGCAGCAGGAGTCTGTGGAAGTGAAGGAGAACTGCTGTAGCCAGGGAAAGCACTGGAGCAATGAGACACAAGCCAGGTGGGGATGGGGGGGGGGGGAGCGGAAAAGATAGTGGGCCTTTGTTCCTTAAAGCATTCAATGCATTAGGATAAAAAATGTTGTGACTTTAGAACCATTTTAAGGCTTTCTAAATAAATGGGTTGCCTTGACGCAACACATGTTAATGCATGATATACCACACTTTAAAATAAGTACGATAATGCACCGCAATTGACGAGTAAAGGGACCCTTAAGATTATGGACTTTGATCTTCGAGGTAATCAGTTATGCAGAAACATACTTAATTCAGTTGCAGCAGCCACTGGTCATTCCTATTCAGATAATTATGCAAATGAGGCATTTTTTGTTACTAGGGTTTGCTAGCATCAAGGTACGTCTCTGTAGCAAAGATGGGATAACATCTGGAAGAATTATGACTACAGGCTAACTGACTGCTTTTTATTCCAGTTCTTCCTATAGGTAGAAGCAGTCAGAGAATAAAACAAATCCCATGAAATTTCAAATGTGCCTTTTTTTTGCGCAAATAAATTATTTTTAAAGCTGATTTAAAAAATGGAAACAATGCAATTATATTCTTAAAAAAAAATCATTAAAATCATTAAATGTATTTTTAATTCATCTAGTTTAAGTACCTGAATTTGCCTAGATATCAGTCTTCTGTAATTCTCTTTGCAGAAAATTTCAGATTGGGAGAGAACAGGACAGGAATAGGACCCAATAAGAATTTCTTACATGAGGATGTGCTGATGGCGAACATGCTGAGCAGTGGGATGACCTTGTCAGTATGCTTCTTCTGCTTCACTGTCCAATCAGCAATCGAGGGGTAGGTTTTCCCCCCCTGTTCTCGACCAAGCTTCTGCTACAATGGAGATTGGCCATCTGGCTCTGCTGTCTACAAGTCTAGATCACAAATCTGCCTTTAAAGAGTGACAGATCCATTGGCAGGTACCGCAATATCCATATATGTATTGCAAATGTGTATATCTGTTAACCTTAAGTTCAGCTTTAGAAAATAGGTGCTTTCCACCTAACCTTATGATGCCAAGGAAATAAATAAAAAAATAAAAATGCAAATACAATATGACGGTATCTGTTATTATAGAAAAGTTGGCAAGTATAACAACAATCAGTGTAAGAGGGTATTCCAGTTCCTCAGAAACTAGCAGAGACAATAACGGTACAGTTCACACAGAAAGAAACCATTTTGTGCTTTGTGCTGCCAAGCAGAATTTGAAAGCTCATAAATGTTACACAGAAATGTGACCTGGACTGAATCTGAGAAGAAACCAACTGCAGCAAGACACAGTGCACTTACTGTTCTAGGAATGGGTGGAGACAAAGATCCATTTGACATGTATGGGTCATTATTCATATTTGGCATCATGATGTAGCTTGGGTATCCAGGATACGAATGGCCTTTGCTGTATAAACCACCGTCCGGATGTTTTCCAGCTATTCCACCCCCCCCAAGGGAAAAAAAAAAACAGAAAAGAGAAAAAGTCATCTTATGAAAAAGCTTTTCTTTTAATTTTGCCAAAAGGGCACACAACATATTACAGCATGTTCTTTCAAAGGCTGTGAAATTTTGGCTCAGAGTAACCATTTCCTGTGAAGCACAACTAGGTAAGCCACATCCATGTATTCATATAAAACTTGGAATGTCCCTAGATTATTCCCTAGATTCTATGAGAACATGTGATGGGCTCTGATTTGGGGAATGTTTGGAGTACAGTGGACATTTGACTAAAAATGTCTGATATACTCAACAAGATTTTTTCATCACCATGGTTTACCAAGAAATTAAAGACGAATTCCAGGTATGGATATTTTTAAAAAGTTATATTGTTCCAGCTTGGACCAATGTAACTATGCATATACCATACCTGTGGGGTCCCTCTAGAAGCTGGAAATCACTGTAGTAGGAACCATTACTACAGTGATCTCAGCTAGGTTCCAGGTCCTGTACAGGGCCACTGCTCTGCTGTATTTTGAACACAGGAGGTTGCCTGCTTGGCACAAGCACCATTCAGAGATCACTTTGCAGTCCCTTAAAGAATTAATATCATTCCCTGATTGGACGAGGTGGAGAAGTGACACTGTGATGTCTCACTCCCTATCTCATCCAACAGGAGAATGCTTTACATTCATTGAGAAAATGAAAAGTATTCTCTGAATGGTGCCTGTGCCAAGTGGTCAACTTCCTGTGTTCATAATGCAGCTGGACAGCGGGTCGGCACAGGACTCAGAAGCTGGTGGAAGTCACTGTAGTGGTATGAGCTTCCCTTCCAATATCCCTACTGGTTCTGTATATGTGGGTAATGCAGCACACATTATCAATTAATGTAAAAAGAAACACATAAAGTCAACTGTACTCGCTAAGGCTGAATTCACATAGAACGGACATCTGCCAGAGGTAAACCGTAGCACTTTACACTCTGGCAGTTATTTGTTCTGACTTTGGTCAGGGGCAGTGTGGTGCACAATTCAGCGCATCACACAGTTCCTTTTTTTTATTGAAACTTTATTTGAAGTGCACAAAAGTGACACTCCATTCATGTTACTTTACAGTAGTGTGCAGTCCCTGGCTGCATTAGGCCGTGTACACACGGGTGGACTTTTCAGCATCAAACGTCCGACGGTCTTTCTGACGGACTCTTGACGGAGTTACGGACGACCGGACTTGCCCACACACGAACGGACGAAAGTTCGTTCGAAAGTCTGTTGGTATGAACGTGATGACGTACAAAGGGACTAGAATATGGAGTTCATAGCCAGTAGCCTATAGCTGCCCTTGCGTCCTTTTTTATCCGTCGCACTAGCATACAGACGAATGGATTTTTTGACCGGACTCGAGTCCGTCGGAAAGATTTGAAACTTCCAAATCTAAAGTCTGTCTGATTTTCAACAGAAAAAGTCCACTGAAGGTCCGATGAAGCCCACACACGGTCGGATTGTCCGACGGATTCATTTCGTCAGGCCAGTCCGGTCAAAAAGTCTGCCCGTATGTACACGGCATTACACTGTGAATAGGACAAACAGAAAATTTTTGTCCTAGTGTTGACCGGTGTAGTAAAAAGCTGGTTCTAGTGTGAATTAGCCCTTAGAAACAACATTGCGTTCACCCATAAAGAGAAAGACAACATCTTACAGTACACTGGTATCTGCAGTTTCCAGGATTTAGTCTGCATAGGGGACAGGCTATGCTATAACTTTTTCTCATCCAGATGAAACTGACACTATGAATGTTGTATGCACCACACAGGACACTGCAGCAGTGGCTTACAGCTTGTGAAGCTCAGGGAGAGGGTTAAAGACTGCCAGTGAGTCTTGTGGGAACTGGGCAACTGCAGACAGGACATTTTCCTGCTAAAATGTCCTTCATAAAAATTCGGAGGCACAAAGTGGGAAAGTGAAGGGAAAACAAATTAAAGAGCAGCACAGTTTTCCACCAAGCACCAGAGGCAGAAGCAGATGCAGAAGCAGATGGGATAGGAACAGGTGAGGCCGGAGCTCTTTTTTAATATTGAAATCAAATACATTGCAATATAAGAGTAATTCAGAAAGGTTTGCATATTATATTTATTATTGAGGGTAGGGACCGATGTGAATGCACAATGTATATGTAAAGCGCTGCATAAATTGATGGCGCTATATAAGTGTACCTTAAATAAATAAATAAATTAATAACTTTTGGATGACTATGAACTAAAGCAATTGGTCAATTTATTACTAGTAGTCCACATACCAGTGATTGAAAAACGCTGGTCTAATGTAAACTGTATCTTACATTCTACATGGCTTATAACTAGGCATTAAAAATATCGCAGAACGAAAGAACTTTCAAAGTTTAACAGCATTCAGAGCTTTGCTTCTTTCCTATGTGCCAAACTACAGCTACCATGAGCCTTTGCACAAGCTGGCCTCTGTGTTATTATTAATCAATTGTAGTTGTCGGAAAGTGAAATTGTGAGCAGTAAAAAGAAACAGACTAGAATGGAGTCCTGCAGACTACCTCCTGGGCAGAAGGCAGCTGTGGGCTTTCTTACAACTGACGGCAACACTAATCAAATACAGGACAAAGAGGGCAGGGATTAGGTTAAGTCCTTCTTGGTATGCATGATATATCAAAAGGCTGACAGTTTTCTGAAGGTATGCTCTTGTTTTCGTTCCATCTTAAACACAACAGATATCACATTTATATATTTTATTGACCGCCTCCAGCTGCCATAATTTTTTTCTTGAAATTTTAAGGACCTTTTTTTTCTTTTTCTTTTTTTTTTACTTAACGCATGCACAGTGAAAGGATTGTTACCCTTTCTATGCTGCAAAGAAGATGATTCATAGGATTTGAACACTTTTTGGCAGAGATATGCCAGCATACAGGAAAATCTCTGAGATAAATGCTACATACTTGCAAAAGCTTGTTATGCGTAATTACACTACCTGATTATCCTAGCAATGCCAAATTTGATATCTCTGCTAGCAATGTGCAACAGAAATTAGAAAGCTCTCTTTTAGTGGTTTGCATTTAGGAATATTTAGCAATTTTTTTGTTGGTTTTAATTATGTGCCTTCTTGCTTATTCCTATGGGTTCCCTAAGGATTTCCATGGGTGCGTTTAAAAACATTTGAATGCATTTATGTACAATGAAAGCATATCTTGCTAATAATCTGAGGATACAAATGTAGGCGATGCCACTGTTAACTTTTTTTTAAAGGTCCAGTCCCCTGGGGGAAGAGGGTGATTGTTACTCAGTCACTGACCCGAAACAAGTATGCAGGACAGGAATTCTCACTTTTCAGCGTGCTTGTTTCACAACAGGTTCTAGTGATAGCTGAATCAAAAGAATTGTTGTTTCATTAGTGTTTGAATGACCTTGATAAGATTTGTCTGATCTGTCTGGTCAGAAAGGTTTCCGTTAAAACAGAATTTCAGAAAAATAAATACAAAAATTACAAAAAGCATTTACATCTACCTTTTTTTAAAATTGTATATTTTAGATGGAACTAGACTAACATACATGGCTAGAATTTCAGGCAATTCATGCAGTCAGACAAAATTTGGGCAGTGGGTGCCCCTGTTGGCACTACCTGGCCAAAAAGGTCAATAGCCGGTTGGGGGGGGGGATTTTTCGTTCAAATAGCACCTGTATGAAATCAGATGTAGGCTCTGTTTGGGTCATTCTAACATTCACTGGAGCCAACAGGATGGGGAGGGTGGGAGGGGATTCGTCCATCCATGCTGTTTAGCGTGGATGGAGGAATTTTTTAGATTTAGCCCGCGGGCCTAACAAAAAATATAAGTGCGTGATGAGCTTAAATACCTGTTCAGTTGCATTGCTATTGCGCACATGTAATTATATGAACATGCTAGCAGGAGGAAGGAGCAGACGGATGATGACTCATCAGCATGCCACTGCTCCATCATTGTCCAATCAGTAGGCTGGGGGTGTGTCCTTGATCAAGTCAAATTGCTGTTGCAGGGAAGATTGAGGCTCTGACTTTGCTGTGGGGCAATGTGTCTGGATTATAAAACATCGTACAAATCCATGTATGTAAGTGCAGCTACTCTTTTGGAATTTAATAAATATATATATAGTCACACAAAATCACTGATTGCGTGCACTGCTCAGAGCAAAATGTAATACAAATTTTTTGGTTGAACTAGATAGATGGATTTGTGTTTTTCTCAACCTTAAGCCAGCCATACATGGATTGAAATTCAGCCGGTTTAGCAGGGACCAAGTTTCTACCCATGTATGGGCAGGCTGATTGTACCCAAGTCAATCCATTCATTGGTACAACCAGCCTGGCGTATTTTTTTTTACACGTGATTAATGTCAGCAGCATTAGCCACTAGCAGTAATCAATATGTTCTGCCAGCTGAGAAAACTCCTCACACTCCCTACTGGCTGTGTTGATGGGGAATCGAGCAATTTTCTTTTCTTCCACCTGTGGTGGATCGAACCATCTATAGGTTGCCTAATGCCCCGTACACACGATCGGACATTGATTGGACATTCCGACAACAAAATCCATGGATTTTTTCCGACGGATGTTGGCTCAAACTTGTCTTGCATACACACGGTCACACAAATCTTGTCAGAAATTCCGATCAACACGTACGACGAGCCAAGAAAAATGAAGTTCAATAGCCAGTGCGGCTCTTCTGCTTGATTCTGAGCATGCGTGGCACTTTGTGTGTCGGAATTGTGTATACACGATCGGAATTTATGCGAACAGATTTGAGAACCAGATCTCAAATTTTATGCGACACAAATTCTGATGGAAACTGTCCGATGGAGCCTACACACGGTTGGAATTTCCGACAACGAGCTCCGATCGCACATTTTACGCCAGAAAGTCCGACCGTGTGTACGTGGTATAACTGTGTAACTATGTAACACTCAACTGAATGAACTCTCCAACTACCTATTATTATATAATACATGTTCATTTTACCTTCACCATGGCCAAATGTGCCAGGAAAAGTCTTATCTGCTACCCTAGAAGCTGGAGTTTATCTTTCTATAGCAATCTTTCACATCCTTCCTTCAGGAGCTGATTTGCATAATCTAATTTTAGCTGTGCCCTACACTTATAATGGGTCGAAGCCCACAGCTTTGCTCCCATTTAATTACAAGCACTCACAGATAGGTGCAATCACAAAAAGCTAGCCGCCATGGTACATAGAAATGTGGACCCGGATTATTTTGCAAATGACATGCAAACAGTTTATTAACTGTATACGTTATTAGTGGCCAAACACTATTCAATTTATGCGACTGACTTAACAGATTTTATCATATTTGAATTTGGGTAGTGTATGTATAGTCAGTTAAACAACACAATTTTATTTGCAGTGAGAACTGTTGGGCCCTCCAATACTGCAGTCACAATGGACACTTTATGAATTTTTATTGTATCTGATGAGTGTTCTACCTTGTACTGTCAACTAGCAAAATGCAAAGTTCATCATCAGTGGGCAGCATAGTGGTGTAGTGGTTAGCATATTCACTTAGCAGTAAAAGGGTTGCTGGTTCAAATCCCAACCATGGCATTACCTGCCTGGCGTTTGCATGTTCTCCCTGTGTGGGTTTACTCCGGGTACTCTGGTTTCCTCTACACTCTAAAGACACGTGCTGGTAGTTAATTGTCTGGTGTGTAAATTGACCCAATATTTGTATGTATGAATGTGAAATAGGGACCATAGATTGTACGCTCCTTGAGGGCAGGGACTGATGTGAATGTAAAATGTATATGGGCCGGAAATCTGATTAGACTGAATTCCCAGGTTCATAGAAACACTTTTAAGAAATAGACGGTGTAGTAACCCTGCTTAGTTTTTTTTCTATTTGTCTATGAGGCAATACTAGTTATTAGTCTGTTGTATTTATAATGTGTCAGCCATTACTAATACCACAGTCACCTTTCTATTCATGCCATATTGTTTTTTTAATTATTCAACTATTCATTTATCATAACACTGGCCTTTATAGGAACTGTTGTGTAATATCACCACTACATGGGAAAGCCTAGCATTTCATTGTTAGATTACTATATACTACTCTGGCTTCCCTCTTCAATGATACTAGTCACGTGAACAATTGATTCTATTCATGCCAGTTGAAAGCAATTAAACTCAGGCTGTGATACAAGTACAACCTAATGCTTTCTCTTGATGGTTCCTCCATATCTAGGAAAAAGGGTAATTTTGTAGCTTTGTACTTGTTTGGACTGTAATTCCTTTTTATTTAGGCACAAATGACTGTCTCAGATATGTATGTTTTAGAACACTTATTTTTTTCTGTAGTATGTTTTCTTTGTTAGTGCTTTATGACATTGTGTAATCTGCTCCAGTATTTATAGGCAGCAAGTAATCATTGGGATAATTTATTAGGGTCCATTCACACTATGTGCAGATACCTGCATTTTTCTCCATGCATAAACGCAGGTAAGTACAATAATACATAGAAAACAATAGTTTACATAATATCACACCTCTATGGATGGCCGTGCATGTCATTGCACAGCAAATGAACCACGCTGGTGTGTGGTGACATGAATAAAGTGTCACTTTGTGCGATTAAACACTCAACACACCTCCCCCTGACGCACAAAATTGCATCAAAAAATGGCCGCTACCCACACATTAATTGCTCTACTTTACTGTGCAGGCAAGTGTGAATGGGCCCTTAAACTAGAAGAAGCTGTTCACTTAGCAAAGTGCATATTCAGTGAGCTTAATAAACAAGGTGAATCAGTGTTCGCTTCAATCAACCAATATTGTCCCGCCAATTTTTTCTATTTCCTTCACACATGATTGGATATTCAAAGTGAACAAAGGTTGACCTTATTTCCAAACATTTGCTTTGCTAGGCAAACATTCACTTTGCTAAGGCTAGCCATACCCTCTTATGCCCCGTACACACGATCGGATTTTCCGACAGGAATTGTTGGATGTGAGCTTGTTGTCGGAAAGTCCGACTGTGTGTATGCTCCATCGAACATTTTCTGTTGGAATTTCCGCCCACAAATGTTTGAGAGCAGGTTCTCAAATTTTCCACCAACAAAACTTGTTGTCACAATTTCCGAGCGTGTGTACACAAGTCCGTTGCACAAAAGTTCACGCATGCTCAGAATCAAGCAGAAGGAGCCGCACTGGCTATTGAACTTTCTTTTTCACGGCTCGTTGTACGTCTTGTAAGTCACCGCGTTCTCACATTTACAAATTTGGGCCAACATTTGTGTGACCGTATGTATGCAAGACAAGTTTGAGCCAATATCCTTCAGAAAAAAATCCACGGTTTTGTTGTCGAAAAATCCGATCGTGTGTACGGGGCTTTAGACTTTGTCATTCATCCCTGCAAGAGAAGTTTATCGATTTACCCATTGACACTAAACACCCTGAATAGAGGATTCTCTCCTGCCAGCTAGTTGGCTTCAAGGACTGGCTCTCAATTTTCCACCCGACTCCTTCGATTTTCAGTTTAAAGGATGTGGTGCGAACAGGGTCATCCATGGTTCACATTTCAGCTGGTTTATCAAGAACTGGGCAAAATTCGCACAATGTATGGTCAACTTTAGTGAACATCCACTACTGTTTTTGTCTACCCCATTGACTTCTGTGTGATGATAAACCCTCTTTTTGTGGCCACCCTCATAACTCAAACAAAATACTTATATCACGCACACATGAAACCTGATGAAGATCAGTATAGCTGAAATATATCACTTTTAAAAGTCAAAATGACCTCTACGCTAAAGACCTGGTTATGTACCATCTCATTCTTGGTGGAGTGCATAGATTCTGCTTTTATGGCACGCTAAATGAACATTCTCTTCTCTTCTAAGGAATTAAATGCTAGGTGTATCTGAATTGATAACATTCTATGGAAACTAAGCACCATAAAAGAATGTTCAGATATCCTACAATCTTTGCAGAAACTATTGATTTACGAGTGTGAATATGTCATTGCCAAGCCGCAATGATGCCCTATCAGTTTTGGGACTCTTCAGAGAAGCTATACTTTTCCCCAGAAGAGTGCTTTAGACAATATAAAAGCTAAAAACCATCTAAAAATTGTATTCACAAACTGTACAAGCATTCTGTAGCATTCTATGCTTAATGTTTCAGATGAAATGGAAAATAAAAAAATTTTGGACTTCAGCCTCAGAATTGTATGCTCTAGGTACAGAATGTTCAAAACTTGGAGGAAGTAACCAAACCATATACTCATATTTCAGCATGGAACTCTCACTATGACTAACATTTTATATTCTGTTTCAAACAGAAGGAAAAATGTTAGTAATATAATGATATGAAGAAATATGGAAAATGTTTGTATTACATAAACGACTCGAAGTGTTACTCAAAAAGTTGCTTGTCTGTCATTTAATACGTAATAAACTGAGCTTCTCAGTAGAATCCCAACTGTCTTAAACCACTGTTTGTGGTCAGAAACTTGGTTTTAGATGGAATTCTCTCACAGACTGACCAGTAAAACTGCGTATGGCGCACAGATGTAGTTTTGACTCTGAAGAAAGGTTTCTTTATATTGGGTGACAAATAAAGCAGAACTCCAGGCATAGTGATTTTTCTAATTTCTGGTGCAATTGTAATTTCTGGATCACTACTCTTTACTTTAAAATGTATATTTTTTTCATGGCAGATAGTACAGCTCTCTACTTTTGGATTGCTGTTGATATGACAGCTGTGGCTCTCCTACATGGAGGTGTGGCTTATCTGCTTCTCCTATCCCCTTGGCCATTCACAGAATGCTGTGTACTCTGTAAACCATTTTGAGGCCTTACATTCAGCCCCATCCCTCTTCTTTCCTTGGCCATTCTGTGAACTATTCACAGAATACAAAGCGTTCTGTTTTATTCGCCCCTCCTCTCCCTTTGGCCATTCACAGAACTCTGTGTATTCTGTTAGTGGTTCACAGAATACGCAATGTTCTGTGATCGGCCAAGGGGAGGGGGAGGCGGATAACACAGAACGCTGTGTATTCTGTGAATAGTTCACAGAATGGCCAAGGGAAGAAGAGGGATAAGGCTGAATGTAAGGCCTCATGCACACAGGGAGTTTGCCCAGCACTCCTAAATGCCCTTTCCTGGCAGGAGAAAAGCAGTGTTTAGGTACTTTTAGGTGTGTCAAGCCCTTGGGAGGTAATTCATTTCATTGGCCAAAAAATGAATGTATTGAATTAACGCTGCTGCTCCTGAATACGCTGGCAGTGGATTTTATTCTGCCTCTAAATGCCCCTGCCTCTAAACGCCTGTAAATGCCTATGTGTGCATGGACACATAGGTTAACATTGAGGGGCGTTTAAAGGCAGAAAAAAAAATCAAATGCTTGAAAAAATTGTGTTTTTAATGCCCAGTGTGCATGAGGCCTATTTAGTGGCTTTAAACAGTGGTAAATTTAGTGCTGCTTCTATATAAACTTATGAGAATCAAACTAATATGTAAAGTGCCTCTGCAATCATTAGTCCATTATAGTGCAATCATAAGTGAAAAAAGTCCATCCATGCAGATAAATTGCCAATCGAAGTTGATTCCTGCTTGTGAAGATTCAAGTGTCACTCTGTGCTCCCCTCCTGAGTCCCCACTCACCAGCAATATGATTCAAAACCGCATGGTCTATTTCCTGCACCAATGGATAAATTAAACTCCTTCCTTCTCCTCCAGATTACAAGGTTTCCAGTATGATAGTATGCAACATACCAATGAAAAGAGATGTATATAGCGTAATACTCTTTGGTGCTATGGTTCTGCTGGACCTGTGGTTCCACTCACATGTGCTGCTGGCTTCTGTGTTCAGATCTGCTGAACACAGAAGCCAGCAGCACATGTGAGTGGAGTATTACGATATAAACATCTCTCTCTTCATTGGTATGCCACATGCCATCATACTGGAAACCTTGTAATCTGGAGGAGAAGGAAGGAGTTTGATTCATCCATTGGTGCAGGATATAGACCATGCGGTTTTGAATCATATTACTGGTGAGTGGGGACTCAGGAGGGGAGCACAGAATAGCACTTGAATCTCCACAAGCAGGAATCAACTTTATTTGGCACTTTATCTGCATGGATGGACTTTTTTCACTTATGATTGCACTATAATGGACTAATGTTTACACAGGCACTTTATATATTAGTTTGATATATAGATAAGTTTATATAGAAGCAATGCTAAGTTTAACACTGCTTATTGTCACTTTATGGGGTCTTTGACCTTACACAACAGCAGCAGTAGCTTCAATTTATATTGGTACATATGAAAACAAATCCATAAATTTATTTTGGGATTCAAATTTCACAGGCAGTGAAGCACTTATAACCATAGCACGGGTATTTTTACTATCTCACTATTTAGTGGCTTATTTGGTTCAGAAATACAAAAGTAAAGATTGAACTAAAATGTTTTGAACTCACCATCGTCTGGGTGCTCTCTAGACTTTTCATGGTAAGAGTCTTGCCTTCTTCTGGATAGCTAATAAATATACAAAAAGTTATTGTTACCAGGTTATAGACACTCATTTTAAATGCATATAGCGAGCAAAGTATAAATCCCTTTCTAAACTCCCTCTCTTGTTTACGAAACAGGTCTACTAATGCAAGTAAATGGCTCCTGTGGCATTGCACACCTCTTTCCATATGAATGTTAAGGCTTTAGATAGAAAACTAATGACTGGACATCCTGGTTTGCACATCCATGGCAGCAGCTTGGACCCATTTAACTCATTTTGGCCCAGTGTCGAATCTATTCAAATCAAATCTATTCTGGCATAGTAAATTGTTTACTAAAAAAGTACAGGAGCATACCAATTTCAAAACCAACTACAACAATTAGCTTTAGAGATACAGTCACAGAGGAGAATCCACTGCAAAGGAATGCACACAGGATATTAATTTTGGTAAACAATCTAAAATCTTTCAAGTCCTCTAAAAATTCAACGTTATCACTGTTATCCCCATACAAAGACTAAAGTTGGCCATACACGTGTAGTATTTTGTTTGGAAATGCTTGTTTTCTGAATATTTGTTTGATTTTCCAATGGTTGGTCAACGCTCATTTTTGCCTGTAGTGATGAGAAAATTAAAAGAAGCAGAATGGATATTTTTTTCAAATTCTAATGAATATGTTTTTTGTTCAGGAAAAATCTTACCTATTGTAATGTGCATGTTCTAGGCACAAAAAAACTATTTAATAGATTCCATTCAAGTGGCAAGTGTGAACAAAACTTTTAAGGGCTTTCAAGTGAAATTGCTTGACTCGGTGATGGCAAGAAAGAATGCTCTAAAGTACAATTTTTCAGAATTCTTTTATGAACGTTCAAATGGAATTCTACTGGTGTATGGTCAGCTTAGGGAGATCAAATCAAACCATCCACATGGATTTCTCTGGAAAACCTCATTTTCAGGTTGTTCTTATGTTTTACAGATCACAATTCCCAAAAAGTCTTCACTATGTTGGCTCATTTACCAAACTGCCTAAAGCAAATTACATAAAGGCAAATAGACTGTGCCCTTTGTAAAGTGTAGTTGCTCCAGAGCTTAGTAAATGAGGGGGGAGCTCTGTTGGCTTCCATTGTCCAATCCTGTAGAAGCAAAAAATATTGTTTCTTTTTATTTTTGTTGCAAGTGGTTGGGTTTTCTTTGCAAAATGAAGCTGTATCTAATTTACTAAGCTTTGGAGCAACTGCACTTTGCAAAGTTCACAGTCGATTTGTCTTTAGCAAATCCACCCCTGTTTGTTTTACCCATTAGGCATCAATTAGATTAATAACATATATGTATAATGAGTGCTGGTTTATTGGTTGCTATGGGGAATTTGACATTGAAGTGGTTGTAAACCCTAAAAAAACAAACAAACAAACAAAAAAACAACCTTGCAACACAAAGGCATAATGAGCTAGTAGCATACTAGGTCATTATGAATTACTTACCTGAGATTGAAGCCCCCGCAGTGGTCCTCGTTCACCGCTCCAGCGGCCGACATCGCTCCCGGAGTTACTTCTGGGTATCGCGGGCTTCGGCACTGTGATTGGCTGGAGCTGCGATGACGTCACTCCCGCGCATGTGCCCGGGAGCCGCTGGTAACGTGCCATTGCTTCAGTTTGCTTCAGTGCGCATATGCCTATGACATCAGCACATGCAAATACAGGGGATATCTCCTAAACCTAATTATAGGCTTACCTGTAGCAAAAAAGTGGTTGTAAAGGGTTTACAACCACTTTAAGATGATAAAAAAGACTAAATATCTTTACTAAAAATGGTCCAATCTGCTATCCATGTTAAGAGCAGTGCAGCTTTGAAACCAGGGCCACTGATAAGGCAGTACAACTGGTCTTGTTGTACTGGGTCCAGGCCTTATCAGCTAAACAGGGAGGCCCGGGGCAGCTTTATTGTTCATTTCTGCCTAAATGAATAGATTTTACTAGATCACACCCCCATTTCTACTTGCTTACCAGGGCTAAAATTTCCCTGGGCCCCATCACTTCAACAGCATTTTTTCATTTTCGGGGAGTAGGTGGATAAAGTGAATGCCGCTGCATCTGGGGGTTGGAGGCGGGGTTGGGGGGCCCCCGTCAGGCAGGATGTAAGGGTCCCCATGATTTCTAGTAGCAGCCCTTCCCTGAAACCCCCCTCCCCATACTCACACACACACCATTCAAAGTAAAGAATGATACAAGGATGGTTAAACCTACTTCTGCAAGTACAAATCAAGTCACATGAGGCCAATCAGGAACAGATTTGGCCATGCATGAGCCAACTGCCTAAATCTTTCATGAGACAATGAGAGTAATCACCATATGATAGTTGCATACATGCACCAGTGGGATCATGTAAAGTACTCCATCAAAGCCTTTTAAGACCCAAACAAATGGCCTTGAAAGATGGCAGCAGACCATCAGCCTTCTTCTACAGATAATACACACATGTAGATCAATAAAACAGAACATCATTTTAAGGTGTCTGATGGCCAATTGCAGAGAAAACAGACATCAACCATGTTGATTTTTTTTCTTTTAGCTGAGTGTCAGTATTCTCTGTGATAAACCCACAACAGGGAGGCATAGCAGCATTCCCCCATCTTAGTTACATTGACATAAACATGCATGCCCAGTCATGTAACAAGTGGTGTCAGGTCTATAATACAGGTAGTATCCTGAGTGTACACATCAAACGCAGCACAAAAAATACACGGATATAATTAAAATGCTCACCGACAAAGCCCCGGCGATAAAAGTGTCCTATTAGCAATGCATTTCCTTCCTGTGCTGAAGCCAGGTAATAGATAATGCATTGACTAAATGAGGGGCACTGCCATCTGACAACAATTACACAGTTTGTATCTGTTCATTAATTCACTTCCTGAGCATTGGAAGTCCCAGATGTGTTAAAATAAATATTGTCTGCACTGTGGTGTTTTTTGTTTTTAACTGCTGCATTTGACTAAATGTTATTGTAGGATTTTCATTTACAGCCTGGAATACTGTGCAGATTTAGGCCTCATTTGCACTGACACTCCTGCGTTTAGCTTTTCTAAATGTAGAAGTCATCTGGGAAGTTTAAACAACTGCCTCCCAGGGCCCTTTTCCCTACGTTTAAGCCTGGTACATAAGTACTGGCGGTTGGTGCTCAATATTTTGGGGTGGGGCGTTGGTGTTGCCGTGTGGGATAGGCATGGGCATGTGACCATTCCCCCCTCCCTTAGGAAGGAGGCAGATCAGGCAGATATGGATCGGGGCTGCAGCTCCTCGCTCCAGGGCCATTGCTTCTCCTCCCGGCCAAACAGGAAGTAGGTCCTGACTAAGACCCGATTGGTCAGGAGTCCGGAGACTCTCTGGCCAATCGGGTCTCAGGAACTGCTTCCTGATTGGCCAGGAGACGAATCAGGAAGACAATAGTGAATATAAATTCATTATTGTCACACAACTGGGTGGGCTCAGGGCGCGGGACCTACCCTTTTTTAAAGCCAATTAGAACCTTAGTTTCTAATCATGTGCTTTAAAAAAAAAAAAATATTAAAATCCATGCATCCGGCGTCCATGCATCATCGCGAAAAGCCAATGGCTGCAAGTGCTTATCTGTGTATTCTGGTGGGGGAATCCCCGCTGTCAGAATAAAAGACACAGCGGGAGAGATCCCTGCATCAACATCACTTGTGTTGATGCGGGGATCTGTTTGTTGTTTTTTTTATTCAACGAAAAACAATAAAACTGTACTTTTATACCAAGCTTTGAATGTTCCTGCCTTAAAGCCAAGTTTAGAAGGTTTAACACAGGTTTGACACTGCCAGTGCATGAGTTAAAGTTTTTTCATTAAAATAATAAACTTGTCATACTTACCTGCTCTGTGTAATGGCTTTGCACAGAGTGGTTCGGATCCTCCTCTTCTGGGGTCCCTCGCCGACACTCCTGCCTCCTCCTTCCTGTTGGGTGCCTCCACAGCAAGCAGCTTGCTATGGGGGCACCTGAGCCAAGCGGCTGCTCTGTGTGTCCATTCAGACACAGAGCCATGGTTCGGCCCTGCCCACTTCATCTCATGATTGGCTCACGGGCTATGATTGACAGCAGCGGGGATCAATGGCTCCTGCTGCTGCCAATAGCCAATTAGGAGTGCGAGTACCCGGAGAGGCAAGGCTCTCATGGACATCCTTGGATCGAGAGGGGGCTCGGGTAAGTATTAGGGGGACCTGGGGAGGCTGCTGCACACAAAAGGTTTTTTACCTTCATGCGTAGAATGCATGAAGGTTAAAAACCTTGTGCCTTTACAAGCACTTTAAGCTGGCCATACACTAGTAGAATTTTAAACAAACATTTATACGAATTTTCTCATCAATGTATGCGATAACTTGACGAATGTCATTCAAAAGTGGTTAAAAAGAAATTTGCTTTTAACGTTCAGTTTTGGAGTGAACGGACTTTCCCAAATAAAAACCACATTGGTAAAAAATCTGTTTGCGAAAAAATTAACATCCTGCTTATTCAAATTTTCACATCATTGTGGTCAAAAACAAACGTCAATTTGCCCTCACTAACATTTAGAAAATCAAACAAAAGTTCTTAAAACAAGAATTTTTGAACGGATATCTACTTGTGTATGGCCAGCTTTACTTGTGTAACAGGAACTAATAAAATGGTAAGAGCAGTGACAGGGAAGCCTACTTTATTCAGCTGATGATTGCTATATCAGTGGGAAAAAATACAACAGTAGAATCGGGCCTGGTTCAGACCTATGCGTTTTTCAGTGCGTTTTCAGTTTTGCAGAAATGCACCACAGTCCATTTAACATGGTTTCCTATGGGCCATGTTCACATCTGTGCGTTTTCCACTGAAAGGGATCAGGGACTTTTTTTTCCTGCAGCAGGTTGCGGTTTTAGTTGTATAGACTTTAATGGAAGCACAGTGTTTTTGATGCGTTTCTGCTGCATTTTTGCTGGTTTCTCCTGCAAGACAACAGACACCTCCCAAAAACGCAAAACGCATTAAAAACACGTCAAAAATGCGCGTGAAAGAATGCAAATTGCACCTGGAAAACTGCAACCTGCATAGGTGTGGACCAGGTCTAACAGAGTATCTGTTCTGCACTCTTTTGATCCGTATTCAGCAGACATCACAGAGCCAGTCCAGGCTCTACAGGGATCCTGACAATAATGTCGGGATCCACCCAGATGCCTGACTGGCAGCTGGCTCAGCTTCTCAATGTGCTGCTGAGAGCCTTAGCCAGCCGCTCCTGCCCCCTCCACATCCCAGCACTTCGGTGAGCGCTGGAGGGAAAGAGCAGAGAGAGCTGGTGACTGACAAGTCACCAGCTCTCTGCTCATTGAAGACGGAGAACTGAGTGATCAGAAGTCTTTGATCGCTTAGTTCTAGGTGTAGAGCCGACAGGTGACAGCTGCAGCCAGCAATGGTCGGATTTGTGTACACACGATCGGAATTTTATAGCAAGCTCTCAGACTTTGTGTGTCGGAAAATCCGATGAAAAATGTGTGATGGAGCCTACACACGGTCGGAATTTCCGACAACAAGGTCCTATCACACATTTTCCGTCGGAAAATCTGACTGTGTGTACGGGGCACTAGAGTGACAATACTGCTCCTTCAGAAATACAGTAAAGTTATAGTAAGTATTGTCAAAATAGGACAGGAAGTCAGTTGCTGGCAGATTCGCAGAGTTAAAATAAGGAGGAATTCCACTCTTCCCATCTAAAATGTAATGTTTATTCCTTGGTAAATTTTCCTGTATGTAAATAAAAGAATAGATACTTACTAGACCATGAAGTCCAGTGCTGTCCTTTTCCAGCCCAAAGTTCTTCCACAGGGTTATACTTCCATGCCACTATCTTGGATCAAAATCCCATGCAATCGCAGACACACCTCTGGTCTATAAGACCTGGCAGAGACCACTAAATCCCCCAAGCATGCACAGTGGCACCACGGGTCTCTGCCGGTATATGGGACCTAACAGGCTCACAGTGTGTCTAATATGATTTTCTGCATGAGCAGACATGCCTTGGTCCTCTGCCAGGTCCTGTAGCCCCCTGGCATGTCTGTGCATGTGCAAATATTGCACAGCATATGTCATTCTCACCTAGGAGAAGATGGAGGTAGTAAACACTATAAAAAGAAATAGAAATTATTGTTAAATGCTTAAGATGGAGGGGGGAGGAGTCAGGGGAGAGGAAGTGCTTTTCATGGGTGAAAGTCTGCTTTAAGAAAAAAAAAAAGCTTAAAAAAAGAAAACATATGCAGCCACCATATCTAAGGAGTGCTAGGGTGCAATATATAAAAATTTTGTTCATAGGTTTAGATGCACCTCAACAGAATACCCTTATGTCAGGCAGTGACAATGCATGGTGGGGCATCTCTCATTGTCTATGATACTGCTGGAGCACTGGGGTTACTATAATGTTTCCCCCAATCTGGATGACAAGCAGCGCCCAGACATAAAACTAAGAATTACCACTGCTCAGCTGCATACAAATCATCAATCCTGGGCAATCAGAATTAAGGATTGAATTGAGCACTATGTGGTCCCTAGCTTGATTTTTGGGTGATTTCACTCAAGAGATTTTTCACAAGGCTAGAAGACCTTTTTAACAGACCCAGTGCTAAATATTGGTCAAATTTAATCCATATGCTATCTGATTGTAGTTAGCCATGTTCAGGCTCAATGTTCATCTGTGGTCAGCAATACGCTTGGAGTTCAAAAAGACATTTGATTTTTGGACTTTATCATTGTTCAGGAAAATATGTTCTGGTCATATATTCAATGTATTTCTCTAGCACTACATTAGATTTGATTGCTGATTTTGAAATTTGGAGAGGATATGGCACTACATTATCACAACACATCACAACACATCTCCAGGTATGGAGGCCTGGATAGATGAGGAAGTTTGTTTGGCTATCTACTATAGGAGCTGCACTTGTAGGTATGTGGTGACAGCTACACAGTGGCGGCTGATGCTCAAATTTTTTTTTTTTTGGGGGGGGGGTCACAAACAAACTAAAAAATTCTGAAAAAAACCCCATCAAACTCAGCCACTGTGCCATCAAATGCAGCCACTGTGCCATCAAACGCAGCCTCTGTGCCATCAAACACAACCACTGTGCCATCAAACGCAGTCACTGTGCACATCAAGCGCTGCCACTGTGCCCTCAAACGCTGCCACTGTGCCCTCAAACGCTGCCACTGTGCCATCAAACGCAGCCACTGTGCCCATCAAACGCAGCCACTGTGCCCATTAATTGAAGCCACTGTGCCCATCAATTGCAGCCACTGTGCCATCAAACGCTGCTACTGTGCCCATCAAATGCTTCCACTGTACCCATCAAATGCTGCCACTGTGTCATCAAATGCAGCCACTGTGCCCATCAAATGCTGCCACTGTGCCCTTCAAATGCAGCCACTGTGCCCATCAAATGCTGCCACTGTGCACATCGAATGCTGCCACTGTGCCATCGAATGCCGCCATTGTGACCCCCGCACGCTCGCCGTCTGCACTTACCCTGTCTCGGTGGGGCAGCAGGTGACGGAGAGTGGTGTCCTCCATGCGTGCCCTCCCATCCTCTCCTCCTGATAGGCATCCAATCACACCGTCTGTCGTTTCAGCCAATCAAGTGACGGGTAATCAAGTGACGGGTAACAGACTCAAGCACCCGATTGTCAGAGAGGCAGTTCAGTGTTAATAAAAGCGAATATTAATTCGCTGTTCTAACACACCTGAGTGAACTGTGAGCGCCAAGCACGGCGCTCGCAGGTCAACTTTTTTGACGCCTATGGCTCTAATTAGGTGCTTCAAAAACACCCCCAGTCGCTGTAATTCAGGCGCCCGGCGCCCGAAAAGGTTGAATAGGGGGTGACAGCAGCAGCCATGGATAGATTCATGCTATGCATGAATCTATCCATTGGTCATAGAGGGGGTGGCTGGAGAGAGGGGGCAGCCCTTATTGACGCACCACCACTGCAGCTAAACACACAGTGGTTGGGCTAGTAAGAGTAAACTGTGTTAATTTATGGATATGATCCTTCCTTTGAAAATATCATAGTTATGTTGCTACTTGGTCCCAAGCACTAGGCAACAGTTTTTGTGCCATATAACACTTATAACCCTTTCCTTTCCCCCAAGTCACGTGACATGTGAAATCCCATGTTCGTCAATAAGAACTGAAGTCGCTCTGACTTTAGAAAAGGGTCCTGTACTACTTCAAGGTGAATAAACCCCATTGTGTACTTAAAAGTGGGGTATGCCTGTATCTGACTTGTGCCCATAGACTTTAATGGAAGTCGCCTCCATGTCAGATCCTCATCTTAATTGATGTGATTTGGATCCAACATTAAAAGAAGATTACACATGCACTCCCTGAAGTTGCTTCAAAGTCGTGCCAAAGTCCCTCTGTAAGTTGCATGACCTCAGGTCGTTGCAGTGTGAACCAAGCCTAAATCTTATCTATTTTACCTTTATGTTCATTATATGTCAATATATATATCCTGTTTATAATATTTCCTTCACAAGGTGGTTTCAGATCATTTAAAGTGTATCTAAACCCAAGAACACAAATTGTACTGCAGCTTACCATTCCTTAGTTGTGATGGCACCTTTTATCCCTTATCCATACCTTTTTCTTCTTGATTTTCACCTGGTGATCCTGCTAGGTGTACACTTCCTTTTCTAGGGTGACAACCATACTGTATCTAGGAGGAGCATGTTGTCACTGTCACCCTAGGGGAGTGTGTTAGGAACGCCTCCTGTCCATAACACAGGGGGATGTGTTTTGTAGTCGACAGATATAGCTGGGAACAATGCTAACTAATGGCTGCACAAAGCACAGGAAGTTATTAGCGCACAAGATTTCTAGTGTGATATACGGCTGTTTTTGTCATTTTTTTTAACATGTCAGTTAAAAATAACAAAACGCTTTCATTGGTATATTTAAAAAACCACAGGGCAGCAAGAAAAAGAGAAATGTATTCTTACAGTTTACATTTTTTATATTCTTTAAGCACTTCCCGACCAGCCGCCGAAGTTTGGCTCTCCTGCGCGAATGGCCGTCATTGTACGTCGGGCGCATACACTGCGATCTGTGCCCAATCGCTAGCGGGGGAGCCAATCAGCGGGTCCGGTGGACTCGATGTCCAGCGGCCACCAGCGATCACAGAGAGGCAGAACGGGGATGTGCCAGTGTAAACAAACAGATCCCCGTTATGTCAGGGGAGTAGAGTGAGATTGTCTGTTTCTAGTGATTAGGAACAGCGGTCTCTCTCTACTCCCTGTCAGTCAACTCCCCCCACAGTTAGAAAGCACCTCCCTAGGGAACATTTAACCCCTTGATCGCCCCTGGTGTTAACCCCTTCCCTGCCAGTGTCATTTATACATCAATCAGTGCATTTTTATAGCACTGATTGCAAGAGTGTATCCGATCTGTCCTCTGCAGTCCCGCTTAAAATCACAGATGACCGCCATTACTAGTAAAAAAAAATAATAATAATAATAAAAATGCCATAAATCTATGCCCTATTTTGTAGATGCGATAACTTTTGCGCAAACCAATGAATATACGCTAATTTGGATCTTTTTTTAACAAAAATATGTAGAAGAATACATATTGGCCTAAACTGAGGAAGAAATTAGTTTTTTTACATTTTTTTTGTGGATATTTATTTTAGCAAAAACGAAAAAATATTGCTTTTTTTCAAAATTGTCACTCTTTTTTTGTTTATAGCGCTAAAAATAAAAGCCGCAGAGGTGATAAAATACCACCAAAAGAAAGCTCAATTTCGTTTGGGTAACGTCGCACGACCGCGCAATTGTCTGTTGAAGCGACGCAGTGCCGTATTGAAAAAAAATGGCCTGGTCAGGAAGTGGGTAAATTTGCTCCAGTGGAGGAAACAAAACTCCTTCCTGATCCCCCAAAGGCAACTGTATTTCCCCTGGATCAACAATCTGTTGTTATTACCTATGAATATTAGTATCTATTATTATTATTATAATATAGGAGTTACTTAGCACCTACAATATAAAGGGGAACAGTACAGCTACAACACAGTTCAATACAGAAGGAATAGGTGGGCTCTGCTCATGAAGCTTATAATCTAGTTATATTTTTTGCATTTAAGAATGTATCCAGGACTTTTTTTAAACAATCTACAGCACAATTTCTTGAGGGATCCTATTCTACATTTCACAGCTCTTACTGCGAAGAAGCCTTTTTGTATGTAGAGGTTAAATCTATTTTCCTCCAAATGTAGAGTGCCCCTATGTCCTTTGTTATAATGACCTTAAAGTAAATAATTCTACACTAAATTCACTATATGGACCACTTTAGATTTATACATGGTGGTGATCATATCCCCCCGTTAAGTTGTTTGCTTCCAGTCAAATGCCCTACAATATATTTTTCTAATATTGTCTGCATCTAATAGTTAAGCACTACAAGTAGTAAAATTGTCACTTGACTAATGTCGGTCATACACCGTCCGAATTTCGAAAGAATTTTCTTTAGAAAATCGTATCTAAGAATTTTCGTACGAATTTCGCACCATTAGTGGGCTGCAGCAATGGCCGATTTTCGTGCGGCAATCAAATTTGAGGATTCAGACATGTTGGAAATTTTTAGAAAAACGAACGATTTTCTAATCAATGATGGGAAAATCGTGCGAGAAATGTAATAAGAAAAGAAAATTTACGGAGAGAAAAGAAGATTCCCGTCCACGAAAATTATTTTCTGTAGCAACATGAGATGAAATTGAAGGCTTGGTCGGCCGAATTTCGAAAATCAATGGTGGCACCATCGGATCACAAAAAAAACGAACTTTCTGATTTTGAAAAGAAAATTTGTTCGAAATTCGACCATGTATGGCCTGCTTAAGGCAAACATTTTTAAAAAACTTTTAAAGAGATTGCAATCAATATGTGAATGTCACTATAGCCGGGGCTTACCTCAAATACCTAACAAACAAATACTAAATATAATAAAATGAATATCCCCAAAATCGAACTTGTTATTTGAAGTGAATATAAGCTAGGATGTCAAGTTTTCATGTTCACCTAGCAAAACTTTCTCCAATCATCCAATTGCTTGCAATGGAAAGCCCTATTTTTCAAAGTTCCTGCACATGATTTTTTTTTAAGTGAACACTTTGCTGGGCTGAGTGAATATTTTCTTCTTTAAAAAAACCAACCCCATTGGGTAGGCCAGTCTTATTTTGGTCAGTAGTACAATGAAGGGCCTAATTAGAAAAGTGAACTCCCAACATATGTTTAGCTCATTGAGACTTCACGGGAGGGTACAAGTCTCCTGTGAACTTTTTCTTTCTGTCCGGGCAAGACTCTATGGTGCCTGGCTGTTGTCCTCTTGTGCTTTTACAAAGGAGGAGGGGTTATACTGTTCTGCATAAAAAGTGAAAGCTGTTTATTCAATCACCACTTGGCTAATTAGCTTCTCATACATATATGTATACGCACAGCTTGAGGTTCTGTGGGAGTTTGAAGGTTTTTCCCTTTCCTTCAACAAAATTCAAAGAGCTGAAGCATGGCTATATCATTACAAGGGTTAATCGTTTTTTAGGCTACAAAAAGTTTACATACAGGCAAAAGAAAGCAGACATACAGCCTCAAAAGATAACGGAGACTCCAGTCATTAGGCAGACTCCCCACTGCTCTTTATGATGCTGGGAATTGTACTTTTTATTTACAAGGTTTGGAACATGAAGTAAGGCCGCTAACAAGTTATTACATGTTCCGAATGAACTTCCTTCCCTAGAATTTGAAATACTGGCCATACACAGGAGATAAGAACTGGAGGTTGGTTTATTAAAGGAGTTGACAACCTTCACCCAATACATTTTGTGTATATCCACTTCAATTATCCAATCACATGAAAGGTGAACTCCTCCGCATGATTCGGTATTCAAAGTGAACAGAAATTTACTTTCTACATTATTGGATAAAATAAGAGAATATTTATCTAGATTAGTCCTACATACTGTACCTTCTGGAGACAAGTTATGTGGTGTTTTTTGTATATGGTTTTATTTTCCTTTTGGTATGTTCTTGACTTTTGTGTGAACTGTTTTGGCTATATTTGCACCTGTACCAAGGCTGTAGTCTATACGGCAATTGCATTTCAATAAAAAAGTATCTGATTAAAAAAGAAAAAATGTAGTTAATATTTACAGAGTCTATTGCATAACGGGCTCTCAACTCCAATATCAGCTTATTCTCCAAATGGTACAAGATCCTTTAGCAGCAGTCGATGGTTCTTTTCAAATGGAATGGTTGTAGCACGTTGTTTTACAGATCCTGTAGGACAGTGGCAGCTGGTGTTCTTTTTTTTTTGGGGGGGGGGCTTTGCGCACGGTTGGTCGGTCATCCAGCCCCGCACTTACCCCATCTAGGTCCTACGGGTGGCGGTTTCCATCGCGTCTCCTCTGCATCACAGCGGCTTCCGCCATGCGTCTCCTCCCTCCTCCTCCTAGACATCCAATAGGATCACCAGTCCTTTCAGCCAATCGGGTGATGGGTTTCACTTCCTGATCAGCCAGGAGAATCAGTGTGACAATAGTGTTCATTCGCTATTGTCACACAAGTGGGTTTTTCAAATGTTTTTCAATAAGCACTAGCCATACAAAGATTTTTTTTCCCTCAGCCAAAAGGCTGAACGAAAAAAATCCTACACATTCCTTCATCAATACTAACAGCATAGCTGGACAAACCCAGGGCTTTTTTCCCCCAGAAAATAGGTGCAGGAACTCAACCATGACCCCCCCCCCTCCAAACCACATCAAATAATGGGTGTGGTCAAATTTCACTAACAGTGCAAGGGTCTTAAAGGGGCATTAAATGCCCTGAGTGCATTAATTACAGAGTGCAGAGTTCAAGGGGGAGGGGAATACAGTGCAGAGTTCAGGCTTCTTCCGCAGCTGCTTACCTCTGCATCCCCCATCCACATCTCACTTTCACCCCTCTTCAGCTCTGACCTTTGCATGCAACCCCCCTTCCACTGCCCCCATCTACTCCCTTCCTCCTTAAAAGCTGCACCATTTTCCACATGTCTTACTTGTGTTGCTGTATTAAACTGAAGCACCCTGTTGGCTCTAGTACCTCCCCACACACTATAGATGGCTCCTCTCTCACTTGTAGGGAGATGATCCAGTGGGGGGGGGGGGTGGGATCTGCTCTGCACCTGCATCTTCCTTAGCCATTCAGGGGATCAGATCTGTGGGAGCCATTGAGAGACAAGCTATCCCTTGTAAACACAGAAACCGGACTTCAATGTTTACAAGTAATAGTAGCGAGAAGAGAGCAGAGGGCCTGAGCTAGAGGTGGTGGAACTGAGTTCCACCAAGTTCCAGCTGAAAAAAGCCCTGGACAAACCTCCCACTACGGGCTATTGTATTCTGACAGACTGTACCAATGGCTGTCAGAATACCCAAACTGGCCTGCTTCAGATTTGTTGCAGGTGCTTTTTAGATGAGAATATTTCACCCAATCAACTTTTGTCAAGCCAGATGGCTGCACAAGGAGCACCCACAGCTTGATTTTTGGCCAATTCAGCATTGAGAGACAAAGAACCAAAATGTGAGCCTTGTATAGCAGCCTTAAGAAGCTGATTTACTAAATGGCTCATATTCTAGTTTATGTTTACTCCATAGCTACATTTCAAGCTGAGGAAAAAGTTAACTTTTTACACTTTTCTGAACCTCAAGCAGTGTTTGTAATGAATACAAGCTACAGTAAAGTTCACCCCTTTGGTATATTATCCCTTAAAGAAGAACAATATTCTCTAATGGCAGAGTCGTTTAAAGAGACTCTGTAATTTTTCCCACTAGAAAGTCTGTCTAGCCCTTCTCTGATCTACTTATACTTACCTTCACAGTGCTCAACAACCACCCCCTCTTATGAAGCTGTGCTCAGGCCTCAGCAGCCAATTGCTAGGCCAGAACACATGGTTTAGGGTGTAGTATCATCAACCCTGGATATGCTCCAACACCATCCAACAGCTTATTCTGTGGGTATAACTGGGTTGAGGGGTGGGCTAGTAAGACATTCTCCCTGAAATTCATAAACAGTTAAGTACTAATTAGAAATCCATCTCATGGTAGTGTGACAACTGGTAGAACTTGCGTCAGATTCTGGTTGTGTCAGTAAGGTGTTATCGACAGAACTGTCACGAGCATCTTCCCTAAGACGTGGTGGAGTTTTACCGGCAGGAAAGCTATTTGGAGACAGTAACAAAAACTTATCAAGTATCAGTTGCTGAGTAACTAAACTAGGGGTGTTTTCTTCGCCCGTTCTGTTTTTAAAGAAACCTATAGCAAGGACATCTGGAAGCCCAATTGCTGACCTTTCTCCTTGAACATATTAGCTCCCTGGCTGTCATATTACTTCAGTGGCATTGGTACTTTCAAAAGAACTGACCCAGAAGAAGTATGAGGATCGGGAGTTGTAAATTCAGTCTCAATTTCCTCATCTGCATTCTTGTGGGGGGCAGTGGGGTTGATTTACTGAATGGAGAGAAGCTGTTCAACTTGCAAAGTGAATATTGGCTTTAGAAAATTTGTGCTCACTTTAAATACCCAATTGTGTGCAAGAGAACTAAAGCACACGATTAGGTATACAACCTTCTCCTTATTCTGTAACATTCACGCTGCTAGGTGAACATCCTTTATTCTTTAAGTAAATATTATTATACAAGATTTCTATAGTGCCAACAGTTTGCACAGCGCTTTACAATATAAGGGCAGACAGTACAGTTACAATACTGTTTAATACAGTAGGAATCAGAGGGCCCTGCTCGTTAGAGCTGACAATCTAAGAATCACAAAGTCTCAGTACTGTTGGCAGAAACAGCCAGGCAACCACCAATTCAGCCATGGCAGCTTCTCTCAGGAAAGGTTTCCTTTAAGATGGGTTCTTTGTCTCGGCCAGCCCCCCTCTTCTTGACATCAACTACACAGTTTGAAGGCGTGCCCATGTGCTGCTCCTATTTTTTTTTATATTTTTCCCACATGTCTTATGACTTTTAAGGGCATGGAAACACTATATACAAAGTATGTTGTCTCAGACAGAGTTGCTGTTTTTCTGAAATTGTACTGGGTTTGGGTTAATATCCAATGTACATGGATAGAAGTACTGCTTAGCAGAGTATCCTGTAATGTCTTAGTAGGACAGGGTAAAAGATTATATTTGCATCCAGAAATGTTAACACTGCAGAACCCCCAACAAATACCAAACCTGCCTATAATATGAAAGTGTAGAACGCCCTATACAGTTTCATATGCTGCAATATAATAATAATAATAATAATATAAGCATATTCAGTAAGGTAATATTAAAGTGGTTCTAAAGGCAGAAGGTTTTTTTATCTTAACTCCTTCAGATCTGCGCTATAGCGAATGATGACTACAGCGCGGATCTACTTTGCCGGGAGGCCGTCAATAGACGTCCTCCCCTTTGCACGCTTCCCGCGTGCCCCCTGCAGGGTGCGTGCAGCGCACACTTTAATCACCGAGTCACCAAATCTCGGGTAATCACAGATCGGCATAAGGGGTCGATCCTGGCCCCTTACCACGTAATCAGCTGTCAGCCAATGACAGCTGATCACATTATGTAAACAGATGATCGGTAATCTTTTTTTTTTTTCCTCCTCACACTGACAGCATGAGGAGAAAAAAAAGACGATCACTGGCTTCTGTGAAAGGGACATCGGTCCCGAAGAGGAAGAGGCGCAGCCGCCTCATCTGTGCCAATCAGTACCGCTTGTCAGTGCCCGCAGTGCCATGAATCAGTGCCCTCAGTGCATAACAGTGCCAGAAATCAGTGCCACCTATCAATGCCTATGAGTGCCACCTATCAATGCCCACCAGTGGTGTCAATCAGTGCCTCATCAGTGCCACCTAGCACTGCTGCCTATCAGTGCCCATCAGTACCACCTATTAGTGCACTTCAGTGCCACCTATCAATGCCCTTCCGTGCCGCCCATCAGTGCCACCTCTCATTGCCCACCAATGCCACCTATCAGTACCCACCAGTGCCACCTCATCAGTTCCCACCAGTGTTGCTGCCTATTAGTGCCCATCAGTGCCGCCTTATCATTGCCCATCAATGCAGCCTATCGGTGCCCATCAGTGCAGCCTATTAGTGCCCATCAGTGTACATCAATGAAGGAGAAAAATTACCTGTTTGCAAAATTTATTAACAAAATATAAACAAGTTTTATTTCTTTTTAAATTTTCTGTCTTTTTAATTTTTTAAACAAAAAATAAAAAACCCAGAGGTGATCAAATACCACCAAAAGAAAGCTCTATTTGTGGGGAAAAAAATGTGTTGCATGACCGCGCAATTGTCGTTCAAAGAGTGACAGCGCTAAAAGCTGAAAATTGGTCTGGGCAGGAGGGGGTTTAGGTGCCCAATAAGCAAGTGGTTAAAGGGGTTGTAAAGGCAGAAGTTTTCTATGCATTAAAAGAGTATGTTTTTTGTTTGGCCATTCATACTTACCTAGGTGGATGCAGCACCGAACACCGCCGATGGCTCGGTTCTTACAGATCCCAGAGAGGAGAGCTGCTGCCTGTCAATCAGCAGCTCTCCTCTCTGCTCCTCCACGCTCACTGGAGCACTCTGCTGAGCTGTGGAGGTGCGGGGAGTGGCCGTCTCAGGCTCTCAGCAGCTGCCTGGACTGATTCCAGTGACGTGATGACATGGTGCCTGGACTGATTCCAGTGACCTCAGCAGAGAGCAGACTTCAGACGAATTGCACTCCTGTGACCCATAGGAGAAGTCCAGCCAAAGGAGCTCAGGCTGGACTTCTTCTCAAATTCAAAAAGCCTTCTGTGTGCAGCAGCCCCCATCAGCCCCCCTAGCACTTACCTGAGGTCCCTCAATATCCAGTGATGTCCACATGGGTCTCAGCCATCTGAGATTTTCCCTCCTGATTGGCTGAGACACATCAGTGGCGCCATTGGCTGGCGCTGCTGTGAATCAAAGTCAGCTAGCCAATCAGGGGAGAGAGGGAGGGGGACCAGGTCGGGGCTCCATATCTGAATGGACAAATGGAGCTGTGACTCAGCTTGGGTGCCCCCATAGCAAGTTACTTGCTGGGGGGGCACTGAACAGGAGGGAGGGGCCAGGATCACAGAAGAGGGACCCGAGAAGAGGAGGATCCAGGCCACTCTGTGCAAATCCACTGTAACAGAGCAGGTAAATATAACATGTTTGTTATTTTTATAGGAAAAAAACGAGACTTTACAATCACTTTAATGCATTCTATGCATTAAGATAAAAAAAAACTGTGTGCAGCAGCCCCCCTCAGCCCCCCTAATACTTACCTGAACCGTTTAGGTGATATTTACTATGTATGCAGCCAATTACATCATCAGCGCATGCGCTCTGAAGGAAATCACCCGGGTCGTTCCTTCAGATTCCTGTGACATAATTGACAGCTCCCCTGTGCATGAGCGTAAGCGATGCCATCGCGGCTCCGGCCAGTCACACACCCGGAAGGAAGAGGAGTGAAGATGGAAGCGGCCTCCAGCGAAGACATCGCATCGCTGGAATGCTTCTTTTTCAGGTAAGTTTCACATAATATGCTAATATGCAATGCATACTAGCCCATTATGCCTTACCTTGCAGGTCTGAAAATAAAAAACACCCAGCGGTTTACAACCTCTTTAAGTTACCTGTAATAAGATCAATGATGGTTGATTAGCTACTATAATGTGCATCAGCCTCTACATTTCCATGTTATGACATATTAAACAACTTTAAATTAACATTTCACTGTTTGCTACAGCTAATGCTGGCCATAGACATTAGGGAGTGATTACATGCATGATCCAAATATCGTATAGGGGTTGATTTACTAAAACTGGAGAGTGCAAAATCTGGTGCAGCTGTGCATGGTAGCCAATCAGCTTTGAACTTCAGCTTGTTCAATTAAGTTTTGATTAAAAAAAAAAAAAAACTGGAAGCTGATGGGTTTCTATGCAGAGCTGCACCAGATTTTGCAGTCTCCAGTTTTAGTAAATGAACCCCACAAAGTTTAATGGGCCAGTTCTGGACTAAACAGGAATACTCTGGTAGCACATGCATTCCTAGTCTGGCAATATAAGAGGGAGGGTGGAGGCACACATAATCAGCCACAGAGCCAGTTTATCTCATTGGAAGCAACTACGATTGGACGAGGTTTGTAAATATTTACAGTCACTTTGTCCCCTGAGAATCCTTGCTCATTGACACATAAACATTGGATCGTTTCTTGATCAGGCAAAAATAGGCCAGACTTTGAGCATATCATCTAAGGGCACCTTTAGAATGGTCAGAGATGGTGGCCTATGGTCACCATTAGGGTGGTAAGAGAGGTTGGCCTTTGGGCACCATTAGGTTATAAGAGAGGTTGCTCTATGGGCACCATTAGGACGGTCAGAGATGGTGGTTTATGAGCACCATTAGGGTTGTAAGAGATGTTGGTCTATGGAAGGGATATGCAATTAGCGGACCTCCAGCTGTTGCAAAACTACAATGCCCATCATGCCTCTGCCTCTGTGTGTCATGCTTGTGGCTGTCAGTCTTGCTATGCCTTGTGGGACTTGTAGTTCTGCAAGAGCTGGGGGTCTGCTAATTGCATATCCCTAGTCTATGGGCACCATTAGGGTGGTCAGAGATGGTGGTCTATGGGCACCATTAGGGTGGTAAAAGAGGTTGGTCTATGGGCACCATTAGGGTGGTCAGCACCATTAGTGTGGTAAGAGAGGTTGGTCTATGGGCACCATTAGGATGGTAAGAGATTGATGGATCACTGATCAACATGACAGCTGAAAGATCTGCTTGCTGTCAACAAGAATGCTGCACCACCATACCCATATCTATTTTTGAACCCAGTTTGAGAGAAAATTATATTTTAGCTCTTCTAAACTAGATTATCTCTCCATTTTTATGTTTAAATGACCAACAAGTCATAACATGCAATAGTTAATGCTTGCATGTTAACTCCTAAAAATATGAATATTGCAGTAGATGCTCACATCAGCTTCCTCTCATGGAATAGTCCGGTTATCAAAGACCCCTTAGGCTGGCTATGCATAGCTCGATAAAAGCAGCATCTGATCTGAGCATTGTTTGTAATAATTCAGCCATGTAAAGATTTAGTAAAAAAAAAAAAAAAACACCTATGATTCTCGTAAATTGTCCTTATTGCACAAGAAGATTCTGGAAATCCTCTTTGTGCCTGGTAGTCAGTCATTCTCTTTTCTATGGAAAAAAAGGGAGCAAAGCTTTTACTGAGCGTGTTCCAAGCGCTGGTTAAAACGTACAGAAGTCTGTAGTGTTGCACAAGCTGTGGACAGGCAGGTCTTTTACCACCAGCCATCCTTAACAGGATATCTGCTTGTCTCTGATTGACCTTACTGTACATATTTACAGCTGACTTAACTTCCACAGTGTGAAATTTGCAATATTGTCTTTGATTATGCTGGAAAAAAAAAGAATGATTAAATTAAATATAAAGTCCACAAAAGCTTTGCATCTTTGGCACTTGACAACCCCCCTACACAAGCTGTCTGACCTTAATGTTAGGCTAAGACCTGTGGTCAGCTTCAGCTGGTTTGTAAATCTGTGGTCAGCTCTAGCATCCTGTTTTCTTTTCTTTTATTGAACAAAAATCTGGGGCACCACGTTTACTAGATTCGTTTAACATTTACTGACTATACCCCTGGATTAGTGTTATAGGAGAAGTGACCTAAAATACATTTTACAGGCATAATGGAGGGAATTATTGACCTATTTTACATCTCATGTATTGTGCTTTCTGTCTAGTTTTTATTACATACATATAAATATAAAATACAGTCACTGAGGAGCTTTTTGAACTACTAGGGGATAAAAAGTGATAATGCATGTATTCAGGCCCAGTTTACTACCACCTATGTATGTCAAAATGAATATCATCAGTTTAAAAAAAAACAAAAAAAACATTATGTTTACTGAAGACATTGAGTGGACATTTAATTGACTGTCAGTAAATTTGGTAGTAGTCAATAACACAACCTTGATTTGAAATAACAGGGAATGATAGATTTAAAAAGGCAAATTAGCCACAATAGCCAATCATGTGTCCTCTCTCGTCTTTCCAGGGCAGGTTAAACTGTGGACAATCTGACTGCCTCCTTTTGAACCACTTCCAGTTTTCCACTTTGATTCTTAGTGAAAATAACTCTTTGTCTCACATTCACTTGCAGTCAATCATAAGACATGTTCAAGGTTTATGATCACTGTTGCATTACCAAAGAATGAAAGTTGAAAAAAATTAATCACAGCTTAAAAAAAATATCAATCCAAAATGTGTTACCTTTTTTGTCAGTAGGCATCTTGCCAAGAGGAGAGTTAGGACATCAGTGTAAGAAGGCATGTAATAACACAACATGGCACAGTGCCAGGATGTGTTACTGATAGCCTAATCTTACATACTGGACACACACTGGGGTGATTTACTAGTGGCTTCCCAGTCCAGCAAAAGTCTATGTTCTGTTTAGACACCCCATCAGGTTAAGTGGAAATAAAGAAACTGAAACTTGATAGGCTGTTTGAAGTGAACAAAGACATTCTGGCAAACCTTTAGTAACCTTTTAATCTTCCTATGCATGTCACAAAGAACAACAGGCAATGAGAGAGCTCGCTGTCATTGCAGAAATCTCAAACCTACCAACCTACCAAGACATTTTCCATTATCTGCCGACAACTTGGTGATGTAGCGCATACAAAGTGAAGGGCCAGATCCCTTTCCTATGGAGAAAAGGGAACAGTCACTAAGATCTAACAAATTTGCAATGCTTTTAGGTGCTTGTTATCACTCACATATTAACCAATAGACTACCTCATGCTGAAAGCGATGCTCAGATTCATTACATCACTTGTTTAGACCATCTCACTGCCACTGTGTTAGCAATATATAATGCAATTACTGTCAGTCAATATGCCCTACTAATAAAGAATTTATGTATATTCAAAATTAGCTATAAATACATTTTCTTATGAATATGCAGAGAAAATAACTTGTTTTGCTATCTTATTACCTAGATATCTGTAACTGTTTATATGATCACGGTCATATTATTAAACAGGCAAAAAGCCCTTTGCCCCAAGCCCCCCTCCAGAACTTTGGGACCACCAAAAGACTTACAAGTGTTAGCACTTGGGTTCTATAAAGCAGATCTTATCTGAACCCTCTGAAGCTCTAGGAAATGAAAAGATCCCTTTGTTTTGAAAACCAAAGTATACTATTGAATTTGGTGATCCTTGTGATTGTAAACATTATTGGCAACATTAAAAAAATATACACAATGTTATGTTTACACCTAATCATTCCAGCCTAACTAAATCATTGCTACATTTTATGATTCCTACTGTGATCCTAAAGGAATTTAACATATATCTAAAGGCAAAACAATTTTATTTTAGATTTGGATAGAGTGGTGAGAGGCTATAACACCTGTCAGGTTTTCTTTTTTTGCTGTCTGTGCCCTGTTAGGGAAATTGATCCTCTTTAATTGTACTAATCCCCTATGTCACCAGGAATTAATGTAAGGGAAAAATTAAAATGTTTAGTTGTCATCTGAATAGAAATAAAGAGGAAACCTTCCTATGGGGACACTTGCTTCTGTGACAACTAAGAGGGGATTTTTCTCTCATTAGAAATATATTCTTTCACTTGCTGTTAAGTCTACATGACAGAAAGTGAAGGAAAATCTGGCTAATGAGAAATCCAAAATTCACCATCCAGAATTGAAAAAAAAGTTTTGGCTTGAAATATACTTTGAGTGGTAAATCGCCTCACAAGGTGAATTCTGGAATAAAATGATTTAGCAATGTGTCAGGGCTCATCAGAATGTCCTGTTCCTTGGGCCCACTCATGGAATAAAACAATCCTGTCAGTGGTCCTTGCGCACATACCAATGCTTAGATGAAAAGTGGTGGTGATGCTTTATAAGGCCACAGGAGCATCTAGTTCACAAGGGGTCAGGGAAAGCACTTTGCTGTAAAGCCTAAAAATTCTCATGTTACAAACAGATTGCGCATATGAAGTGAACTGTGACATGACAAATACTGCGCTACTAAAGATCATGGCTTTTATGTGAATGCCTAGGCATGCTGATGGCTCTCTGCCTCATTATCTAAAGTAGACAACAAATAATAAAGTGCAGCAAGCCATAGCAACCAATCAGCTAGCATCTTCTACTGTCCTAATCATTCAAAAGTGACCACTTCAGGTGCAAAAGGGGATGATTCATGAAAACTTGGAAAAAGGTGCAGCTGATGTCCATAGCAACCATATTCCTTGGTCCAGTAAAAGTGATGGTACCCAGAGCAACCATTTAGGATATCACTTGCTACTATTGGAGGCAGCTCCATTTTTTTTTAGTTTTCTTCACTAAATTTAGACCAGCCATTCTCAACCAGGGTTCTGTGGAACCAAATAGTTCTTTTAGTTGTTGCTTGGGCTTCCTTGAGCTGTGGCTCGTTGACCTCCCATCTGATGGTGCCTGCATTGTTTTTAGGCCAATGTCACTTGACAGAACCAGCTGCATGACCCCATAGGGCTGATTTACTAAAACTTGAGAGTGCAAAATCTAGTGCAGCTCTGTAAGGAAACCAATCAGTGTCCAGGTTTTATTGTCAAAGCCTAATTGTTGAAGCTGGATCTAGAAGCTGATCGGCTACCACGAACAGCTGCACCAGATTTTGCACTCTCCAGTTTTAGTAAATCAACCCCCATGCCTGAAAGGGTGACGTTCTGATTACCAATGTAAAGGGCATTCTTCTTACTGACCCCCAATGTAAGCGTCCAATTCTTCCTACTGACCACCAATGTAAGGGTTCCATTCTTCCTACTGGCCACCAATGTAAGGGTTCCATTCTTCCTAATGACCACCAATGCAAGGGTTCCATTCTTCCTACTGACCACCAATGTAAGGGTTCCATTCTTCCCACTGACCACCAAAGTAAGGGTTCCATTCTTCCTACTGACCACCAATGTAAGGGGCATTCTTGCCACTGATTCGCAATGTAAGGGTTCTTTTCTTCCTACTGACCACCAATGTAAAGGTTCCATTCTTCCTACTGACCACCAATATAAGGGGCATTCTTCCCACTGACCACCAATGTAAGGGTTCCATTCTTCTCACTGACTATCAATGTAAGGGGCATATTTACTTCTGACCCTTCAATGTAAGAGGCATGTTTCCCACTGACCCCCAATGAACCAGTTTTAACATAAGACCTGAAAACGATGTTATGGGGTCCTCTGGTATAAAAAGGCTGATGTAAACTGTCAATGCTACTCAAGTAAAGAGAGTGTCATTGATGTGCATCACAGTTAAAGCAATGTCCCAGACAAACTGCCATTAACATATGAAAAACACTCATAAAAGACCTGCTATGCAGGTAAAGGCACCATCCCCTGCTGATCGGTGTCACACTGCTGCTGTTTTTCTTACCTGTAAACTTTGAATGATCCCTAGGACAATGCATCAGCTAACCCTACACAATGCACATGAACTGAACCCCCCTCCCCCCCCCCCCCACAACTGACCACCCATGGGCTTCCCCCTGCCAGACTTGACTTGTAGTTACCTCGTGGCTGTTGCTGTTCGGTATTTCAGTCTCATTGACCAAAGAAGACTTGATATCTGCCAGGTCCCCCTCTTCCTCCGGGTGGCTGATCTCCGCATAGATCTTCTCCTTCTGGGGATCCCCTTCATCCTTGAACGGGATCATCTCATCGGTGGCACACAACTCAGGGTCCCCACCACCTCCATTGCCTCCCCCTGCTCCAGAGAGCTGAGGCATGGCTCTGTGACAGAATACACCACTACTGTTCACAGAGGATTAGAAATCCAACCGAAGCAGCAAACTTTCCCCCTTCCCCAGCCAGCAGCCCCCCCCAAAGCAGGGTAAATCCGAATCAGTGGGCAGGCAGCAGTGCGATCTTCTGCTCCTCTGCCTGAGGATCCAGGGCTCACGTCTGATCAGATCCTGGGGGGACAATCTCACTCTTCAAAGGGCTTCTTGTGTTACCATCGAAACTTTCTTTTCTCTAGCGTCCCATGGAAAGCGACAAAGAAAATAAAAAGTTTGTTGTTAGTGTGACTAAGAGTGGAGAGAAGTTTGTCCCAGCCTATGACTCAGGGCTGAGTAAACCAGAAGGATGTCTGAGCAGAAAAAAAAAAAAGATCTTGCCACAAGGGTTACAAAGTATATGATCCTTCTTTGTTCTTGTAGTCCTCTGGGGCAATGAGGTCCTCTGAGATGACAGGCAATGGGTCCCACCTGTGATGACCCTGGAAGGCAAGGAGACCACTGTGATGACTCTGGAAAGCTAGGAGACCCCTGTGATGACCCTGCGAGGCAATGGCTAGTGAGTGAGAACCTCAGGCTCTTCTTGTAGACCCCTCTAGGTGGAACTCCAGAAAGCCTCCTCAACTTATTCCTTCTGGGAACAGGTCCTCTTGGTTGTGTGTGGCTCTGGGTGGGTTAGGAGGAAGGCAGCCTGGTTATCCCGTGAAATGTGAAGGGGCAAGCAGTGTGTGTTTGTGTAATGTAACTTTAACATCCCCCTCCTCCTGTGCCCCCCTCCCTCTCTCCTTCCTCCCCCTCTCTCCTCTCTCTCTCTCTCTCTCTGTCTGCTGTAGGGGAGGAGGCGGTGGAAAGAGATGAAAGAGAAGCCGCCGCACTGATTGACAGCTTGCTGATAGAGGAGGGAAACAGACACACACCAGCTCAGCAAATGAAGGGGCAGGAGGGGACAAGATGAGAGTGGAAGGGAGGGAGAGGAAAAAAAAACTAGGGGGAGGCAAACAGTCCAAAATGAAATACTCCTAATAATAGCAATTAAGGAAAACAGAGGAGAAATATCTAATAAGTAGGGCAGGTGTGCATTCTTGCTGAGAACCTTTCCATGGTTCACATTGTATGTGATCTGCTTCACCACCAGCTTCATGGCAAGGGAGGGGTGACGTCATCTTGACACCCCTCAATGTGTCACCCCTACATGTCACAGTAACACTGTACAGTCAAAACTTTCTAAAACACATCAAATGCAGCCAGTGCTGTGTAAAATAGATGCGCATACTGAAAACAAACAAACAAAAAAAACACTTGAAAGAGAAATGAGCAAACCTGCAACAAAAAAAAGTATGATGCAGAAAAGGATATATAGAAATCTGGGTGGCACGTTGCCCCCCAATAGGCAGGTCTTCTAATACCTCCATCTCCCAGAGGCATGCAGCCGGGGAGAGCTTTTCTAATGTTGGGTGGAAGACTAAGCTGAGATCAAACAGAAATAACACCAAGCAGATTCCCATTTGAATGATGAAGGATAGAGTCGTTCCTGAGAAGCGGGGATCTCAAGAGGTTATTATTAGCAGAGAGAACGGGGGAGAAGAAAGCTGGTAAGTCTAGGAGCTTCTATTAGGAAAAAGGGCATCTGGGATGTGGAGGTGAGCATGTTCATGGCACCCTCTTCACTGGCACCAACTGCACCACTCACTGCCTGCTGGCCAACACTCAACACACAAGGGTCCAATTCATCCTGGTAGCTCAGATTCACCTCCACCCCCCTGTAACAACCCTGTGTGCAGTCCTTCCTAATATACACCCTGATATATACATCCATTCACACTTCAAAGTCAGAGCACTCCATCATGCTTAGCTTTTATTTGTTTGGTAAAAATATTCTTGTGGTAGTTTTACATGAACAGGCTTTTCTTAGACCAAAAATCCGACAATGGCATTGTATATAGACTCTGCAATATTAGCTATTTATTCTCTCTTAAAATACCGACATTCATTCTTTGACAGTAGCTATTGTTTCTTTATTATTAGCTATGCTTCTTTCTTTTTTCCCCCTTTCTTTCTCCACTTCTTGCTTTAATTATAGCCCCTTTTTTTTCTTTTCCCCACCCTTCCTTCATCTTTCCCTCCTTCCTTCCTTCGATCCTTTCCTCATTTCTT